>CM028687.1:6180247-7380247 GCA_016771965.1 Brassica carinata | reverse complement strand
TAAGTAGTTTGCCAAATCAGTTGTTGCTTGTTTCCAGCAAATTCCTAAGCTCAAAGAAGATAGATCCAAGGATAATATCCACTGTCATCATGTATAGGTTAGCTACTCCTATACAAGCATTGAGAGCAATCTTCTAAGATGAATATCACATGCTCAAGTATTCATATTTGGGACTAATCCCTCAAAACCTATTTGAATCCTAAATCTAACAAAGGTGTTTACTCAGACATGGCCAAGCAAAACATCATAACAATTAAATAAAACTGCATAGATAGAATAGATGGAAAATAGAGGTTTTCAAGAAAGTTCTCAATTGTAACTCTCTCTCACACAAAACAGTAGTATGAATAACTCTCAAAAAGACTCTCTCTAAAAACTTTGAAGGACAACCTCTTCAAACTCTAAAATCTCTCACAACTCCCACAACTCTCTCTTTGTCAAAACACTTAGGCAAAACTTAAATACTCAAAAATTAGGTTAAAACTCGTCAGGGGTATCTTGGTAAAATGGCTGAAGTCTTGGGCTTCAAGTCGGTTGTGACCAAACCGGGCTTCTGTGTGTTAAATATCGATCGAGACCACTGAAGGTGTGTCGATCGACGCGTCTCTCTCCGTGTCGACCTTGGGTGGTCGATATGGTCATCTCGGGATAAATCTCTAAAATGCTCCAAAAACATCATCTTTTCTCCAATCGCTCATGAACCTGTAAATATGCTATTTAGACTCTAAGATGGATTAATTATATCCTAAAACTATCATATACCATGCCTAAAATCGGGTCAAATTCATGGTATATCAACTCCCCCAGACTTACCCTTTTGCATGTCCTCAAGCAAAAACAACTGGTAGTCTCTCTGGAAAAGGTTTGAAAACAGCAGGGACTCAAAAATTTTAAAAAATCTCAGTCATATCTTCCTAGTAGTGCAAGCAAAGTCAAGATCATTCTAACTACAAAAGCACATTATACCATATCCTAGTATAGCAATCAAGTTTTCCTAGTTAACAACTCAACCAATCCTGTCTGATAATTTCCTCTACTAACCTCATTTCTTGCATAAAATAAAAGTGTAGGCTTTATCTTGGGAGTATCGATCAAAGGACACATGGGTTCTTACTCAAACAAGTTTCTGAACATAAGGTAGTCTTCTCTGATCCCTTTCTTCCCTCTTTCTCTCTTCTCTGAATCCTTATAGTTTCAATTTCAATGAACATTGATGCTGATGCAGTCCATCTTGTTCATCTTATTGACTCTCTACTTTTGTAGCTCTTTATTTAGACAAAGTGTAGCGAATAATGGGGTCACAAGAGACACTCATATCCCTCGTTTCCACAATGTGTGATCATTCCTTTCAGAATTAGAATACTGGGGTCATAGGAGACACTCCTACCCTTCTGCATCTTCCAGGAAATCATCTCAATCTTTTTATATCTAGGTTGCTTGAAGAGAGAGAGAGAAGGGAACCAGAAACATATAGACTTTTACCTTCATGGTGGTGATATCATATGCAAGCTCCTCCATGGTCTTGGTCAACCATGTAATCTTGTCATTGAGTGGATGATAGACAATATCAAGTTTGCACTTGAAATCATTCATTGAATCATATTGAATGATGTAGATATCATTGAGCTTCTCATTCATCTCTGCTCTGCTGTAGGGATTTGGATCTGGAGGTGTAGCTTGAGTGAATAAATTGTCTTGTCCATTGGCCATAGCAAGGATCTCTGTGACATCTTCTTTGGATACTTGTAGGAGACAGCCATCCATAGCTCTTGCATTGCCTTCTGGATCTCTAAAAATACCAAACTCATCAGGGGTTAGATATCCAGAATCTAACTTATTATCATCATGTAAATCGAATGGCAAGGGTTGATTAGGCCTGGGCATCCGGGTTCTCAGGTCGGGTTCGGGTCAGGTCTTGTCGGGTCCGGGTCTTGTCGGGTCCGGGTCCTTCGGGTCCTAGAAATTTAGACCCATTTAGGTACCCATAATTTTTCGGGTCGGTTCCGGGTCGGGTCTTGTCGGATCCGGGTCCGGGTCGAGGTCGGTTTCGGGTATTTAGGATATAAAAAGGAAATGAAATACTCAAATTCCATCGAATTTAGTCAAAACTTATCATATATATCTAAAATTTTACAAAATAACTTAAAATAAACTATTAATAGTTAAAAAGGAACATTTTTAATTCTATATTTTACATTTCAAACTTCATGTTACTTAAAATGTTACAAAATGACAAAGATTGTTAATAAAAAGATATTTTAAAGTTTTTAAGTCGGGTTTGAATCGGTTCTTATCGGGTCGGGTCTATTCGGGTCGGGTTCTTTTCGGGTCTGGGTCTATTCGGGTCGGTTCTTTTCGGGTCCAGGTCCATTCGGGTAGAAGAATTTTCGGTTTCGGGTCGGGGATTTTCGGGTCGGTTACGGTTTGGGTTTTCGGGTCCAGGTTAAAATGCCCAGGCCTAGGGTTGAGTATCGATCGATGCATTAGAATGCTCGTCGATCGATGTCGCGTTGTATAGCAGATGGTGAAGATTGCAATTGGATTCTTCTCCATGTGGCTGAGGGTTGGAAGGTTGCTGATGCATCTTGTCTGCTTCTAAGGTTTGTGAAACTGCTGCAACCCCATGGCTCCTTTTATAGTAGTAATCATCAACCAAATTTCCAAATTTGAGATTTCTATTTTTCTCAAAGTCGGTCCGACTCATATCGATCGATACGTCTTGACGTACGTCGATCGATACGTCTTGACGTACGTCGATCGATTCTTCTTCTTTCTGCCCTCGTCTTGGAATGGTATCGATCGATTTTAACGTTGTTGCCTCGATCGATTCGTGCAGCATGGTTCCATGTGATTTGGATCCATCTCTAGTGAGAACTCCTTGGTGGTCTGTATCTGGTGCTTCCTTGCGGTTCTCATTGAATTCTTCCACATGTTGGGAAGGTGTAGTAGCTTCTAGGGCAAAGATCGGATAGCAGTATGCTGGCCAATAATCTCGCGTCCTTGAAACTGTCATATCGATCGATGTGTATAAGCTGGTGTCGATCGATTTCCTTGTGTTTGATCTTGAGATCGAGTTGAGACTGTTGTCATCCTTGTAGGCTGATGTTCTTGTTGGAATGAACTCGTGAGGAACATAGTGGATAGGCATTGCATCTCTATTAACGAAAGAGTACTCAATCTCTCTTTCTTCCCAAAAATCTTCATTATACTCATCATCTCTTGTCTTCATTGGAGGGTGGTATACCTCATCTTCTATGCAGATATATGAATATGGTATGTTCCTGTTGTAGTTCTCATCATACTCTTCTTCTCTGCGAATGAATGAGTATTCAATATCTCTTTCCCTTATGTAATCCTCATCATACTCTTCTTCTTGAGTCTTCACTGCGTATGTAGCCTGGTAGTAGTCTGGTTCCCAACTCCCATCTAAGTAATTACCTGGAAAGTGATCAACTTCGTACATAGGTGTACTATCAATTGAGGTGGAGTGAAAACTAGTGCTTGTATTGATCGATGTGATGGTTGACTGGTCGATCGATGTTGGGTGAGGAGGATCGATTGATGTTTCTGTATTGGTGTCGATCGATTCCGAATACTCTATCTCGTACTCTTCTGCACAGTAGCATGTTGCTACGAGTTTTGCTTCATCTGGAGGCTGTTTGCAGGACTCTTTGGCTTGACAACTTTGACTAGATCATAGTGAATCTCTGGGTCGATGAGTGTCATACACATCTGGCTTGTTTGCAAATTGCAGACGGCTCCCACAGTAGCTAGGAATGCTCTTCCAAGTAGTAGAGAAGAATTCCAATGTAACCTGATGTCTAGGACATGAAAGTCAACTCGAACTAGGGTATTACCAATATGTACCTTAAGGTCTCTGATGATTCCGAATGAATTCATTCTAGAACAATCTACGAAGTAGAATGATTCTTTGGAAGGTTCTACCTTTAGACCTAATTGTTCTGCCATAATCTTTGGTAGGATGCTGACTGATGCTCCTGTATCACATAATGCATGTGAGAATTCAATGCCTTGCACTAGGCATGAGATAATGAACTCTTCAGGGTCACTCTTCTTCTCCAATGTGATCTTCTTCATATCCTCTCTGATTTGATTGAACATCTTTTCAATGTCAGCCTCTGTTACTCTTGTCTCTCTGAAGAACATCCACAATCTGTGTGTGAAGTATGCCTCCTCAAAGGGTTTCTCTGCTGGAATCTTTAGAACTCTTTTCTTGAAGTTTTCCAACTCCTATGCATTAGCTTCCCTTTTAAAGTGCTTAGGAATCTTCTATTTCCTTTTTCTTAGGGTTCTCTTTGCACTTTCCTTTTCTATCTCCATAGGCTCTGATGTATCTTCAGCTTCTTCTGGTGGGTTATATGTAGGTTTGGGTCGGCCTCTGAGTGCATATAATTGGATTGCATCTATCCTTGGTAGTTTCACTCGCGGTTTTAATGGTTGTATCGATCGATGTCCGGTGTAGCATATCGATCGATGTCTGTTTGGCCTGGCGATCGCTATCATCTTCGTGGGATCGATCGATGAAAGGGTGGAGTGGGTTTAGGTGCCTTGCTGCGAACGCTGCGTGTGTCATAATCCGGACTGGTCTGTTCGTAGCAGTAGACTTTGTAGACTCTGTCAATCGATGTGGTGTCTCGAACATCAGACTCTGTAGACTCTGTCGATCGATGTGGTGTATCGAACATCGATCGATAATCATCTTCCCATGTCGATCGATGATCATATTCTGGCGTCGGTCGACACCAGTGAGAACTTCCGATAGTCATGGAGCTCTCAACTTCAAAGTCTCCTTCTTGAAGCTTCTCATGCTCATCCACTTGCCAGAAATCATCTACTGTGATGACATTTATGTGGTGTCTGATGAGATCTTCCTCTCTCCCTTTTATTAAGGCTTCTTGCCTCTAATAGCTTCTGCTGTTTGAATCACCTGTGTCTCTAGCTTCTTCACATGAGTGCTCAAGGTATCAAACTTCACATTCAGGCTATTATAAGCAGCATCTATCTTTCCATTGAAATCCACAGTAAGCCTCTGCTGACCCTCTATAACTGAATCAAGCATTGCTTCAATCTTGCTCTCCTGAGTAGGTGGTGGTGGATTATGGTAGAAAGAATTGTTGAGATTTTTGTTGTTTTTGTAGTTGCTGTTGCTGAAGGGTTTCTGATTGTAGTTGCTCCTCTGGCTGTTGCCATAGAAGTTCCTGTTTCCATTCTGATATCCAAGCCTTTGAAATCCTCGTATGTAATTCACTTCTTCTTCATATCTTTCCTCATCAGTCTCTATAGCTTCTACATTTTCTGCAAAGCTAACCTGCTTCCTTAGAAGCTTGTTGACACTATCCAATTTGGTTCTCACATCGTCCAACTGCTCCTTCCCAAGAGCATTAGCCGATTTCCTTCTCTCATAATTAGTGTTCTTGGTGTTGTTGCTAGTTGTCAAGTTCTCAATAAGTCTCACACCCTCTCTTGGATTCCTGGTGTTGAAGTTTCCTTCACTAGCTGTGTCTAGTGCTATCAGATAGGCCAGATCTAAACCTCTGAAGAAAGTGCTGAGTAGCTGCACTTCATTGAATCCGTGGTGTGGACAATCTCTCTGATAAGACTTGAAACGAACCCAACAATGTCTGAAAGGCTCTGCAGGCTTCTGCATGAATGTAGCAATCTTGCTCCTCAACTCTTCTGCACGTGCCTCATCAAAGAAATTAATCAAGAAAGCATTCTTGATATCCTCCCAGGATGTAAGAGATCCTGGGGGTAGTTGCTTAAGCCATTTCAAAGCTTCTCCAGTAAGAGAGTATTTGAAAAGCTTGCAAAGTAGGTAGTCAGTTGGAACTCCATTAGCTTTGATAGCAGATATGAGATCCTCGTACCTCTCTAGATGGTCCATCGGATGCTCCACTGTAGGGTGTCTGTCCTACAAGTGTGTTGTACTGAGGCTTTACCTCAAAATCAGCCCTCTGTATGTCTGGAGGACGGATAGCAGATCTTTTGGCGTAGTATTGATCTTGACGGTTGTAGTCAGCCAGTGATATGTTTCGTGGCTTCTTCGCAGCTCGGCGGTGGCTGCAGCAGCCTCAACTTCGGATCAGGGATTGCAGCCCCCTGATCATTAATTCTCTGACCTGCTGCATTACGCAGGTGACCTTCTTGGTCACGCCGGTTACCTTCATCGTCTCGTATGAGTATCAGTGTTTGACCATGTTCTGCAGCTCAGTATCGATCGATATGCGGATAGCGGTATCGGTCGATGTCGGATGGTAGCTGTTGGTCGACGGGTACTGAAAAGTATCGGTCGATGTGGATGAACGGATATCGGTCGATGTCAGATAAATGAGATCGGTCGATGTTGGTGAGCTGGTAGCGGTCGACGGTGTTTGAGACTCGGTAGATGGTTGTTGATGAATATCGGTCAATGCACAAGTGGGTGTATCGATCAATGTGGAATGAATCTGTTTGCAGATTGAACGTTCCAAAGCAGCTAGATCAATAGACAAAAGTTCTTTGTTCTTTTTGCTTATGGTTATGCTGGGCATACACCTGAAAAGAAAAGAAAAATTTTATCAGTAACAAGTAGTAAAATAAAAGAAAACTTAGACTTAAATAAATCTAATAGCGATCAAAGCTCCCCGGCAACGGCGTCAAATTTGATACCACTCAAATTACCCTAAGGAGTGATTTATGCTCTCTCAAATAAGAGTTCAAGTTGTAGTACTTAGGGATCGAATCCACAGGGAGCTAGGGAACACACTAGATCTTATTGTAACAAAGCTAGGTCAAAGATTTCAAAGCAGTAAATAATAAGTAAACTTAGAACTGGTGAGTAAGACAATTACTCAAATGATTGAATTGGGTGTTTAGCAGATATGGTGAAGGTGTTAGACTTAGGATTACTATTCAGGTTATCAGGAAGAGCCGAAGACATAACTGCTTTATGATGACATTCCTGAACTCTTGTTTCAATAAAGCATCCAAATAAAGGTTTCTCTACTTGAATCCACTTCTTAACCACCATGCGTTTACGCGGCTTATTGAACTCGCGCATGTTCCAAGCAAAAAAATGACGTCATATCTTCCTAACGGAAAACTTTTTGGATTGCCCCTTCACACTCAAACTCTTTGAATTCTTCGTTTTTCCATTTTTGTAGCGGGCAACCTTCTTGGAGCTTTTTGCGTGAGCAACACCCTTCCGTTTTGAACTCAATCCCATATTCTTAATCTCACCCTCCTCCAATGTATCCTCATTATCAATAGATTCCTCTGTCTCCTCTTCATCCCTCTGAACAAGTGGCTGAAAGCGAGAAGGAGAGATCACGTAACTTCCTGACTCTGAATTCACATCTCCTGCCTCCGAAGTTGAAGATTCCGAACACTTAGCACTGTCAAACTTTGCAAGAAGAGACGTGGAGCGAGCAGCTTTGGAAGCATTAGTCCAGCCTGTGACTGAGGCTTCACCTTTTCCATTCAAATCTACTGTCTCAACTTGCATTTCTGAAACCTCCTTATCACACACTTCATTCACTCCCACAATGGGACTCGTCATGAGTACGTCCTTCTTGGTCTTTTCTGCATCGTCTTTGCTCTCAAAAGGATGAGTAGCTTCCAACTCAGACAATAGAGTTTCCACTACCTTAACCGCCTCCTCCGATCCTCCATGGCCTTCGTTCTCCACAACCTCCACCACTGGACTCAGCTCCTTTGATTTCGTTAAAATTCTAACATCCTTTGACTGACACTTGTTTGTTTTGTGCCCCCATTTAGAGCACACACTGCAGCGAGCAGGAAGCCAAGGGTAGAAGACTCCCACTTTAACCTTATCCCCATTCTGATCCTCGAAATGAACTTCTTCCACAAGAGGCTTGCCAGTCTGGTGCATCGCTCCGTTTGCGGATGGAGTTTTACAAAACGTCCCACCGGAGTTGAGACTGCCTTAAGCCCCTTGTGAGAGAAGAGATGACCAGGTACCGATTTGAAGTCCACCCAAAGAGGCATAGCCGACAGAACTGGTGGCGACACCGCTGTCTCTGGTGACCACTTGTTTACAACCAGTGGAATGTCAGAGATGTGCCAATAGCGACGTTTGATCACCCGAGCTCTCATATCCTCATTGTCAATGCGGAAAAGTACAGTGTTCTTGTCAATAAACTGTACGTCAATCTTCGATTTCGAACCAGCCACAGCCCAGATCCGATTAACCGTGGCGTGAATCGACCCTACGTGTGGTGCATCTCCAATGAAGTACCCAACCACGAAGCTTCTCCATAGAGGATCGGAGCACTCGAACACTTCCGACGGCATCTCCAGCGACGCAATTCCATGGTTTACGGCAAAGGACGGAACAAAACCACCCTCAAGTCATGGGTTCTTCGGAGGCTCTGGAGAGCCCGACGTAGTTCCCCGACCAGAAGGTGAGAGAGAATCGACAAGCGTTCTCACCGGAGAGCGTGAGGCTCCACTGGCGGCAGCGAGATTGGGATTGGAAGCCCTAGTCGCCGAGTCGCCAATCGAGAGAGTTTCCATTCTTTTTATGCTCTATTGCATTCATAAATCACGGTATTGGTAAATGGCATAATTATTTAAATAGTGTCTTATTTTAATTTTTATTATTGGAAAAATACATAGATATGTTACACAACATTTTTCTTATTTCACCTCCCCCCCCTTCAGTTTTTCACTATAAGTAGGATATCTATTGGATAAGTTAAGAAATCAAATTAAATTAAATGTATCAAAATTTTAAGATATGATAAATATAATGTTTTTGTCCCCAAAAATAGAAGAATTAATAGAATGTAATCATAAGTTTATTTTGAGACAAAATGAAATAATTTTGGATAAATTTAGAATAGTATCTTTATTGTTTTCAGTAAATTTAAAGATTACACCTAAATAATTATAAAATAGTTATGAATTATTTCTCATATCATTATAGATTATTTCTATTTTCTTTTATACGTGAAATAAAAGGTAAATTTTCATTTTTTACTAAGATTATTTCTGTGGACAAGCAATTTATATTCAAACTCTTATCGTACACTTGTAACCTCTATTCAAATACCCAACTTTCAAAGTTTTTTCTTTTGAAAAATTATTACTGGCTACGTGAGTACTGACCACCACATGGCTAGCTATATAAACTAAACTTAAATATATCTACTACACGAAATATATGTCATACATGACAACATCCCTCAACTTAACGATGTTATATATGTAGTTAAAATCACGAACTTAATTTCATTATTCGAAAAAGTGAGGTGGACGTCTAAAACGTTAACTTCATTTAATCTCTCATTTATCAACTAAAATCAGATCCAACAAATTGCAATCTAACTAATTTCTCTGAATTTTGTTTTTGTCGTTATAGAAATTTTAGTTAAATTTTGCTCAGATGAGTAAGATTTTAACTGATCAATGAGAGAATTAGACTTAAATAAGGTTTCCATCCATGTAACTTTTGGATTAATAAAATTAAGTTCGTGATGTTAACTATATAATATCATTAAGTTAATGGATGTTGTCATGTATAACATATACCTCGTGTAGTTAGATGTACAATAGTTAGTGTGCATGACTAGTCATGTAGTAGTCAATATTTCAGATAGCTAGCAATTATTTTTTAAATAGTTAGTTAATTTATGAGGACGCACGTAATACAACAGTATGAATAATTCTTTATAACTAATGTAATTTCATTATTTGCACCAAGAATTGAGATTCGGGAATGGAGTTACTGGGAGAAGGCCACTAAGAAAGCTATGGATTATATTTAGGGAGGTTTACTCAGCTATTACATATTTTAGGACAAATGACCAGAACCATACAAATCTTTTTTTTTAACTACTGTCATTTTTTATACCAAGCGTACTCTTTTCACGTTATGAGAAAAAACATATTTACGAGAATGCCATTACTTTTTCATGCCACGTAAGCAAAAATCTGACGTCACGTAGGAATTGGGTTCCGTGTTTTCATTAAGTCAGTCGTAAAGCGCTACATACATCGTTACGGCTGAGTTATTGCTACGTTACGGCTGAGTAATTGCTACTCGGCTCACTTAAGAGAAAACGGCTGACTTAAGAACATAAGTCAGTCGTTAGTTACGGCCAGTGTTTTCAAAACCGGACCCACGAGCGAACCTGAAATATTTTGGGTCACGGGTTAATGTGGTTCAACCTAGTTCGATTGGGTTCAACCGGGTTTAATGTATTAAACAGAATTTAATAATGTTTTGCAAATAATATGTATATTTTAACAAAAATAGATAATTTCAGATAAAATGTTTCAATAACCATAATGTTTAAAAAATTTAAAGAATAGCAAACTGAAATATAATAAAAGTAATAAAACAATCTAACGGTTCAAATCTAAAATGTTTCATAGAAACGATTGTAAACGACGATTTCGGAGAAGACGATATCGCAAAAGACAAGACAGAGAGTTAGTTCGAGGAAGAGGGAGAACACAATGTCGACGACGATTTCCGGAAAGAGGCGGTTAGAGTTCCTTTAGTTCTTTAACGAAGTTGTGTTGTGTTGTTGTGTTTTTTTCAACGTTTATGTAATTAAAGAGAGAATTGATTGTTCTCTATTGCTAACGTGGATAATTAATTAATGATGTGGATTTAATGTTTAAAAATAATTTCAATTAAAAAAACTAACCAAAGACCATTATTATCATTTACTAGGGGTATACAAATATTCTAATAATTTTTTTAAAAAAATGTATAACACTCTAGTAATAAACCAACTTTTCTATAATATTCTACTAATTTTCTCTTATATCTATAAGTATAAAGGTACACTAACAAAATATAATGGTTATGTTTGAGCTAAAAAAACGTATAATGAAATTTCTCCTTTTGTTAGGAGTCAGAGAGGCAGAACTAGACAATGGTGTACTTGTGGTGCGTGGAGAAGGACCAGATGAGGATACAATGACAAGGAAGATTAATGAGATTCTTTTGTCCAAACCGGGGTGTCTGTCGTGTTTTAGTTCCAATGGAATATGATCTTGGTATTTATATAAGTATCGGAATTTTAACTAATAAGTTTGCTTCTTTTTTTCTACAACAATGGTTAGACTAATGTAAGAGGATTCCAAATCCGAGAAACATTTTGGTGGAACCGAGAGAGAGAGAGAAATGAGTGTAAATATACATGTCTGTAAACACGATATAATTGTTGTGACATAGTGTATCTAGTAGAAAGATATTCTGCTATGCTAGTCTAGTAACATATGCGTACAATTGTATTTAAAAAATCCAACAGTGCAGAACAATGGCATTGCCTAAGTTGCAAATCTCAACGTAAAATTGTGTATAATACGTTTTCTACATTGGCATGGAGTCTAAGTAGCAAATCTCAACATAAGTTGTGTATTTGTATATAGTGTACGCTGCAAATTCTCTTTAATAAATCCCTACCAAAATATATGTGGCTTTTAGTTAATACTTAAAAGTTCTGAAGCAAAATACCAAAAATATATGGTATCTTTTCGACGGCTTTTTGTAAAATATCAAAAGATAATCATTTTTTGAGTAATAAACAAAAGAACAGCAGTTACAAACTTAGCCAAATTGATGAATCCAAGAGCTCTAGGTAAGTATCTCAAACCCAAAAAATATCCAACCTTTGCTCTCTGCGTCTTCTGATCTCTGTTTTATAGGTTGCGGGAACTTCACACGCTCCAGAGTCATGTTGAATCAGTGGGTGACACTCAAAAACTCAGACACTGAAACCATTCAACAAGCTTACACTGTTTGAGACAAGAGAGGTAGCTAGCAAGCTGGTCTCTGTTTCCTTCATGGAGGTCTCTACTAGTTTCATACGTACATGTGGCATATATATATATATATCTAAAATCCTTGTAGTAGTAGTCTTCTTCTTTTAGTGATTTGTTCTGCCACGTATGATGAATCGAGCAACAAAATCTTGTTTTACATTCATTCATTTGATTTAAGGAATACAGTACAACAACAAAGATGAGACTGAATTAGATGACCAAAATAAATAATAAAAGTTTACAGATTAAACCGAGTTCTTCTCTTCCTTCTGCTTGGTCTCTTCTTCACTGGTCTCAATAGCAGAGATGCCTTTATCATCACTGTCTTTATATCTATAAAACTTAGCCATTATCAAGAAGTAAACCATGTTAACGAACATGAGTCCCGTGAGCATGAAATAGAAGTAATCCAATTTCGCCTTGTTCAGATCCTCAGCTAACCAGTTCCCCGAAGGTGAATGTTCAGTCGTCCGATGAACAGTCGAAATCAAGAAGCTAGCAAGGTAGCTAGAAACACCTGCACCCACATAGAAGATAGAACCTGCAAAGCTCCTCATGTTCTCAGGAAACTGCTTGTAGTAAAACTCCATCTGTCCTATGGCTGTAAAAGCTTCTGCTATCCCTGCAAGAACCAGCTGCGGGATCAGCCACATCGCGGACATTGATGAGATCTCTCCTGCTCTAGGCTCCATCCCTAGAGTCTGTTTTGTCAGCGCAATGCTTCTTCTACGTTCCTCTATGAACCCGGAGACCAATAAACTCAACACCGCAAAGAAGATCCCCGCTCCGATTCTTTGCAAGAGTGTTATACCGGTGTCTAGACCGGTCACTCTTCTAAGAGACGGGACAAGGACACGGTCGTAGAATATGATGAAAACCGTCATACCGGACATCAAGAACACTACATAGGTGGCTGCGGGGATCTTGAAGCCGCCGGAACCTAATCTCCTGTCGCTCTGTTGCGCTTGGAAGACCGGGTAAGTCATCTGAATGCTTATTGCAAGGTAGTAGATAGCGCATGCAAACCAGATTGGAATCACTCTTATAATGCATTTCACTTCTTCCACTTGCTGCATCGTACACAGTTTCCATGGATCAGAAGCTGTTCCATCAGAGTTCAGCTTGTCCTCAGGGGTCATTATAGCTCCTTTGTCTAGAAACCTGACAATATAACAAACAAACAAACATTTAGTTTTCAGACAAAAGCTAAAAAACATAAAGCAACATAGACAGAACTCATCTGTGTGTTTTACCTAAACTGGTCGGTGTATTTTAGAGTTAAGTTTGCGTAGTTACGAGGAATGTGATTGTAAAGATCCACCCAAGGCTGCTTAACCGGCTTCAAACCTCGTTTCGAGATTGCTGCTGCTATAACACGAGCTATACCAGCCAAGGGACTACCTGAGGCTTTCACTTTTACATAAAGTTTATGACCAGCGAAGTAAATCACGCAAGCCAAGAACATTAGTCCCACGGGGATACTCAAACCGATGGTCCAGCTCACATTCGACTGGATATACACAACTAGCGTGAGCGAGATGATCTGCGCGAACGTGAAAGTGAAGAAGTACCAGTTGAAGAAGCTGTTGATTCCTTTCTTTCCTGATTCTGACTTGGGGTTAAACTGATCAGCACCAAACGCCAAGTTACATGGTCTGATACCACCAGCACCTACCACAAGAAGCGCTAAACCCAGCAGCAGAAACGCAATCTGGCCCACATCTGGCCCTTCGCATGAACTTTTTGTTCCACAAGGAGTTGGGTGCAATCCTGGAACTGCAGCCGTCAGTAGTATCGCAAGCGATCCCTACAAAAGATGAACATGGTTTATGTTAATTTAGGATTAGGAAAATCATTTGTTCCAGTATAAAGATGTTTTCCTATAGAAAAAAAAGGAAATCGAGTTTTAAAGCTGATATACAAATCCTAAACAGTAAATTTGCCTCCATTTGTTTTTGCTCTAAAATTTCTTTGTTTTCTTCAGGTTGACAGTTCAGTAAAAAAAGAATAGAGTCTTGACGAAAACAAAACCGTTAATACTGTTATCAGTAGTACCAGAAAACAAGCGATGACAGCAACACTGAGAGTCTTGTAGCGACCAAAGTAAGTGTCGCAGAGGAAAGCAGCGAGGAAAGTGCCGAAGTTGATGGTGCCACTAAAGGCATTGATGATGGTTGCAGCTGTGTATTTCTTGAGGTTGAATACTTGAGTTAGGTAGACAAGAAGGTTTGATAATGTCCCAATGATCCCAATCTTCTCAAATGTTTCATTACCTGAAATGATACAAGAATCATTATTAAAATTTCTTTTTCAACATAAATGAATCAGTAGTCAAACCAAAAAAAAAAACGGGTCTCCCATAAAGTAACAAACTTTTTGTAACATTTAATTCACAACTTTTAAACCGAAACACACGCGAATCGAAGATTGTACTTTCAGTGCTTCTTTAACTTGAAACTTTATTTCTCTGTCTTTAAAATTCTCAACTGCTGTAACTCCCAGAAACTAAATAACTTTGTCTTTAAGCGTATAAAACTCAAAATTAAAAAGCATTATTAATGAAAAAAAGCTGTAATAACTCTTTCTCTAGATCTGGTAGATTTTGTTGATCCGGGTTTCAATCGTTTTCAAAAATCAATTTCATTTATTTCGGAATCTCAAAACAATAAACTCAATTTCAAGAATTTCAACACAGTCAATTTAAAGAGAAGAAGAGAAAGAAAAGTACTTTTGAGAAATCACGGACAACATGTTCTAGTTTATGTTCACATTTTTATTTAGTTTATGGACCGTGTTGAGAAAGCAGACACACAGTAATATAAAAACAGAGTGTCTGAACAGAGAGAGAGAGAGAGAGAGAGAGAGAAAAAAAGCGTTACCAATGATAAAAGGCATGACTTTCCATCCTCTATACACGAGCTTTTCCTGATCTTCATCAAACGAATCGACCGAATCAGAACCGCCGCCATCGACGGCGGAGTAGGGTTTCTTATCCTCATCCGTCTTCGTTGTCTCAACCTCAAAAGGCTTTCTTTCCATGGTTTCTGCAATCTGCGTGTAATTATTGTTATTGTTTTATCTTCTCTCTGTCTATGGCTGAGGATGACTCTATTCTTCATCTCAAGCAACGCTCTGTCGTCTTCTTATATAGTGGTGGATCCAGAGTATGTAATTGTCGGAATCTGGAAAAAGAAAATAAAAAGATCATTATGGTGATTTTGGCTGGGAAAGATAGAGACATGTGTGGATGACTCACTTTTTAAATTCTACTTATTTTTGGTTTGATTTATTTCCAAAAGTTTAAAAGAAAAACTTTTTTTTTATAATAAATTTGTAAAAATCTGTTGAGGTAATTGTCCGGGGGAAATTAGAGTGTAGGCCCATTTTTACACCACTCCGTCCATTTTAAGTGAAATAATTTATTAATTGTTTTCTCAAATATATAATTTCCTATTTATCCGTGCAAGCAAGTTGAAGTTTTCTTTAAAAAAAAAAGTATATCCAATACTCCCTCCGTTTTATTTTATAAATCGTTTTATAGAAATTTTTTTGTTCCAAATTATATGACGTTTTCAGTTTTCTATGTAAAATTTATTAATAGTTAATGTTGTATGACCAATGATAATATATCTTCTATTTTTTCATTGGTTGATTTGTGGTTAGATAAATAATTAATGATGTTTTTGTTTAGAAAATATAATAAATTTCTGTTTTTTAATCTATCTGCAAGGTTCTAAAACGACTTATAAAAGAAAATGGAGAGAGTATATTTTTCCTGACTTATGGTACTCATTTGTATCTTAGTTATTATTATTTTTTTGTAACACTTTGTATCTTAGTTATTAGGATTTAATCTGCATTCAAAAGTGCGAGATATTTTTCATTCACAAATTTCTTAAAATAAGTAATAATTATATATATAATTTAGTGGATTTTAAAATAATATATATGTCATGTAATTAAATTATATTTTAAGTTATTAAATTTATGAACTGTGAGAAGAATTATTATATGCACCATACAATTTTACAAAAACTAAATACTAAACATTAGATGATAAACAAATTATTAAAAGTGTCAGTTTTAGTTCTCTTATACCAATAAATATGTTTATCTTATCTTAAATTTTTGAATAAAAATTGAAACATTTTTGGGATTTCAAATATATTCAGTGATTGAATTTGTGACTAGTAAACTTCAATAAAAACCGCAAAAATTTATTTTTAGTTCTATTAGATTTTAACACATATTATAACACAAAACTACAATAAATTTTAAAATAGTCATTTTAAATTTAATTTATATTTCATTGATTAGAATATTTTATATTTTATGAAATTATGTATGTTAATAATATATTTGTGTTTTTAGTATTTTATAATTATATTGAAATTTATTAAAATATAACTATATGAGAATAAAAATTAGATGTTTATTTGACTCATCTTGCATTGATTTTAGTTTAATTTTTAATAAGTTGAAATTAAATGGTCTAATTCATGTTCTTAAGATATTGCACACTGGTCAAAGTTATTTTAATAGTTTCATAATAGAAGTAAGTTAATATATTTTATCCACCACTCTAGCTAAATATTTTGCATGTTTAGTAAGATAACTCGCAAAATATTGTAACTATAATTACATTAACCATAACTCGATCCTACGATCAAATATAATATTTATTAGTCAATTTTAAATATTTATTTCATTAAATATATATATATTTATTTATTTATTTATATTATAATTTCAAAACATTTTATTTTTGAAACAAAATTTGGAAGAAATAAAATATACTTGTTTTTTATTAAATAGGCTATTTTATTATAAGAATTAGCATTAGTAGAGTACTTAACTAGTAGCTTATAGTATTGGTGTTTTCGGATGGTACAAATTTTAGCAAATACTATGTTATATGACTTCATGTTAAAATTTATTTTTAGTTATTTTTTTTAAAAAACATTAACATCTATTATTTGTGGAATATTCCTTAAAAAGTTTCCATCTAAAATTTCTCTAGGTATTTTAACGCAATTTTTTTTAAAAAAAAATTAATATTTAAATTTTATATGTTGCGGCCAAATTAAATTGACAAAATATATTAATGGTAAATTTTGTAATATATAACACGCAAAGTTACGTCTGAAGTGTATTTTTGTCTAATAGTATAGATTTCTATTTTAGTCTGGAATCTAGTGTTGTTGTTAATTATGGTATTACTAAAATGTTATTATAAATATTATATGATGCAATTATAGTGTTTCTTAAGTATTTTATATCTGTGTTTTTAATGTATTTTCATGAAAGAAGATCTAGAGTAAATGTATTATAAAATATAAATGCTTAAGATAGTATTAGACTAGAAGGATATATATGTTCACAATACAGAATATTTTGAAACTATTTCATTCTATATAATAGATATAGAATAGACTACAACGTTTTATTTTTAAATTAGTTATACTATTTTAAGAAATATATTTATCATTTTAAACAAAATAAGTTTCGATACATGTGAAAAAGTATAAATATTTTTTCAGCATCATTGTTTATTTGTAAAGTGATTGAAGATAGATAAATGGTGAAGGGGTAAACAATTTTGTAACAAAATATTAAAAAACTAAAAAAAAAAGAAGTAGAAAAATATGTGGCTCAGATTATTAAAGGCATACAAAGAAATAAATACATATTATGTAAACTAGATTATAATCTTTCTAGTATCATGGCTATTTCACCAATCATAATTTTTTGGTTATTTCTTCTAATCTCCCTATAACTTTAATTCAACTTTAAAACTCACTCCTGAGTAAAAAACTGTTATATCATTTATATATTGCTTAAATACCGTCAGTGGCGGAGTTAGTGCTTTGTGAGGATGGTCGAGTGATCCATGTGGGATGTATGTTTTGTTTAATACGTAATTGGAAAAGAAATACAAATTTAGCACTTCGACACATGTAATGTATGCTTATTATGTAATTGACCCCGTTGAAATGAGCTGGTTCCGCCACTGAAGAGTGAGGACCTTTGTCTCAACCGACGTGGAATCTAATACTTCCGTAATTTCTTTGAAGCTGTTTGCGTCAATTGATCTGGAAGTGATATGCTAATCTAAGATTAATTCGTGTCTCATAAAAATTGCATCATGGTGAATCGATTGTTTGTACCCACTTATCGGTTTCCAATTCGAAGTGGCGCCTGGAAAAATATCTATAAAATTGAATTTGCAATTACTAACTCATTAGATTTGAATCATATAAGATTCCGTTCATTGAGCGGATGATTATATTATATGCATGTGGTTAAATGAAGACAAAGGGTCCACTTTATTTACTTCTCATTAATTGCGGTCCCGGTGAGATTGCAATTTTGGCCTACATGTGATACTTAAGTTTTCTTTATGAAGCAGCCGACAAACAAAAGAGTTTTGCATGAAGAAGTTTTATTAGCCGAAATTAGCATCGTCTTACATTATTTAAAAAAGAGAGGAAAAGTCAAACTTGTCGAAAATATTTACAAAAAATATCGTGCTGAATAGTGAATAGTACAACAGACGCTTGAAAAAATTGGGTTCGTAACTAAATAATTCTCCGATGAATAGATATAATATCTAGATTGGACAACCTGTATGTCACAGTTGTGATTTTCATACGAGTAGGTCTTGGCAGATGATGAACCGTTTATATAATTATAAATTATAGAGTTCAATGCTCCTACGTACTATTAGTCAGACACAAAAGTTAGTTTGACTAGAAAGATTATGATTCCCAAGTAGTGATAGGCACAGATCGAATATTACCGTATTTTTCAGTATTTGTGATTTACTTCGGACTTCACGAATATCTGATTTTCTGATTTGCTTTGCTTCGGAAAAATATGGATATTCGGTTTTACGGATATCCGGAAAATTTATGGATATTTGCGAATATTCACGAATATTTACGGATACATTTTCCACTATGTTTAATACAAGTAAATCTGAAAATATTATACAAATTTGTTCTTATAAAAGATAAAGTAAAACATTAATGAAACTGTTTATTTATAAATTCTTAAGATTTCATAAAAAAATTCTTATAAATTAAATGTTTTAAGAAGAATTGTAGTTTTTTATAAAGATCTTATAATTCTTTTCTTCGTATTATATTTTTATAAGTAATTTTATAAATAAAATTATGTAAGATTATACATTAAAAACTTTATTTAACTATAGATATATAACTATTTATATAAAGTCGGAGCGGATCGGATATTCGTCTCTAATTTTTTTTCGTATTTGTGATTTGTTTCATTTTTAACAGATAGTGATTTTTAATATTTGCTTTGCTTCGAAGACTTACGGATATTCGAATTTTTCGGATCGAATCGAAACGAATAACGAATCGAATCGAATCAAATTTAACGAATAAAATGCCCGGCACTAATTCTCAGCTAGTTTGTTGTGGCAAAAAGACTCTAAAAGCATTGTGGACAAAGGAACCAGCTTGCACAGCTGTACAACAATTATTATAGACTACGATCCAAGAGTCCGATTATTATATAAAATTAATATAACGAAAGTTTTTAAATTTATCTGTCGTGTTTGGACATAACTGGTTTGTTGCAATTTTGGTGCCGTTACATATAGTAATTAATTAATATTATATAACCAATTTACAGTAGTTTTGTAGTTCAATGATTCCACCCATTGCAGTTATGATTAACCAATGTTTTTTAAAAAAAAATCAAAGTTAAACTGGATAACTATATAAATCATGGTTTAAAATAATACACCTAATCAAATTTGGTTTACAAAATTTATATTTATCAAATTTTAGATTTACAAATTTTAAAATATATTTAGTATTATATGTGATTAAATACAAATAAACACAGAACATAGCACTGTAAATATTCAATAAAATAAATTTTTGAAATAACTTGTAATCTAACACATTTCTTACAAACAAGATATATGAAAAATAAAAACAATTATTGAAAAAAAATTCCCAACTAAAATTTATTGTAACTATATTATTACAATAGTGTCTCTTAATGTAGGGAAATCTCTTAAATAGTTCTTTTTAAACTTTTGTTACCAAAAGTGTCTCCAAAGAGGAAAATAACAAAAATGGTTATATTAAAGCAGCAAAGACCATTTTAGCAATTGCTTTATAAATATATAAACATAAATAATTATTTAAGTAAATAATAATATAATACTTTATAGTTTCAAATTATATATTTTCAAATTCAGAATTTTTATAATTTTTTTAAAAAAAAATTTACTTTTACAAATTTTCCTTTTGAAATTCGAAAATACTTTTTAAAACTATTTAAAAAATTGAAAAATTTAATTTTCTTTTTAAAAAATTCTAAACACCATTCCAAAACTCCTCCTTCAACTCTAATCATAAGTCTAGATTAATTAATCATAAGATTATAAGTGTATTTCTACCATTTAATCAAACTTTTTTGATCATTTTCTTCTTAGTGAACTATTTGGGTGGAAAAAACTTAAAAGAGCTATCTTAAAAAATTTCTCTTATGTTTGATTTTAACTAGTTAAACATATATAACTAGGTAAAAGACTGCATTAAAATGTGAATACCTTTAAAAAAATATCTATTGAACCAAAACTAGTCATATTCTTTATTTATCAGAAACTATTACTATTGTTCTCTGTCCCGGTTCTTCAAGATTCTAATATTAGTTCTGTAAAATATCTTCATTGTATTCTTACAAATGGAGTTTAAGAAATAGGAAAAATAATTGATGATTAAATGAAGTATTGGTCATCACATAACTAACCATGCAAACTAACTAATATCTATTTAGCTACACAAAGTATATGTTATGCATGCCAACAACTTAATGATGTTATGTAGTTAACATCACGAAATTAATTTCATTCATCCAAAAATTGATATAGATATCAGAGACCGTTTAAATATCTCGTTTCATCAATTAAAATATGACCGACATTTAACTAAAATTAGATTTTAACTCACATTTTAAAAGTGTAAGAATATTTTTAACAAAATCTAATTTAAAAATCAATATGTTTTAACTTTCTTTTTTTGATAAGTAGTGTTTTAACTTTTTTATTATTTTAGTGTATTTGAATATTTGGCTGTGAGTTCTGTCACCTAGATTCGAGTCCCGGCCACCGTCGATAAAATGGGGTGAAAAGGCGGTCCAGCTTGGATGCCTTCGGCGGGCTCCCCGGTTTAGCTCCGATGGACGGTCACTAGGCGCTAGTCGGATCTTTTTCGAGGGCATCCGGATATAGGGTCATAAAAAATGTTAAAACACAACTTATCAAAATTTTATAAAACATATTGATTTTTTAAATTAGATTTTGTTAAAATATTCTTATGTTTTTAAAACACAGGTCAAAATCTAATTTTAGTTAAATTACCGTCAGGTACGTCATATTTCAAATGATAAAACGGGATATTTGAACGGTCTCTGACATCCACATCACTTTTTAGATTAATGAAATTAAATTTGTTATGTTAACTACATAACATCATTAAGTTGAAAGATGTTATCATACATAACATATACTTCGTGTAGCTAGGTATAAATTAATTCATGCATAACATATATTTCATATAGCTAGATATACATTAGTTTAGTTTGCATGGTTAGCCATGTGATCCGCATGACTAATAATTCACGTAGTCAATAATTATTTTTTCTAAGAAACAAGAATATACACACACGTTGTTACAAAAAGATAGAAAGAACATACACACAAATATATATACATAATTAACCTAATGCCAGTTTCATTTGGAGTTAGAACCAAATGGCAGGAAGACATTTATTTCAAAAAGTAAATGCAAAAGGTTCCTGTGTGTTCAAAAAAAAAAATGCAAAAGGTTCCTACTATAGGAGTTTTTTTGTTTGAATAATCACATTTTCCTCAATAAAGAAAAATGTGAATGAGAAGACTTGAACACCTAGTTTATTCATTAAAATATGTGTGCATACGTGTAAGATAGGTGTACCCACACAATCGATAGTCTAGCGCATGTTTTTATTGCATGCAAGTACAATATATATTATCACCTAACATTTTCTTCATTCTTCTTTTTTTGGTAAAACTTTAAATGTACACCATTTTCGATTTTCTACATTTGTTACAAGCAACTTATTGTACAGAAACATAAACAACAACACAACTCAAGAACAAAGGAACCACAGGACAACAACGAAAATGCGTCATATTCATATATGGTTTTGATGATGGCCGAATCCCTTATGGTTTCGTTTAATTAAACTTATTATGAATCGGCAATAATTTGGTTTGGTCGGTTCCCGATGGCTTCAACAAAAAACTTCTTAGTTATGTTTGTTCGATTTCATCTTCTGATTTTTGTTGTTAAAGAGTATATTTGTTTCTGTTAAAGTAAAGACTAAGGTGTGTAGTTTTCAGTTTTAATTGCAATACATTAAAAAAAAAAACTAAACCTGAACAGAATAGGGTTGTCGAAAGCAACAAAAAAGGATGAAATAAGAGGAGAGCTGATGACGTTGATGTTGTATTGTCCGCGTTCTCAATGCGTGTTGGGGTTGACGCGGTTTATTTGGAAAACTAGGGATTTGATCAAATTGCAAAAGGTTGACACTACAAAAGTCAAACTTCTCATGCTTATGATTTTTCACACGCCATTATTCACGTCATGATTTTGAACTTTTTTTGTCTAGTTCATGCGTCAATCATTGGATACACAGTACACACCAGTAAACGGAAAAGGTCGGAAGCCAACTAAATCAACTCGGATATCAAAACCGGTTACCTTGACAAGTTTTCTGATGATTTTCTTATCAACCGAGCTCATTTTAAAAATTAACTTCGAATAAGATAAAACAGAACAGAATTACAAAAGGCGTTTACTCAGTCAATTCTTGTAAATTGTTTGCGATTTCTTAGATAAATTGGAACTAAACCGATGCGAACCAAATGGAACCGAGCGTAAGTCCCAATTTACATTCTAATCTTTATATTTAGTGAAGTGGACAGGCAAACTGTACGTAAACACCGGAGTGAAGTTATTATTATATGGATTTTTAATGTAAAAACCCCCCAATTAAGTTTATTTCGTGTAAAAACCCCTCAATTAATGATTCAATGTATAAACCCCTCAAGTCACTTTTCTTAACAATTTGACCCCTCCGTCTACAAGATGTTAAAAGTGATTAACTGTGTCGTTAAGTGCAAAACGCAGAGGTTCATTTATGAAAAAAAAAACATCACGGCTTTTGTATTTCTCCTTCTTTGCGTTCCAAAGTCCCCAAATCAATAATTTAAGGGTTCTTGTAAATTCTCTCCAATATTTCTCTATTATTCTTCTTTTCGTTCTTATGTTTTCAACTGTAATTCTTAAGCGGGTAGATGAAGCTCATATAGAAGAACTTGGTGCCTTGGCTGAGAAACAATTTATGGTGGCCATGTTCATTTAATGACAGAAACACACAGCACCAAAGGAAGGTGGTTAACTGATTTTTAGTCGCTACGGCAACTAACGAAATAAAACAAACGCGAAAATATCAGCGACATCGGCGCCTCATTATTTGTGTTTCCGCAATCCATTAGCGAGTGCTTTTGTGACACTGTTATTTTGCCTCCGCTGCAGTACACTTTTACCGCTATTCGAAAGCAAGAATGGATCACACCGCTGGACATGGCGCTTATGAAACAAACATGGCCTCAGAAGAAAGAATTGATGGAGCTGAAGCATGACTTTCTTGATATGAAAAGACTTAAAGTAAGATTATTGGTGTTTTGGAGAGTATTAGAGCTAAGGTTTAGAAGTGCTGTTAGTTTCTTTTGGTCTAGTTGTTGTTGTTTGTGGTGTTAAGATTCGTGACTTTTTCGGTGAGATTATTGTTGCTGTTGGTGTCATCTGGTCATATGTGCCTTAATTTGAGTCGTGTTTACATTTTGTCATTTTGTCATTTTGTCTTCAAGTTATTAAATCATCGAATACACACGAACTTGATTTTTTAAAACACATGAAGCTTATAAAAGTGAAAAGAAGAGTAACATGGTTCGATGCGACCTTAACCAGGATAATTTAAAACACCAAAAGAAGGTTTTAAGACTGTAAGCCATGAAAAGTAAAACATGAAAACATAGTGAGCTTAAGCTGAGATAATCTTAAATAAAAGATCACAATAAACTAATTCATCAAGACTCTTTGGTTGGTCGACTTCAGTAGATGGTGTTGAGGTCTTTGGCTTCTTGGATGGTCTTCCTTTTGGCATGTTAGGGGCTTAGACACCGAGGGTTCTTTACATTTTCGCTTGTTGTGTCCAGTTTGACTACGCTACTACACGCCTACAAAAAACAATGAATCAAGTGAAGCAATAAAAGAGAAATGACTTAGCGGATTGAGATTACCATTATAACATTGGCATGAAAGGAAGGAAATTCGAGCTGGTTTTGGTGGGTTAGGCGGATTGATCGGTGCTTCCTTGCACGCTCTTTGTTATGTCCAGAACTCCACAATTAGAACATTTCGTAAAAAGATGATCGTGCAAACATAGAACATGCTACAATCAAGAAAAGATATTAACAAAACAAGAAGACAAACTTACCACAGCAATCTTTTCTGTTGGTTCAAGAATTTCATTTTGATTTGACTTGCTTCACAACTGTCTTTTCACTCGGATCACGGATTACGTCATTCTTTTTGGTCTGCCCGCATGATTCTATCGGAGGAGGCATGACAACTATATCAGAATGTGTATCCCATAACTCCATGCCATTGACAGGAAACATAAGTGAGCTGTAACAGAGCTTCCACTTCTCAATAGAATACCAATCAGATACCACGGTCTCGGCAACTTTGTGTCTTTGAATTCAGCGCATATTGCTGACATTATGTGGCAGCAAGGAATGCCACTTATGTCATAGGCCCGACAAGTGCAGGAAACAATGTCTCTTACTCGCACAACATACTTGTTTCTTCCATGATCAACCTCGTAGATGCCTCTGCCATTTGAATATGAATGACACCACTTCAGACTCCTCTTGCGCTTCTCTATGATAGCTAACGCTTTTGGTGTGATCAAGCCTTTAGCATTATTCATCTCCTTGATCTTCACATTGTTGCTTGACATAACATGCCTCCTAATGTCTTCAAGCAATGCAATGATTGGTTTGCGACGAGCTTCTTTCAAGATAGCATTGTAAGACTCGCTAATATTATTTTCAACAGCTGGAGACTTTGTAATGTCACTGAAATATGCCCTGCAAAACAACAATAACAAGATGCATTACGACACAAAAGAGACAAAACCTGCCAAAATATCCATATATTATTAAGAGAAGACACATACCTAGACCAGTTTGAATTCACGCTCTTTTTCACTTCCTCATAAGCATCAATTTTAACGGTTTTCATCTTCTCTAGATTTTTCTCAAAGACATGCTTATTGTAAGCTCTTGCACACTTCCAAAATAGCTTATGTAGAGGATCATTTGAGCCGTGCCTTTTCTTCAAGTTGGCAAAGATATGCCTCGCACACATTCTATGCTCCGCATAAGGAAGCACATTTTGATGGCATGTATCAAACCTTTTTGCTGGTCCGAAGATAATGCTAAACCATTTCCAAGATCTAAGCCTAAGTCTTCTCGTAGTAACTCCATGAACCACTCCCAATACACCTTGTTTTCCACAGGAACAAGAGCCCAAGCAATGATGAACATTTGGTCATTCGATCCTTCCTACTAGCGGTCAAGAATCGCCCTTTCATTCGCCCTTTTAAGAATGTTCCATCCAAGTGAATGATACGACAAGCATTCTTCCAACCAACTTTTGAGACTCGAAACAAGTATAAAACTTCTCAAAAACTCTCTTTGTACCTAATATTACCGCCGAGTCGATTTGTCTTCTTGAGTTCTTCGACATAGTCATACATCCTCGTAAACTGCTCAGCATACTCATCACTAATAATGTGCAACATCATTTGCCTTGCACTTTGACACTTTGTCTTAGGAACACGAAGACCTTTAAGAGCCAACCGCTGCTTTATTTGGTCAGCTTTGAGGTTTGGGTTTGTCCTAAACTCGTTTAGAAAATCAGCAGCTATCTTTGCAGCGGTGTAGAGTAACAGTTCTGTAGGGTAGCAAGAATGAGTACCTTTGTACGATCTAACAACCATATTAGGTGACCTACTATTGATCGATGCATATAGCCTCCATGAGCATCCATCAGCTACACACTCTGCTGCTACTTTCTTCCTCTCTGATCTCTGAAAACGGATATTGACCCTCTCTTTCATCAATACTTTTCTATTGCCTCTACACTTAGCTTGTGAAATAAATTCTTGGCCAACTCGAAACTCAATTTTGCCTTCATCATCATCCGAGTCTTCACTTTCAACATAATCATCCTTGTAAAATCAGTCCATTCATCATCACTCTTTGGTTCTTCTTCCTCTTCGCCTCCTCCAATAAGAACATCATCGAGATAAGGATCATCAGCTCTTACAACAAAAGATTTATGCTTTCCAGTTCAGTTGTGTTGTTCACCATCTCCACCACATCTCAGATCACAACAAACATCCTTCCTACTCGATCTAGTATTCCGGTTCGAAATAAGAGAACTTCTTCATGTTCTCCTGAAAGCCGCCACTAGCGATCATAGTTTCAAGCATTCTGAAAGTTGGTTCTTCAAAATCAATCCTACAGCATCTTGTTTCACCACCATTGTATGTTCCATCTGCTGCCCAGTATCCTCCAACGTGTAAACGAATATGAATTTTTCTGTTTACAAAAAAGAATTCAAACCCATCAAAACACATAATCAAACCAATTATAAATCACAAAAACCCATATAAATTGAGATATAAGCAAGCCAAACTTACCTGTTCATCTTCCAGCGACTCTGAATCAACTCCTTCACTTTCACTTTTCGTTTCAAACCCACATAAACTAAGCTTCTCGTTTTCAACTCTCACACCAGATTCAAACTCACCCCCTCTCAAACTCAATCTCTCTCAACTTCTCACAAGAACCAAACAAAACTCAAAATCCTTCTCTTTTGCAAATTAGGGTTCATCATTCTACGCTATGTCGACCGGGGATTTTTACGTGACTTAATTTTTCAAGCTGGAAGGGTGAAACTACATGACATTCTAATTAAACATCGTGCTGTTTATCTAGAAATCCTGTTGTTTTACGCCTTTCCAAATACGCTGCGTTTAATTTTAACGGGATAAATAACGGAGGGTTTAATTCGTTAAGGAAAGTTACGTGAGGGGTTTATTCATTAGATCATTAATTGAGGGGTTTGTACCCAAAACAAAATTAATTAAGGGGCTTTTACGTTAAAAATCCTTATTATATTTACCATTCTCTTAAAACAAATATATAAACGTGGATTTCAATTTCCAAATAAAGAAAATCTCAATGGAATGGAACTGTATGTTTTGTGTCTAATCTCTTGATTTAGATTTACTTGTCACGTGTTCTTTCTAATTAGTTTGACTACGACACGTCATTTGGTCCAACACTTGGACTATTGCTTAAAAGTAATTCACTAGATAAGTTCACATTTAGAGCTATTTGGCCCATTCACTAGATAAGTTTACATTTAGAGCCATCCAATTTCGTTACGGCTTTGCTAGTATGTATGTGTGTATGTTAGTATGACATATATCTGCGTTAATAATATCGAAACTAAGACTGGACATTTTATCCGTTAAATTTGATTCGATTCGTTATTTATTTTAATTCGATCTAAAAATTCCAAATATCCGTAAACTTTCGAATCAAAACAAATACTAAAACTCAATATTCGTTAAAATCGAAGCAAATCACAAATACTTACATTTTGGAAAGCGGATATCCAATTTGATCCGGCAATATATAAATACATGTATATCTTGATTATTTTCAAAGTTTTAAATGTATTAAATTTTATAATTATTATTCTAACATATGATTTGATAAATTCTATTCACATTATTACTTCTATAAAAATATTACATAAAAGAAAAGAAAAAAAATTATGACAATTATAATCTTTTTCATAAGTTTTGTGTTATTATAATTGTTAACTAAGTTTAAAAAATTTACAAAATATGTAGATTCACTACTTCTTTTAATTTTATCTTTTATATCATGCAAAAAATATTTTACAAAACAATTTTGTATCAAATTTTTAAGATTATCTGTACTAATCCAAACAGATGAGATATCCGTAAGTATTCGCAAATTTCCGCAAATATCTATTTATTTTCCGGATATCCGTTTTTCCAAATATCCGTATTTTACCGAAGTAAATCAAATCAAAAAATTAGATATCCATATCATACGAAGCAAATCACAAATGCCTTTAAAAACCCGGATATACAATCCGTGCTAAGACCTAATCGAAACCTACCCTACGAGGTTGTGGAGAAAGAGTCAGAACCCAATTGTTAATGTCGTACATTTTTTCTTTGATAAAGAAAAAATAAGATTCATTGTTTATATACATTGATAAATGAAATAAGGATTTTGTTGACAAAAAAAAATGAAATAAGGATTTCGATATTCATGTTTGCTTATAATTTTATTTTTTTTAATATAAAACACTGACCACTCCCATCACAAACCAGAAACATGGGTTCTGACTTTTGTTTAGGGCACGATGTATATATATCACTCAAGCCTCTAAAAGCTAAGAGCATGTATATCGTAAGTCTTTTACACGGTAAAAATACAAAAGATTTTTTTTTTAAGTAATAGGACAAAGGGGACACTATTTTTTTTTAATAATCTGGGATATCCGGTGGACCGAGGTCCAACCAACTAATTCCCTGAAGACCTATTCATCAATGCTAGACATACACGATTGCTCGGGCCGATGTCCAACCAACTAATTCTCTGAAGACATGTTCATCGATGCTAGACAGACACGATTGATCGCAATGGGAATTAAATATCTATCTCACCTAACCACACAAACAAATAAATCTGAGTTTGCTAGGTTTCGAACCCGGGGTGCTTAACACCTTTCCAAGTCCGCCGTATCATTCGACCACGTTTGTGTGGTTAAAGTAATAGAAAAAAGAGACATTATTTTGGGGGAAAAACCATATGCTTTTTGTTGATATATCTTATCAACCAATCCAATCAGTTCTAGAAGAAATACACTTAGTATTATAGATTTGACTGGATACCCAACTGTTTGATTTACATTTAGAATGCTATTTGACTAAGGAATAGCTAGTGTGCTATATAATATAATTAATAAACAAAGATATTAAAATTAAATTATTGAAAAATTCTTGAGTGTTTCTTGACTCTTCATTCGTAATAATATTTTTTTTTTGTGAAAAGATTTTACTAACTCGTAATAATGTTCTAATAAGTGATTCTAATCGAAGTTGGCCTGCCGGCAAGGGCGACATGCACATACCCAGAGGCGGATCTAGAGTTGCATTTAGATGGAGGCACAAGAAAATTTCTCATTGTATTTTAATTTTCGATGGGACACTTCACATATTTTACAGTAAATACTAAAGGAAAATACAAAATTAGATGGGAACACATGCCCCCGTACGTTAACCTTTGTGTCCGCCACTTCACATACCATGTCTGATTTTTTTTTTTGTAAACAGATACCATGTCTAATTAAGTTCTTAATTTTCCACGTTTTAGTTGTAATATGTACTTTAATACTATGATATATATATATACATAATGTTAACTATCACTTAAATAATAAATGCAAAATAATATATATTGTGAAGTACAGTTTTTAAAAAATTTATTATTTTATTTAGCATAGAGATATTTACAATGAAAGTAGTCTTTTACCTCGGCAAAATATGTATTTTTAATATCAGTGATTAAACGGTAGCACATATAAAACGTATAGCAGTGGTGGAGTCACCTTGTTATGAGGAGGCCAACTGACCCATGTGATTTTTGACAAATTTTGTTTTTATGCTTATATAATTTGTATTTGATAGAAAATTTAGTATTATATATTGATCTCATGATCTAAGTCTAAACATTCTATTTGCACCTGTCCAATAAAATTTTACGTTTGGTCATTTGATTATATGAGTATTGACTCTTATGAAACACAATTCTACTTCCTCCACTGACATATAGTGGTTTTGAAAAAACTATATAATTGTTGTTATTGTACGCTAACATATTTAAAACGTATAGTGGTTTGAAAAAGACGATATATAATTGTTGTTATTGTATCGCTATCTTATAGGGTTATACCACAGACTCTTTTCATTTTCGATTTCATCTTTTACTAATCTCAATTTCCACGCATATAGTTTATTGCTTTATGTCATCAATAAAGAATAAATTTCAAACAACTATTGGGTTTTATAGTTTGATAGTGCCACATGAGATACGCCGCCTCTTTATTTCCATGTGAATGAATTTTCCCAAAATCATATATCAAGGATACTGTGTTTTAAAATGATTCTTTGTCTCGTTCTGTTTTACGAAAGAAATTTGTGAATAGTGACAAAATAGTTCAACCGGTTTAACCGTGCAAACAGAGAATCAGATTTTCTTTTCAGTATGTACTTCGTCGATGTTTATAATCATCATTTTTGCTAAAAGCCTAGCTTTTAAATTTTATTCTACGCACTACATATCGGGCAAATGAAAAGCAATTTACGCACTACAAGTGTGTTCCAAAATCTACACAGTCACGCACTACAACTTCAAATCATCTCTACGGCTTCACGTGAAACATGTCTAAAATGTTTCATCAAGAAACATTATCTATCAGAAAGTTTAACGTCAGCCTTTTTTCAAAAAAAAAAAAAGAGTTTAATGTCGACGCACTTAATTGTTTTGGCTGAATTTTGCCTAACGAGATGGTTGAGCTACATTTTTCTTTATTGTTCACACCCTACCAAATGGACGGTTTGAATCGCTGAACCCTTTTGACTTTTGTTTTTTGTTTGGTTGGCCATGTACGTACGTATTTAATTTTGATACTTCTTTTGGTCATGTACGTACGTATTTAATTTCAATAGAAGTAACCTGTAATCTACTCTACGAATCTACGACTGAAGCTGTTTTTTTTGAGTTGCAGCTTTGGTATTACTACTATTAGTTGATACCCGTGGACAATAATGATACAATACCTGTAATTTGAAAAAAAAATCCACTCTTGGTCTGGTTTCAGACTGCTCTCATTATCCTGATTTTTAGTTGTTCACATTCACAAGTTTTGAAAATATTAGAATTCAACAGCTCATTGTTCATAGTTATAAAAGACATGATAATATTAAAAGTTCCTTTCCTTCATCCCTCCTAACGATTCACACCTACTCCATATCAAGAAGCACCATTTGACATGGATTTTGGATTCTACATCTTCTATCAATCAAAATTTTACAATCTCTGCCGCACGTCTTTAAACTGAAACTTGTCTCTCATCACAATTTGTGCTATTTTCGAGCTTAGAAACTGCTTGTCCGTCCTTGCGTTGAATGGATTGCTAAAGTAAAGCAAAAAAAAAAAAAAAACAATAGACATTCCAATTTTTTTTATCCAGAGGAAAGACAACTATGTTCGCTGAGATTGGACCCGCCAGCAATCCTATAGATCAGTTCAAATCCATGCTCAAAATTGCGCTCTTTTCTTTTGTCTCTTTGGATCTTCAACAATGAAGTTGGATCAGCCAGATGAATCAGCAAGAGTAACTTTATTCTACATGTGCACAGGGCCGGTAAACACACGTCTACTAATTTAAACCAAAGACCGACTAAACCAAATGTTTAATCACCCAAAACGGGAGAAAAGGAAACTAAAAAGGATTAAATACAATGAGACAACCATCGACTGTGACGTACACACCGAGCTGATGTAGTCATGTGGAAACGAAATCGAGATGACTACAAAGCTAAATTCTGCACTAAGCATACTTGGAGGCACATACGGGTACAATATCAGGCTGTTGATTGGTATAAAGGAGTATGGCTCACTCATGCTACCATTAATTAACAATAGTCTAACGACTAGGGGAAGAATGGAACAATGGAACACAAATGCTACTACTGATTGTGGATTCTGTCATACTCAGAGTGATCATTTATTTTACTCATGTGAATACACATCAGAAAGTCGGTACTTCTTTAATGAAGGAACTGCTCAAGGATGATTTCTCTACAGACTGGCACACGATACTGGCTCTCATCCAATCACAAGCACGACAAGATCACAACCTTCCTGATCAGATACACCTTTCAATTGGCGATCCATACCCTATGGCAGGAACGCAACTCTCGGAGGCATGACAGTACGATAAATCCTGCGCTTCAGCTCATCCAACGTATTGATAAAAACATCCGCAACCGACTTCTATTTATAAGAGCTTTTGGGGGATCGGAAACTTGATGGAGGCATGCAGACATGGTTGGCAACAAGATAGTAGATGCAAAATAAGCTTCTCTCTGTTTTAAATGCTGGAAAATTAGCTAGCTTATTTCTTTTGAGAACTTGCTAGACTAGTTAGAAGGAGAGATGCAACAAGTTGTAAAAAAGATGTTTTTTTAAATCCTAAATTAATTTTACATTCTATTCAACAAAATGATCACTATGATTTGTTTAACTCTTATTATGGACAAATCATAGTGATCATGATTGTTTGCTATTAGCCTATATTCATTACTAATTTCTGAGGATTTGAGCCGTGCAGTGTAGTGATTGTTTATAAGAGCCACTTTAGAAAAAGGGCTAGTCAATAAATTTAAGATAAAATCGATTCTGTAAATGGTTATAGTGAGTTTTGTGAGTATGTTTAAAACAAGATAATTCGCTGGATGCTTTAATGGGCTTCGTTACAATCTGTCACGTTGTTCACCAAAATCTTAGAATACCCTACCATCATTGCAAATATAGAGTTGTAAAATGATAAAAATAATTAAAATGAGCGTTATGAATATATTATTGTGGATGTCCATTAACCAGCCCGGCCTATCAAGATGGATGGCCGGCCCATTAGACTCTATTGCTAAAACAGCACTTCTCTGCCTATCTAGCTCTCCTCTGTTGGATGAGTAAAATACTCTGTTGTGTTTGTTTTTGAATTAATCAAGTTTGGTTCGCACAAAAAAAAAAGGATGGCCGGCCCATTAGGTTAGAGATAGACTTAGACGGTCCATTATGTGTTTGGTCCAATTACTTATGATGGTCTATGTAATCCTTATATAAAGAACCCTCCTGTTTATGAATAAGACACACCAAAACATTCTTCACAAATCTATTCTTTCACAACACGTTATCAGCACGAGACTCTAAAACCCTAAGCTAAAACCGACGGCTACAAAACCCTAATTTCCGGCGCAACTTCAAATCGTTCGTTCTCTCAAACCGTAAGGATCCAGATGACGAGTAATATATCAAATTGAAGCTCTCGACGAGACGAATCCATCGCCGGAAACCTTGTGACGATCCGATCTCAGAAGCACCCTCACGCTCTGTTTCAATATGCGCCGCCAAATTGCGCTAAAACCCTAATCTTGTCTGGCGGCCATAGATCTCTCTCCACCGTTTTTTTTGCTTCCTTCTCCGACGTGATCCAAGGCGTTCTCCTCCGTCCCTGTTCGTGACCTAGGCGAGACGTCCAGCTCCTGTTCCGGTCGAAGCTCTGCATCGCCCGACTAAGCGATCCTTCCGTCCGCAAGCTCTCTCTTTTGGTGGTCCGGTTCAGATCTTCAAAATTCTAAAGGTAAACAATCTGAAACCCTAAAGATCACTCATAGAATCAAATTTGGCTTCTTGATAAAGGTTTAAAACAAATTAAAATTTTGCAAACCCCTCTAAAACCCTAGATCAATAAGTCTGATCCCTACCTATGAGTAAATCAAAGTTCTTAAACCAGAAGTTCGATCAGAGATTGTTAATCAATTAAAATCACAGCCTCAATGGCTTGTTGAATCTCGAAAACCCTACTGATCTGAATGATCAAATCGAATCCTTAAGCCTTGAAATCGAGCAGTCCCCAAAACCCTAATTTTCGCCGATTTCAACCCTTGTTTGTTTGATTGAAATCGATTTGATTGATTGTTTAATGGCTTGATTGATCTGTTATCCTTGATGGTTGATTGAGTTTATTTGATCTGATCTGATCTGATCTAATTGAACCTGAAAAATTGCAAAGTTTCCTTTTCTGGAAAATAGAAAGTTTCTTTTTCTGGAAAATAGAAAGTTTCCTTTTATGGAAAATTCCCTTTTCTGAAATTCCCTTTTATGATTGCTTTCTTGATTCATTGATCATCTAGAAATTGTTTGCTAAGATTACATCATGAAATTGAATTGCTAAAAGGCCTTGAAACCCGGTTAATCTTTGATTTTAATTGTCAATTTTATTGTTGATATGTTTCGAATTTATGGACCTTGAAATCCATATTTATCTGAAATAATTGATAAGGTTTATCCGACCTTGAAAATCGGAATAGATAAATCCGACCTTGAAAATCGGAAGTGATAAGGTTTATCCGACCTTGAAAATCGGAAAGACTTGATAAGGTTTATCCGGTTTTGTAACCGGCCTAGTCCTTATCCGGCCTTGTGTCCGGCTTAACCTTATCCTCATCCGGCCTTGAAACCGGCCTTAGCCCTTATCCATTGGCGACCTTGAAAACCGACCAGGTCATGGTCCAGCTTTGATTGGTCCGACCTTGATCTATGCGTTTTCAATCTAACCTGGCCGTGTGGCCTTGATGCATCATGATCATATACTGGCCTAATGGCATTGCATATTATCCATTTCATACTTGACGCATCTTGATTGCTTGCTTGGCCGCATCATACATCTCCTAGGCCGTGTGGCCTCATTGCATATCTGATTAAGAATATTGCATAAGAGCTAAGGTGATAGATTATTTGTTTGATTCATGATCTGAATTACTAAAGGCCTTGAAACCTTAGCCACATATAGCATTGATCCAATCTTTGTCTAAGCTTGCATTACTCATTAGTGTGGCTGTGTGGTCCATTAGCACATCATATGGCCGTGTGGCCTTAGAAACCGTATGCATTGATGTTTTGAATTGATTGCATGAATTCCAAATATTGAATTGATTGATAATATGATTTCAGATGTCGAAATTTGAACCTTCGGATTATGATGCCCTAAGTCTATCTGGAGATAATTGGTTGGAATGGGCAATGAACACTTCAGTTGTCCTGAAGTCAAGAGGACTCGGACAGTGCATCACTCAAGGTGATTATGCAATTGAAAGTGAAAAGTATAGGGCCATATGTATTATGCGCCATCATCTCACTGAGGAACTGAAAAATCAGTATATACATATTGAGAATCCTCATGACCTTTGGACAGAATTAAAGTCCAGATACACAATGGTGTTATTACCAAAGATCAGGCATGAACGGATGAGTCTCAGATTCCAAGACTTTGAGTCTGTGGACGATTATCACTTGGCTTTGTCCAAAGTTGTTTACAAACTGAGACTATATGGTGAAATGGTAACAGAGGAGGATTTACTGGAAAAGACCTTCCTCACAGCCGATCCAAGTGATCTATTGTTACAATATACCTTAAGAGAAAAAGGCTTCACCACCTATAATGATATGTTTTCATGCCTATTGATAATTGAGCAAAAGAAATTGCTAGAGAAAAGTAGTGAGATGCATGAGGAATCCGAAGCAGCCGTGTCCGAGTTAAGGGATGGTGTGGCCGGCATGTCTATTGACTAAATAAGACTTTGACATTCTGATTTTGTGTTTTATGTTTTGTTTTGATTTGCTTGTCATTTACATTTTATAGCAATAATAAAAGTTGTTTTAGTTATCTTGTTTGCTTGCTTGATGATTCCTTGATTGATAAATGACAAATGAGAACTTGATAAAAGGATAGTCAGACCACGGCCAAGGCATCTGCCTAAAGGGGCACGATTTTATCCACCCAAATAAAAGACCCATTGAGTTATAAAGACTTGAAAATGAATGGTTTCCATATTGAACCAATGGGCAAAGGAAACAAAAGTTCCTACAGATTTATGAAAATCGCCCAAGGCAAAAAGAGTGGTCAAGACTATACTCTACTGATCTAGACTATGCCAAGGATCAGTATGATAAAGACACAAGGTCTAGGTAACCAGATTGGTTGACCAAAGAAAATTTTATACACTTTATGGCATGACTGGATTAGCCATCCAAGTCCAAACTTGATGCAAAGAGAGATATTACAAAGGCACAAAGAGTTATCCCATAAAATCTCACGTTGTGTAACATGTACACAAGGGAAACTCAAATTAGGCTTTATTGTCCCAAGTACCACGTGATTATAGTATGTCCATGAGGGGGAGTGATGACAAACTGATCTACAAGTCCGTGTGACATGGTCTATGACCATAGTAGACTTGGCCGAATTTTTTACACCATAAAGGCCACTACCTAAAGCTTGGGGACACAAGAATTTACATGTAAAAGGTAAATATGCATCAGGCCATATAAGTGAGCATAGATATTTCCATCTCAGATTGAATACGGGTCATGACCAGACATATACAATCTTAAGAGATTCAATAAAACCACCACATACATATGTGCTTCTAAGATAGAACCTGAGATAAGGATTGGGAATATATGTTGGATAGAAGTATGACTTTCTCCCACGAGTTTAAAAGAAACCTTGAGCCAAAAATGGGTGATATATTTAGTGGCCAAGGGACACAGATTAGATAAGGATATTGAATCCGACTATCCAACATTAGAAGGAGAAAGCTATAAGCTGGATAAAGAGTAAAAGAATGATAAGAGAAATAGAATGGTATTAACCATCATTGTCTTGGCAAGACCCTCAGACTAAAGAATATGATTTAAGACGTCCAAAGAATGTGATCGAATGATACAAAAGCTAGCAGAACTAGATGCCAGACACATTGACCCGAAAAGAAAAGAAAGAATGACTAAAGTCATACCAGCTTAGCACCAAAACAAAATTGATGTCCTAGAGAGACACAATCAAGTTGCTACAGAGTCTATACAAGATAGACCAACATGTTCCATAAGATAAGGAACCTCGGAAAGAAAAGAAAATGTGCATAGAATACAGATCCGAGGTTATAAGAGAAACCATCCCAGACATAGAAAATGGTCGACCAATACGAGATACCATACAGGAATTTGGGACGCCAAACTCCATGGTACTTAAGGTGATTTGGGACGCCAAACACCAAGGTATTAAAGGTCATAAGATTGCAATCAATTATGTTATGTCTGGAATACAATGGAACGCAGAAAGAGTATCGATACCAATGATGTATTTACATATAAGATAGCGCATACAAGGTAGCACTTGGGTATAAGACATAAAGCGAGGATCATGAACCCACGTGAGAGTACTCATATAGATAAAATTGAAAAGGAACGTGGGGTTAAAGTATAAGATGGGTGTATTGGCCATATATGATAGAAACACCATCAAATGATAAAACTAGTGAAAGGATCTTGTGAGGAGAAAGAAAACCGTGAGATAAAGGACATGACCACGTGGTCTAGAGGTGTTCATGTTCTTTCTTATAACACTCAAGCATAGCTTGATTACACAAGGTTACTCACAGAGACAAGGAACATTTTATAAGGAGACATACTCCAATGTGTGCTGCTACATATTTTCGAATTGATAAAGTCTGGTCATAAGGAAGAAATTAGATTGACATATAATGATGTAGTAAGCAGCATATGGATCACTGGAAGAGAATAGAAAGGTACCAGAGAAAGAAATTCTCAAAACAGCATTGTTCCTAAGCTGTTTATGGACTGAAACAAAGCAGCTGCATATAGTATGATAGACGAAGTAATACTTAGTAAAGGAGTTGTATAAGAACAACCTGATTCAGTCCATGCATTTAAAGAAATCGGAATTCCTTGTGTTTATAATAAATCATCCCGAAAGAAAGTTAATTGTTTTGATGATGGAACTGCAATAAATTGCGGCATCACATATGGATCATAGACATACAAGAGACAAGTTGTATGTGTGCATTGAGATCCATGATCCAACGAATTAAAGATGGAATATGAGATGGTCACAGAAAGAAAATGGAACATTAGATCCACGCCAAAGGGTCCATACCAATAAAGACCATGTCCGGACCTGTTCCAACTAAACCGGTTCCAGTGACCACTATATTCAGATCGTGGTATGGCTATGGACAAGGCATGTGTCCTTGGTCCAGGAAAGACTTTACGTAAGTACTTTTCAAGGCTTATGCACATCCGACCAAAAGTGCAATGTATTGATATGATTGACGCCTTGATATGACAAGCCATACTTGGTCGGATAAGTTTTATGGATATGTTCAGACCATAAGACATTGATACTAAAGCCACACACGTCCCCTGCCATAAGTGCTATTGGCACCTTTACTTAGATAAATTTGGCATGTCCGAACATGAGACAATGGGACAGGATCAATATATCTTAAGTTACATTCTAAGGAACTAAATGTTTAAGATTGATTTATACTAACTAAACCCAAAAGAAAAGATTGTTTGGTTTTGATAAGTGTTACAGGTCCATACAAGGTCTTAAACAGGTTATACATGTTTGGAGAATGATGAAGAAGCACAAAGGAATACAAGTTCAGTCATGTGATAAGTTAGCCGACTTCTTCACCATGTCTACACCAACCACACGTCCATGAAGTCTACCTATCCGTTTGGGACGTGGCAATAGAAGGACCAGTTCAAGACTTGGCGCCCATGAAGCTAAACCATCAGAGTGTCCATGCGCCAGACTTGAAGAACATGTACGGAGGTTCAAATCAGGGGGAGTAGTGTGTGTTGTACTCTTTTTCCTTCACCAAGGTTTTATCCCACTGGGTTTTCCTGGTAAGGTTTTAACGAGGCAACATTAAGCACACTACAAGCTTTAGATGGTTATGACATCCAAGGAGGAGTGTTATGAATATATTATTGTTGATGTCCATTAACCAGCCCGGCATATCAAGATGGATGGCCGGCCCATTAGATTAGAGATAGACTTAGACGGTCCATTATGTGTTTGGTCCAATTACTTATGACGGTCTATGTAATCCTTATATAAGGAACCCTCCTGTTTATGAATAAGACACACCGAAACATCTTTCACAAATCTATTCTTTCACAACAATAAGATCATTTTCTACAAAGAGTTTTCACTTTTATAAATTTCTGATTTTATAAATTGTAAAAATATAAGAAAACTATCTAGACCAATATCCCAAATGGGGCGGTTCTGTGAACAACATAATTCGCTTCTGAAAGAAAAAAATAGCGTACCAAAGTTCTGACCATAACCGAACTACTTAAGCCAACTCCAATGAGATTCCAAAATATCAAACTTAGGGGTACATTCAATCTAACATTTGAGGTGATTTTATTTTTAATGGGATTTAAGATGATTTCAATAAGTTGCAGAAATTTAAGTGATTTTTGCTAAACCACTCTAGAATATCACCTAAAACCATGAGATTTGAGTTTTAATTTTTTTTAACTAAGAAACTCCACCCAAACACCCTAAAATCACCCGAAAACTTAAAAATCTACAACTTAAAATATTTTCAACTTAAAATATTTTCAATAACAGTGGATTTTAGAGTACTTTACAAATGTCAAACTCAATAACAGTGGATTTTAAATAAATTTTTAAAATTCATGTTTGAATAACAATAAATTTGTCATTTTAATACAAATCACCTAAAACTCTCAGTTGAATATTTCATTTTCAATAGGACTTCAAAAATTGTATCATTACACCAAATATTAAAAAGTATGTTTTATTTGTTTCATTTAATGTATTATCTTAAAATATAATTTTTCTTACCGACTCCTTTTTGGACTATCAAAAAATTATCATATAAATTTTAATGGTCCAACTAAAATTGACATATAAAAATATTATAACAATAATAATAACAAACATATTAATCTAATCAAATCTAAATATATTAAAGATCTTATGCTATCCTTAATAATCCTATATTTTAATACTCAAATTTCTAAAGTTTAACTAACTCTATATATTGCGGTTGTTAAAAAAAAACTCTATATTTTTCATAATTGGTTTCTAAATATTAAAGATTTAACTGAGTCACGTAACTTGTTGTAGTATATCATATTAACCAATACTAACCTAAACATTATATATCGTTTATCAACGAACAAATATAATCCATCTACAATTTTTATTATACAAACTATTATATTCCACATTCCTAGAGTTCTCGGTTCGACCTGTGGGAGATGTAAATTTTTTTCTCAAAATTCTATATCACAATTTGAAACTTATCAAATATATATATATCAGATCCTTAGTTTTTATCTCTTATCTTTTTTTTTTTATTCTAATACAGAAATACACTAATATATTATTCTGGAAGCCCATCCAAAAATTGTCAAATCCTTTCCATTTATTATATATAATTTAGGTTTAAATACATTTATGTGTTCGATACTAATAGCTGATTCTCCTCAGCCTAGCGGTTAAACCACTACTCTTACTAAAATATAAGACACATCCCCCTCCTCCGCGTTCGATTCCCCTCGATCGAATCAGAACATTTTATTTAAAAAAAATAATAATAAAGTTATATTGTCTTACTTACACAACAAACAGTCATAGCACACTTGGCCTAGTGACCACACACTATTCTCCCATTTCCTAGAGTTCTTGGGTATGACTTGTGGGAGATGTAAATTTTTTATAATTTGTTTTTTTTTTTCAAAATTCTTAATCACAATTTGAAACTTACCAAATATTCAGATATCAAATCCTTAGTTTTTTTTATCTCATATCTTTCTTTACTTTAAACTTTGATACATAGAAACACACTAATATATTATTCTGGAAGCCCATCCAGAAATTGTCAAATGCTTTCAACATTAATTATATATAATTTAGGTAATATATTGTTATACACAACCTTATATTCTTCTGTAATAACAATAAAAAGAGGTAGTTATGGAGTTTCTCCAATTAAATAAAATGAAACATAATTACTTCAACAATCAGGAAGGCAATCCTGAATTTGTAGAAAAACTTCCTAAATAAATTGAAAACTCCAAAAGTAAAACAATACTTGAGCATATTTCTTGTTGTGTCAAATTAGGTGGAAGAGCTTGAGTTCCAGTCGTCTCAGCCTATTAAAAAAAACTGTAATAGATTTATGTAGAAAATAAACATATTTTTATTAAAGATGCTTTCTTACATCAGCATTCTGATTTTGATCAAGAATTGATGTAGACATTGGAGAGGCAGGTGTGTTACCTAAAGCTTGTGTATTTTTCTGTAAAAAGAAATAAAAAATTTTAAGTTGTAGTTATGAAGGACTTTATGCAGTTAAATATACAAAACAAACTTGCGTTTACCAATGCTTTCTCTTCCAAAATACATTCAACTATAATTTCAGCAGTTCTAGCATGAGAGCTAATGAATCTTCATCGTGTTACTATTCTGCGTAACCAAGCAAAAAAATTCAAATTTGTTAGTATCAAATTTTCTAGAAAGTTTTCCTAAAATTTTATAAATCCTTCCTGAAATCAACAAAACCACACAGTTTTATAAGCACAAGCAAGCGAAGCTCTCCTAAAACTTTTAAAATCATTCCTGAAAACAATAAAACCATATAGTTTTACAAGCACAAGCAAGCGACTAACAATGTCATACACAGGCACATGCAAGCGAGTAACAAGTTGAGCATCCACTATTACTCTCTCACGTCAAACATATCAAATATACTCAAAGACTACCAAACACGTAATGCATTTACTATTTACATTGACACTAGTCAGTCACTCACTCACTTACTGATATATCATGTGTGAGTGAATGAACACTTGTTATCAAGCCTTTTGTATAACTGGATGCATATGATGTTAAAAGAAGTAAATTTAAACTAGGAAATGAATACAACAAGCTAAATAACACATAGAAGACCATGAAAAAAATACATTTTTATGATATGTAAGAGACAAAAAGACACATAGCTCTTCTTGATTTTTCTGATATGTGAAATCAAGATTCAAAATTGCTTACCAAATATGTCACCAGATTTGTAGATGCTTCCTGAAACACACCGAGAACCACCAAGATGCTGACATTTTTATAACTAATTTCATGTTTCACTTTTGCATACTTTTTAACATATTTACTCTTTTTGCTCTCTGCCATGTAAACAAAAGACGCTTTCTTCTGTGATACACATTAAAACAACCATAAATGTTGTAGTTTTTTTAGCTTAGTTAACAATAGTGTTTTGAAACCCGACTTGGACCCGCGGTTGAACCGGTAAACCCGATGACCCAAGATAAATCTGGTTTGGGTTTTGTTAAAAAACCAATATTTAAAAACCCAATAAAACCCAATAAAATCCACTAAAATCGGAACCCGTTACCGGTTGAACCACTGGTTGAACCAATATATAATTTGTTTTAATTTTTGATTATGTTTTAGAATCTTTTTATATATATTCTAAATTTTTAATTATATATATTTGGGATTTGAAGCTTAATTTTATTATTCACATTAGACATTCAATTATTTATAAATTTTAGGTCTTAATATTTTTTGTTAGATGTCATAACTTTTAACTTCTTACAAATTTTTTTAAATATAAACTATGTCAAATGAAAATAAAAATATAGAAATTAAAGCTAAATATTTTCTAAATGTTCCTAAACATAAAATATATACATATCCAAACTATATTTATGTTTTAGAACATATACAAAATACTTAACTTTAGTTTCTATATTTTTCATAGCTAATATATTATTATATAATAAACTTAATTAATTTATTAACCCGCGGTTCACCCGCTGTCGACCAATGACCCGATGACCCGGGAGGTCATCCGGTTCAGTGTCCGAGTCGGGTTTAAAAACATTGGTTAACAAAGATGAACCCTTTTTTAACAGCATAATACTCACTTTCTTAGTCATAGACTTCCATTTAGCTCCAGCAGGCTTACCAACCTGATGTTATTCATAGAGAAATGATTATTAATTTTTGAATTACAAATCTGAGATTGTGGAACTTCAAGGAATTACTTACGGCAGTGACTGGCTTGTTGTTAGGGTTTGCCTCGTTAAATTCCTGTTGGAAAACATCTATATGAAAAATATTAATCAGTTGAAATTGAAAAAAAAAACAAATCAGTAATAGTATTATGAAATTGAAGAGATTTTGATGTTTGCAGGAAAATGAAGAAATCACTTGCAATCTCTTAGGTTTGTTTAGGTCCTTCGTCGTCATCTTCTTCTTCCTTTCTCTTTTTGAGTTTGAAGAAATCAAAATCAAAATACAAGTGAGAGAAGTTATGTAGATCTCAGATTCAGATAATGGAGATCAAAACTTTTGGTCGGTGCTCGTCCTTCAGATTTTGTTTCCGATGACGTTGAGAGGAGGCGACGATGTCGAGAGGAGACGGCGACGTCGAGAGGTAACGGTGATGTCGAGAGATACAACATTGGAGGAGACGACGACAAAGTTGAGAGTTGGAGAACTTGATAATTATGATTTTTTGTTTTGTTATATTTGAGGGTATTATTGTATTTTGATCTATTAATGAAAGTTATTTTTCTGATTTCTAGCTTTAGGGGCTAGTTTTGGGATAAAACTTAAATAATTCTATTTAGGAGAATTGCCCTTTATTTTTTGCTAGATGTTTTTTTAAAGATGTTTTATATCATTTTTTCTTAATAATTTCTTAGAACTTCAGCTCGGTGAATAAAAATAGAAAAAAGTTATGTAAGATTCACTTCTTTTTCTTGTCTTTTGTCTGATAAAACGTAAAAAACAAAATCTTAAATGAAATTTCCCTTTTATTTTTTCAAAGTATGATTGAAATTTTTGTATTTAAAATTATATTATGTATTTTACCAAATTATTAATTGTTGAATGATTTTTACCAAATTCAAATTATATTTTGTATATTCACTAAATTTTTTATTGTTTCATTTTAGTATTTTCTGAATAATTAACATTTACTTACCTGATCGGCCTGAGAAGCAAGAATGAAAGGATCATAATATTGCAGCTTTCGCCTCGAATTTACTGACGTAACACCAAATGCATCTGTTCTCACACCTCGATCTGGAGTGTTGTCGTGCCAATCACAATAGAAAACAGTACAGCGCAATCCAAGCATGCCCAAATACTTGATTTCCATAATCTCATGTATGTGTCCGTAGTATACATCATCTCCTGATGCAGAACAAACGCCAGCATCATAGGTCGTACGCGAACGTCTCCTATTTTCAGTTGTGAATGCTTATCCTCGAGTACAAAATCTCGGATATGACTTCACAACATAGTTTGGTCCAACCACCATCTCGCGTATCCAATCGTCAAATGTTTCACCTCTAGCCAAACCAGCAGACACCTATTAATAGCACATATATAGGTTATATCAATAAATATGAATTAGTATAAATATGTGATAAATGATATTTTAATTTGTTTAAGGCACTCACATAAGTAAACATCCATCCAACAAATTCTCTCTGCTTCATTTCTTCTAGTTCCTCCTCTGTGGCGTATCTATATTCGAACCGCTTTTCTGCCATGAAAATCTTGTACATATGATGACAATAATGTAATTAATTAAGATTTAAATGTCAATTTGTTAAAATAAAAATTTGTAAGATAATAAACTTTCCTCTCATATTGAAAAACATCTTCGCAGTTGGTGAGCAAATATATTTGCAAATGACTTCGCTCCTGCTCAGAAGTCGACGGTCCTTTGGTTTTCCGCTAAGTCGTCCAACATCTGTGAAAATGTCTGGAACCTTAACATGATATGTTGCCCGTTCGCCTCTATCATCATGCCAAGCAGGTCTTCTGTTTTTGGTCTGAACTTCTGCTGGAAAGTAGTACTCGGCAAAGTTTGAAATTTCTTCATTGATCATCTGTGCGACTATAGAACCTTCCACCCTACTTAAATTTTTCACCATCTTCTTCAAATGGAACATATACCGCTCATACATATACATCCATCTATACTGCACAGGACCACCAAGTTCCAATTCTCTTGCCAGGTGAATAACAAGAAGCTCCATAACATCAAAAAATGAGGGAGGAAATATCTTCTCAAGGTTGCACTGAATCACGGCTATGTTAGTCTTCAAATTTTCAATACCTTCAAGAGTCACTGATCTCGTGCATAAATCGCGGAAGAAAGCACTTATCCCTGCAATTGCTTCATGAACATTTTGTGGTAATAGTTCCTTGAAGGCAAATGAAGGAGGCGCTGCATCAACACATGGCAATCGTGACTTTTCAAGCCAATAAACTTTCCTCTCATATTGAAAAACATCTTAGCAGTTGGTGAGCAAATATATTTGCAAATGACTTCGCTCTGCTCGATAAGTCGACGGTCCTTTGGTTTTCCGCTAAGTCGTCCAACATCGTGAAAATGTCTGGAACCTTAACATGATATGTTGCCCGTTAAGCCTCTATCATCATGCCAAGCAGGTCTTCGTTTTTGGTCTGAACTTCGCTGGAAAGTAGTACTTCGGCAAAGTTTGAAATTTCTTCATTGATCATCTCAGGCGACTATAGAACCTTCCACCCTACTTAAATTTTTCACCATCTTCTTCAAATGGAACATATACGCTCATACATATACATCCATCTATACTGCACAGGACCACCAAGTTCCAATTCTCTTGCCAGGTGAATAACAAGAAGCTCCATAACATCAAAAATGAGGGAGGAAATATCTTCTCAAGGTTGCACTGAATCACGGCTATGTTAGTCTTCAAATTTTCAATACCTTCAAGAGTCACTGATCTCGCATAAATCGCGGAAGAAAGCACTTATCCTGCAATTGCTTCATGAACATTTTGTGGTAATAGTTCCTTGAAGGCAAATGAAGGAGGCGCTGCATCAACACATGGCAATCGTGACTTTTCAAGCCAATAAACTTTCCTCTCATATTGAAAAACATCTTAGCAGTTGGTGAGCAAATATATTTGCAAATGACTTCGCTCCCTTTCGATGAAGTCGACGGTCCTTTGGTTTTCCGCTAAGTCGTCCAACATCTGTGAAAATGTCTGGAACCTTAACATGATATGTTGCCCGTTAAGCCTCTATCATCATGCCAAGCAGGTCTTCGTTTTTGGTCTGAACTTCGCTGGAAAGTAGTACTTCGGCAAAGTTTGAAATTTCTTCATTGATCATCGTGCGTATAGAACCTTCCACCCTACTTAAATTTTTCACCATCTTCTTCAAATGGAACATATACGCTCATACATATACATCCATCTATACTGCACAGGACCACCAAGTTCCAATTCTCTTGCCAGGTGAATAACAAGAAGCTCCATAACATCAAAAAATGAGGGAGGAAATATCTTCTCAAGGTTGCACTGAATCACGGCTATGTTAGTCTTCAAATTTTCAATACCTTCAAGAGTCACTGATCTCGTGCATAAATCGCGGAAGAAAGCACTTATCCCTGCAATTGCTTCATGAACATTTTGTGGTAATAGTTCCTTGAAGGCAAATGAAGGAGGCTGCATCAACACATGGCAATCGTGACTTTTCAAGCCAATAAACTTTCCTTCCTTTTCGATACAGCTACGCTAAATTAGATGCGTAACCGCCTCGAAACTCCACATCGTTTGAAATCCAATCAAAGAATGCATCTTTTCCCTCTACATCAAGTCGGTATATGGGAAAAGGAGCCCTACCATTCTCATCAACATGAAGTTCTGAACGAGCACATATATCGACTAAATCCAGTCTTGCTTCAAATTATCCTTTGTTTTACCTTGAACGTTAAGGATCGTGTTCATGAGATTGTCAAAAGTTCTTCTCAATATGCATGACATCTAAATTATGCCTTAGCGGATGATCCTCCCAAGATGGCAGATCCCGAAAATACTTTTTGTGCCGTTATGTAGTTCTCCAACAACATCTACCGAAAACGCCATTTCCACCGACGCTCGGCGCCCTTGCTGCACCAAAATCTCTTAGTTGTGTCTTCAAACCTTTCCCACTAACTTCCTCAGGTGGACCATCAAACACCTGCTTGTTCTTCCTAAACAAAGTCTTACTCCGACGGTATGGATGATCGGTGGTAGGAATCGTCTGTGATGATCAAACCAACACGTTTTCTTCCGTTCTTTAGTTGGAAAGCATCTGTGTCATCTTGACAATATGGACATGATAGCCTCCCATGCGTTGTCCATCCAGATAACATACCATATGCTGGAAAATCACTTATTGTCCACGTTAGTACGTACAGCGATTTGAAAGTTTTCTTTACACTAAATATCGTGATGTTTCAGCACCTTCAGCCCATAGTTGTTGCAACTCATATATTAGTGGCTGAAGAAACTCATCAAGTGATCTCTTAGGATGCTCTGGTCCGGGAACGAGAATGGAGAGAAACAAAAACTCTCGTCGCAAGCACAAGTTTGGGGGTAAGTTGTATGGTGTAACAATGACTGGCCATAGAGAATATTGTCTTCCACTCTTGCCATACGAGCTGAAACCATCAGTACATAATCCAAGGTAGACATTTCTTCTCTGATACGCAAAGTCGGGATACTTTGATTGGAAATGCTTCCACGCTTTTGCATCTGAAGGATGTCTAATCTCACCATCTGTTGAGTGTTCCGCATGCCATCTCATTCGTTGCGCTGTGCGTTCAGAAAGATACAACCTCTGCAACCTTTCCGTCAAAGACAAATACCACATCCTTTTATATGGCACTGGAACTCTTCCACTCGTATCTTTATAACGAGGCTTCCCACAAAATTTGCATGTAATCCGCTGGTCATCCGCCCTCCAATAAATCATGCAGTTATCGCTGCATACATCTATTACCTGATAAGATAAACCAACACCAGCTACGAGTTTCTGAACCTCGTAGTATAAACCTGGAGCTACATTATCCTCAGGTAGAATACCTTTTAGAAAATCAGCTATCTCATCCACACAGTCTTCAGCCAAGTTATAATCTGTTTTAATGCCCATCAGTCTTGTAGCAGATGATAAAGCTGAATGACCATCTCTGCAACCTTCATACAATGGTTGCTTTCCAGCATCCAACATATCATAAAATCTCCTAGCTTCTGCATTGGTTAAATCTCCCCCTCTAAAATGATCATTTACCATCTGCTCAGTACCTACACCATAATCTACATCCGTTCTAATTGGTTCTTCTAATCTAACCGCCGGCTGAGGTTCGCTAGTACTACCATGTTCATAATCAGTTTTCCCATGATGATACCAAATTTTGTAACTTCGTGTAAACCCACTCAAATATAGATGAGTCCAAACATCCCACTCTTTAATAACCTTTCTATTTTTACAATTAGAGCAAGGACATCTTAACATACCTGTTTCGCTTCGGTTGTCGTGAACTAACCCCATGAATTCGGTTATACCTCGTTGGTATTCTTCCGTAAGCAATCTCGTGTTCGGATCCAAATGAGGTCGATCGATCCAAGAACGAAAATAATTTGAAGAAGACATATTTTTTTGAAATCAAATTTGTGTGTAAAGATAGTAGGAGGAAAGATGAAGAAATGGAGTGAATGAAGAGGAAGAGGGGTGGCTGTATTTATAGATGAAATCCTGCCGACAGACCGAGAAAATTCCGAGGAAAACCTATACTTCCTCGGAATTTCCTCGGAATTTTTAAAATCCCCCCAATGGCTCTCCAACGGCTCTCTAACGGCTATAATATTTCCTCGGATGTTCGTCGGTTATTTCCGAGGAACGTGGTTTCCTCGGTATTCCCTCGGAATATACCGAGGAACTGTGTTTTCCTCGGAATTTCCCCGGAATTTTCCGAGGAAATACCGAGGAAACCAAGTTTTTGCGTTTCCTCGGTTTTTGGTCAGAAAGTTCCGAGGAACTCATTTTCCCTCGGTATGTCCCTCAGAATAACGATGTTTTCTTGTAGTGGAGAACTTGATAATTATGATTTTTTGTTTTGTTATATTTGAGGGTATTATTGTATTTTGATCTATTAATGAAGGTTATTTTTTCTGATTTCTAGCTTGAGGGGCTAGTTTTGGGATAAAACTTAAATAATTCTATTTAGGAGAATTGCCCTTTATTTTTTGCTAGATATTTTTTTAAAGATGTTTTATATCATTTTTTCTTAATAATTTCTTAGAACTTCAGCTCGGTGAATAAAAATAGAAAAAAGTTATGTAAGATTCACTTCTTTTTCTTGTCTTTTGTCTGATAAAACGTAAAAAACAAAATCTTAAATGAAATTTCCCTTTTATTTTTTCAAAGTATGATTGAAATTTTTGTATTTAAAATTATATTATGTATTTTGCCAAATTATTAATTGTTGAATAATTTTTACCAAATTCAAATTATATTTTGTATACTCACTAACTATTTTATTGTTTCATTTTAGTATTTTCTTATTTTTTCTCAATTTTTTATTTATTTTTTGCTTATATATTAATCACTGGTTGTGGTTTCCCAATTTCTTGTTAATTTATGTATGCTTGAAGTTGAGGAAAAAAAATGAATTTGTATGTAAGATGCACATTTTTATTTTGTTAAGGAGGAAAAGGAGGTGGAGTCATTAAGATTATGAGTGTTTCCTTGACCATTTAATGACTCTACCTCCTTTTTCACCTTAACAAAATAAAAATGTGCATCTTACATAAAAATTCATTTTTTTTGTTAATGACTCACAATCTTGACTCAAGGAAACACTAACAATTTTATTTCGCTTTCTAAGATCACAAAGTGGTCTGTTTTGCGTATCATTAGGGTAAATCGAGTTCCTAAAGGAGTTGCTGTCCAAAGGTGTTCCTGTTGATTCTCAAAGCGAGTCTGGCACGCCATTGATTTGGGATGCTGGCCATGAATAAAAGGATGTGGTGCAAGTCTTATTAGATCACAAATGCAGATGTAAACTTTTGTGTATAATGCATATCTTTAGTTGAATTTCCCTCTTAACCATAGTTTTAATTTTGATTTTCTCATGGTCTTGCAGCCTAACGCTGAGAATGAAGATAATGTCACGCCAGTGTTATCAGCAGTGGCGGCTGGTTCTATGGCATTCTTAGAGCTATTGGTCAAGGTTTGAGATGTTCCTAATTTGAGTGTAGTCCTTTTTCAGTTTCTATACGTCTTGGATCAAGCTTCGTTCTTATTTTGTTAATTACAGGCAGGTGCTAAAGCTAATGTTTTGCTGGTGGTGCAATTCCGTTGCTAATGTTGGAGATCTTGTGTTAATCAACTGTTTACTTAAAGCTGGAGCTGATCCTAATAAGAAAGACGAGGTAACCTCATGATGTAACAGTCAGCTCTTTAGTGATAAACACAAATCTCACATGGCTGTGATTTTCAAGATGGCAATAAACCATTAGAAGTTGCAGCTCTATGAGAGAACATAAAGATTGTTGAGCCTCTCTTCCTGTTGAGAACAAAACCTGAAACTGTTTCAGATTGAACATTTGTTTGAGTTCCCGCTCACATGGAATCACATAAAGAACAAGAGGGAAACTCAAACAAGTCAAAATCTCGAGAGACTGTGATTTAGAAAGACCTTTCTGAATCCTGAGGTACTTCATACTTTGAAGTTTGATCAAAATGCATCTCTTTTGCATGAAATTTTTAAAGCACACACTACAAGAAAACACGCATATTGCAAGGAAAATTTGCGAGGAAAAAATTTCTTCGCAAAATTGCGAAGGAATTGCGAGCTTATTGCGACGGAAATAAATATCCTTGTAAATCGCTCGCAAATTTGCGTCGAAAACATTTCCTCGCAAAATTGCGACCAGTTTGCGAGGAAAATCCGCATATTCAGGCAAAACATCGCAAATTTTCAATGGAAGAGCTGGCCGAAAATCCGTTACAAATTTGCAAGGGCTTTGCAAGTGAATTGCGATGCAACTTACATTTGATGCAATTCCGTCGCAAAAAAAAACATATATGTTGGTGAGACACGTTTTTTTTATTGTGTAACTAATTAATGAAAGTGGCGGAAAGATGGTGACAAAGCTATGCCTTTGTGGTTTGACCCAAATGTTTGGGCTGGTCTTGTCACTTATTAGCTAGATACAGGCACTAAAACCCGGAGCTGTAACAGTCGGGCGGCCCGTTACAGTGACCCTGATGGACATGGACCGTCTAAGCATCGTTATGGCCAGACTTCCTTCAGAGCCCGTGCGCGAGTGATTGTAAGTCATCTTTACTTTTTATCTTAGTTCATTTAAGTTGTGATCTGAAGTTGCCTATTTTACCTAACTTGTGATTTCAATGTTTTATGATTTGACTAAAATCTTTTTAATTGTAGGCTGAAGAAACTGGATGTTCTATTCCAGACTTGCTTAAGGTTGTGAGATCACCAAACGAAACCCTGATGCACTAAAACCTGGAGCTGTAACAGTCGGGCGGCCCGTTACAGTGACCCTGATGGACATGGACCGTCTAAGCATCATTCTGGTCAGACTTCCTTCAGAGCCCGTGCGCGAGTGATTGTAAGTCATCTTTACTTTATATCTTAGTTCATTTAAGTTGTGATCTGAAATTTCCTATTTTATCTAACTTGTGATCTCAATGTTTTATGATTTGACTAAAATCTTTTTCATTGTAGGCTGAAGAAACATGACGTTCTATTCCAAACTTGCTTAAGGTTGTGGAGATCACCAAATGAAACCCTGATGGATCTTTCGTTGACGGCAAAGCTGAGCAGCTCTACAACGACGTGACATCTAAATTTCAGGAGTTATCTCAGGCTGCTGTGATGATCCTGAGAGCACTGGGTCAGTTGGTTTCACTCCAGCGGAAAAGAAGAAGATCTATTGTGAGGTAATTTATCACTGCTCTCTATCTCTAATTTTTGAATTCTTTCTTGAGATATTGATCTTTCTCTGATTTTTTTTTGTAGTTCGCTCCTCGCAAAAAGGGACGAATATATGGAGTGGGTTCTCTAAGTTCATCTTTAGGATCTGTTCCTGCTTCGTTTCCTTCTAGCGGTTCTGAGGACCAGTCTTTGAAGAAGATCATCAACGACCAAGCTATTAAGATTCAGAGCCAGGGATCCGAAATCGGGAAGCTGAAAGCTGTTGTTCGTTATCTAGCTAGCAAAGACTCTACTGTGGCGGAAATTCTTCAATCCGAAGGCACGTCTTATGGTTCTGGAGATGATGACGAATCTGATGCTATTTAGTGTTTTTTTTATCTATCTAATGACTCTTAAAACTGTGTGTGTTGTTTTAAAAATGTTTGTGTAATAAATCTTGAATTTTTTTCTATTTTAGTAGTATTTTTCGTTAATTTTAATCATATTAAATTTTATTTTATTAATAATAAATTTATAATTTTCTTTTAAATTTTTTGAAAAATAACATTTAGTGAGATTCAAATTTTATGAGGAAAACCAATTAGTCGCAAATGATTTGCAAAATTGCGACAGAATAACCCTCGCAAATGTGTAAAGAATTTTTTACCGTTGCAAAATTGCGACAAAACATATCCTTGCAAGTTTGCGAGGAACAATATTCTTGCAAATTTGCGACAGACAAATTAATTGCAAATTTGCGAGGAAAATGAAAACCGTCGCAAATATTTGCGAGGCAAAATGTTTTGTTCCAAATTTGCAACGGAAACTGTCTCCTTGCAAATTTGCAAGGAAAGTGATTCCGTCGCAAACTTGCGAGTGGTTTCGAGCTTTTTCAATTTGCGAGAACTGATTTGAGAGGGAATGTGTTTGCTCGCAAATATTTTGCAATTGGCGATTTGCAACAGAATTGCCATGCCTTTTCCTTCGCAAATGACGTGTTTTCTTGTAGTGACACTGTTATATATATACTCCACAGCTCTCTCCAGAAGCAAAGGCGAAAGGCACAGAAGCAAAAGAAAGAGGACAAGACACATTCCATATTGCCATCAACGCTTATACACAAATATTCAACACTAAAACTACTTATAAAACTTATGTCCATTTTGTGATTTTGTGGCATTTTCTTTGGACAAAGGCCATTGATTTTAACCCCACAGATCATACCTTCTTCTCAAACGAAGTCTCTGTTGGTTGCAATTAGGACAAGTTGAACATGCCTTATCTGATGCTAAAGTCTGCGGAGAACTGAAACCTGATTGGCCTAAAGAATGCTTCCGAGAAGGTGCTGCTCTTCGTTTGCTACAGGTAAAAATCATCTCAATTCTATTACAAAAAGCCTTTGACTTTGAACACTGAAACATTATAATTCACTGAGTTATCAATGAATCTCCGTCAATTTGATGAGGCAGCCAATACTTTTTAAAGAGAGTAAATCAAGGCGATCATTGATGCTTTCAGATTTTTTTGAAACCCTCGTGATGTTTTATCTTTTTATATCGTTTTCTCAAGAGAGTTGAAGTGTTTTCTTTCTTCTACAAAGAAGCTGCAAATGCTCGAAGGAATTTTCACGGCAAGGATAAGATTAAGGCCAAATCATAAGTTCTTCTAAAAATGACTCTGTTTAGTAGATGTATGAAGTTTTGATTTTTCTTCTTACCTTGGTCTCTCCCCTATGCAGTTGTTGCCTGTGTACTAAAAACTTCAGGTATAGAGCTTTTATGTGCTCTGGTTTTGTCAGTGTGTTTGGATTTACAACTTTGATTTAAAAAAATTATCAAACAATAATTTTATTTTCTTTAGTTAACATTTTATTTTATTTTTGCCAGCAAAAATCTTATCTACTAAACTGTTTTTATCTTTGGATATCTAATCTATTACTCAAATTGAACGACTAATAAAATATAACTCTCTATGTTAGTATGATATTATCTAGATATTTTTTATAACAATATTACATACAGTCCTAAGACTATCTTTGTTGCCGACATAAGTTGCCACTTTTCTCAATGATGATGCGTAACCGCTGTCAGCTTCACTTCCCCTCCCATTTAGGCAACATGAAGAAAGGAGGAGAGCTTATGCATGTAGACATGGTTTTGCTCGATCAGAAGGTTATCATACTCAAGCTTCTATCATTTAATCTGTTGTAGATTTACTCAAAACCTCCCTAACTTTAAAGCTCTCCATTCACATTTTGTATTTGCAGTCTACCCTTATCCATGAATCCATCGCAGTCCATAGACTAAACACTTTCACGCACTTCATCACTTTCAAGCCCCTCATTAAACAAGGAGAATTCTATGTGCTTAGCAATTTGGATGAGGTTAGTGGCAGCAAGACCTTTAACAATGGAAACCAAATCATTCAATACAATCTGAATTGACGTGTATGTAAGTATGCATGGCCTTTTGGGTACCCTTTCAGATATGGATACTATCCATTCGGATATCGTTTTTCTTTTAATAATAAATATCTTCGAATACTAAAGTTGGACATTCTCAATGAAGAGGATGTCCACGTCATCACAGAAAATCAGCCAATAGAAAAGTTTCATTTTGCCACGTCATTAACAATCCAAGTTTTTAAGTTACGGGAGCTTTCGTATAGACTGATCTAAAAATTAAAGTGACCCATATCAATCTTATCTCTCCAAACCCTAAGGAGGCGACCATTACTTGACTCTTCCATTTTCTTATTGTTTCATGTCTGTATAAATCGACGTTATCAAGTTATACGTATTAATTATAAAAACAAAATATATAAATGTTTTCCCTCATTTCCTAACATCTTTGACATAGAGAGAGTATACGAAAATTCTTACTACTTTAAGAGGATGAGACAATTTATTATCTTCCTCCAAACAAGATAATCACAAAAACAAACACAACTATTTACATTTTCCCTTCTCGAACATGAACTTTATTTAATGTTTTAATTTCAACTAAATTAACTTTGTTACGTCTATTAACTTTTTACTCTACTTTTATTGAATTCGATCAATGACAAGCACTTATACTACTCCACTTATAATAAAAAAAATATCATTTTCTTTCAACATATTTTCAGCATCAATTTACTAGTGACATAAAATAAATTGAAAATTCATTTTAGAATAACACATACAAACCCGGTGCCATCACTAGTTACTAATAAAGTTTGTAATGGTATATAAGAAACCAACTGAGAATACGGGACTTGGTGATGTGATCATCATGCACACACATAAACTTCTTTGCACTGCGCCAAGGAAAACCAAAACATAATTCCCTAACTCGTAAAAAACGAAAAAAGTCCAATTCAAAAAACGTTAATTACTTTTTTCTGCCTTTCATCCTGAGTAGTCATGTCGAAGACATCTTCAATGGATGGCATCAGCTTCAACATCAGGATGTGTCTTTGACTAGACTCATATAATTCATTGAGCCTCATTAAGAACTTAGTCACACAGAATCCTTTGTTGCAGTTGTTCCCATAGCTTTTTTTTTTTGATCAACCAAATACTTGAATTAAAGATGACGGAAACAAAAGAGGTCCAAGCCCAAAACAAGATTAGCCCAAGGGTAAAGCAGCTGAAGGAAAAGAAGAAAATGCCTTAAGGGCCCGTTTCGCTAGAAGGTCAGCTTCTCTGTTCTGGGAACGAGGGATAAGCTGATAGATGATAGAATCAAAGTGAGATGTGAGGCTCTCGATATCCTTGAGGACACCATACAGCTCTGTGATCTGACTTCTTTTTGAGATTGCTCCGATGAGCGTTGCGCAATCGGAGAGAAAGGTGATTGAGGAGAACCCTAGCTCCTTCGCTTCCTTGATTCCTGTGAAGAGACCTAGAGCCTCAGCCATGAGAGGAGAGGCGACGTTCTCTATAGCTGCTGAGCCTGATCGCCGAGTCGTCGAATCCGCTTCTGAAATAATCCATGCAACACCTGCTCGCTTCGTCTTTATATCCCAAGCCGCATCCGTGGAGCACGAAGGCTTCGAGATCGTAGTTGTGGATGATCGAACCTCTCGATCCCTAGAACGCATAGACGAGGTGAGGCCTTCTCTTGATGAGTCGATGTCTTGAGCTTGATTCCATTCTAAAGCGGCCGCGATACCTTTCGTGGCTACTTCCTGTGGCTGTAAGGTTTTGTTTTCAAACACTAAACGGTTTCTGGCTAACCACAGGTACCAACAGATCCAAGGGAGAATTGGGGTTCTAATTCCTGTTGGAGGAAGGCAGAGCGAGCTTCTGAAGCGTGTAAGGACCGATTTGATGTCTAAATCCTCGTTGACAAGAATTGGTGACCGTAGAGGGATTCTCTCCCACACCTCCTTGGCAAATGGACAGTGGAAGAAAACATGGAGCGATGTCTTGGGATATTTGCATCGAGGGCATGGTGCCGCAGACAACAATCCACGTCGTTGTAGCTCTGAACCTACTGGTAAGGCTCCTTGAATCATTGACCACAAAAATAACTTAAGCTTTGGGGCCGTTTTAACAGACCAGACATCTTTTAACCAATGAAAATCCTGGCTAGTAGTTGGCAATGTAGAACTCTGCCTCAAGAGAGGAGTATCGCCGGTGAGAGCTTGTGAGTTATAACCGGATTTTGTTGAGTACACACCAGACGGGATAGGTAGCCACACAAAGCTGTCCTCTGCCCCTGCTTTACTTGGTCTGATACACTGGATTTGGGAGCTAAACTCCGGTAAGAACAACTTGATTCTATCTTTATTCCAGTGTAGATCATCAGTTAGGAGGTCTGAAACCCTTAAGTCTAAAGCCGACTCGTGGATTGGGCCGCAAGGCTTTAGGACACAAGCTGTCGAGATCCAGGAGTCCTTCCATACTCTTGTAGACTGACCGTTACCTATGGCTTTTCCCAGGTTTTCTTTAAGTAGGTCCCTTCCGTGGAGGATACTTCTCCAACCGTGTGAGCATACCGTGGGAACTGGTGCGTCGAGGAAGCTTTTCTTGTGACAATATTTTCCTTTGAGAACACGAGCCAGCAAGCACTTGGGAGAGGTAAGGATACGCCAAGCAATCTTTGCTAAAAGGGCCTGATTAAACAACTGAATGTCTCGCAGGCCTAGCCCTCCGAGTGATTTTGGTTTTGTTAACTTTTCCCAACCTAACCAGCACATGCTCTTCTTGTCTGCAGACTTGTCCCACCAGAAACGAGTAAGGCTTGATTGGATACGCTTGCAGAGGCTGACAAGGAGTTGAAATCAGGACATAGCATAGGTGGGTATGGCCGTTAGGACTGCCTTAAGCATAGTGAGCTTTCCTGCTCGCGAAAGAAAACAGGTAGACCAGTTCGCAGCTCGTTGATGGATCCTGTCCACAATGGAGGTAAATAAGTCTTTTTTCTTCCTCCCAAAATGTTCAGGGAGACCTAAGTATTTGCCTACTCCACCCTCTTTCTGTATGCCCAAGATGTCTTTTGCCGCCTGCTTAGTTTCTTGTGGGGTTTTTGACGAGAATGTGATAGAAGATTTATCTATATTGACCTTTTGTCCTGACACTGTCTCGTAGGCCTGAAGGATTTCAACCAGGGAGAGACAACTTGCAGCTGAGGAGTTGCAGAACAACATAGTATCATCTGCGAACAGCAGATGATTTACACGGGGACAGCCCCTGGCTACCCGAACTCCTCTTAAGGATCCTTCAAGCTCGGCGTTCCTGCATAGGCCTGATAGGACCTCTCCACAGAGGATGAAGAGATACGGCGATATTGGATCACCCTTCCTAATACCTCGGTAAGGAGTAACTTTCCCATAGACAGCATCGTTGATCAAGTAGCTATAGGTCACAGAAGTAATGCATTGCATAATCCAGTTGATCCACTTATCATTGAAACCTAGTCTCTTCATTACTTGTGCTACAAAATTCCATTCAACCCGGTCATAGGCCTTAGACATGTCCATCTTTACTGCCATTGCACACTGTTTCTCGGCTTGAGATGTTTTTAGATATTGTAAGAGCTCATGTGTAATTAGGACATTATCAGAGATAGCTCTTCCCGGAATGAAAGCAGATTGGTTCTCAGAGATGATAGAACTAAGAACAGGCTTCAGGCGTAGAGATAGGAGTTTAGAGATTACCTTGTAGTAAACGTTACAAAGAGCAATAGGACGATATTCTTCAATCTTCTTAGCAGTGTGTATCTTAGGAATCAACCTAACATGTGTTTCGTTCAGTGTAGGGGGTAAGATACCAGAGATGAAGAACTGATGAATCTCGGAGACGATTGAAGGTCCTATTGTCTCCCAGTTTGACTGGAAGAAAGAAGCAGAGAAGCCATCAGGGCCTGGAGCTTTATCAGCGTGGATCGCAAACAATGCTTCTTTGATCTCAGAGGGCGTCGGGTCTCTGGTAAGCCTCTCGTTCCACTCCTGTGACACACACGGCTTTAGCGCTTTTAAAATGGTGTCATTGTCTTCCTCAACTTGGTTTGCAGTAAAAAGCTTCTCATATTAGGAGCAGATCAAGGCAGAGATTTGGTCTTCTTCATAAAGAGGTGTACCTGTATCATCCTCTAGCACCGTAAGTCGGTTTCTAGCCTTTCTGTTCTTTGTCACCGCGTGAAAATAACCGGAGTTAGAGTCCCCTAGGGTCAACCAGAGCTGACGACTCCTTTGTTTCCAATGCGCTTCTTCGTCTTGATAAGCTTTAAGGAGAAGTTTGTTAAGTTCTTGAATGCGGGCTTCGTTGGGATCATCACTTGTCATTTGAGTCTCGAGTTCCTTACGAAGATTATCAATAGTCTTCTTACTATTCTCCTGGAACAGTTTGCACCACCTGCATATGGCACGTCGACAGAGTGCTAGTCTAGCTTCTACCCCCAGATAATGACAATTTTTCCATATCCCCGCAACTAGAGCTTTGATTTCGGTATTTCCCTTGAGTCTTCTATCGTAGCGGAAAATATTGTGACCTTTCTTCCTTGTCGTGTCCAGGTACGAGAGAATGGGTCTGTGATCCGAGCCTTCGAAGCTAAGATATTGACATCGGCAAGAGGGAAAGAGTTCAGTCCATTCTGGATTACTTAGAGATCTGTCCAGTCAACACCGCACCAGAAGTATCCCTCTCTTACCTCTCCACGAGAAAGCATTACCGGAATGTTTGAGGTCAAATAGATCGTTTTCAGAGAGGAAGGTTCGAAAGGCTCCAAAGGTACCTTCTGCCCTGATCGGGCCTCCCTTCTTCTCACTGTTGTCTATTAGTTCGTTTAAATCACCGGTTAGGAACCACGGTTCTTCAGGAGTAGAATGTAGGTTAGATAAAGTCTCCCAAAAAACTCTCCTTTTAGTGATATCAGGCTCTCCGTAGACGAAAGTAGCTATGAAAGATTTGCCCTTAGACGAAATTCTGGTATCTATGTAGTTTACTGAAGAAGACAGGATAGTTAGATCAACATCTTCCTTCCAAATTAGGACCAAACCACCACCTCCTGGGGTATGGGGGGGGACCAAAGAAAGAGTTTTCATCTTTTAGCCAGCTTAACTCTTGTCTGATCGTTTCTTCAGTGTTTTTTGTTTCACTTAGGAACATGATGTCAGGAGCTTTCCTCTTCCGCAGCTCCTTCAAGCGCTGGACTGTTATGGAGTTCCCCAACCCACAACAGTTCCAGCTAAGAACGACTAAGGAACCCGGGGATGGGGAACCCGAAAATCCCCCTTTGGCTTGCTGGAAGCATGGAATAGGCGAATTGGGGGGTTTGTCGAGGTTCCTGGAGAAGTTGGAGCCTGGGGGACAGGAGTGTTCTTCTTTCTTGATTTTGAGCTACTAGCATGTTTGCTTCCTCCTCCACTAGGTGATCCAAGAAGCTGGGAGAGTTTCCTTTTTTGAAACTAGCACCTCTGATAATATAAGGAGTGATTCTGGGTGATTTAGTTCTTGGAGTACAGGTAGTTCTTGTTGTTCTTCTTGGAGCTCTTATTTGGGAAACTCTCAAGGTTTCGTTATCATCCTGATTCTCCAATCTCTCGCTCTGGTTAGCTCTATCCTCAGATGAGACAATGATCGGGCTGATAATTACTGATTTCAATGCAGGCCTTCTTGGTGAAGATTGAAACTCCAAATTCAACTCGTCTCTGAAGTCCACTTCCTGGCCTAGATCCTGTTCTTTTAACGGTGACGGGATTTTAACCACAGAGGGATCAGGGAACATCCACGCTTCATGTGGTTGAAGTTGGAAAGGAGGGGGGTCACTGGGTTACTATCCAGAAGGTGCCTCTGCTCCGAGAGACGTTGTCTCTCTGTCGCAGCCTTTATCATAGAATCCACAGCCTCCTCCATTTGGCCATTTGCATCTCCATGATGGACTCTCTGCCTTCTTGCTGCCGCTTCTACAGGGTCATGGTGACTCAGATACTGTCTTGTAGCCTCCTGTAGGACTTGCATAGCTTCTTCACGTGATGGTATCAGGGGATTGGGCTCCACTAAGACCTGGCATTGAGACACAGTATCCTCTATCTGATCCTCTTTTTCCGGGGGAGATTCAGGTACTTTCTCTTCTGTGACTCGGACTATCTTAGGTCTCCAAACCTCCCTGCTCTGTTGTGGAAAGAGGTCTATGTTTCTGTAGGTAGAGTGTATAGTGATTCCCCTCTCTCTAGAGTATTGAGGAGATGAGTAGTTTTGCTTAGAGGTCTCTGACTCTTTTTCTCTCCACGTTAGGGCGTTATCAGCTCTTTTGTTGCTACTCTTCTCGGGGGGAGGGTTACGAGTTTGTCTAGTGCTAGTCCTCTCACCGAAAGGCCTTCCATGTCTGTCAAGCCTTTCCTGGAACGGATCAGCTTTGTCGGTGACTCTAGAGTTCTGAAACCCCTCTCGTGGCTCTTGACTTCTGTTATGGGAAGCAGGACGATGCAGATCCTCCTCTCTTCTTGTGTTCGATGTATCACGGAGGGTTCTAGACTGTTCACTCCTTCTCCAGGCTGAACTCTCTTGGGTTCGCAGTGAGACTTCGTTGTCAGCAGCTTCAAGCTCTCGAATGGGGCAGTGTCTCCTTGCGTGAAGGAGCGAGGAGCAATGGGAACAGTGCATCTCCAAACCTTCATATTCAAGGGTAATCGGGCTTTCTTCTCCAGTGTCGAAATCGATAACAGATTCTTTTATTAGAGGTTTAAGACCATCTACCAGCACTTGAACCCTTGATGTTGTCTTTGTCAGCTCATGGTTCATGAAAGTGCCTAACTCTTGGCCTATGCGACACACCATGTCGTCGTGCCAGTAGTGGAGAGGGATACCTTTTATCTTGATCCAGAAGGGAATCAGAGAAGGAAAGGTAGCGGAGATTACAGGCTCCCATCTCTGGATAATGACCATCCAGTGCGCGTAGTGATATGGCCTGTTGTCCAAAACTCTATGTAAGTCTTCTTCTTTCTCAAAACGGAATAGGAAGCAATTGTTCCCAAGATCTGACCCAGTTACTCTCCCAAGTAGGTTCCATTTTCGTGGTAGTCCAGGGATGAGAGCCCACATCTTTTGTTCCCGAGGGTTTGTGATTCTTCCAATGAGTGAGAGTTCATTCGCCTTGATCAGTGCCGTTGTGTCGAAGTTGGGGGCTTTGATTCTTCTAGCCGTTGTTCCAGAATCTTCACTCATTTTGTTTTTCCCTTTCTCAGCTTCAGAGAATCTTGGAGCCATGAATGGAGAGCTCCAAGAGAAAAATCCTAGTGTCTGGAGGAGTAGAAACTCGTCGACTCCGAGAACAAACAAGGACAGAGACTAAGAATGGACGTTGAGTGGAGATGCTAGGTGAAACAGGATGTATGGGTGCTATGAATCTGCTTCAGGGGGGAAAACAGTAGTGTTTGGCTGTTTGAGAATCGGTTGGAACTGACGGGAAACTTGAGAATTCGGATGTAGAAATTGAGATTTGAAGACCAGGGAGGCTGAGGATGCACGCCGAGGTTGCTTCTTTAGGAAAAGAACTAGGGTTTCCACCAGGAAGCGATGACTAGTCCAGAAGTTACTTGCCTTTCCCGGAAAGAAAGTGAGTTGTCCCTTTCGTCCTATTAACCGCTGGTCCGTAGCTTGCTCCTCGCCTCGATTTCTGTGTCTGGGTTTGGTTACATGAATGTATATGAGTCTGGGAGAGTTTTCTCACCGAGACCCTAAAATAGTACTACCTGCAGTTGTTCCCATAGCAAAGTTGTATTTGTAACTCAATATAGTTTTTGGATTCTTCCCAAAAAATACTAACTCAGTATAGTATGTAGTAACATCCATTGAACCTTACTTAAAATTACTCAAACGCTGTTCTATATATCTCATAGACTCCCATCTTTCGTAAATCTAGTCAACAAATTCTTCTAAATAGATTCAGCAGTAGACATGAAAAGAAGACTCTAAGCTATCTTTTTAGATATTGAATTCGTCGACTATCTAAGCTATCTTCTTCTTATATATATATATATACAACAATCTAAGCTAAAGGAAACTTAGATTATTGCTACAGCTCATATACATTCATGTAACCAAACCGAGAATATGTATATTATAATATAAATTAACAAAAAGTCGATTGTATAAACAGGCAGCAAAAACTTTGGCCTCAAAATCCTTTTTAAAAATGAAAATTGGCGTAGTTATTTTAGTAGCTTGGTTTTACTTCGCATTGTAGCCTTGTAGGTAAGATTGTTTATTTGTTATTTGATTGATATACGAAACCCAAAGACTTAGCCTTCTCTACTTTGTCCAAATCAGCACCCGTCTTATTACACAAGTAAATTACTTCCTAATGTATAAAACAAAAGTTATAATGAGTGAGAACTAATCAATTATCGACCGTTTAACCGGCACCGAAGATTCTTCCTCTTTGAGAGAGGACACAAATTTAGGTTATGTCGATCACCTGTTTATATTATCAACCAATATGTTTTTTATGATCGGTGTTCACGATTAGAAACATGGAACATGTGTATGCATGTGAAGGCGGCAGCTTCCATATATAACAGAATTAAAAATACAAAATCTCTGTATAACATATTGAACGAAATTGAAATAACGAGGAGTAGGATAATAATTTAAGTATTAGATGAAGGCACTATTGTCATCCAATGACCTTTCGACTGTTCAAAGAGGCTCGCCTTTGAACCCATTCACCTCTTATATGGCCACTGCTATTTTGGCATATCCATTCGCATCTATCATTTTAAAATCAAAAGTCACTCCATTAACTATTAGTATAATACATGTAGGTCCTTTTTCTTTTTCAGTTAAATAAACAGTATAAATATCAATAGTATCAAGTATGAACTGAATTTTGCTCAAAAAAAAAAAGAACTGGATAAATAATTTGGTCGAAAAAACAAGCTGGCGTTTTAGGTTGTTTTTGTAGTGAAGGGAGAGATTGGCAGCGTCATTTGCATGTCGAAAAGAAATAACGAACATAAATATACCAAGTTAGGTATTTTTAAGGAAAAAAACTAAATAACAAGAAATATACCGATATCTTGTTTATGATTTTCTTAGAACTCGGTTATCAACTAATTTTGAATTATTTTTTTCTTAAAATCGGTCACCGGTTTGATTCATAGAAAATACTGAGTAGTCAATATATATTTCGCGGTAAGTACATATAACCAAGAAATTTTCATGGTTGACAAAAATGTAAACTGCAAATATATTAATACTATATATTAAACAATTATAGTTATAATAAACAATTCTAGTTCCGTACAATATTTGGTTGCATGCCCTTAATTTACTAATGTAAAAATACTCCACCTTTTATTGTTTGCGAGACCTTTACTGTACACTTCATTTTAACTTGTGAACAAAACATTATAATATTTTCTTATGCACACAAATCTGAGTGTTGTAAATATAATTGTTCACTACTGTAAATCTGAGTATTTATGTAATTAGAAAGAGGGGAACATGTTTTGAGTCTTTGTTGAGATACTTACATCAAGAAGCCCTCCCATCAACCATGGCTTCGGTTCCGGTGAAACCTCTACCTTGCGGACGCTTACAGCTTCTTCGCCGTAATATTTTTATTCCTATAGTCCCAAGAGCTCAGTCAATGGTTTCAGCCGCTTTCAAACACCATCATCTATTAGGACTCTCATCTTATGATCTATGTATCTATGAATCAGTGAGGCATATGAGAAACCTTAGGTCTTGGAGCACTCGCCGGCAAGTAAGTAAAAGCCCCGGCGTATCTATGCCGGTAGCTTCTGCTCAAGATTTACCGGCGGTTTCTTGGGATTCTTGGAAGCCCGAGAAGACCACGGTGGCTCCGTCGCTGAGTGACGTCATTTGGCCTTCAGCAGGTTAGTCTTTTTATTTATTAAAAAATATTCTCACAAATAAAATGAAAACATTGTTAGACAGCAATTTTCTTTTGTCCGAAGACAAGGGAAGAGAGAGACAGAGAGATCGTGATCGTGTCTCTTCCAACGACCAAATGGCTATTGAGTACTGATAATAACTGCATGAGTAGTTGACCATATCCTGAATTTAGTAAGAAATAAAAAATCATGATTATCAATTTTCTAAATTAACTCGCATAACCTTTACTCATGGAAACAAATATGGTTTTCAATTTATCAAAGTTTATACATATCATTGGAAAATCGTCATAGTCTATGCCAATCCTTGAACATAGGCCTAAATTGTTTAATTGGTTTTATCGTTTTGTATATTGATATCAGAAATGAAAGGAAATAGCTACAGTATTATTTGCTCATGTTATGCCATTTTAATTTTCGAACATGTATCATGTATGCATGCAAAATAAATTAAGTTACTTGATTAGTTATAGGTCTTCATATATGTGTGTTTTAACCTTGAATATATGACCGAGTTCATGAAATCAAGTATACATGAACAGATGTATTTAAATTGTTTTTTATTTTGGGTTTAATATTTTAAGTGTTTTGTTAATATATTTTCTGGTACGAACAGGAGCGTTTGCGGCAATGGCGATACTGGGAAGGATAGATCTTATACTAAACCCTAAAGGTATCTCAATGTCGGTTGCACCACTTGGTGCCGTCTCTGCCATTCTCTTCACCACTCCTTCTGCACCTGCGGCTAGGGTAATTTTATAATTGCTTTTCCTTTCTTTTGATCAAAACGCAACCTTTAAATGGTAGCTACTGTTGATCAAAACGGTGATGGGTATATGTATATTTATTTCAGAAATACAATATGTTCATGGCTCAAATAGGTTGTGCAGCCATTGGAGTGTTGGCGTTCTCCATCCTCGGGCCCGGTTGGCTCTCCCGCAGCACCGCCCTCGCGGCTTCCATCGCGTTTATGGTCATTGCTCGTGCTAATCATCCCCCTGGTAACTGATTTCTACTTTTATAGTTGTCAATTTTGACGAAAGTTTATAAATTTTTCATTACTAGAATTTTGTACTTAATCATCCAAGCTAACCAAAACTTATATTTTTTCATATTCTATTGTAATAAGGGTTAGAAATGAGAGAAACATATATAGAACAGGATATACAAATTCCCACGCTTAACATGAACTCGAATGGTTAAATATGACGTGTGTCTAAAGAGAGTGGAAACAAATTATATTATATATATTATATATATAAATGAAAACATATATACAGAGAATAAATACATCGATAAATAGTCCTACTAGTTTTATTTTCAAATACGGAATCTGGAATATCAAATTCCTCCCGTTTCCAGACGAAAATGAGAATACCTAAACTGAAATCATATTTCCATATACAATGTGAGAATTGTAGAGATATGAATACAAAAGCAGTAAAAGAGTTTCAGTAGTAGCTTGCAAATAACGCATATGTTTTATGGATATATATATACAGTTCCATCTAGAAACATTTTATTCCGGAGACTAGTTTGGATTTTAATATCAGATTCCTCGTTATATATGAAAAAGTATGCATATTGCGTTAGGGTTTTATAAAACGGAGATATTAAAGTGGACAATGGCCTCGTGAGGCACACACCTCCTTATATATATATAATTTCTATCATTGTATTTGTACGTTTTCTCACAAAAAAAAATAATTGATTAATCATTTCATATGATTTTTTTTTCGTCAAACATTTCATATGATTCAATATCTGAAAAAACAGCGGCGAGTTTGCCACTAATGTTCATTGACGGGGCAAAGTTACAAAAGTTGAGCTTTTGGTACGTACTATTCCCAGGTGCAGCCGCTTGTATCCTCCTCTGCTTCCTCGTAAGCCTTCCCTACGTTACCTTCTCAATTTCAACTCCACTATATATATTTATTAGGAAATTTTTTTCATGCTCTGAGATTATTTGATTAGATGTTTTAAACTTTGCAGCAAGAGATCGTGTGTTACTTGAAGGAAAACTTGAAATTTTGACGAATGGAAAAGGAACATGCGCGTGTTTATACATAAGTGTACACACATTGGTCGGGGAGATCATGTGCAGATTCTTTATTCATTATAAACGTTTATAGTGGATGGTAGACGTTTGTTCAAAAGAAAAAGGGTAGATGGTAGTCGTATTATCGTATCCTATATTTTTAATATATACACATATACAGATACATGTCTAAAAGCTTGTCATTTATACTTTTCTTTCACCTTTTGGTTTTTACGATGAGCTCAATTATTTTAGAGAAACAATAATGCGTATATCGACGTATCATCGTACATCTATACACATGGCAGAATGTAGATTGTTTCTTGACCTAGAAGAAATGCGTTATGCTTCAATGGAATATCTTGTTTTGTGATGGTGAATAAACTCCAGATGTTCAAAGTAGAAACTCACGTACGGTGAGGTTTTTAAGATTTTAGGATCTCTAACATACCTAGCTAGCCCACTAGTTGATTATAGTATTGTTCACAGAAACGTTTCTGATAATCCTTTAACTACGGTTATTATCATAGCTAGACATTGTTGATATGAAAGTTTTTGTGGCAAGAATAGTTTTCCGGGACTCTGTAGTTGAATGATAAAGAGATGGTTTTGGGATATCAACAGGTTTGATCCACTTATTGTGTGAAACTAATTCACATTGCTTCGGGAAACTCGTATGTGTGGTCGGATGGTAGTGGACGGGCTTGGGACGATAACACATTTCAGGTTAGATCTTCCTGTTATGCGAAACTAAGTCACTATGTTTTGTTCACCTAACGCGAATATGGATCTATGCTTTGAGACTCATTTGAATGTCTTAGAGAAAGAGTTCATCCACAGGCTTACGATTTTATCCGTGGAATTGTTAAAAAAAAAATTTCTGGATTCAATCAAGTTAAAAAAAAATTGTTTATCCGTGGAATGCATATCTCCTTTAAAATTACTCTAGATCTTCCTTATGTATGTGATTCCCGAGATAAATCAAAAAATAAAAATAATAATTGACTTTCTTTCGCACATATATATATGTTATGTTACTTATGTGGTAAAATGTAAATGAACATAGGACTGAACAAAATACTAGTAAGCTTTGATTTGATTTATAGTCCGTTTCGATTCAAACGAAATAATTTGGATATCCATAATAAATCCACAAATCAATATAAATACTAATATACAATATTCATAAGAACAATTTAAATCACAAGTATTAATATTTTTAAGAACAAATATCTGACCTATGTTTGTAGCTTATTATAGGCTCTGGAAACAAAGAGAATATTTGTTAAATGAATATATATATATAAAGAAATATATTTATATACATAAATTGTACAACTATTACTTTCTCTATTTTATGTTAATTATCTTTTTAGTTTTGCACATACAAATTAAGAATACATTTAATTTTATATATTTTAAGTAAAAATATCATTATCTATACACATAACTACATTTCAACCAATAAAAAAATAGACTAGAGAACATAAAATTTTTTATAGCATATAAAGTTAACAAATTTTGTATTGAAATTCTAAAACAATTCTTATTTTGAAACAAAAATTTTACTTTACAACGACAATTGAAATGAAACGGATGAAGTATATTTTTTTGTCATCAACTTAACACAAACTCATACTGACTCTGTAAACCACACAGGTAACTCCGCATCCATGTGAACGACGAAAGACGGTTGTTTTCTGACACTTCGTGCTAGACTATCCGCCTTCAAATTCTTCGTTCGTGGTACATGAATGATCTCTGAACTGAAGAAACCTTTTTGCAAAATCTTGATGTCCTTCAAATAACTTGCAAAAGCGGGCCATTCTTCTGGTTCTGAAACCATCTCCACCAACTGAGAACAATCCCTTGCAAACGTGACCCGAGACCGACGCAAATTCTTCATACACTCCATTACCCAAATTAGCGCTTCCATCTCCGAGTGAAGAGAGGAGAAACTAGCCATGACATTTCTTACCCCCATCAAACCATAAAGCCTTCTAAAGTACTATATCAACCTTGTTCTGAGAAAAACTCATTGTCTTTCCAAGAACCATCTGTAAAACACCAACGCCCTGGAGTTGACAGTAGATTTAAAACCTCTACATATTGTGTTGCCCTCTGTGTGTTCAATACTTGTGCTTGGATGAAGTATATTTTATGCAAATTTTATAATACTTTATTTATTAATTTTTTATTTTGTTATTAGGGTTTTTAAAAGTAAAAAATTTGTTATATAATATTATTATTTTATATTCATTTTGTATTTTTATTTTTTAGATTTTTAATTTAACAAACTAACCAAAATCCCATTCTCTCTGCCTTCTCTTTCTAGAAATTAATTGTTTTTTTATTTGTTATTTCACAAATAACCCCAATTTTTAGTGCATGTTTTATGAAAAAGATTAGTACAAATCGATATTTATATAATGAATGTAATCATAAACCAATGAATGTTAATGAAACCAATCACATTATTTGTCAACAAAATAGAAGATTGTTGTGAAGCTGAAACCAAAACTAAAGCTCTAAATGATTGACAAAGAGAATGAGTGAGAATAGTTAATTCTTTTTATTTCTTTTAATTTATAACATTTACAGAAAATATTTATTACATATGATTCCTTAACATACATGTATATTTAAGCAATAGTATACTACATTTATTCTTTATTAAATTTCAAAAATATAAGTAATAGATTTTTCTTTATTCTTTACCTTCTTCCTCGTATTCTTTAAACGATTAAAAGTTAGAACCTAATTAAAAGATATATGAATATTCTCTACCGTTAAAAGAGTTGTTGGGGTCAAAAACGGTTATCTCGAAATCTACGGCCAAAGATCCTTCCAAACTCAAAGATTTCCCGCACGAACGACTAGCGGGGGAAAGATCGAGCAACGGAAAACCCACAGACGGCAAGCCGGCCTGGCACCGGCGGCACGCGGGACGCTGGCTGGCCTGGCGCCGGCGGCACCGCCTGGCGCCGGCGGCACGCTGGACGCTGGCTGGCCTGGCGCCGGCGGCACCGCCTGGCGCCGGCGGCACGCTGGACGCTGGCTGGCCTGGCGCCGGCGGCACCGCCTGGCGCCGGCGGCACGCTGGACGCTGGCTGGCCTGGCGCCGGCGGCACCGCCTGGCGCTGGCGGCACGCTGGACGCTGGCTGGCCTGGCGCCGGCGGCACCGCCTGGCGCCGGCGGCACTCGCCTGGCGCCGGCGGCACCGCCTGGCGCCGGCGGCACGCTGGACGCTGGCTGGCCTGGCGCCGGCGGCACCGTCGCGCGGGTCGGCCTGGCGTCGGTCCGCGGCCCTCGTCCTGGTCTCGGTCCTATCGTGCCCGGTCTGATCCCATCTTAGCTTGTTCGGATCAACTCTCGTGAGTTTAGTACAATCAAGGCTACGGAATAACATCTTTCGATTCGGTTGGAATCATCCTCGATGTTTACGATAGAAACTGGAGGGATTGGATTTCTCGTGGAAGAAATCGTATAAAACGTTTAACGACTTAAGACAAGTCCACAGACTTACTTACGATTTTCCAGAATTCAGTCCCAATCGGGCTATGGCGGTTTATCCGATTTCCCGAAACGTCGGATAAACATCAAGTCATCGAAAGATAGCGGAAAACTCGGGGATGATTACGAAGACCGACGAAAATGGAACATTTCCGGAAGAGATAAGCTTGGGCCCAAAGGCGAGGCCCATCATCCTAAAGCAAACCTACCTAGGAATGGGTATATAAGGAGAGCAAGAGCAGAAGAGAAGGGCATCCCGAAAATCCGAGAATTAGACTTAGAGCATCCTGCTAACTTAGAAAAACTAGGGTTTAGGTGGTTAGACTAGCGAAGCAAGGCTTAGGACGTTTGGCTGCCTGCAACTCTATCTTTTTCTCGCAAATCTCTTTGTCTTTCGGAGAATCCTTGTACTCGTTTCTCTTATCTAATAAAACGCCTTCGGGAAAATATTTCAATTCCCATTTTTTGTCTTCTGTTTACTTTTTCGATTTCGTGTGGCAACGCAGAGAATCCGGACCTTCAAGGAAAGTCGGGTTTACTTGGCTTTCCTCCGCAATCTTACTTATCAGAAATTGACGGTGTAAATTTCGGTTCCCACAGTTTGGCGCTAGAAGGAGGGGGGGGACGGATTCTCTAACTCGAAAACCACCGATCGATCGAAGTTCAGTATGACTTCTTCGTCAGCCCGCAACATCGTATCTTTCGAGGATCGAGCAACGGCCTGTACGGTCAAACCTCACAACGATCTCCTCGTAATAGAACTCACGTTCCAGGATATTGACGTAGCAAGGGTATTAGTCGACACCGGATGCTCGGCCAATATTATCTACAAAAGCACCCTCGAGAGGATGGCGTCGATCTAAGCATCCTTACAGATGACCCCAGCCCAAGATTCGACTCTCGAGAAATTATGACCCTCGGCTCAACTAACCTCCTAGTCAAAGCCGGAGCGCCGCCAAAATACGGAATTCGGTGATCGTGGTCCAACATCCTACAATGCGATAGTTGGAACTCCCTGGCTAAACTCCATGAGAGCGATCCCATCAACATTCCACCTATGCCTCAAGTTCCCAACACCTTTCGGGGTCGAGACAATACATGGTAGTCACGGAGCAGCGCAGATCTACCTCGATACCGAACTAAAACGGAAAAACTCTGAAATCGAAACCTCTCGGAAAAAGCAAACGATTCACGATTCGCCGGAAACCTTCTGGCAGTCCCAAAGAGCTGAGGCCCTAGAAGGGAAGCGTGAACCAACCTGCGAACCGGTGGTCTCAATCTTTCTCGATGATTCTTTCCCGGAACGGTGTGTCGAGATCGGAGCTAACCTCCGAGAACCAATGAAAGCGGAGCTCATCGCATGCCTCAAAAAGAACCTCAGTACATTCGCGTGGGCTGCGGAGGATATGCCGGGAATCGACATTAGCGTAACATGTCACGAACTTAACATCGACCCAACTCACAAACCCGTAAAACAAAAGAGACGAAAGTTGGGACCTGAGCGTGCCACCGGAGTCAATGAGGAAGTCGAAGACTCCTCAAAGTAGGGTCGATAACAGAAGTCAGGTATCCGGACTGGCTTGCCAACCTGTCGTGGTAAAAAGAAAACGCAAGTGGCGAAGTCTGTGTCGATTTCACGGATCTGAATAAAGCCTGTCCAAAGGATTGCTTCCCGCCCCACACATTGACCGACTGGTCGGCAACCGCTGGAAACAAGCTTCGTCATTCATGGACGCTTTTCCTGATACAATCAGATCATGATGAATCCCGACGATCGCGGAAAAACTGGCGCTCATCACAGACCGCTGAACGTATTGCTACAAGGTAATGCATTTTGGTCTTAAAAACGCAGGTGCAACATATCAGCGACTCGTCAACAAAATGTTTGCCGAGCAACTCGGAAAAACTATGGAAGTATACATCGATGATATGCTCAGAAAATCTCTTGACGAAAGCACGATCATATAGCCCACCTGAGGAATGTTTTGCACGACTCAACCAGCATAACATGAAACTCAACCCGCAAAATGTAGATTCGGTGGCATCGGAGAATTCCTCGGATACCTCGTAACGATCGCGAATCGAGGCCAACCCTAAAAATCAACGACTGATAGAGATGGCCTCCCGAGAACCAAGCGAAGTCCAGAGGCTAACCGAGAGTCGCGCTTTGAACCGCTTTCATCTCGCTTCACGGATAAGTGCCTACCGCTTTACGAGACACTGAAGGGAAACAAGAAGTTCGAATGGTCCGAGCAATGTGAAAAGCTTTCCAACAATTAAAACATTACCTGGCCACTCCACCAGTCCTCGCGAAAACCGTGGAAGGTGAACTCTTTTCCTCTATATCGCAGTTTCCGCGAACGGCGTCAGTAGCGCCTTGATACGAAGAACGCTTAACAAAACCAATCTTTACGTAGCAAGACGCTACTGGATGCGAAACTCGATACCCTCTAATGGAAAATTAGCATTCGCCGTCAAAACCTCGGCAAGAAAACTAAGACCATACTTCCAGTCTCATACTATAGTGGTCCTCACCACGCTCCCGCCGCGGATAATCCTGCATAGTCCGAAGTCAATCCGTAGCTCGCAAAATGGGCAATCGAACTAAGTGAATACGACGTCAATATCGCCTAAGGACGCAGCAAAGTCCCAAGTACTTAGGACTTCTTGGTAGAGTTACCCACTAGAAACATGACTAACGAGGAACCAAACTCAACTTGGGTCCTCCACGCCGACGGATCTCCATCCAAACAAGGATCCGGAATCGGAATACGGCTCACCTCTCCTAACGGGGAAATCCTAGAACAGTCTTTCCGATTGGCTTTTCACGCTTCAAACAATGAGGCAGAATCTGAAGCACTCATCGCAGGCTTGCGGCTGGCCCATGGGTTAAAATCCGTAATTTTCACGCTTACTGCGATTCTCGCTAGTCGCAAATCAATACAGCGGAGAGTATGAGGCAAGAGACGAAAGGATGGACGATATCTGAAACTCGCCCAAGAACTGGCTCGAATTTCACCAGTTCGCCTCTAACCAGAATTCCTCGCCGAAAACGCCCAGGCCGACGCCTTTGATGCCCTCGCCAAGCTCAGATCCAGGGCTCCAAAGAGTAATCCCGGTCGAATTCATCGAGCATCCAAGTATCGGACCACCAGTGGTCGTCAATCTAATCCGGGACGAGATTGAAGATGCGGAAGGAGTCGAGGATCAGCCGGAAGCGGATGTGAACCCAACCGAGTATGGCTGCGACAGCCCTTGGTTAGAACCAATCGAGCCTATATCGTGAATGGAACCTTACCCGCCGAAAAATGGGCGGCTCGAAAAGTGAAAACCCAAGCGGCACGGTACGTCACGATAGAGGGAGAAATTTATAAGTGGTGTTTCTCTGGTCCTCTCATGGCATGCGCAGAATGGGAAAGAGCGAGAAGAATCATGAAGGAGGTCCATTCTGGATCATGCGAAAATCATTCTGGCGGAAGATCTCTCGCGGTTAAAATCAAACGCCACGGTTATTATTGGCCAACCATGGTAAAGATCTGGCGAAATTCGCCCGAAGTGCGAAAAATGCCAAAGGCATGCTCCAACAATCCATCAACCCGCGGAGATCCTCTCCTCAATCTCGTCCCCTATCCTTTCATGCGATGGTCCATGGACATCGTCGGACCTATGCACCCATCAAAACAAAAGCGCTTCCTCCTAGTCCTTACGGATTTCTTTTCAAAATGGGTAGAAGCAGAATCCTACGCAAGTATCAAGGACACACAAGTCGAGAACTTCGCCTGAAACATATCATAACTAGACATGGGGTCCCGCATTTAAATCGTAACAGATAATGGATCTCAATTTACCTCTACTGATTCAAGCATTCTGCTAAAATGGAAAATACGACTTACAAAGTCAACTCCCAGATATCCGCAATGCAATGGACAGGCAGAAACCATCAACAAAACCGCCCTTGACGGACTCAAGAAACGCCAGACGCCAAGAAGGGCGATGGGCGAGGAGCTCGAAGGAGTTCTTTGGTCGATCGCATAACCCCAAGACGAAGCTACGGGTGAAACTCCATTCGCCCTTGTTTACGAACGGAATGTATGATCCCAGGAAGTAGAATTTCCGAGTACGGAGAAGATTCCTCCCGAAAGAGAGGATTTAAACGATGCTATGATGCTGGACAATCTCGATCTCATCAATGAGCCACCAGGCACTCATTCAATCCAAAATTACCAGCACGCTGCCGCAAGGTACTACAACTCAAACGCATCGCCATCGCAGGTTCAAAGAAGGCGATTTAGTTTTACGCAAAGTCTTCCAAAACACCGCCAATCCAAACGCAGAAAACCGGGAGCAAACCGGGAAGGACCGCATAAAGTCATAAAAGTAGTCCGACCAGGCTCATACCAAATCGCAAACATGCAAGACGTCAAAATCCCGAGAACTTGGAATGCGATGCACCTCAAAAAATACTACCACTAAACGATAAAACGTGGTACAAAAGAACTACGAGATGGCTTGATCCCTAGACAAGGGTACGTAGGCAACTCGCCAATCGGCGGATTCAGCTATCCCCAATTTAAAAGGGGAGGGTACGTGATATCAGATATTCCCACAAATTTCGAAGACTTTAAAATTTTCAAACTTTTTACGACTTTTCAAAATCAGCCGAAACGGCCACAACAACGGATCTAGTATCCACTAAGCGATTATCACATCCAAAAACAAATCCCGGATGGCCAACACTTCACGAAGCACTGTGAATGTGGACGCTTCTCCCTGGGTCAAACTTACGCGACCCCTTGGTCCCGCGTCCAAAACGGAAACGACAGTTTTCTGGCTGCGAACATTCGCAAAAGACATCCCCAAAGCCCGCAAACGTTTCAACACGAGATGCGCACAAGGAAAAATCAACCTTCAGATCGCGAGACGCCGCTAACGCCAAGGACTTTTTTCGCGAAAACATTACAAACGAAATCTTCGTCTCTGAACATACAAACGCACCTCAAAACGGTATCATTTCGTTATTGCTGATCACAACAAACGAACTCTAACGTCCTAAACAGACAAATAGCCGCCCTTCAAGAGGTAGGCTCTCTTACATCCGACAAGGATAAACATAGCGCGCTATACAAGAAATCTAAAATTTTTGTCTAGCTCTTCGTAAAGGAAGTAGCTCGACTCACGCCCAAACAAATCATATAAGCCGACAACAATTCGCGGATTTTAAACGGTACGAGTCAGGTTAAAATCGCAAACAGTAAAACGAAAGCCGATTTGTCATCACAAAGCCTCAACCGAGAGTAAACCTAGGTCTTGCCCTAAACCCAGCCACGCTGGATCTTGACATCTCACGACATAGTATGGTATACGAGATCCAAAAATTTGTCTCTTCACTTAAGCCTATTCGTTTCACGAGTTTTTCGCATAAATCGGTAAAACGCGGAAAATCTCGCTTTGTGCAGACAATAGGTACGGTGATCATCGGGGAACTAGGAATGAGACGACAACTCACACCCTCTTTCTCATACTTCGAAAAACTAAAGTTCATAAATAAATCGAAAACGTTTCATAGATTGAAACTGCCGAAATTTAAACAAAACCCCAAAAAAGGGGCAGGGATTCGAAGCCACCAACGGCCAGTCCCGGTAAATACATCATGGCCTCTTAAACGGCCGAAACACATAAAAACAAAATCCCAGAAGGGATTGAAAAACCTAGACGCTCCCATGAGCGTCATCTTCATCCTCACTCGCGACAGGGACAGCCTGCCGTCGCCTCCCTCGATCGCATCACCACTACCCGCCTCGTCCGCCAACCTCGCAATCTTCTCCCAGCTCCTGATCTTCTGAGTTTTGGAGGTCGGAACTAGGGTGCATTCGCTTGCAGGCGGCGAGGATCGAATCGAATCTCCCTCGGTGGCCGCCCACTCTCCTTCTGGGGCGATAATCGGCTTCCTCCAAGTTCAAAGACGGGCCTCATTACCTCGAAGCAACTCGAGCTCATTCAGACTCCTCGATCCCGCTAAAGCCAAGTCCCTCTTACGGACGGCTATCAAGGACTCAAACAGGATGGCCATCCTCGTCAGACGACCATAAAAGTCGTCGCTGGCATCGGCAACCTCCGAGGATCTACGGACGTTCATCTCCTCGTGAGCCTGAACCTTCTCCTGAAGACGGCGGACTTCCGAGGATTTACTCCTCTTCTCTTTCTTCACCTTGAGTAACGAACTCGCGGTCTTTCCAAGGTCGCGCTCAAGATCGCTGATACGAACCTCAAGCTGGGACGTCTGGACAGCATGGGTGTCCTCGACAGTCTGCAATGCAGCCTTAGTACGCTTCAGCGCTTCCTGTGACGACTCCAGTTTCCTCGACAGACGAATGACTTCCGACCCGCACTCTCCAAGCATTCCGTCAATCAGCGACACAAACTGTCCGCAAAAAGGAAAGAGTAAGTGTCATCGCAAAAAAAAAACGGTGCAAGAATTACGAACAAATCAGACCTTGGAACGATGACGCGCCAACGGCTCTGAGAGGTCGCTTTCCTCGCTCTTCGCACCCCGCTTCTTTTTCGCTCCGGACGCCGCGCCAGCCCTTGCCATTCCCTTGGCCAACGGCGCGGCACCAGCTGCTGGCAGTCCCAAGACGAGTTCCCTCTTCGCCGGAGGAAGAGGTGCAGATTCTATCGCGTCCTCTCTTCCGGAGATCACGATCGGAGCAGTCGAAGAACCCGATGGATGGATCTGAACATCGAGAGTCTGTTCAGGAACAATTACCCCTTCTATAGACGGGAGGGCATCGGATGGGACTTCGGAGCTGGGAACCAAAGGAGCAGGCAAAGGAGTTGGAGCCGCGGAAGGAACATCGGGCGTCTCAGTCCTCGCCCGCTTTGAGCCTTTCGCAGCACTACGCCGGGATAGCTTAGCCTTGAAAGAATCAAACCCATCAGTCAGGGACGGAATAGCCTCTTGAACGGCCTGAACGGCGGGAGCTTGACTGGCCGGAACCGATGGAGCTTGGCCGGCCTCGCCCATCTCAACATCAGAACCACTCTTTTCAACTTGGGATGAAGACATTTTCTTTCTTGAGAGAAGAAGAGAGAATTTGGAAAGATGTGAAGAATGAGAAGGAAGGTTGGCTACTTATAAGAAAAAGGAGGAGAAGACACAGGTTTCCTGCGGAAAATCCTTAGCCAAGATTTCGATTTCCAAAAATTCAAATCACTCGCCAAAAATCGCCTCCGATCTTACGAAATGGGGCTAACTGTTGGGGTCAAAACGGTTATCTCGAAATCTACGCCAAAGATCCTTCCAAACTCAAAGATTTCCCGCATCTAACGACTAGCGGGGAAAGATCGAGCAACGGAAAACCCACAGACGGCAAGCGGCCTGGCGCCGGCGGCACGCAGACGCTGGCTGGCCTGGCGCCGGCGGCACGCTGGACGCTGGCTGGCCTGGCGCCGGCGGCACGCTGGACGCTGGCTGGCCTGGCGCCGGCGGCACGCAGACGCTGGCTGGCCTGGCGCCGGCGGCACGCTGGACGCTGGCTGGCCTGGCGCCGGCGGCACGCTGGACGCTGGCTGGCCTGGCGCCGGGCGCACGCTGGACGCTGGCTGGCCTGGCGCCGGGCGCACGCTGGACGCTGGCTGGCCTGGCGCCGGCGGCACGCAGACGCTGGCTGGCCTGGCGCCGGCGGCACGCTGGACGCTGGCTGGCCTGGCGCCGGGCGGCACGCAGACGCTGGCTGGCCTGGCGCCGGGCGGCACGCTGGACGCTGGCCGCCTACGCCGGGCGGCACGCAGACGCTGGCTGGCCTGGCGCCGGGCGGCACGCTGGACGCTGGCTGGCCTGGCGCCGGCGGCACGCTGGACGCTGGCTGGCCTGGCGCCGGCGGCACGCTGGACGCTGGCTGGCCTGGCGCCGGCGGCACGCTGGACGCTGGCTGGCCTGGCGCCGGGCGGCACCGCCGCTGGTCGGCCTGGCGTCGGTCCGCTGCCCTCGCCCCGTCTTGGTCCTATCGTGCGGTCTGATCCCATCTTAGCTTGTTCGATCAACCCTCGTGAGTTTGGTACAATCAGGCTACGGAATAACATCTTTCGATTCGGTTGGAATCATCCTCGATGTTTTACGATAGAAACCGAGGGATTGATTTCTCGTGGAAGAAATCGTGATAAAACGCTTAACGACTTAAGACAAGTCCACGGACTTACTTACGATTTTCCGAATTCAGTCCCAATCGGCTATGGCGGTTTATCCGATTTCCAAACGCCGGATAAACATCAAGTCATCGAAGATAGCGGAAAACTCGGGGATGATTACGAAGACCGACGAAAATTGAACATTTCCGGAAGAGATAAGCTTGGGCCCAAAGGCGAGGCCCATCATCCTAAAGCAAACCGACCTAGGAGTGGGTATATAAGGAGAGCAAGAGCAGAAGAGAAGGGCATCCCGAAAATCCGAGAATTAGACTTAGAGCATCCTGCTAACTTAGAAAAACTAGGGTTTAGGTGGTTAGACTAGCGGAGCAAGGCTTAGGACGTTTGGCTGCCTGCGACTCTATCTTTTTCTTGCAAATCTCTTTGTCTTTCGGAGAATCCTTGTACTCGTTTCTCTTATCTAATAAAACGTCTTCGGGCAAATATTTCAATTCCCATTTTTTGTCTTCTGTTTAATTTATCGATTTCGTGTGGCAACGCAGAGAATCCGGACCTTCAAGGAAAGTCGGGTTTAGTTGGCTTTCTTCCGCAATCTTACTTATCAGAAATTGACGGTGTGAATTTCGGTTCCCACAAGAGTCTGAACAAACAATTCTTCATTCTTAAAAAATGTAAAGCGCCCAAGATTTTTTTTTTCAACCACAATGTATTTACATTACAACTGTCAAAGCCTCAAAGGTGAAAACTTTTGAACGGCTGGGTAGACTCTAAATGATTTTTTTTTGTTTCTTCCCTTCAATCAGTCAAAGAGTGAGTAATGAGTAGAATTTTCAGACTCACACTTCTTTATCTCATCCCCTAGGTTGAGATCCACCAGCCAAGACAGGAGGAACTCCAGCATTTTCTGCACTCTCCAGAGCTGTGTCTGTGTGAACAAGGTAAATTACGGGTTGAAGTCTCAAGAGATAGCTCTCGCTTTGTGGTTGGCTTCTTATGTACCTAGCTTCTGTTGTCTCTGTGTTCCCTTGTGAGGGCTGTTGTGTTTCTGAGCTCTGGAGGTTAGATAATGCGCTGAGATCAAGGTCTGGAAAGACCGAGCTCCGGCACCGAGGGCATTTGACGTTCAAACGCAGCCACTGGTCTATGCACTCAACATGGAAATTATGGGCGCAAGGTAATCCTCTAACCTGTAAAATGAAGCATTTGAGACGTAAAAAGCACGCAAGCACAGTATTGTACCAAAGCCTTAGTGCTTAATATCTACCAGAAAAGTATGCATAAGAAAGTGGTTAATCCCTAGCGATGGAGACAATTTAGAACAGAGATGTTTAAGTACCTCATGCCTAATTTGGAACTCCTCTAAGCAGATTAAGCATTCGCCGCAATCATCGGGGACAGCTTTTAGCCTGAACTTTGGAAGTTCTTGAATGAGTGCCTCAACAGCTTGTCTGTTTATCAAAGATCAGATGTTTTGAATCTCGTGAAAGGAGATATGGTAAAAGTAAATTTGGACATCAGGTGCTTGAAAATATAACTGTTGAAGTAAGTGGGATTGAAACCACGGATACAGAAAGCTTCGAGTCATATAAATGTTAAAGGACAAGTTACTAAATGCTTAACATACTGAGAACAAAAGAGCGGACTTGCCTGAGCTGGAGTCAAGTAAAGTCCAGGATGGTAAGTAGCAGCATCTTGACTCATGCTTCTCATCTCTTGGCCTGCCGCTTCAAATGCCCAGTCCGGTACCCTGATCATGTCAACCAAAATCTAGGCACAAGAAAACAGACATTGAAAAAAAAAAGACTCAGATGAGAGTCAGAAACATATACTCAAATGAAACTTACACCAAACTCTGAACTCGGAATTCCCTGCTGAGCACGTAGTGAGTGTACCTGTCTTCGCGCCAACCACTGTCGTCAAGCAAAGTCATATAAGTGGCGAGTCCTCTTCAGACAAAAAAAAAGGTAGATGAAAGCCTCACCTTTCCGACACAGATGCAAGCAATGCAGAGGAGGCCACAGTAGCTGAACATCAGCCAAATGAGGAAACCCCATTTCTGGTCATCTTCAGATACCTATATCAAGCGAAATACATAAATAGCTAAGAAACATGATTTTCAACAAGAATGATCTTATTATGACAACATGATCATAAAAAACTGCTTACACAGCTTTTTGCCCTTGTAAACCATATTGTACCGGTTACTGTCCAAGCCCAGAGAAATGGATACAGCAGCAGAGTTAGGACAGACAGCACAACTACTCTCCCACAAAACCCAATGTTCCGCTGTTGACTTCCAAAATCCCTAACAGATGTTCATAATAAACCGGATATTCATATAACTAATACGACAGAGAAACGTCAAACTCTGAGATCAAGCTAAAGTCAACCTAAAATAGTGTAAGAGTGTCTACTTGCTGAAACTGAGAAGAACGTTACTATTTCCTTTTCACCATATTTGTTCAAAATCTAAATTCTGTTAAAGCTACATGCTTATCTGAGACTAATGATAGCCAGTAACAAAGAAAAGGTGCATCTTTGAATAAACAACTCTTAGGAAGATTCTACAAAGTAATAGGAGCTTTGAAATGGAACTTACAAGCCAAGTCGAGAAGCAAGAGCATTGTCAACAAACATAAGGACGCGGAAGACAAAGACGGTGGTGTAGTCGACCTGAAACAGTTAGAGAGAGACCAACACAAATCAATGAAAATAACAAAACTTTTAAAAGGTTCCGAGTTGAATAAGGGTGAAGGGAGAAGGCACCAACCACAATCCATATATGCAGAGGGTACTCGCACTTTCTATACCTCTTCCAATTGATAGCAACAATGATTCTACAAAGAAGATTAAGGAAACGAAATAGAGTGATAATCCAAATCACCTTAGAAAGAAAAAAAAATTCTAGTTCCTCAATTCCATGAGAAACCATAAAAATCGGATCTTTAGGAGTAAAAGTTACTCTCCTTTTCATCCGGGATTGCGAACATTACGCTCGATCCAAGCAAGATTAACAAATTTACAGAAGCAGAGGGAGAGATGAAGGATACACACTAGTGGCAAGCATCGACAAGAAGAACCCATCGTACCTGCAACGTTACCCACACAATCAGATACCAAAACGATATTTTTTTTTCCGTTTTGGTGGGAACATACAAATTTTCGATTTTGGCAAGAAAATACGTTTTGCGGTTTTGGAGGGAAAACACGTTTTTGGCGGAAAAATGCGTTTTTGCGGTTTTGGCGAGAAAACATGTTTTGTGGTTTTCGCAGGAAAACATGTTTTTACGATTTTGGCGGAAAAACGAGATTTTCGATTTTGGCGGGAAAACGAGATTTTTCAATTTTGGCAGGAACATTCGTTTTGGTGGTTTTGGTGGAAAAACACGTTTCTGGTTTTGGCGGGAAAACGAAAATTTTCAGTTTTGGTGAGAGAACAAGATTTTTCAGTTTTTGCGGAAAATAAGATTTGGTAATTTTGGCGGGAAAACGCATTTTTGGGGTTTTAGCGTGAAAATACGTTTTTGCAATTTTGGCGGGAAAACGAGATTTTGCAATTTTGGCGGGAAATTTTTCGGTTTTGGCAAAAAAATAAAATTTACGGTTTTGGTGGAAAAACACGTTTTTTGCGGGAAAATGAAAATTTTCGGTTTTGGCGAGAAAACAAGATTTTTCAGTTTTGGCAGAAAAACGAGATTTTGTAATTTTGACGGGAAAACGCATTTTTGGAGTTTAGCGTAAAAACACGTTTTTGCAATTTTGGCGGGAAAACGAGATTTTGCAATTTTGGCGGGAAAACACATTTTTGCGATTTTGGCGGGAAAACATGTTTTTGCGTTTTGGCGGAAATTGTGTTTTGGGGTTTTGACGTGAAAACATATTTTTGTGATTTTGGCATGAAAACATGTTTTGCGGTTTTTGCGGGAAAACACGTGTTTTGCAATTTTGGTGAGAAAATGCATGTTTGGGCTTTTGGCATGAAAAATTAGTTTTTAGATTTTTGCGGGAAAACGCGTTTTGTTGTTTTGTCAGTTTTCGTGTGTGACAAAATGATATTATGTTTATGTTTGTAATTTGTAAACTACATTAAGGACATAATAGACATTATATCATTTTGAATGAACCATCTCCATTCAAATGATCCAAATTGGTTCAGCTGGATGGACTTTAAAATTAAACCTAAATTTTTGAAAGTCATCTGGATGATCCATCTGAATGAGTTGCACTTTTAGTGCCTAAATAAACAACTCTCATCTTCATCCAAATGGAGAAACAAACAGGCCCTAAATAAAATAAAATAAAAAACTAAACTGGATCCAAAACCGAAGTATATATCCAAACTAGAACCAACAAAATCGGAATTCAAACCGTTATACAAAAATATTCGGAAGGAATTTTTGAGCTTAGTACTTTTAGAGCAACATTATCGACCAGATTGTAAAACAAAGGTTCTTAAAAGCATAATAATAATATTTAAGTTAGATAATTAAGTTTTGATTTAAATTTATTCACAAGATTATTTAGATAAGTACATCTTATCTTACAATACTAAAAGGACTTAATGCTCAACACACAGCATGTCCACGTCATTAAATTAAACCGACCAATGACAGAGAGTCATTTAGCCACGTCACACTTGCTTCAGTCAACACAAAAATTACAGACTATTTTTCTGGGCTCATAATACTTTGCCATGGCCCATTTAAAGTCCACCTCTCCCATCCCTAATCTTTGATGCAAGCAAAGATCTGCTCCAGCTCTTCCACGAGTCAACACTTCCTGTAACCCTATCTCTCTAGAGACAATCGCCTATGCCCCTCACTAGTCTCTTATACCCCTTTTTCATAATTCTTTTTCTTTTATCAAAACCCAAATTCCCAAATCAAATTCCTCCCTCATTTCAAAACTAAACAAAAAACTCCCTATGGATTAGTGAACCCATGGGTAAGTATTTAAATTCTATACTTTTCAAATTTGAAAAAAATTATTTTAAAATCGTTTTTAATCATATTTTGATGATTTTCGTAAAAATATGTAAAAACAGTTTTTCGATTTTTGAAATATTTTTATCAAATTCTATAAATCAAATAAAAATATTCACGTTTCCAGTTTAATTTTATGATTTTTCGTTTGACATATAAAATTAAAAGAAAAAAAAGTGTCCAATAGAGATTGACATATGACATATGGGGATATGAGAGGAATTCACTCGCTCTTCCACTTCCCTGCATATCTGAATTTAACATCCACTTCTGATAATTCAATTTTGTTCTTTACTCCTGTCATCGAAGAAGCGTTATCGTTCCGACTGCTTTTGTTTGTCACCTTATATAAACCCCTTGACCACCAATTTTCTGCTCCTTACTAAATTCACCAGAAAAACATATACAACAAAGAAGCTCAAATCAAATATTGATTCGCCGAAGACTAATCTCGATCAAATCCCAGCGCAGAAAATAGCTGAAGAAACTCACTGAGATTACTGGATCAGACTTTTCATTCGATAACATCCTGTTTTTGAATTTGAATCTTAGCCACTTTTTCAGATTCTAGGTTTGACATTAAGATCCATACGGAAATTCATCAAATATGGTGAAGGAATAGAATTGGCTAGCTGGAATTATGTCTCGATAATCGTCCGAAATATATCCACCGAAACGTCTTTCTCTGCAGTGGTAACAAAGGCTCCTTTTGTCCTGGAAACAATACCTGTAACAAATGCTTCAGAAGTTATTTCCATCTCTCCATGGGTTTTGTTAGCTAGATTGAAAGATATACTTATATTCCTAATTCAATTCCGTTAGGATATGCAAAGCGTCAATAGTCTTGGATATATATTAGTAATTTATTTTCCATCTGTATTTTATAACGCAGTGACTGCTGTGTGTCTGTGGGACTATTTCACCAATTCTAATGGTTTTCGTCTTCCCATGGTTTGTATTGTCTCTCTCTCAACTACTAAAATAGAAACCTATAGCTCATTCAAGTAACAGAATTGATTGTCTTTTGTTCCAACAGCTAATGATAGAAGGTGGAACAGCCAATGCCATATTTTTCAGATGTGTTGTGGCCAAGAAAAGGACGGAAACCGAACTCAAGAGAAGGCTTCATGTCGGGTTCCCTAGATAGTCTCTTGCTACAATATATGTATGTTCTTCACACTTGCTTATTTCTCATGAAATCTAATGCAGTTTCTCTTGCCTTATGAAGTTTGTAATGTTTTGCGTTCTTACAGGTTATGTTGGTTTTCTTAATGGCCTATGTTTCAGCAGCCATGGACAGCTTTTCCTCTTCCTATCTGGTTCTCATTAGAAAGGTAACTCTTACAGTCTCCTAGCCGTTAAGTTAGCAGAATTACTCTGCTTCAGATTTCGTTCTTTAACAGGTAGTGCTCAAATACTTTCCGAGTATGAGAACATATGACTATATATTAGCAATGGGGGAAGCAGGGGAAGCAGTTTACAGAAGTGGACTCTTTTTCTGAGTTAGATTCATCTTCAGATGAAAGCTCTGATTTTGATTCGCCTGAAATACCAAGACAAATGTCCATCTCAAAGTTTATGTTCAAGAAAGCACATAAGGTGAATACAAACTCTTTTTCAGTTAATATTTTCCCTTCTCAAATACAGTATTCGGGTCTCAACAGAATTAGCAGAGACCATCGAGAAAGATAGAAGGAGATGGGCGTTCAACTTCTTCCATGCTGATCAACAAGAAACCAGGTTTCCATGTAAGCAAACCCATAGAAGCGCTGATCACTTTAAGCTGGTCTCGAGAATGCAGACCTTTGTGGAAGAAGACAAGCTGTTTTATTTTAGAGCAGGAATCAAAGTCAGACAAGGTTCTAAAGTCCTTAACTTCTGGTCTACTACTCGGAAAAAGTAGTGTTTCTGAAATCTGTTGACGCATCGGATCGGTGATATGGTGATGAGGCAACTGACAAATGCTAACCAACGTTTTAACCAAGGAGAAACCAAATCCAAGATAGTGGTTTAGCTGTTTTACTATTTAGTCTTATTTATTTAAGTTCAAAAAAGAAGAGAAAGAGTTGGTCTCCTGACTTGAGAACAAATTAACTCTAGCACGTTTAGTTTTCCTACACTTCACGTACCCCTTTGCTTCATATTTTATTGGAATTATAGTTCCATATTTCTATTTAAATCAATGGAAAAATCTGAAAAAGGTAGTTATAACTACCCAAAATAAAAGTGCCTTCTAGTTTATTCTTGAACAAATATTTTTTGCTTTGAAGAGTAACCTTAATTGATACTAAAGCACATGTTTTAGATCAACATTTGGTGATCCTATAACTCGGACATATCATATGGTAACAGCTAAAAGAACTTTTACCACAATAAATTTTCACAATTCGAACTGATCTTTATCAAGAAAAAAAAAATTGGTTGGCAAAATAAATAACTGTATGAAGCTAACAATTATAAACTCCCAATAAAAACTAACTGTATTATCAAAATTTTCGGGAATTAATTAATTAACAGAAAAGAGTTACAATTGTTTTAAACAGCAGAAGTGATAGCCCAATGTTTTATTTATATAATAGATTTTGATCCGCCCTTTTCAAGGACGGAACAATTTTATAAAAATTTTAAAATAAAGATATAGATTTGTATTTATGTTTTAGTTTTATTTGTAGTTCAATTGTTTTTTAATTTTTATGATAAACATGATACATGTTTGTAATAATGGTTTGAGATTAGATTATATGATTTTGCTTTTTTTTGTTGGTTTATGACAAAGGTTACAGTGTTGACTTGTGCGCGTATATTGTTTTTCTAATTATTATATATATTTAGTGGTAAATAATATATGTATAATATTTTTATGTAATTTACATGTATACAGTACATGTCCGTACATAAGTATGCTGTACATGGATGTTTTTATGAAAAATTTTAAAATTTTGTTTATGATTTTTTTTCTTTTAGTTTTAGATGTTTTGGTTGTAAATTAATATTTTTAAAACTCGATAAATTTCAGTATTATTTTTAAATATTAATTATTAAATGTTATTTATTTATAGTATTAAATTCAACTATGTAAATTAATATATATGACAAATTCCTAATTATTGTAGTTGTTAAAAAGATCAAATATATATGCACCAAAATTTTATGGATTTATTTAGAATATAAAAGGATTGGGCTAACTAATTAGTTTTTGGATGAAGCCCATGTATTAACATAATACAATTGAACATATAAAAGTCGGTACGGTTCAATGAGAGTTATTGTATAGATAATTTAATTTGGTTTACTTATAAGAGAATAGATGCTGGTTTAATTCAAGTCGGTCGGTTTCATTTGTAAAAGAAGCGAGATATATGTAATAATTAGATTAGAGTGTATTAAACCAAATGGTCCATAAATTATGCACTTCTCTAACAAATCTGAAAGAGTCCAAAAGTTAATGACAACTTTATGGTAGATAAATTTATGACTCTATTTTAATAGAGTAGATAAACATTTTATGCTTTTCCCATATCACATATTTTTGATCAATAAAATTTAAACATTCAATCTAGCAAGTCATTTTAAACAAGCATATAATCTAGAAATAGAATTACTTTTACTGGAAACAAAATACTCAGTTTTTCATTAAAAACAATTTTAAACAAAAAAAATATTCATATAAAATTAGTATGCACAGTGTCAGTAACGCATAGCACCATTAACCCAAGTCCTTAGCATAGGTCCTTACCAAAAAAATAATAAAATATTGTGTGGGTTCCACTATTTTTTAAGAAACTGTCCTTAAAGTCGTTATATAAGGACCGATCTTCACTTGTTTTTTGCACTATTCGCGGGTTCCACTGACACGTGGCAACCCGCGATTGGTTTGCCTTTTATTTTATTTTTTAGTCAGACAAAAAAAAATCAAAAAAACTTTCCTATGAAACCGTGCAGACCCATCTCAGCGTTAATCATGCTCTCATGATTCAGCTAACTCTTACATTTGTTTGTTAGTAAAAATAGATATTAGCTGATTTAAAATTAATTTTTTAATTATTTGTAAATTTAAAGATTTTCATAAAACCAAACAAACAGCATAGATAAATAACTGAATCACAATTAAGTTTTAATTAATTATTTATTCAACCTCTTAACCATTATATATATATATATATATTACAAAATAAAATAAATCAAATTTTTCTAATAGTTTTATACCTATAATCAATATAAACATATATATATATATAATATCTATTCAAATAAAAATTACAGGATAATATAATTGTATTTTTATGTATAGGAAAACACCGGGTGTAGCCCGGAATATCCTCTAGTGTGGATAAAAGATGCAAACAAAGATTCTTGAATACCTCAAGATTAGAACTTTCTCTTTCCTTAATTTCTTTTAATTTTTTCTTTTCTTTCTATTACTAGATCTCCTCTAAAACCTCTCATTGAAGCTATTCTTAAGGTTTGTGTATAATATGAACCGAACCAAAATCCAAATTAGGATCCGGAAATATTCAAAATTAGTTAAATATATTAATATTTTTATATATGTTAAGGTAATTTTGATATTTTATAGTATTCTTAATATTTTTGTAGTTTATTTTCTTTATTATATGAATATTTTTAGTTAGATTAAATAGTTTAATTAATTTTTAGTTAGATTTGTGAGTAATTTATACATTTTTAATTTTTAATTTTTTGTTAATTTTTCAGGTTTAAGAAATATAATTTTTGATGATTTCAAACATTGATTACAATCCCATCTGAACCAAACCAAACCTGACTCGATAATTAATAAGATGGACATTGTACCGAAAATCCGAAAATCCAAATCAACCGAACCAAAGACGGAGCCTCCAAACGTCCATGCCTAATTTAGACAAAAAGTCAAAAATGAAACTTTAAGGATCCGCTCTTTGGCCATTTTGATGTGTTTAACATTTTGGTCAGTTACTTTTACATTAACTAGATGCTCCTCCTCCTCCTCCTCCTCCTCCTTGATACCATCATCAGCTTCTACAGAATCCTCCTCATGGGAAATTTTTGTTTCCATTACAGTTTCTTCATCCTCCTGCTACATTAAACACTCAAAAACAAATCAATAGACCTCTATATTGTTTCGACCCTAAGACAAATTTTCTCAGATATTATCACAATTCTGAGAATTAAACCAAAACAAAAAGAAAATTTGTGGATCGTTTGCAATCACCTGAAAAAGAGATCGCAATTAGGTTAGCCATATCGATGATTTTGAGATTTTCATGGTTTTTATTCTTTTTGCAAAGGATTTGTAGATTTTTCCTATTCATTTCATGAAAATCCATCTTCAAAGTGAATGATTACCACATAATCGATCAGAGAGTTGAGATATTGAAATATTCGAAGCTTCCTTAAGATTTTTATAGGTCAAAGGGAATGGAAAGCGTCTGTAAAAACTGTAGTTGGCGGGATCAATTGTTTTAAATTTGAACTAGAAGATAACCCGCGCCTTGCGCGGAGTGAATTTTTTAAAATATGTTGTATTTAAATATTATAAATAATACATATTTTTTTATCAATAACCTTTTTTACATTTGATAAGGGATGAACATTCGGGTACCATTTAGTTCGGTTAGGTTATGTTCAGTTTGGATCTTTCTGGGTTTGGTTCGAATCTTTGCATGATCGGTTTGGGTTTAGGTTCTCAAAATATAAAAATAAAAATAATATATAACTTATAAATTTGAATAATGTATGCCAAAATATTTAAACTTAACATACAATTGGTTTAGCTTAAATATTTGAAAAGAAAATAAATATATATTTTAAGTGTTTTTGGTATTTTGAATATCGTTTAGCTATTTTAAACATGTCCTTTTAACTATTTTTTTATTCCTAAGTATTTTTGATAATTTTAAAAAATCTTTTGTATTTTGTCTATTCTTTTAGATATTAAATTTAAAAGAAATTAATATATTTAAGTATATAAATCCAGTTTGAATATACTCGGATATCCGAAATATTTCGATTCAGATCGGATTCGGTTTCCGTTCTTTAGATATCAAAATTTTGGACCCGTTTGGATATCTAACCAATTTGGTTAAAGTTCTATTCTAATTTTTTGGATTGGATTTGGTTAGGTTATTTGAATTCAAATTCTTTTGCCCAACCCTATATTTTTTTTTGTAACAAAACTTTTAAACGAAAGTGATGATGATTCATATTGATTTTGGGTATGCAATAACTTTTAAATCAAAAAACATTATACTATGTATGTGGCCATTTAGTTAATCATTAAAAATTGTCCAAGGTCCATTAAAGAAAAACAATGGACTGAACTAAAAAATGTTACCATTTATCACAAAATTTTCAATGTGAAACTTTTACCATTTTTCGTAATTTATGGTTCTTTTAAAAAAAACAAAAAGATAACATATAAGAAAAAATATATTTTTTATTATATACTTAATGTGATTGTTTAATTTAATTTAATAATACAAAATTAGACAAAGACAATAGGAGATAAAAAACTGTTATCAAATCTTTAGTTTTCATAATCATTATTTGTGATACATATGTTAATTATATTAGGTAATTCCATAGATTTTATTTAGGGATAAAATAGAAAATATTATTTTGTATACTATTAGTTAATTTGATAATTAGTTTAATAAAAACATAATATATGTTTAGATGGACCAATTTATTTAAAAAAAAAATAGAATCATTATCATGATGACATGTGGCTAAAAAATGTTGTAATGCTCAAAGATTAATATATAGAAAATTAAACAAATATGATAGAAATTGTCATCAAATATTTATATAATTAATATCATCAATTCAAGAATTATATAAACTCAGATGTTAGCAAATCATTTATTCAAGAAAGTAGCTTTTTCTATTCATCACATAAATATTCCTTCAGCCATATTAAGAAAGATCCTCGTAGCAATAAATTATATTTAATGCATTTTCAAATAAAATCTATGCTGGAAATGAAAATATACCTTAATTAATGATGTATTACTTTCACCGTCGATATAACAAACAATAAGTTTCGCGTTATGTGTATATCCTAGCGAAATATTTTCTTTGAATTTGGACCAACCTTTTTTTTCAATTGAATATGGAACTGCCAAATCATCAAAATTGATATGCTAATTGATTGACACGTAGATTCTTTTTAATTTTTATAAACTTGAAGTTACATTTTTAGTAATATATAGGGGATTTGGGAATCACGCTCTTGTAAAGTCAGAGCTTTATTTGTCGTATTTTTGGAGTGTGTGACGTGGACGGTTAGCGATTAAAGCTTGTGAAAGCGTATAGGAGAATAACTACCGATGTAGGCTGCATTTGGGCTGACTAATAAGAATAAGGCCCAAGTTTAGATCTATCTATGGAACAGGTGGTTTTGTTTGACTATCTAAACCACGTTGGTTTAGATTTTAATCAAATTTGTCTGGTTTGGTTCAAAATTTGAATCCGATAGATTTTATCTTTCTTTGATTTAAGTTAGGTTTATCCTTGTTAACAAATTTTTAGTCTTAATTCGTCTGCGGAGTTACGGTTCTACATTCCTCGATATCATACACAACTGGTTTTTATACGACTAACATGTCAGGTCTTTATCAGTTGTTTATCTAAATGTTGTATACGTTTAAAACAAAAAGAAGTGAATATGCATGAGTTTGAGTAGTGAATAATGTAGTGGATAAAGCAAAAGATGTGTATAATATAAAAAACTAACAAACATACATAACTTTTGTCTGCACAAGATAACATTTGTCTTTCAAGAACTCATATTAAGTACTACTCTTAAAAAAATACAATGATCAGAGAAGAATATAAGTTGAATTAGCTTAATCCATCACAGTATTACGACGATCTGATCAGAATTAGCTTTTTGAGGAGAAACCATACCACAACAACCACCAAGCCTAGCAACGCCCCAATGGTGAAGGCTAGCCCCAAAGCCTTCACATGATCATCCATATTCACTTGTTCTTTTTTTTTATTACAATCTGTTTTAGTTTGCTTGGTTGTGTCTTGTGGGTTTGTGATCTTGTTTTTTAAAAAGGTTGGATGTATAAATAAGTAAATCTTGACATGTCTAATATTTGATCAGATCATTACATGTGTTTAGCATATATCTGATATTAAATAGATTGTGACTTGCGTTCGTATAAATTTCATAATTATAGTAAGTGGATGTTTTACTTAAGGGTAAATCTCTTTAAAAATCTCTTTTAATATATTTTTCCAAAATAACAATCTAAAGTCAAAGTAATCAAAATAAATTACTAAAAATAGTTAAATGATAATTATATCTTCATTTGCAATTTTTTAATTATTTATTTATAAAATATATAAAATAAATATTAAAATTTTGAAAATAATTAAATTTAGTTTCTTTAAAAGATAAATTCGTAACAGTTTTTTTATGATATGATTTTTTTTTAAAATTAGGAAGAGCATTGTGAATATATATATAACTAAGGCAGATTCGTATTTCGCGCGGTATTTTATACTTTATTAAATATACATTTTAATTTAAAGTTTGTTTGTAAGTTTATTAGGTTGCGTTTTTGTTAGGTTAGGTCCAGTATTTCAGATGATGTGAATCAGTGAGAAAACTTATCATATTCTATAGCCTAAAAGCTTCATATATATACAAGGTTTAGACCGTCATAAATAGACCGTCATAAGATAAATAGAAACTAACAATTCCTATTCTAACTAGGAAAAGGTAAATACAAATATGTAAAAGTACAAAGTAGATAAGTAAAAGGAAAACATAGTATAGGCCGTCTCTTCCTTCCTCATGTGGTTATGGGCCGTCCACCATATGATTTATAACACTCCCCCTTGGACGCCACAACCGTTCAGGGTTCGTAGTATGCTTAATGTTGCCTCATTAAAACCTTACCAGGAAAACCCAGTGGGACAAAATCATGGTGAAGGAAAAAGAGTACAACACACACTACTCCCCCTGATGAATGCATCACTGAAGGTCTTTCAGTCGACGCATCCCAAGCTGATGTATGAGCTTCTTCAACGTCGCGGTTGGTAAGACCTTAGTGAACAGGTCGGCTGAATTGTCACTGGATCGGACCTATACCACTTGGACCACACCGGCCTTCTGCATCTCGTGTGTAGAAAAGAATTTGGGCAGGAAGTGTTTCGTCCTATCCCCTTTGATGTATCCATCTTTGAGTTGAGCAATACATGCTGCATTATCCTCATACATCACGGTTGGACCCTTGTCTTCTGTCATCCCACAATCTGATCGTATATGTTGGGTCATCGACCTCAACCAGACACACTCACGGCTGGCCTCATGTATGGCCAATATTTCCGAATGATTTGAGGAAGTGGCCACGAGTGTCTGCTTCATTGAACGCCATGAAATGGCCGTTTCACCATGAGTAAACACATAGCCTGTCTAAGATCTAGAATTGTATGGATCCGAAAGGTATCCAGCATCAGCAAATCCAATTAAACCATCTTTGTTTTTGTTGGTATAAAATAGACCCAAATCTTTCGTTCCTTGTAGGTAACGAAGAACATGTTTTATCCCGTCCCAGTGCCTTTTGGTCGGACATGAGCTAAACCTAGACAGTAGGTTCACGGCAAAGAATATATCAGGCCGTGTGTGAGTTGCTAAATATATCAATGCTCCAATGGCACTGAGATATGGCACTTCGGGACCAAGGACATCCTCACCGTCCTCCTTGGGACGAAATGGATCCGTGTCCAAGTTCAGAGATCTCACGACCATAGGGCTGGACAAAGAGTGAGACTCGGAAATATTAAATATCTTGAGTATTTTTTCTGTATATGCCATTTGATGCACAAGGATTCCATCACTTATGTACTCAAGCTGTAATCCCAAACAGAATTTTGTTTTGCCTAGGTCTTTCATTTCGAATTCTCTCTTTAGATACTCGACTGTTTGGGAAATCTCTCCAGAGATTACAATGATGTTTAAATCATCAACATACACTGCTATAATCACAAAGCCCTTATTTTCGAATTTCTTTATGAAAATGCATGGACTGATAGGATCATTTCTGTATCCTTCTTTTATGAGGTACTCACTTAATCTGTTGTACCACATCCGGCCAGATTGTTTCAGTCCATAAAGTGATTTATTCAACTTTATGCAGTGTTGTTCACGAGAGCTCTCTTTAGTTTTCAATTCAATACCCTCTGAGACTTTCATATAGATTTCATTATCCAGTGGGCCATATAGATATGCTGTAACGACAACCATCAATCTCATATCTAGATTTTCTCTTATGGCCAGACTTATCAGGAATCTAAAAGTGGTTGCATCCACCACAGGAGAATATGTTTCCTCATAATCGATTCCTGGTCTCTGTGAGAATCCTTGTGCAACAAGTCGGGCTTTATACCTCACGACTTCACCATTTTCATTTTTCTTCCTCACAAAGACCCATTTGTATCCCACTGGTTTTATATCATTTGGTGTTCGGATTATTGGACCGAAAACACCTCTCTTCTTTAAAGAGTTTAACTCCACGTTTATGGCTTCTTTCCACTTAAGCCAATCTTTTATTTGCATGCATTCATATATAGACGTGGGTTCTTGATTCTAATTATCCATTAGTTCGAGTGCTACCTCATAAGCAAATATATCTGTGATGTCGACATCTTTTCTATTCCATTGTTTTCCAGACATGACATAATTTATTGAGATCTCATTATTGTCCGGACCATCAGTACCATGAACCCCGGCGTCCCGAGGATCACTGCTTGGTATGTCCGGACCAATATCCATTTCTATGGATTTATGTGCGCTCTCATCTCGGGTAAGATCGGCCACTTCGTTGCCTGGGGTTCCAACCTCGGATATAGCACCTTTCTTTGTTTTTCGAGGTTTTTTATCTATGGAACCAATTGGTCTACCACGTTTCAAACGTGTTTTGGAATATGTAGCAACTTGATTGTGTCCCTCTTGCACATCAATCCGAACTGGTGCATTAATACCTGGTACATGTGACTTAGTCACTCTTTTCGGATCAGCAAAGGAATCTGACAATTGATTAGCTAGCTTTTGCAAATGTATTATATTCTGGACCTCAAGATCACACACTTGAGTCCGAGGATCTTGCCAATTTATGGATGTCTGATTCCATGATATTTCTTTTTACCAGCTTATTATCTCCCCCTAATGCTGGAAGTTCGGATTCATTAAAATGATAATACGCATACCTGGCCTTAAATAAATCACACGTAGTTGGCTCAAGATATTTTATAATTATGGGAGAGTCAAATCCAACATATATTCCCATCCGTCTTTGTGGTCCCATCTTTGTTCTCTGTGGTGGAGCAATAGAAACATAAACCGCACAACCAAAGGTTTTTAGATGGAAGACGTCTGGCTCATGACCCGTTAGTAATTGGGATGGGAAATATTTGTGTTCACTAGATGGCCTGATGCGTATAAGCTCGGCCGCATGAAGGACCGCATGTCCCCATGCTGAAACCGGCAGCCTCGACCTCATAAGTAATGGTCGGGCAATCAACTGTATTCGTTTTATAAATGATTCAGCTAAGCCATTTTGTGTATGTACATGTGCCACGAAGTGTTCTACTGTTACCCCCATGGACATACAATAATCATTAAACGCATGGGACGTAAATTCACTAGCATTATCAAGACGTATAGTCTTCAAAGGAAAATCTGAAAAGTGAGCTCGTAATCTTATTATCTGAGCTAGCAATCTTGGAAATGCCAAGTTGCAGGTCGATAGGAGACATACATGCGACCATCTGGTCGATGCATCAATGAGGACCATAAAATATCTGAATGTTCCACAATGTGGGTGTATTGGTCCACAAATGTCTCCTTGTATTCTTTCCAGAAATTTAATAGTTTTCTTTGTCACCTTAATAGGTGATGGCTTTACTATGAGTTTCCCTTGTGAACAAGCAGTACACATTAAGTGTTTACGGATAACTCGTTTTTCTTTTAGTGAATGGCCGCTGGTATTATCAATCAATTTACGCATCATAGTTGACCCGGGATGACCCAGCCGGTCATGCCATAAAGTGAAATTTTTGATGGCTGTTTTGTTAAATGTTGCATTGGCCTCAATCTACTGACTTTAGCATGATAAAGACCAGTGGATATTGCGGGTATTGATTCTAAGACCTTCTTTTGGCCATGGGCAATTTCAATAATCTGGAGAAATTCTTTATTTTCTTCTCCCTTAGTCTCAATATGATATCCATTCATTCAAATGTCTTTGAAGCTTAATAAACTTCTTTTAGAGCTGGGAGAATACAAAGCATCCGAAATTTTGAGATGTGTTCCCATAGGCAACAAAACGTTGGCCTGGCCGTGGCCCTCTATGAGACTAGCTATACCCGTAATGGTGGAAATGTTGGCGTTTTTAAGGGTTAGATTTATGAAGTATATTTTGTCTCTTAAGATCGTGTGGCTCGACCCACTATCCACCACGAATACATCCTCTTTCATTTTCTAAAAATAAAAATGTAGGATGATACTTAGAGACTTCATTTTATATAATTTATATAAGATATTTAAATATAAAAGTAATTCTTATAAGATAATTCATAATAATAAAATTCATTCCATAAATAAATTCCAATAAATAGAAACACCAAATCAAAGTATCAAAGCAAATAAAACAATACAAATGTCGAAATCAGTCTTTTAGAATATCTGAAGTTTCATAGTCCATAAGATCATCTTTTTCATGATCAAAATCGTTCTCATCATCATGGATCACCATGTGGGCTTCAGGATTCTTCCCTTTCATACTTTCTGTGTATAGCTCAACTAGATGCTTGGGAGTCCTACAAGTCTTTGCCTAATGGTTGCTCATTCCACACCTATGACATACAAATTTGGTCGAGTTGTTTGAGTGCTGCGGTTTGAATGAAGATCCGCGGCCTCGACCATGACCTCATCCAAACGAGCGTCCCTGGTTCTGTTCTCGACCAGATTGGTTACCTCTTCCGCGGCCATGTGAATTGTATTAACCACGGCCACGTCCTCTCCATCCACCACGGCCTCGCCCATGTGGTTTACCATGATGGACGTGGTTAGCCTCTTTATCAGTCTCAGTGGCCGCATGGGTTTCAGGTAATGGTGTGGATCCTGGAGGTCTCATCTCACTGTTCATCATCAGTAACTCATTATTTCGCTCAGCAAGTAATAAGCATGAAATCAAGCTTGCATAAGTCTTGAATTCTTTTGCACGGTACTGTTGCTGAAGCAACACATTGCTTGTGTAGAAGGTAGAGAAAGTTTTTTCAAGCATATCTTCCTCTGTTATATCCTCACCATATAGTTTAAGTTTAGACACGATCTTAAACATTGCTGAGTTGTATTGATCCACAGACTTAAAGTCTTGGATCCTGAGGTTTTTCCACTCGTATCTAGCCTTTGGTAACATGATCGTCTGTTGATGATCGTATCTCTGTTTCAATTCATTCCAAAGGTCTAGAGGATTCTCAATGGTTAAGTACTGATTTTTGAGACTCTCAATTAGATGATGGCGGATAACTAATATTGCCCCATAGCGATCTTTTTCGTTGGCACTGTTATTCTCGGTAATACAGTCACCGAGACCCTTGGATTTTAAAATGATCTTTGTATCAAATTGTAAGTAATTGTCTCCAGAGACATTTGGGGCAGCAAAATCCAGGTTATTGATTTTTTACATCTGAAATCAAACATATATATATATATATATATATATATATACTTTTAGAAAATTTTATATCTTTATATCAATACTATATGGCACACGCATCAGAAAAATTTCTAACAAGTATATATGATGCAAACAATATGATCAATGTTATAATGCATTAGGTGACATGACCATTAGGTCACACGACCATACTGGATGAAGCCACACGGCTATAATGAATCATCAATCCTAACGCTTGCTAGAGGCGCATCGATCGATACTCCTATAGAGTCATCGATCGATAGACGTGAAGCATCATCGATCGATACGTGCAATGGCAGGTTGATCGATCGACCTATTGATCAAACATGAATGCAATATAAGCCACACGGCTACTGATATGGACAATCGGATTCTATATGCAACCAGATTTTAAAACACCTTAGCAATCACAGTTTCTAAGAAATGTATGAAACAAGAAACCTCAAACAATTTTTAGTTAATTCAAACAACAAATTCGGATGAGATCCTACCAATTTGTTTCTAGGTGATTCAAAATTCGGATTTAAATAATCAAACAATCATTATCAGGATTCTATAATTAATAACCAATCGACACGAGACATCATCGATCGACACGTGCAATGGCATGTCGATCGATATTTGAGACAGAGAAGCCCAAATTTTTAATCTCGATTAAAAATCAAGCAAGCAGTCAATCAATTTAAATAGATTCGATTTAATTTTAGGGTTTATGAAATCGATTAGGAAAAAGGAGGTGATCGATTTCTAGGGTTTTCGATTTGATCATTAAGATCAAAGGGGTTTAAGGGACACGATATGATCATAAGATTTAGGATGATCATAGGATTTTGAGATTCAAAACTTTTTAGGGTTTTGAGTTTAATTGTTTAAAACAATCTCTATCGGACTTGAGAGCTCCGATTTACTCAAGAAGGGTTTTGGGATCTATTATCTTAGGGCTTTCAACATTAGAGATTTCAAATTTTAGGGTTTAAACTTTATCAAAACAACCAATTCGTTTTATGGGTTTTAAGGTTCAGAATTTTAATTACCTTTAAATTTGAAGGGTTGAAAACCGGACCACCAAAGAGAAGGAGATCACGAGCTGGTACTAGCCGCAAGAACGGAAGCTCCTTGGTCGGATTGGAACTGCTCGGATGGATGCAAGTCGGATGGATCTTGATCTATGTCGGTTGAACCAATATCGATCGATGCGCGTGGTGGTACGTCGATCGATCTAGGGTTTATGGGATGATCTCGAACCAGAAAAGGAAATTAGGATTAGGTTTTATGAGAAAGTAGTTGGCGGCTTGATTAGGGTTTAGAGGTGATCGATTTTTAGCTAGGGTTTTTAGAGAACAACTCGTGCTGATAACGTGTTGTGAATCAGTGAGAAAACTTATCATATTCCATAGCCTAAAAGCTTCATATATATACAAGGTTTAGACCATCATAAATAGACCGTCATAAGATAAATAGAAAACTAACAATTCCTAGTCTAACTAGGAAAAGGTAAATACAAATATGTAAAAGTACAAAGTAGATAAGTAAAAGGAAAACATAGTATGGACCGTCTCTTCCTTCTTCATGTGGTTATGGGCCGTCCACCATATGATTTATAACAAGATGATTCTTTTTGTATTGGTGTAATTGTGAATTTTGGTTGTGGATATTGTGTGGGCTAATTAATGACATTCTTTACTTTTATGTAGGATGGTGGTGTGAGATTATTTTCTTAGTCTAAACTTGACAAATATTAACCTTTAGTTCCCAAGTTCCAATCCAGCATGAGTATTTGTCAAAGAAGTTCAAATAATTTCGTGTTTATATTTATCTTACATGCTTTTTATTATAATTAATTCTTATGAATGAAGGGGTCCTTTATTTATGTGAGTTATTGTAAGATAATGAACGGATTATAAGGGTCAGCCTATTTAAAACATAAATTACCATACTAAACAGAAGTAATACTAAATCATAGATTCAATTTGCAATAAATAAAATGTTTGGGTTACATGTTATTGGTCGAAATCAAAAGGTGATGCAAAGTTGCCACACCCACATCCTCTTTACTATCTTTGTATAGCTCAGAGTTGTATACCCAACTCAGTTAGATGTATCGAGTTCAAAAAAAAGAAGATTAAACCGTTTGAAAAGAAAAAATTATCAAAGGGTTTGAGATGCTAAACATAGAAACCGAAGAATACTAATGTAACATCCCGAGTTGTGATATGTGAAAATGTTTAAGATAATTGATTTGGCTAATTATGTTATCAAAGTGCACTTACCTTTTCGGGAGCACATCCAGAGAGAACTCCAGAGTTAAGCGTGCTTGAGCTGGAGTAGTCAAATGATGGGTGACCTATTGGGAAGTGATCCGTGATATCGTGCGAGTGAGGCTAAAACACGGGGAAAGGTTATGTGATGATTGCAGGGCCAATAAACAATGATTTCAATCATTGGAAAAATTGACGGACCGACCACTGGAACGGGATGGGACCCACGGACCGAGAGAGCGGGCTTGGATGGTCCATTAGTTATGGGCGGTCTGAGCGTTATAAGTGGTATCAGAGCTGGTTAACCATCTCGGTTCTGACCTGAGAGGCGTCTTGAGACCTGTCGTGGGGCGCAACGAGGACGTTGCGTTCTTTGAAAAGAGGTGAATTGTAACATCCCGAGTTGTGATATGTGAAAAAGGTTTAAGAGAATTGATTTGACTACCTATGTCACCAAAGTGCACTTACCTTTTGGGAGCACATCCGAGAGAACTCGGTGTTAAGCGTGATTGGTGGAGTAGTTAAATGATGGGTGACCTATCGGGAAGTGGTCTGCGATATCGTGCGAATGAGGCCAAAGCACAGGAAAAGATCATGTGGTGATTGCAGGACCAGTAAACAATGATTTCAATCTTTGGAAAAATTAACAGACCGACCGCTGGAATGGGATGGGGCCTACGGGCCTAAAGAGCGGACTTGGATGACCCATTAGTTATGGGCGGTCTGGCGTTATAAGTGGTATCGAGCTGGTTAACCATCTCGGTTCTGACCGAGAGGCGCCTTGAGACTGTCGTGAAACATGACAGGCGTTGCGTTCTTTGAAAAGAGGTGAATTGTAACATCCCGAAGTTGTGATATGTGAAAAAGGTTTAAGAGAATTGATTTGACTACCTATGTCACCAAAGTGCACTTACCTTTTCGGGAGCACATCCAGAGAGAACTCCAGTGTTAAGCGTGATTGAGCTGGAGTAGTTAAATGATGGGTGACCTATCGGGAAGTGGTCTGCGATATCGTGCGAATGAGGCCAAAGCACAGGAAAAGATCATGTGGTGATTGCAGGACCAGTAAACAATGATTTCAATCTTTGGAAAAATTAACAGACCGACCGCTGGAATGGGATGGGGCCTACGGGCCGAAAGAGCGGACTTGGATGACCCATTAACTGTGGATGTTCGGAGCGTTATAACTACTCGTGTTTATTCTCGGTTTTAACCCGCTCTCACAGAAATACTTTCACTAACACCACCTCGTTAATAACTCAATCTCTATTGAACACTGGTTTGACGAAAAGCCATCTTAGTGTCTTCTTCAAAGATATTTCTCTATCTAGTTCTGCGTTCGTTCTTTACTTGTGTTTACGACTACAGTCTAACATTCTTCCATTGGGCTTAACCTGAAATCCGATGATTCAGTTTATTAAAACTAGCCAGTACAAATCCGATGATTCAGTTTCAGATTTGGGCTTAACCTGAAATATGATAATATATACCTCAAAACCATCAGTAAGCTCATAAGATGGAGAGAGAACAACAACTTCTTGTAATAAATTTCAGGTTAAAGACAGCATAATAACTCTTGGGAAAATATACAAGAACAGAGGTGAAAGAGTGATTATATAAGGATGGTCACTATTACCTGATTTTTTTACAGGTGGAACAATGGCAATTTGTAAGCTAAGGACTAAAACTTTCCGTCAATAACAGAACACAAGAATAATTAAGAACAGAGATGTAGATGCTGCGCCTGAGATTCAAGTTCCTTGACATCAAACTTATCTCATCTTTTAGATTTGCAATGTCTATTTTTACTCACAAATAAAAGGTCCAAAACTATAAAACATTTTGTAACGTTATATGATTGTCTCAATCTATAGATCCCACACATTTTCACAAACTTTCAGTCCATGGACTCCATTTTCGTAAATAGTGTTTTCTGAAAACTCGATCCTACAAAGAACGACAAATTATGTGTTCAATACAATACTACATATATAACTTTTCCTAGAGATTTAATACACTATCGCAAACATGAATTTCTTCTAAATTAACTCTTGAAATTAAATATAATTTCTTCTAAATTAACTCTTGAAATTAACTCTTGACATTGTAAAAGCGCGTGCAGACCACTTCTGTACGGACAAACTCTCTCAAGCTGCGTTCCCTTTCGTTTCTCCTCCGTCGCCGTTCTCGGCGGCGGCCGCACCCCTCAGGCGACATGACCAAGACAAAACGCCAGCAAAATAAGCCTCCGGTTCGTATCCCCACTGGATCGACCAAACCTTCTTCTTCAGCCTCTCCCGCAAAACCGAAAACGCCTGATTCTTCATCAGCCGTTAAACAAAAGAATCTCTCTGATTCATCTCTGGCCGGCACTGCCGCTCAGTCAACTCACTCCTCTGTCCCAGATAACACTACCTCTACTTCGAATCTGGTTGAGAAGACCGAAACCCCCAATTCAAAAACCCTAGCTACAGAAACACCTTCTGTACCTAGTGCCCAAAAACAAAAGGATATTCCTGCGGAAAGCAACAACCATACTTCCTCAGACCAAACCTCATCTCCTCCACCAGTGGAGCAGAAAAACTCGGCGGAAATCTGGAAAGCTTTCGTAAAGGACTCGACTTTAAAACTTCAACCAAAGGAGACTCCTTATTATCTGGATTCTGGAGAGGGTTGTGTTACAATACCAAACTCTGTTGTCGAGAAGAACAAGAAAGCCTGGGAATACTTCATCCTTGGCCAGTTTTACGATGAACCACCAGCTCGTGCTGCCGTCCACGCCATTGTTAATGGCATCTGGAGTCGTCAGAAGCGAGATATAACGGTGAACAAAATAGAAGGAAATGCTTTCCTGTTCCGTGTTCCAGACCCTAATGCTCGTCGTCGGATTCTGAGCCAGAGTCTGTGGCAAATTGATGGTCAGACTATGTTTGTGGCCAAGTGGTCTCCTGGAATTCAGCAAGCAAAACCTGAGCTAGATATGGTTCCTGTTTGGTTGGAATTCACTGGAGTTCCTCTCCAGTTCTTCAACGGTGACGCCTTCCAAGAAATAGCTGGAATTGTTGGTCACCCTGTGTGCTTACATCCTTCCACTGAAAATCTTACCAACATCGAAGTTGCTAAGGTATACACTGTCATTGACCCGCGCAAGCCGCTACCAGAATTTGTCAATGCCCGGTTTGAGAGTGGGAACACAAAGAGAATTGGGGTTTCCAGCCCGTGGCTACCATCATTATGCTCATACTGCAAGAAGTTTGGCCACACAATCTTGAGATGCAAGGCAGCACCAAAAACATGTATAACTTGTAATTCAGTTAGACATGAAACAGCTGCTTGTCCGAGAACAAATCATGGCTCTCACGGGAATGAGAAAAGCAAAGGAAAAGCACCTATAAAAAGCTTACTTCCCATCGTGCCTCAGCCAAATGTGGTATACCGACAAGTTGGTATCAAGACACGGGAGAAAGAAATCTTGCCTGCTCAGACAAATGATACTCCTGATCTGACAACTCCTGATAAGCAACTAGTTGTTACTCAGACCCCTGCTGGTGAGAAACAACACATACGTACTGATACTCTTATCCGTGAGCCTGGTTCCAGTAAAGTTGCTCATACGTCTACGGTGGAGTATGATCTGCGTGAGGGAAGCATTTATGTGGATCTAAGATGTGCACCTCACCCTACAGACACTGAGCAATGTTCCAATGGCTCTTCATCGGATACTTCTATCTCTGGAGCCGAGGATAACTCTGATGATGGTAGTGATCCATTCATAGAGGTTTTCTCCAAAAGAATGCTAAAATATTCAAAAGCGAAGGAAAAAGCTAGGGGCAGAGGCCCTCTAATCCTCTGATTTTTTCTCTCTCTTATGGATATTTTTTGTTGGAATATAAGAGGAATAAATGACCCTGTAAAGCGGCGTGGTTTTAGGAAATGGGTTCGGAAGAATAATCCTATTTTTGGATGTCTCTTTGAGACTCATGTACAGCGGGATAAATCTATTTCTATTAGTAATAGTATTCTACCAGGTTGGTCTCTTGAGGGGAATTATGAGTACTCCAACCTTGGAAAGATTTGGGTCGCCCGGAAGGCTCTGTCCAAGTAAAGTTATCGAAATCCCTCCAAATGGTCTCGTGTTCTGTAAAACTCCCTCACCAGCATGAATTTGGAGTATCGTTTGTCTACGGTTCAAACTGTAAGAAAGAAAGAAGATTACTTTGGGAAGAGATTGAGGTCGCTGTTGGCTCTCCACCTTTCAACAGTCTTCCTTGGTTAGTAATGGGTGATTTTAACGAAATCATCTATCCCAAAGAACACTCCACTGCTGATCAATTCTCTTCTCAAAGGGGAATGCGAGATTTCCGCGATTGTATTCAGAGATGCTCGCTGTCTGACCTTCAGTTCTGTGGTAATACTTTCACTTGGTCCAACTCTCATGTATCCAAAAAATTGGACAGGATCTTGTGTAACGAAGGATGGATGGATAAATACCCAGAGTCTATTGGAGTCTTTGGTGATCCAGAATTTCAGATCATAGCCCTTGCTCGTTTTCTTGGACCAGCACAAGCCTCCTCAGAAAAGACCATTCAAGTTCTTTGCTCACTTAAACAGTCACCCTGATTTTGAGGCTTTAATCTCCTCTACCTGGAATGCTCTACCGTTTCATGGGTCTCGGCAGCTCTGCGTCTCAAAGAAAATGAAAGAATTGAAGGGTATTATTCGATCATTTAGCAAAGAAAATTTTTCTGGTATAGAAACTCGAGTGCAGGAAGCTTTTGATGATCTTACAAGATGCCAGCGTGTAACCTTATCAGCTCCATCTACTGTCTCCTCGAAGCTGAGCATAGCGCACCTTAAATGGCTCTCCTTGGCAAAAGCCGAGGATAAATTCTTGAGGCAACGCTCTAGGATTCAGTGGAATGTTGAAGGAGATGCACCTACGGCTTTCTACCACAGAGTCATAAAGACAAGACAAGCTCAGAACCATATCGCCTTCCTTCTGGATGATAGCGATTATATAATTGACTCTTTGCACGAAATAAAACAGCATCTTTAATTACTTCAAGGATCTTAGGAGGCATGAATACTCCAACTACTTCTTAGCCATCTGCTATTGCATCGATGATACAAGTAAGATGTTCCACGAGATGCTATTGCTTCTCTTTCAGCTCCTTTCTCGGATAAAGAAATTCAAGGCGTTCTTATCTCTCCCTAAGAACAAATCACCAGGTCCGGATGGCTATCCGTGAGTTTTTCTCGGTAATTGGAAATCAGTGGAAGTGATATGATTGATGCGGTTAAAGAATTTCTAACTTCAGGTGAACTCCTCCAACAATGGAATGCAACTATCCTAACTCTTATTCCAAAAAAGGCAAATGCTAATCGGTTGAAAGAGTTTAGGCCAATATCATGTTGCAATACAGATCTACAAAGTGGCATCAAAGCTCCTTGCAAATAGACTAAAGGCCCTTCTCCCTTCTCGGTCTCCAACTCGCAGTCAGCCTTCATTCGGGCGATTATTAGTTGAAAATGTGCTGTTAGCCACGGAACTTGTAGCGGGTACAACTGGAAAAAGATATCAAAAGCTGTATGCTCAAGGTCGATCTTGAAGGCTTTTGATACTCTTGATTGGGATTTTGTCTTGTTCACACTAGAAGCTTTGAATTTCCCTCCCAATTCAGAACTCTTATAAAAAGTGCTTGACAACGACTCACTTCTGTTGCAATCAATGGAGAATTATGTGGATACTTTAAAGGGAACTAGAGGGCTTGACAAGGTGATCCGTTATCTCCTATCTCTTTGTCTTGGCTTTGGAAGTGTTTACACAGATGCTGAAGAGTAAATATGAAGATGGGTCCATTGGATATCACCCGCATACATCGACAGTAAAGGTTACTCATCTATCTTTTGCTGATGATTTAATGATATTCTCTGATGGCACTGTGAACTCTGTAAAATGCATTGCGGACACAATGGAAGCTTTTGCTCAGTGGTCGGGTTTGAGAATGAATAGAAGCAAGACAGAAATGTATACAGCTGGGTTGAACGATGCTGAAACCTCAAGCCTATCCGCCTTGGTTTCACCATAGGTTCAATGCCAATCCGCTACTTAGGCTTGCCCCTGATGCATCGAAAGTTGAGGTTATCGGATTACAGACCATTGCTCGATAAGATCTCAGGTAATTTCAATTGCTGGTCTGCAAAGGCTCTGACGTTTGCAGGTCGAAGACAGCTTATCTCTTCTGTTATCTATGGGACGATAAACTTCTGGACGTCGGCTTTCATTATCCCAAAAGGTTGCATAAAGAAAATTGAAGGTTTGTGCTCTCGCTTCCTGTGGGGTGGCACTGAAACGAAAAAATGTATCTCTAAGGCCTCATGGAACATTGTTTGTCTCCCTAAGGATGAAGGGGGTCTTGGCCTTCGAGACATCGGTAGATGGAACAAGACATTATGTCTGAAGCTAATATGGCTGTTATTCTCAAATACTGATTCGCTTTGGGCAGAATGGACCCGAGAATACCGTCTGAAAGGAGAAAACTTATGGGCTATTGATGAAAGCAAGACTACTTCTTCAACGTGGAAATCAATTCTTTCTCTTCGTCATCTAGCTTCACGTTTTCTCCGACCGAAGTTGGGTAATGGCAGAATCATAAGCTTTTGGTATGATTGTTGGACACCGCTAGGACCACTCTTCCACAGATTCGGGGATCGGGGACCCAGAGAGCTCCAAATCCCATCAACTGCGACTGTCTCCGACGCTTGCAACAGAGCAGGATGGACTTTTCGAGGTGCTCGTTCTGAGGCAGCCGAGGAACTTCTCATCTTTTTGACCTCCCTGCAACTACCTTCGCTATCTACAGTAGAAGACTCATATGTTTGGGTGGTTGACAGTGAAGAACTCACAGATTTCTCTGCTAGAAAGACATGGAACCAGGTCAGAAACAGAGGACAAATTCAACACTGGACAAATAATATTTGGTTCAAGGGCCACGTACCGAAGCATGCGTTTACCTCTTGGATAGCACATCAGGATCGCCTCCCCACCAGGTCTCGTTTATCTAGATGGGGAATGAACGTAACGCCTCTCTGCTGTCTCTGCAACTTGCTCGAGGAAAACAGAGATCATCTCTTCCTGCGCTGTGAGATAAGTGAAGAAATATGGGATTTGGTGTTGCAGAGACTCGGGTATCATTCTTTTGCATTCCATACATGGACTGCTTTCTCTAATTGGTTATCTATGCGAGATGCTGTCACAAGCAGAACGCTCAAGAGACTCGTCGCTCAAGCAACAATATCAAGCATCTGGACAGAGAGAAATAAACGACTACATGATGGTGAAGCTCGAACTCCAGCAGCTATTTTCAAAATCATTGACCGCTTCATAAGGGATACAATCCTGGGAAAAAGGAAACTAAAGTCCTTCATCCCACTTATGCAGCAATGGCTTCGGTTTGAATAACTCACCGTTTCTTGAATTTTTTCTTTTTTTTGGCTCAGCTTTGTTTTGTTTTTTTGCCAAGGCTGACTCAGGCATCTATTTAAAATTTTGTAATCATTTACAAACTCTTCTCATATTAATATGATATTCACATTTTGGCAAAAAAAAAATATATATATATATTTTCTAAACTTTCTTTCTATGCATTAAGAACTTGTAGAATATAGGATACTAATCAATTACATAACATATATTTTGCTATTAAGTAATCCCAAATTCTGGATGCGCTTTGACTGTCAAGAAGAAGGGATGAATAAGAGCGTGAAGATAATCAGTGACTGAATTTAAAAATGTAAAATGCTAGGGAAGATAAAGAGGCCAACCTTTTCAGTAATCAAAAGCATCTCATCCCAAGTTATTTTCCCTCTTTTCTTTACATTTTGTACTTCCTAGAAAGAAAGGATATGCATCACCGACTCTCGGATAGCAGGTGGTGTGAAGTATCCATTCTTGTACACTGTTTTTGCAAGGAAGAAATATGAAGAATTGTTTGAGCAATGAGACTTGGGGAGTTCATCATCACTATTTATAGGATGATTTCACTGAAATTCAGAGAAGGTGGTGGCAGGGAAAATTAAATGTTACATACTGGGAGAAGTGGCTTGAAGAAATTAATGGAGGAGATTAATAACATGATCTCAATGTCAAAGAGAGGCGTTGCGTTGGAGGTTTCGTAGAGGCTGTGGGAGTTAGGGTTTGAGTAATGACGAAGATGGTGGCTGTTGTGTACTGGAGTTACTGGGAGAAAACAACTAAACTAAATAAAAAAGGATTTTTAACGTAAAAGCCCCTTAATTAATTTTGTTTTGGGTACAAACCCCTCAATTAATGATCTAATGAATAAACCCCTCACGTAACTTTCCTTAACGAATTAAACCCTCCGTTATTTATCCCGTTAAAATTAAACGCAGCGTATTTGGAAAGGCGTAAAACAACAGGATTTCTAGATAAACAGCACGATGTTTAATTAGAATGTCATGTAGTTTCACCCTTCCAGCTTGAAAAATTAAGTCACGTAAAAATCCCCGGTCGACATAGCGTAGAATGATGAACCCTAATTTGCAAAAGAGAAGGATTTTGAGTTTTGTTTGGTTCTTGTGAGAAGTTGAGAGAGATTGAGTTTGAGAGGGGGTGAGTTTGAATCTGGTGTGAGAGTTGAAAACGAGAAGCTTAGTTTATGTGGGTTTGAAACGAAAAGTGAAAGTGAAGGAGTTGATTCAGGAGTCGCTGGAAGATGAACAGGTAAGTTTGGCTTGCTTATATCTCGAATTTATATGGGTTTTTGTGATTTATAATTGGTTTGATTATGTGTTTTGATGGGTTTGAATTCTTTTTTGTAAACAGAAAAATTCATATTCGTTTACACGTTGGAGGATACTGGGCAGCAGATGGAACATACAATGGTGGTGAAACAAGATGCTGTAGGATTGATTTTGAAGAACCAACTTTCAGAATGCTTGAAACTATGATCGCTAGTGGCGGCTTTCCGGAGAACATGAAGAAGTTCTCTTATTTCGAGTCTGGAATACTAGATCAGAGTAGGAAGGATGTTTGTTGTGATACAGATGTGGTGGAGATGGTGAACAACACAACTGAACTGGAAAGCATAAATCTTTTTGTTGTAAGAGCTGATGATCCTTATCTCGATGATGTTCTTATTGGAGGAGACGAAGAGGAAGAAGAACCAAAGAGTGATGATGAATGGACTGATTTTTACAAGGATGATTATGTTGAAAGTGAAGACTCAGATGATGATGAAGGCAAAATTGAGTTTCGAGTTGGCCAAGAATTTATTTCACAAGCTAAGTGTAGAGAGGCAATAGAAAAGTATTCAGTGAAAGAGAGGGTCAATATCCGTTTTCAGAGATCAGAGAGGAAGAAAGTAGCAGCAGAGTGTGTAGCTGATGGATGCTCATGGAGGCTATATGCATCGATCAATAGTAGGTCACCTAATATGGTTGTTAGATCGTACAAAGGTACTCATTCTTGCTACCCTACAGGAACTGTTACTCTCTACACTGCTGCAAAGATAGCTGCTGATTTTCTAAACGAGTTTAGGACAAACCCAAACCTCAAAGCTGACCAAATAAAGCAGCGGTTGGCTCTTAAAGGTCTTCGTGTTCCTAAGACAAAGTGTCAAAGTGCAAGGCAAATGATGTTGCACATTATTAGTGATGAGTATGCTGAGCAGTTTACGAGGATGTATGACTATGTCGAAGAACTCAAGAAGACAAATCCTGACTCGACGGTAATATTAGGTACAAAAGAGAGAGTTTTTGAGAAGTTTTATACTTGTTTCGAGTCTCAAAAAGTTGGTTGGAAGAATGCTTGTCGGCGTATCATTCACTTGGATGGAACATTCTTAAAAGGGCGAATGAAAGGGCAGTTACTGACTGCAGTAGGAAGGGATCCGAATGACCAAATGTTCATCATTGCTTGGGCTCTTGTTCCTGTGGAAAACAAGGTGTATTGGGAGTGGTTCATGGAGTTACTACGAGAAGACTTAGGCTTAGATCTTGGAAATGGTTTAGCATTATCTTCGGACCAGCAAAAAGGTTTGATACATGCCATCAAAAATGTGCTTCCTTATGCGGAGCATAGAATGTGTGCGAGGCATATCTTTGCCAACTTGAAGAAAAGGCACGGCTCAAATGATCCTCTACATAAGCTATTTTGGAAGTGTGCAAGAGCTTACAATAAGCATGTCTTTGAGAAAAATCTAGAGAAGATGAAAACCGTTAAAATTGATGCTTATGAGGAAGTGAAAAAGAGCGTGAATTCAAACTGGTCTAGGTATGTGTCTTCTCTTAATAATATATGGATATTTTGGCAGGTTTTGTCTCTTTTGTGTCGTAATGCATCTTGTTATTGTTGTTTTGCAGGGCATATTTCAGTGACATTACAAAGTCTCCAGCTGTTGAAAATAATATTAGCGAGTCTTACAATGCTATCTTGAAAGAAGCTCGTCGCAAACCAATCATTGCATTGCTTGAAGACATTAGGAGGCATGTTATGTCAAGCAACAATGTGAAGATCAAGGAGATGAATAATGCTAAAGGCTTGATCACACCAAAAGCGTTAGCTATCATAGAGAAGCGCAAGAGGAGTCTGAAGTGGTGTCATTCATATTCAAATGGCAGAGGCATCTACGAGGTTGATCATGGAAGAAACAAGTATGTTGTGCGAGTAAGAGACATTGTTTCCTGCACTTGTCGGGCCTATGACATAAGTGGCATTCCTTGCTGCCACATAATGTCAGCAATGTACGCTGAATTCAAAGACACAAAGTTGCCAGAGACTGTGGTATCTGATTGGTATTCTATTGAGAAGTGGAAGCTCTGTTACAGCTCACTTATGTTTCCTGTCAATGGCATGGAGTTATGGGATACACATTCTGATATAGTTGTCATGCCTCCTCCCGATAGAATCATGCCGGGCAGACCAAAAAAGAATGACAGAATCCGTGATCCGAGTGAAAAAGACAGTTGTGAAGCAAGTCAAATCCAAAATGAAATTCTTGAACCAACAGAAAAGATTGCTGTGGTAAGTTTGTCTTCTTGTTTTTGTTAATATCTTTTCTTCAGTGTAGCATGTTCTATGTTTGCCTGATCATCTTTTTTTTACAGAAATGTTCTAATTGTGGAGTTCCTGGACATAACAAAAGAACGTGCAAGGAAGCACCCGTCAATCCGCCTAACCCACCAAAACCAGCTCCGGAATTTCCTTCCTTTCATGCCAATGTTATAATGGTAATCTCAATCCGCCTAAGTCATTTCTCTTTTATTGCTTCACTTGATTCATTGTTTTTTTTTGTAGACGTGTAGTAACTGTCGTCAAACTGGACACAACAAGCGAAAATGTAAAGAACCCTCGGTGTCTAAGCCCCCTAACATGCCAAAAGGAAGACCATCCAAGAAGCCAAAGACCTCAACACCATCTACTGAAGTCGACCCAACCAAAGAGTCTTGATGAATTAGTTTATTGTGATCTTTTTATTTAAGATTATCTCAGCTTAAGCTCACTATGTTTTCATGTTTTACTTTTCATGGCTTACAGTCTTAAAACCTTCTTTTGGTGTTTTAAATTATCCCTGGTTAAGGTCGTACGAACCATGTTACTCTTCTTTTCACTTTTTATAAGCTTCATGTGTTTTAAAAAAAAATCAAGTTCGTGTGTATTCTGATGATTTAATAACTTGAAGACAAAATGACAAAATGACAAAATGTAAACACGACTCAAATTAAGGCACATATGACCAGATGACACCAACAGCAACAATAATCTCACCAGAAAAAGTACGAATCTTAACACCACAAACAACAACAACTAGACCAAAAGAAACTAACAGCACTTCTAAACCTTAGCTCTAATACTCTCCAAAACACCAATAATCTTACTTTAAGTCTTTTCATATCAAGAAAGTCATGCTTCAGCTCCATCAATTCTTTCTTTACAGGCCATGTTTGTTTCATAAACGCCATGTCCAGCGAGCTGTGATCCATTACTGCTCGAATAGCGGTAAAAAGTGTAGTGCAACGGAGGCAAAATAACAGTGTCACAAAAGCACTCGCTAATGGATTGCCGGAAACACAAATAATGAGACGCCGATGTCGCTGATATTTTCGCGTTTGTTTTATTTGCGTTAGTTGCCGTAGCGACTAAAAATCAGTTAACCCTGCTTCACTGGTGCTGTGTGTTTCTGTCATTAAATGAACATGGCCACCATAAATTGTTTCTCAGCCAAGGCACCAAGTTCTTCTATATGAGCTTCATCTACCCGCTTAAGAATTACAGTTGAAAACATAAGAACGAAAAGAAGAATAATAGAGAAATATTGGAGAGAATTTACAAGAACCCTTAAATTATTGATTTGGGGACTTTGGAACGCAAAGAAGGAGAAATACAAAAGCCGTGATGTTTTTTTTTTCATAAATGAACCTCTGCGTTTTGCACTTAACGACACAGTTAATCACTTTTAACATCTTGTAGACGGAGGGGTCAAATTGTTAAGAAAAGTGACTTGAGGGGTTTATACATTGAATCATTAATTGAGGGGTTTTTACACGAAATAAACTTAATTGGGGGGTTTTTACATTAAAAATCCAATAAAAAATAGGACACGGAATCTCATCTCTCGATTTGATGATATGGCTTCACTAGAAAGGAGATAAATCTATTTTATATATACTATAAATAAATATTTTCCTGGGCTACGTCCGGATTGTTAGACAAATATATATATATATATATATATGATTTAAGTTAGGTTTATCCTTGTTAACAAAATTTTAGTCTTAATTCGTCTGCGGAGTTACGGTTCTACATTCCTCGATATCATTCACAACTGGTTTTTATACGACTAACATGTCAGGTCTTTATCGGTTGTTTTTTCTAAATGTTGTATACGTTTAAAACAAAAAGAAGTGAATATGCATGAGTTTGAGTATTGAATAATGTAGTGGATAAAGCAAAAGATGTGTATAATATAAAAAACTAACAAACATACATTACTTTTGTCTGCACGAGATAACATTTGTCTTTCAAGAACTCATATTAAGTACTACTCTTAAAAAATACAATGATCAGAGAAGAATATAAGTTGAATTAGCTTAATCCATCACAGTATTACGACGATCTGATCAGAATTAGTTTTTTGAGGAGAAACCATACCACAACAACCACCAAGCCTAGCAACGCCCCAATGGTGAAGGCTAGCCCCAAAGCCTTCACATGATCATCCATATTCACTTGTTCTTTTTTTTATTACAATCTCTTTTAGTTTGCTTGGTTGTGTCTTGTGGGTTTGTGATCTTGTTTTTTAAAAAGGTTGGATGTATAAATAAGTAAATCTTGACATGTCTAATATTTGATCAGATCATCACATGTGTTTAGCATATATCTGATATTAAATAGATTGTGACTTGCGTTCGTATAAATTTCATAATTATAGTAAGTGGATGTTTTACTTAAGGGTGAATCTCTTTAAAAATCTCTTTTAAAATATTTTTCCAAAATAACAATCTAAAGTCAAAGTTACCAAAATAAATTACTAAAAATAGTTAAATGATAATTATATCTTCATTTGCAATTTTTAATTATTTATTTATAAAATATATAAAATAAATATTAAAATTTTGAAAATAATTAAATTTAGTTTCTTTAAAAGATAAATTCGTAACAGTTTTTTTATGATATGATTTTTTAAAAAAATTAGGAAGAGCATTGTGAATATATATATAACTAAGGCAGATTCGTATTTCGCGCGGTATTTTATACTTTATTAAATATACATTTTAATTTAAAGTTTGTTTGTAAGTTTATTAGGTTGTGTTCTTGTTAGGTTAGGTCCAGTATTTCAGATGATTCTTTTTGTATTGGTGTAATTGTGAATTTTGGTTGTGGAGATTGTGTGGGCTAATTAATGACTTTCTTTACTTTTATGTAGGATGGTGGTGTGAGATTATTTTCTTAGTCTAAACTTGACAACTATTAACCTTTAGTTCCCAAGTTCTAATCCAGCATGAGTATTTGTCAAAGAAGTTCAAATAATTTCGTGTTTATTTTTATCTTACATGCTTTTTATTATAATTAATTCTTATAAATGAAGGTGTCCTTTATTTCTATGAGTTATTGTAAGATAATTTTTAATTTATAGATATTAAAAAGATAAAAATCATAATCACAAATATTATATACAAAATGAAATATTAAACGAAATTGTACATATTTATATAAGATAAGCTTCAATTTATTTTAAAAAAACTTGTGTAATTAGTTAGGTGTAATTGAAGTATATTTTGTGGAAGTAAATCTATAAGAGTAAACAAAGAATTATATAAAAAAAATTATGAATTTAAGATAAAACGAAATATAGATAATAAAATTATTGCTTTATAATATAAATTTTGAATATAAGATGAAACGAAACACAATAAAATAATAAAATATAAAAAGAAAAAATTATAAAGAATCAAATAGGAAAAATGATAAAATCACAACTCTTGTGAAAAATGTATTCAATTAAAACTCTTTGTTTGTAATCCCTTAAATAACAATAACAAATGATATCAACTTAGCAAAATAAACACATGTATTTAACAAAATCTTATGACTTCATCTTAATCTTCATTCTTTGACTTCAAACCAGAGATGAAATTCATAGCACTCATTTTCTTTGCGTGTTTTGAAGTTTGTAGATTTTGATATGGTAGATAAAAATTTAGTATGTTATATATAATAATAACTAATAGGATTTAAGCCACAATAATTAAGTCAATCAAATATATTATATTGCGAGATTAATGACTAATAACTAATAGGTTTTAGACCACAATAATTGAGTCAATCAAATATATTACATCGACTCAACTAAATTCTCATAAATTATGCTCAAATGTAAAATTAGCAAAATAAATTATGTAAATATAGAAAAAAAATATTAATGGATTCGACAATAATAGACGCCATCAAATCATCCATTAATTTAAATTCACGGGTTGATTCACTATTTATTTACTTTAATTATGTAATTTTGTCATATATAATAATACTATATATATATATATGTTTATTATATGTATTGGAATTATATATCTTTAGATAAAAGATACATGTTAATATGTTAATAAAATATTATACTAACCAAAAACTCAACTAAAAATGTGTTTTAATAAGTCAAGGTTTTGATAACATTATTTTCGTGAACATCCGAAAAATATAGCTACATCTAATTGAGTCAATCAAATATTCTCATAAATTATGTTCAACATAAATTAGAAAAATGAATCAATTAAATATAGGAAAACAATATTATTGGATTTGATATTAATAGATGCGATCAAATCCGCCATTAATTTAAATTCGGGCTGATTTCCTATTATTTACTTGAATTATATAACTTTTCCATATATAATAAGATTATATATATGTTATTATATTTACTTGAATTATATATCTTTAGAAAAATGATATATGTTAATATGTTAATACAATACTGACCAAAAACTCAACTAAAATTGTGTTTTAATAAGTCGAGGTTCTGATAACATTATTTTCGTGAACATCCTAAAAATGTAGCTACGTCTAATTGAGTCAATCAAATATTCTCATAAATTATGTTCAACATAAATTAGAAAAATGAATCAATTAAATATAGGAAAACAATATTATTGGATTTGATATTAATAGATGCGATCAAATCCGCCATTAATTTAAATTCACGGGCTGATTTCCTATTATTTACTTGAATTATATAACTTTTCCATATATAATAAGATTATATATATGTTATTATATTTACTTGAATTATATATCTTTAGAAAAATGATATATGTTAATATGTTAATACAATACTGACCAAAACTCAACTAAAATTGTGTTTTAATAAGTCGAGGTTCTGATAACATTATTTTCGTGAACATCCAAAAATATAGCTACATCTAATTGAGTCAATCAAATATTCTCATAAATTATGTTCAACATAAATTAGAAAAATGAATCAATTAAATATAGGAAAACAATATTATTGGATTTGATATTAATAGATGCGATCAAATCCGCCATTAATTTAAATTCAGGGCTGATTTCCTATTATTTACTTGAATTATATAACTTTTCCATATATAATAAGATTATATATATGTTATTATATTTACTTGAATTATATATCTTTAGAAAAATGATATATGTTAATATGTTAATACAATACTGACCAAAAACTCAACTAAAATTGTGTTTTAATAAGTCGAGGTTCTGATAACATTATTTTCGTGAACATCCGAAAAAATGTAGCTACGTCTAATTGAGTCAATCAAATATATTACATCGACTCAATTAAATTCTCATAAATTATGGTCAAACGTAAAATTAGCCAAATGAATCAAGTAAATATATAAAAACAATATAATTGGATTTGATATTAATAGAAACATCAAATCCCCCATTAATTTAAATTCACGGATTGATTCCCTATTTATTTACTTGAATTATATTACTTTGTCATATATAATAAAATTATATATATTTATTATATTTACTTGAATTATATATCTTTAGACAAATGATATATGTTAATACAATACTATACTAACCAAAAATTCAACTAAAAATTTGTGATTTAATAAGTCAAGGTTTTGATAAGATTATTTTCGTGAACATCCGAAAATGTAGCTACATCTAATTGAGTCAATCAAATATCTTACATCGACTCAATTAAATTCTCATAAATTATGTTCAAACATAAATTAACAAAATGAATCAAGTAAATATAGAAAAGAATATTATTGGATTTGATATTAATAGATGCCACCATTAATTTAAGTTCACGGGTTGATTCCCTATTTATTTACTTTTATATAGCTTTGTCATATTTAATAAGATTATATATATGTCTATTATATTTACTTGAATTATATATCTTTAGAAAAACGATACATGTTAATATGTTAATAAAATATTATACTAACCAAAACTCAACTAAAAATGTGTTTTAATAAGTCAAGGTTTTGATAACATTATTTTCGTGAACATCCGAAAAATGTAGCTACATCTAATTGAGTCAATCAAATATTCTCATAAATTATGTTCAACATAAATTAGAAAATGAATCAATTAAATATAGGAAAACAATATTATTGGATTTGATATTAATAGATGCGATCAAATCCGCCATTAATTTAAATTCACGGGCTGATTTCCTATTATTTACTTGAATTATATAACTTTTCCATATATAATAAGATTATATATATGTTATTATATTTACTTGAATTATATATCTTTAGAAAAATGATATATGTTAATATGTTAATACAATACTGACCAAAACTCAACTAAAATTGTGTTTTAATAAGTCGAGGTTCTGATAACATTATTTTCGTGAACATCCGAAAAAATGTAGCTACGTCTAATTGAGTCAATCAAATATATTACATCGACTCAATTAAATTCTCATAAATTATGGTCAAACGTAAAATTAGCCAAATGAATCAAGTAAATATATAAAACAATATAATTGGATTTGATATTAATAGAAACATCAAATCCCCCATTAATTTAAATTCAGGATTGATTCCTATTTATTTACTTGAATTATATTACTTTGTCATATATAATAAAATTATATATATTTATTATATTTACTTGAATTATATATCTTTAGACAAATGATATATGTTAATACAATACTATACTAACCAAAAATTCAACTAAAAATTTGTGATTTAATAAGTCAAGGTTTTGATAAGATTATTTTCGTGAACATCCGAAAAATGTAGCTACATCTAATTGAGTCAATCAAATATCTTACATCGACTCAATTAAATTCTCATAAATTATGTTCAAACATAAATTAACAAAATGAATCAAGTAAATATAGAAAAGAATATTATTGGATTTGATATTAATAGATGCCACCATTAATTTAAGTTCACGGGTTGATTCCCTATTTATTTACTTTTATATAGCTTTGTCATATTTAATAAGATTATATATATGTCTATTATATTTACTTGAATTATATATCTTTAGAAAAACGATACATGTTAATATGTTAATACAATACTGACCAAAACCTCAACTAAAAATGTGTTTTAATAAGTTGAGGCTTTGATAACATTATTTTCGTGAACATCTGAGAAATGTAGCTACGTCTAATTGAGTCAATCAAATATATTACATCGACTCAGTTAAATTCTCATAAATTATGGTCTTTCGTAAAATTATCTAAAAGAATCAAACTTAATTATTTTAAAAAATCAATCAACGAAAATTATGAATTGATATCTAATTGAATGTCACCAAGCAGATTAGGCAAACTTTCTTTATATAATTAGTCAAACTTAGTAAAATACTCCATGCATGATTTGCCCTTAATTACCGAGTAATACTCCTGGATTTTTATGAAAATTAGAAAAAAAAAATCATTTATTTACTTGACAAATATAAAGTTGAGGTATTGAAACCATGTTCAAAACCGTTAATCAATCAATGACAAAGTTCTTTCTTAATTTCTGCTTATTTACCATTTATAGCGATGATGGCCATTATCATAATGACATGATTATTATCCCCCACATATTATAGGAAACAATAAAAGTTTTCTTTATGCATGGTCAAACATGTTCAGTTACATACAAAATTTAGTTAGAAAGAGACTGGGATGTATTGTAATTATAAAATATATATTGAGATATACATCTTTAAGACCCGATCATAAAAATACATAATGTACTATATATGTTTATATATATTACCCGATCATAGAAATACTGATATGCTTATAAATTAGTGACATATGCAAATTATATACCCGATCATTAAAAGACTTCAGTATTTTTATCTGCCTAGAAGTATTTCATGTTCGTGTTTTTATTTGCCTAGAACATTATATAACATGTCGTGATCATAATTTTAAAATGAATGATACACTTCCTGTTACAGATTTATAAGACGTGATCATAAGCTATATAAATAACGTGATCCTAAAAACACTAAATTGATCATATAAATAACATTCAAGCCTTGGAAGTATCTACTATCTAATAGCCAAGATATATAGAAAGTCATGACTGATATAAACTCATATGATGCGGCCATCACAGTTTCCATTTGTAGATAATTATAAATATACATAATGTGACATAATTTTGTAGATGAATAATTGACAATGGCATGACATGTAATTAGTCTAAGAAAGAAAGGGTTATTCAATAATCATTGTGAGAGGCATTATGGTGTTGCCACCTAAGAAATGGCATTTTTGATAATCACACATCAAGTGAAGGTTAGAAATTAAAAGTGCTCCTCAAATAATATGAAGGGATGAGCGGATTATAAGGATCAGCCTATTTAAAACATAAATTACCATACTAAAAAGAAGTAATACTAAATCATAGATTCAATTTGCAATAAATAAAATGTTTGGGTTACATGTTACTGGTCGAAATCAAGAGGTGATGCAAAGTTGCCACACCCACATCCTCTTTGCTATCTTTGTATAGCTCAGAGTTGTATAGCCAACTCAGTTAGATGTATCGAGTTCAAAAAAAAAGATTAAACCGTTTGAAAAGAAAAATTTATCAAAGGGTTTGAGATGCTAAACATAGAAACCGAAGAATACTAATGTAATATCCCGAGTTGTGATATGTGAAAAGACTTAAGAGAATTGATTTGGCTACCTATGTCACCAAAGTGCACTTACCTTTTCGGGAGCACATCCAGAGAGAACTCGAGAGTTAAGCGTGCTTGAGCTGGAGTAGTCAAAGGATGGATGACCTATCGGGAAGTGATCCGCGATATCGTGCGAGTGAGGCCAAGCACGGGGAAAAGTCATGTGGTGATTGCAGGGCCAGTGAAAAATGATTTCAATCATTGGAAAAATTAATGGACCGACCGCTGGAACGGGATGAGGCTCAGTGGCCAAGAGAGCGGGCTTGGGTGGGCCATTAGTTGTGGGCGTTCGGAGTGTTATAAGTGGTATCAGAGCTGGTTAGCCATCTCGGTTCTGACCTGAGAGGCGTCTTGAGACCTGTCGTGGGGCGCAACGAGGACATTGCGTTCTTTGAGAAGAGGTGAATTGTAACATCCCGAGTTGTGATATGTGAAAAGGCTTAAGAGAATTGATTTGGCTACCTATGTCACTAAATTGCACTTACCTTTTCGGGAGCACATCCAGAGAGAACTCCAGAGTTAAGCGTGATTGAGCTGGAGTAGTCAAATGATGGGTGACCTATCGGGAAGTGATCCGCGATATCGTGCGAGTGAGGCCAAAGCACGGGGAAAGGTCATGTGGTGATTGCAGGACCAGTAAACAATGATTTCAATCCTTGTAAAAATTAACGGACCGACCGCTGGAACGGGATGGGACCCACGGGTCGAGAGAGCGGGCTTGGGTGGCCCATTAGCTGTGGGCAGTCGGAATGTTATAACTACTCTCAGTGTTTATTCTCGGTTTTAACCCGCTCTCACGGAAATACTTTCACTGTTGGGGAAAAATATTCCATGAAGAGATTACTCCAGCTGCCACGTTTCTTCCTCCGGGTTCCAGGACCCAGACCTCCGAGTCCCCGCTAAAAGGACCTCGAGAACTACCCTCGGGAACTACCCTCGGGAGTTACCCTTTGTTCTAGGAAAAGATGAAAACTTCCATTATGAGTACAAACCGTCATATATCTCAGGATATGGACGGTTCCCCTTTGATTCCAAAGGAAAACGGAAATATTCTAATATTTATGCTCTCCTCGAAGATAAATGGAAATATTCTATTACCGATGGAGAAGGTGAATATTTCCAAATCCTAAGAGCAAGGCATGACCTCTGCTATAAATATGGGGTTGATAAACCCTAAAGAGGAGGGGGGCAACACGTTCATCCACTGAGCTCATTATCTCTACAGCCGCCAAGGCAAGATCTCAGACCTAGAAGATCACCTTCATCGACATGTCCAAAAAGAGGCAAATCCCGGTGATTACTATCAAGAAGATGAATTTCTATCCTCCTTGCAGCACGCCTAATACTCTACTTACTTACTGGCTCAGACCACGATCTCCAGCCTATCAGCAGGAACTCCCCGGGCTCATTGAAGTAAACCAAGACTCCATGCTCACTGCAGCACCTCGACGAATCTATCATCTGTTCCGGCCATGTGCCCTCTAGAACAGATGATTCTTACCATCTACAGAGCCACGTGCTCCTTAGGCCATGTGCCCCTAGGCCACGCGCCTCCACTAGGCCACGCACCTCCATTAGGCTACGCGCCTCCATCAGGCTATGTGCCTCCATCAGGCTACGCGCCTCCAATACATGAACTACGAATGGCTTGATCCCCCACTGAAGGGTACTTAGGCAATCCCCACTGAAGGATGCAGCTATAAAACCAAACACCTTCCATGGTCCCACGCTTAGACACCCAAGGACCGACCCTGGAGCTAAGACCATCGATAATCATCAAGAAGACCATGTGATCTCCACTACAGACAAGCAGTTCCTGCCTAACAATCGGCCTTCCCTATTACTACTAAGGCGCTGACGATACGCACTGGCCCATACCCGTATGAGACTACACTCAGAGCAGGATCTCCTGACTTATCCACGACCGAAACAGGAGAAAGTACCACGACGACCAGTCTCCTTTTTCCTATCATTCCGTAGTGCTGAGCATGAATCTCTTGTACACGAAAATACCCTAACAATTTGGCGCTAGAAGAAGGGGCATTCAAATACTACGTGATGATGGTAATAGGCGGAAGAGATATTACATCCATTCCCTCGGAATACTTCAACCCCAGCCATCTAGGGGAAAGAAACGACGTATTCTCACCAGATCTAAATCGCAAACAGCTGGAAACACCTCTTCAAGGGAGGAAAACACAACACTAAACAGACGTAACAAGGTCCAACACAGGGATTACCAACCGGTTCCTACTGGTTCCTGCTGGTTCCGGGTCCTAACCTCATATCTGACTCCCTGCAGTCCCTGGTTCCTGCTGGTCCCGGGTCCTATCCTCATATCAGATTTCCTGCAGTCCCTGGTTCCTGCTAGTTTTGGGTCCTATCCTCAGATCAGACTCCCTGCAGTCTCTCGTTCCAGCTGATTCCGGGTCCTATCCTCAGATCAGACTTCCTGCAGTCCCTGGTTCCTGCTGGTTCCGGGTGCTATCCTCAGATCAGATCCCCGCAGTCTTCGGATCCGCCGGTTCCGGGCCCCAACCCAAAACCGATGTCTACAATTATTGACTCCTGCTAGTTCTGGGTCTTCACTACACATCAAGTCTCAACAACCTTCGGATCCAATGGGGGAAGCCATCACCAAGCAAGCCCTAGACGACATCCATGCTTCCAGACTCACAACTCCGCCTCATATGAGAAAGATGCAAGGTTCTCAAGCGGGACACAACATTTGCCGGCCGGCTTTACAACTTGGATGCCAAAGACATGAGGAGTCAGAAGAAGAGCTCCTGGAAATACTGCAGGCATACCAGGCAACCACTAAGAGGTAACCGGAGAACCACCTTTCTCTTTAGGCTTTAAAATCTAAGTGGTAGTGGAATCCTAGATAAGCCTAATAGATGGGTGGATAGAACGCCTTTTAGTACTCATCGAATTCCATTGGAGTTGTTCCGCGAGAGGATCCCCGCCTCGCCGAACACGCTTCGCCTCGCAAAGGAGCTGAAGAAAAACGCGAACTCTACGTCAAGACATGCTGGCCTTCAGATTCTTGAGTCCAATTAGAGCAAAGGAGAGTAAAAGAAGACGGAGAACACATGTTCCAGCTACTATTCACCTATGGGTTCCGGGTTCCAGCTTCGGTCCCGATTCCAGTCCGGATCCAGTCCGGGTCCCGGCTACCCACCTTACATAGAGATGAAATCCAATGGCTCCACAAGAAAGTAAGCTCCGACCACCTTACTATCGCTTTACCCGGCAACAAATCCTGATATACCTCTTAAAGAAACTAAGGCCTTCTACTCCCTACAAACTCCCGAAGAAACTCAGGACATGTGTCTTTACAATTTTCCGAGGCCACGTGCCTCTCTAAGTTTCTGAGGAAGCTAAGGCCACGTGCCTCTCCAAGGCTACACTCCTCGACAAGTTTCAAGAAATAGGAATTCCCAGTGAAGGAGTCAAGAATACGGCAGTCTACAAGCTTCCGAGGAAGTGGGTCCAAGGCACGTGCATTCCTGAACTTCTACGAAAGAGATAACTGAGAGGAAAGCAGGGGGAAAATGAGTTAGCATTTAACCCAAGGGGCAAACACGCATCAACAAACCTGGTTGGCTTGCCCATTAAAAGGAGGATTCAAGACAAAGCAACGGGCATTAAGTGACATCCAGAAAACGCTGAGAGTGGCTCACCCGAATGGGAGCAGAGAGCAGTCAGAAGAAGTCACCGAACGAAATCTACAATAAGAGAATATCTGTAGATCCTCTTGTGCCAGAGCACTAGTTCCCAGGAACTGCCAGATTCCAAATGATAAATCTACGGGCCCCTCAAGATCAGAACATGAAGCCTTTCAAAGCCTTAGTTCTCAATGATGAGCAACATGAACTACGAGTCCCTATGCGACGTACTTCAATACCTCAAGTTATACGACAAAGAACCAGCATCCACGCCTCAACAGAGGTCTCCTTTCCTCTGAGGTCCTGTTACAGGTCTAAGGACCATGAATCCAGCAGATGAATGTCGAAGCTCACTAAATCATCAGCAAGTCCATCTCCATAAAACCCTACATTACTGGGAGAAACCTACATGGATTACAAAACCTGAAAGCAAAGCTTGTCGTCCACTGAGATACAAGATCAAGGCCCCGAATCCTACAAGGTCACCTTAGAACAGATCCAGAAACTGGGATTATTTATCAAGACCACGGTCCATCATCTGGAAAAACAACTCTCCTCCAGGTCCCAACACGACCGTGCCTAAGAAGAACCCAAATAAGGGGCATCAGAGAAGCGACGTCCTACCCATGATAAGCCCGCTGAGATAGAATGACTCCGGTTGACCAAGGTGCACAGGTTATCTCCCGACTTCACTCATGAAATCGAAAGATAAGGAGAAACCAATTGGGAGTAAATAACTTAGGAAGATATTACTCCTGCTTCCAAGCAAGACCCAGGTCTTCAGATTCTTCCGAGCAAGACCCAGTCTTCAAATTCCCGCATGAAGAAGTTCCGACTCTGAAGTTCCGTCTCCTACTGCGAAGTTCCAAAGTTCTGACTAGAAAGTTCCAAAGTTCCGACTACGAAATTCCGAAGTTCCGACTCCGACTGCGAATTTCTGGAGTTCCGACTCTGAAGCTCCGGCTCCGCCTCCGAAGCTCCGGCTCCGACTGATACGTGCTCAATTTACCCTAGAAAAACTTTACTCTCATCAAAAGAGGTCAAGCTGTAGTACTTAGGGATCGAATCCACAGGGAGCTAGGGAACACACTAGATCTTATTGAAACAAAGCTAGGTCAAAGATTTCAAAGCAGTAAATAGCAAGTAAACTTAGAATTGGTGAGCAAGACAATTACTCAAGTGATTGATTTGGTGTTAAACAATTATGGTGAAGGTGTTAGACTAGGATTACTATTCAGGTTATCAGGATTATAATAATATGAATGCTTATATGAGATGCTTGCATGATATTAAAGAACCCAGCTATTACAATAACTATAATTGTCGTCCTAGGTTATCTAATACTAGAACCGATGAAACTCCCATTGGCAAGACATAGGAAGGCGTCGATCGACCTGCCATTGCACGTATCGATCGACAGTGCCTTGCGTCGATCGATGACTCTATAGGAGTATCGATCGATACGCTTCTAATAAGCTTTAAGCATGATGGCTGATTAACAGTTCGCTTAAGGAGTTTGCCAAATCAGCTGTTGCTTGTTTCCAGCAAATTCCTAAGCTCAAAGAAGATAGATCCAAGGATAATATCCACTGTTATCATGTATAGGTTAGCTACTCTTATACAAGCATTAAGAGCAATCTTCTAAGATGAATATCACATGCTCAAGTATTCATATTTGGGGCTAATCCCTCAAAACATATTTGAATCCTAGATCTAACAAAAGTGTTTACTCAGACGTGGCCAAGCAAAACATCACTCAGTAAAATAAAACTGCCTAGATAGAATAGATAGAAAATAAAGGTGTTCAAGAAAGCTCTCAAGTGTAACTCTCTCTCTCTCACAAAACAATAGGAGGATCTCCTATGGTCAAGCTTGAGGGGGAGTGTTGAAATAGAGAAGAGAACCAGAAGAAGTTGGTTCATGATCCAAAAGAAATAAAGAAACAAGAAGAAGAGAAGAGTTCACATACTTGAGATGAAGTTGGTCCATAAAATGTGGTCCAAGATTTGTCTAAGTGTTCCAACTGTCCGTACACAAGGTGCTATTGACATGAAGACATGAATAAGATTGACACGAGGTGGCTGAGTTATGACATGAGGCGGCTGAGTTACATGAGGCGGCTGAGTTACATGAGGTGGCTGAGTTACATGAGGTGGCTAAGTAATGTCATGAGGCGGCTGAGTTGTTAAGACGGAAAAAGAGCTGTTGGAGAGTGTTGATTTTAAGGTGTGAACACAGATTTGAATTTGGATTCAAATCTGATGGAGTCTCTAGAACATCCTATTATCCACCATATCTTACTATCTCTCTGCAATCTTATGTTCATATAAACACCATTGTATGTGTAGACAAGAAAATTAAGGAAATATATTATCCTTCTAGTCTCTCTCTCTAATTTCGAAATCACACTCTCTCTCTCTCTCTTGTTCTTGAATCTGTTCTTCAGTGTTTTTCATTCTCTGATTCTCTAATACTCACATAAACTCTCATTACACTACTCTCTTAACTCCATCAATTACACTTAATCTCTCTTATTCTCCATTGCAGTCTCTTTGATTCTCACTTACTCTCTTCATTCTTTTCTCCTCAAATCTGACCACTCTCTGTTCTAAACACCTCACACACCATTCTCTGACATCACTAACAATATCAAACCTTTCTCTTTCTACTCCTCCATCCTCTCAACTTAGTTTCCTCTGTCTATATTTCCGACTCCTGCCAGCAGTTCATCATTTTTTTAGCAACATAAATTTTTATGCAAACTTATGAAAGGGTGATAAAAATAGTTAATCAACCGTAAAGGAGGATCATGAGATATATATGAAAGAGCAGAAAAATCATGGCATTTCTTTGAAAGAACATCTGCTGCTTGATTACGCTCAATGTTGACGTTGTCTAAAAGACAGAGAAAGTAAAGACATATAATGTCTAATGTCACACAAAAGATTCTCAAGTTCAACATCCTGAAAATCCTTATTAATAATCTTTGTTAATGTACTATTGTCACCGTCGAACCAAATTTGACGCCATCCCATGAATCACAACCTGTAAAGCATAGGCAAACACTGTAGCCTCATCTTAGAAAATTGTATGAACCCATGTTATCTTTGTCATACTTGATGACAATCCATATCATCTCGTACTGTCCAACCTATACCAGTATATTCATGATCATTCTGATAACTGTTATAATTACGTATAATTTATCCTGATATAGGAGGTTCCCAGCAAGGGCTCCTTCCTCGACTCAGACCTGTTTCGTGGTCCACAACCTCATTGACACAATAAATCATCCATTCATCATTCGCATCTAGAGCATGATTAGCATCTTCTATCGGGTGAACTTACCATTAGGTAAACATAATTCATTCCAGAACATCCAAATCAACCACAAAATCCAAAAAGAAAAAGATGTCATCTGAGCATCAAGAATCTCCATCTAAAAATTAACGGTGTCAAATTCATTTTTAAACTATCCGTGAACCTATCACCTAATGAATGGTTTGCACAACGCCAGAAAGACATCACGTGAGGGCAAGGAAATAACATATGGTTGATGGTCTCATCCTCTATGCAACAACGTTGGCACACATGATCAAAGTTAATTCTCCTAGTACATAGTCTCACTGCCGTAAGAAGAGCCCCTAAAACCACTTTCCACTATTGCACTTTTAGGACCTCTTTAGCTTCCAAATTCTTTGTTTTAACTCCACCGAACCCTCAGGTTGTAGGAACTACTCACCCTCTAAAAGAATGTGTGACAATCCCAATACCTCGACTTCACTGTATAATTACAGGTTCGTACGAAAAGTCAAATGATTTGTCATCCTGACCAAAGTTTTCCTCCAATTTAACGATGTCATATTGTCTAGACGACTCATTCATTAAATTAAAACCTTTAAATCCGGATTTTGATCCTTACGAACAAGAAGACATGGTGGCATAACATGGATCCAATTCTAAGTCCACGCATTCGTATTCCTACCATCAGCAATCAGCACTCTCGCTCCTATAAAAATCAACTCCTTACCTGCTTGTATGGAATTCCATCCACAGGATTATAGGGCTGGACATTTTATTCGATATCCGAACCCGTATCCGAATTCTATCCGGAAAACCCGAATCGAAATTCGAACCGAGATAGCAAAATACCCGAACGGATAATATTCAAATTCGAATAGATATCTGAAGATAACTGAATATATGTATCTTCAACCCTATATTCCTAGTTTACTTCTCTAATTTTATTCAAAATATTTGTATTGATTATGTACATGTTTCAAAATTAGAAAATATACACATAATTGCGAGAAAAGTAATTTTTTACACACTTTAAAATGTTTAAAATAGATGTCAAAATTTTTGTTTCATGCATAAACAAAAGTTACATCCAAAATTTGAAAACAATAATCAAATTAACATCTTTATTTTTAAAATGTTATATTCAAATCTATTACTCATTCAATTTATTAATTAATAAAATAAAAACAGTTAAGTGAAATTTATATTTTTAAATACAAAAAATTTGAGATATGAAGAATTTGGTTTTTTTCCAAAATCTAAATATCTAAAAACTCGACACGAAATAACCGAACCCGAACTAAAAATACCCGAATCCGACCCGAAGTACAAAAATACCCGAATAGGTTCTATACTCCTATACTGAAATACCCAAAAATCCGAAATACCCGATCTGAACCCAAACGGGTGTGGGTATCCGAATGCCCACCCTACACAGGAAGCTAGAGATGTTAAAAGATCTGATAATACTTCATATTCAACGTGATAACTTTACATCAAACTCTCACAAGCCTCTTATATATCTCCAAATATATTCACAACTGAATAAGGATATTAACCAAAATATTCCCGGAATAAAAATATTTAGTAACTTTATCCCAATAGATGTATATACTTTAGTATTGACGGTTCTAGGCCTGGACGTTTGGTGGACCATTCGGTGTCGGTCCTGATGATTCAGATTTTCGGATCTTTGGTGCTATGCTCAGAAGTACCATTCGGGTTTTACTAATTATCGGATCGGGTTTGGTTCGGTTCATTCCGGATTCGGTTCGGATCGGATGTAACCAATATTTAAAATCGTCCAAATATATATTTTTTAAACCTCAAAAATTGACAAAATTTCTTTTCAAAATATATAAATTATTTACAAATCTAGTTAAACTATCAAAGTTAGTTAAAAAAGTATTCAAAATAGCAAATAAAACAAACTACAAAAATATTTTAAATACTCTAAAATATCTAAATCATCTTAAAATATATAAAAATATTAACATATTTAACTAATTTCGAATATTTTCGGATCCTAGTTTGGATTTCGGTTCGGATTATAACTAAACTCCAAAGTACTAAGCTCATAAGTCCCATTCGGATATTTTTTGTATAACAATTCGGATTTGGTTTCGGTTTTTCCTGTTCGGATTTAGGTAGGTACTTCGGATTGAGTTAAAAACGCCCAGATCTAGGCGGCTCAATAAAGAAAACATTATTTTGGCTTTTTATATCTGATTTCCAAATCATATTTGTATATATTAAACAGCCGAAAAACATATTATATTTTGAACACCTACAAACATACTTATTATACGTAATAAAAAATCCAGCGATTAACCAATTTAGATAGTTTGATAGAATGTAAAACCTTCTAAATTGGGTAATGTTGCATTTTCAATTATTCATGCAAAAAAAAAAGAACCAGAAATAGTAAACGGACGAGTGTAACCTTATGTAACATGAGAAAAACAATAGTAAGAACTTGATTACACACTGGATTACATTGTTCACAAACCTTTCAAGTAACAACCCCTAGCCTTATTTTTTATTATTTAAGCTTTTAAGAGTCTTCTTACTTTTGTTTACAGCATTTAGGACGAAAAAAGTGCAGAGATCAGATCCATGCAGGGTTATTAAGGGGAGTGACGACTGCTTTGACCTGCAAGTAGTTGTTGAGACTGTAAATACCTTTTTCTCTGCCGTTGCCACTCATCTTGTAACCACCAAAGGGGATGGCTGCGTCGAAGACGTCGAAACAGTTTACCCAAACGGTACCAGCTTTCAAAGCCCTGGAGACCCTATTTGCAGTGTCAAGGCTCTTTGTGAAAACCCCTGCGGCTAGCCCGTACCTCGTCTCGTTCGCCCTCCTTATCACCTCGTCCACATCACTGAATCCAACATCAACAAACCCACATCCCATATGCATTGTTACTAGACCGGTTTAGTGAAGTGAGAAATATAATTTCAGGGTTATTAGTAGCTCTATGTACCTGAACTTCAGGATGGACTGGACTGGACCGAAAATCTCGTCTTGAGCGATTAGCATGTCATCCTGTTTTCAGCCAACCATAAGGATATCTCAGTTAGTATCAAAAACAACATTGAAGAAGTCTTGACTTGGAAGAGTTTTTTTGTTTTTTTTGTTTACCTTAACATTAGAAAAGACTGTCGGTTGGATGAAGTAACCTTTGTCGCCAACCTGACCACCACCGCATTCAAGAGTAGCATTGCTTTGCACTCCTGACCTTATGTACTTCATCACTTTCTCAAATTGCTTTAAATCGATCTACAAAAAAAAAAAAAAGCAAGATTAAGTGTACACAAAATTAATCAACAAAAGATAAACTCATTTTTAATGCAAGGATATATATGTGTAACCTGAGGACCCTGTTCAATGCCTTTCTTGAAAGGATCACCAACCACACGTTTTAGTGCGCGTGCCTTTGCTTTCTCAACGAACTCATCATACACTTTCTCATGAACATATGTCCGAGACCCAGCGCAGCAACATTGCCCCTACAAGAAAACATTATCTCAAGAATTAACTAATAAACCGAGTAAGCAACCTCAAGGTGTATATATTCTCTACTATTGACAAAAACCTGGTTAAAGAAAAGAGCAAAGTGAGCAAGCTCCACAGCTTTATCGATATCAGCATCTTCGAATACAATGAAGGGTGATTTCCCTCCAAGTTCTAGGGTCACCGGCTTGAGATTGCTGTTAGCAGCCAGTCCAAGTATAACTTTGCCCGTATCAGTCGATCCTGTGAAAGCAAGCTGGAGGATAGAAAAGGACAATGCAACGTAAATTTAGCCTCTTCAAGAAGTTAAGAACAAGCAAAGCAAATAGTTATCTTTACCTTGTCTACATCCATGTGACTTGCAAGAGAAGCACCAGCGGTTGCACCAAATCCAGAAACTATATTCAGAACACCAGGAGGAAGACCCGCCTATCACAAGAAACATTGTTACTTAACGTTTTTTTAGATAGCAAAAATGGAAAGTAGAAGGTGAAAGGAAAATATATTACTTCAAGGAAAAGTTTGCCGACGTAGAAGGCAGTGAGAGGAGTTTGTTCAGCGGTTTTGAGGACAATGGTGTTACCACAAGCAAGAGCGGGGCCAACTTTCCAAGCAAACATCAGGAGCGGAAAGTTCCACGGTATGATTTGACCAGCAACGCCTATCGGTTCATGCAATGTCTGAACATGATAGTTTCCATCAGCTGGAACTGTCAGCCCATGAATCTTATCCGCCCACCCTACACATCACACCAAACCAAAACAAAGAATGTTCATTCACAGAAACCAGCAGGAGAAGTTCTTAGCGATTTGATACCAGCATAGTAGCGGAACAATCTGGCAAGCATTGGAATCTCTGCTGTTAGTGCTTGTTCATAAGTCTTCCCATTGTCCCATGACTCTAGAGCCGCGAGCTCTTCGCTGTGTTTCTCAACCAAATCTGCGAATCTCAACATGATCCTCGACCTTTCCTGAAAGCGAAACCCAAATCACAATAAAGATGAGACCATTTTACACATTATAAGTGCACAGATTCAACACTCAAGAGAATAGTATATAACATATACATAAGCAGTCATCTTAGGCCAAGGTCCTTCATCAAAGGCCTTCCTTGCAGCTTTCACAGCTCGGTTGATATCCTCAGCATCGCCTTCAGCTACGTGCGCAATGACTTCCCCTGTGCGTGGATCAAGAGTCGGGAAAGTCTTACCTAAATCCCCAATTCAAAAAAGAAAAAAAAAACTATTAAATAGTGAGACTCATACTCTGCCTTCATTATTACTCTGTTTCTGAACAGAACACTATGTTTCTTGAGGAAGAATCTAAAAAAAAAAATGAAAACTGTACTGACCAGAAGCAGCGTCAACGAAGTTCCCATCGATGAGCAGCTTTGTGTAAGAAACTTGAACCGACGGGCTTATGACTTCTTCAGCTGCAGAAGATGTTCCAAATCTCCGTACGATCCTACTTCCATTACTCAAATTTCTCCCTGAAAAATACTCATGTTAAATATAAGTTCATAATTAAGCTAGAGTCACAATATATCCAGGCATTAAAAAAAAAAAACAATTTTCGGTCTATTATATTGGTTAATTGCGATATATATTGTCAACTTCCTCAAATCAAGGCGTTATGCTGTGATTTCAGAACATAGTTATTACAAGAACAGTTAGAACATGAAGATAGTCTAGGAGATTCATTAAAATCTCAGACATCGAACAGATGTTGTGACTGCATGTGTGAGTTACCTTGAGAACGAGAGAGAAAGGGAGAGGAAGCTGAAAGGGATCGTGATAACAGAGAAGACACTCTACGAGCCGCCATGGATGCTAAACTGCTTTGAAACTTCAAGTTTCTTATCTTTTTTTTTCTTGGGATTTTCTTCCTCTTCAGTCTAAATGAGATTTATATTATGATTTGAAGGAGAAGGAATGATCCAACGGTGAAGATCTCACGCAGTATCTCTCACACATGTCGCTAAGTTGCACTCTCTAGGTGTGCGCTGCCGTACATTGAATGGCTATTGACAAGAGAGCCGTATTGTCCGTTTTTCAATAAATAAGAAAACACATTAATTGTTGTAATAATCAAGAAATTATTATACGTTTCCTATTCTGAAAGATAGTAAGACAAAGAGGTATGAGTTGTCAGAACTCTTATCTACCAGTATTTATCTCTTCCATTTTTACCTCCCTCTGCAAAAAGAATACTAAATTAATTGTGGATATAACTTGGAAATCATCAAATCAAATCATAATCAAAAGAAATATACAAATGCAATAGTTGCATGTTATGGTGTGGTGTCGTTTTCTATGAGCGGTAGTTGTGTCATCTATTCTATATGTGCTTTCATCTTTTCTTGTAAATGACGTAGGTTACATTTGTGTGTTGTAGTCCGTTGAATGTTTTTCATAGATGAATATTTCTTATAATTTACTATATTTTTCTTCCCCATCTAATAATCTTATTGATAATTTCTCACTAATCAGAATTATTACTAACTTGTTATTATTTTCATTTTTTTAATCTGTAAATTCATATATAAATGTAAGAAAACTAAGAAGTATACTTTTCCCAAAAAGTAGTAGCGAAATACGAATTAAAACTAATTCAACTAATTATCAAAAAACTATAAAAATCATGGTCACGAACGTTTTCAATCGAACTAAAATTAATATAAAAATATCAAAACATAATCTATTTTGAAACATCAGAAACTTTTTAGAACATGAAGTATATATCAAACTCATAACTCATAAAATTTGTTTTTCGTTTTCAAAGCCTAATTCAGATGTGAAGCCTCCTAGACTAGAACTATCACAAGTAAGTCCATAGGAGTGGGCGTTCAGATACCCATTTGGTTTTGGATTGGGTATTTCGAATTTTCGGATATTTTGGTATAGGGGTATAGAATCTGTTCGGGTATTTCTTTATTTCGGATTGGATTCGGATATTAATTCGGATTGGGTTATTTCGGATCAGGTTCGGATATTTAGATTTTGAAAAAATAATTAAATTCTTCATTTCTCAAACTTCTTATATTTTCATTTAACTGATTTTTTAATTTTAATAGATTAAATGGTTAATAAATTTAGAGATGACATTTTAAAAATAAAAAGACACTAATTTGGTTATTATTTTAAATTTTGGATATAAATTTTGTTAATACATGAAACAAAAGACTTGACATGCATTTTAAAATAAGTAGCAGATCATTTTATCTGTGATTATATGTATACTATATGATCTTAAAGTATAGATAGCATCAATACAAATATCTTAAATAAAATTAGAGAAATAAACTAGAAATAAAAGATTAAATATGCATAATTTTGATTATCTTCGGATATCTATTAGGATTCGGATATTATCCGTTCGGATTTGGATATCCAATCTCTCCGTTTGTGTATTTTACTAGTTCGATTAGAATTTGGATACGGGTATCAAGGTAAAATGCCTAACCTTATAAGTCCATACCAATAAAAGCGGTAGTAAAAGCTGTAGGAGCCAAATATGCGTTGGATTTAAATCAACACCAGCCGCAAATTACTAGAGTTTTCTTCCCATCAGATAATCTTATTGATATTTTCCACTAATCAGAATTGTTACTAAATTGTAATTATTTTCATTTTTACATTAGTCTATATTCATGCTTTTAAAATTAACATATATCAAAATCATAACTTATATGCATTCAAATGTGAAACCTACTAGGCTACAACTATCACAAGATAAGTCATACCAGTAAAAGCGGTGTTAAAAGCTCTTGGAGCCAAATATGCGTTGGATATAAATCAACACCAGACACAAATGATGTTTATTTGTAAAATTGTTAAATTGGGACCGATTCAGACTGAGATTGTCCTAGTAAGATTTAGACATTAAAATTTTGGGAATTAGGATTTAGATAAGGTTAATACCTGCATTCGACCTATATATATAATGGTAAAAAACATAGAATCCATTTTCAAAAATTGTTAGATAACCATAATGAATATTTTATGTTAACGCATAAAATAAAAAATGTTTTGAATATTGATTTTTAAAAAATATATATATAATATCATAAACATTTTTTGGATAAGACATTTCAATATTACCGTCAGTATGGGCAATGGAAAATTTACGTCAGTATCATATTATTTTTGCGACGGATTGTATTCAATTGGTGAAGATGGTTTCTGAACCAGAGGAATGGTTGGTCTTTGCGAACTATTTAAACGATATCAAGCTTCTTCAAAGAAGTTTCACACACTCAGAGATCATTCATATACCGAGAACAAGGAATACCAAGGCGGATAGTCTGACAAAAAATGCCAGAAAATAAACGTCTTTCGTTGTTCATATGGAAGCAGAGTTACCGAAGTGGTTTACAGAGTTTTTTTAGAATCTTTTTTTAGCTGATGACAAAAAAAAAGACATTCCATTATCAACAAAAAAAAAAGTTCTATTGGAAAAATTAAGTTTTCCATCCGTCCTATTTTCACAGTTATCTCTTATTTATATGTCGGACTTTGCTTACAGCAAATCCAGTTAGTCTCTGAAATATCCTAAATGCATTTTTCACAAAAGAAAAAATAAAATCAGAAGAATCCTGGATCCTCTGGTTTAAACATTTTAGGCATCTTCAAAGTTGGATCATCAGGATCAATTCTCGTAGACCCTCTTTGGTTCCCTAAAACACCTCTCTTCGTATTAGCTGCAAACTTAGACGCTAATATCGTCGCATTCAAATTCTGATTATTGCTACTGTTGTCGTCTACGTTGTTACTACTTTCAGGCATGTTCCCTCCGTATTGATCATCGTCATCATCATCATAATAGTAATCATCTCCTTCCTCTTGCCTAGCTAATTCCATAGCTAACTTCCTTTTCATGTATCGTCTCCATGCAGCTTGTATAAAACCAGTCCCCCAAGCCCTCCATTGATGCGAATAGTATCTGATCAACAGTCAAAACATCATAAATATCAAGAAAATCTAGCGTGTGAAGCAAGGAACTTTAATTGTGGGTTAAGTAAGCAAGAAAAATTACTATAACCTGAAAGCATGTTGGAGTTTCTTGCTGTGGAGGCGTCTGAATTGGTTAGCTACGAACTTTAAGTCCTCAGCTCTGAGAGCGAAAGCTTCTACTTCAGAAAGAGTTCTCACGGTTCTCGTGGACAAGGGGAGATTTAGGTTAATGTTTGGCATTAAAGCCCAAGTTAAGAGCTCTTCACCACAGAAATCTCCTGGTCTAAGCGTGATTGAGTTAAAGAATCCCGACCGTCCACCATCTGTAGTCGAACTTTCCATCTGACCTCTAATGATGAAAAGCATCTCGTTTACAGGATCGCCTTCCCTTGTCACGTATGTATCTTTAGTGTTCAACGATGGAACTAAACGCTCGCATATTGCGTCTATAAGCTGGTCGTCCATCTGTGCAAAGAATGGCACCTGATAAAAAAACAAAAATGTAGAACTAGTGTTGATTACTTGAAGGGGAAGTAATCAAAATGTGGGTTCCATGTGGCTTACACGGCGAACTAGAGCGAGACAGAGATGCCGTTGGATCTGTCTACGAAGATCCAGTGGTAGAGCACGGAGGATGGCTTCTTCATCGACTCCACGAGTGGTTAACCATTTGTATTGGACGAACCGCCTCACACGCTCTTGTAACTCCTGTGGCAATTGTCTGTGTCGCATCCATTCCTCTGTATCTCTTCTCCTCACTCTCCATTCATCTAACCTAGCCGTTGTCGATTGCAGATAATTCTTCAAGAAAGTTAAAAAAATCACTTCAGGCTCCGTTGTTAACTATATATGAAGAGAAATATCTTCTCCATGCATGTTCGCATACAGATGCGTATTTAATAGTGTCCAAACGAACAACATCGGAGCATTTGCATCCATATCCAATATCCGGATACCAAAAAGAACATGGCCTTAAAAAATTACCTGAACATTGCCAATTAGATGAGAGAAGAAAACAAGGCCCGCAACACAGATGAAACAACTGAATAAAGTCTCACTACTCAATGTACTCGCTGCAAGACTCTGTCCATAAGAACTACACAAACCAAAGCAACCAAACATCAGTACTGAAATTTTGCAAAATAAAATAAAAAACAAATAGCGGTTTTGTTTCGATTGTTGGCTTAGTTAACCTGAGATTGCGGAGACCCCACCAAAGACAGTAGAAGTATTTATCAAAGAAAGGAGAAGAAGTGACATCATTAGTGAAAGCATCACCAAACATACCAAACTGGAAATGCTGGTCATCGTCGTTACGTGCATCGCAGTTAGAGAGAACCCTAGTAATGCGCATCCAAGCTTGTCTACCTGGATCCCGCAACGATCCACAGTCTAGAAACACGAGAGTGCAAGACGGCGAATGCGTTGCGTTCATCTCCTTAGTGCATTCTCTTCTCCAGCATTCGTGCTGTCTCTGGATCGATAAAACGTACCAAACGGAACCAAGAACCTAAAAGGGAAACCAAAGTTATGAAACAGAGACTCTTTTTTCAGGTCAGTAATGTGGAGAAAGACAAAAGGGTTACTTACGTGGCTCACAAGTAAGTAGAGCACGAGATTGTAGGCTGCACCGGACCAGGCTGTTTTGGCTGCAACTCCAGTGGCTTTGATGATCCGACGGTTAAGGGGAAGCATGACGAGTATGCGAGGCACGTACTGTATCAGGACGATCAAGGAAAGTGTGTGGTTCTGGTGTGCTGCATATCTGAATTCTCCAGCATTTGGGATCACAAACCAAATCATTATCTGAGAAAAAATTATCAAAGAAAATATAACACATCAACAATAATTGAGACTCTGATTTTCTAACATGAGCGATATCAAAATGGTTTCATAATTTCACAGAATTTAAACGGTTATTTAAAATACAAATTTGTCCGAAGTTATTTTTTGAGACCATTTCTTGTGGATTTCCATGATTCCACAAGAATAACGCACACATTTGTTTTCATGTTTACACATTACACGTTTCCTATCGGATCTCTAGAGAAATGAAGAATATGAATAGAACCTGAGGAAGAGGAAGCGTGGCAGCGAGGTCAATAATGAACTCGGATTTAAGGTAACGGATGGCAATTTCACGGCGGTCCATGACAAGCTCGCCGCGACCAAAGACTCTAGACGATTTGGAGACAAAAGCGGTTTTAAATTTGAGGAGAATGTGAATGAGGAAGGAGAGATCGGCTAGGGTACGGAAGAAGGTGACGAGGATGCCGAAACCGATGTCGATAGACATACAGGCTGTTCCGGCTTGGACGATAGGGAGATAAAAGTAGAGAGGGTCGAGGAAGAGAGCGAGGAGGCAGGTGATTAGGAAGATGTGGTTCCATCTCGTGATTAGGTCACCGCTTGGGTCGAGGGTTGTGTCACCGAGCTCGGAGAAAATGGATCTGCCGCGTTGGTTTTGGAGGTCGTTGCTGTGATGGTGGCGACGGGAGAAAGCCGTCGGGAAATTGCGGAAGCGTGCGGAGGTGTAGAGGTGGAGGTTGCTCATTTTTGGTTGCGTGTGTTTGAAGTTGTGGAAGGGAGAGATTTTTGTGGTTATGGGAGTGGAAGAATGAGGTAAGTATTGGAGACAATTAAGGAGAGGAGAGAGTTGTGTCTCCTACGAACTATCAAACATCGGTTTGACTATACTTTATAAAATTTGTTAAACAAAATTATAACTGAAAAGGAGAAATGAAAAAGAAAATTTCATAAGATACACTAATTTTTTATTATAAATATAACAAAAACTAAAATGATAAAATGTTTTATTAAAGGTAAAAATGCATTTATATATTTAAGATAGACTAAAATAGATTTAAGATTTAGATTTGAAGGGTCAGGTTTTAAAAGTCGCTTAAATTTTTTTTTAAATAATATTTAAAATTTATAAATAATGATTTTAAAACTAATTTCAAAATGAAATTTTGGATTTCAAAATAAAATTTTCAAAAAAAGAAAATTTTGTAAAAAGATCAAAATTTCGAATTGAAAAAAAACATTGAAAACTAAAAAAATGATTTTTTTATTTTTTAATTTAAATATTTATTTTTATTTATATATCTAAAAAATAAAGGGTAAATGTGTTTGTTACCTCTTCAATAAAACACTTCTCATTTTTTTCTTGTTTGATCTTTTAGTAAGAAAAAAAAAACTAATTTTAGAAATCTTTTGGGAGATTTGTCAAATGAAAACACGGTTTTAATTTTTTTTTTTAAAATAGTTTTTGAAAAAAATCAGTGATTGCGAAAATTATGTGCACAGATATATTTGCAATTTAAATATGAAAACTAAAAGTGTCATTTTCTTAACGACTATCATCTTATAGTTTTTTTTTTTTTTTGAAACTAAATATCATCTTATAGTTTTTTTTTTTTGAAACTAAATATCATCTTATAGTTTTTTTTTTTTGAAACTAAATATCATCTTATAGTTTTTTTTTTTTTGAAACTAAATATCATCTTATAGTTTCTTTGATTTATTGAGCAAGTTGCTCAAATTCACAAATATTAAGTAATATCTGTTTAGACAAAATAGTTATATACATGTGACTTGCTAGAAAAGTATCCTGTTTGTGGCTTAATCAATAGCTAAAATATTAAAAATAAATATAAACAATGGTTTTTATTACAGCTAACGACAATGCCGTATTTGGCTTATATATACGACCGAAACCTTTTCAACTCTGTTTCGACCGTTTTGGTATGGAAGTTCTGCGAGCAGCTCGAGCCGGAGAATACCTCCAACCCGCTTCTCGGTGATTCTCCTTGCTGTTCCTGCCTCGCCGTGGGGTCCTCCTGGTGGCAGCGGAAGACGATTGATTTACACAGCAACCACCGCGACGAGCCACGGTGGTGGATACGTGCGATTCTGAAGATCCGAGAGTGGTCGGAGATCGTAGCTGGACCACGGTGGAAGACTTTCATCCGTCGGTTTAACCGCGATCAACGCCGTGGCCGCGCCTGGGACAACAGCGCCAGACATAAGTACGATACTTTGAGCTACAAGTTGAATTTCAAGGATGAAGGCGAAGACGAAGACGACGATGAAGCTGGATTCGGTGGGTTCCGGAGCTTCTCGATGCGATACGCTTCTGTTCCCGTCGTTGTTGGTAAAGCTCCCGCCGTTATCAGCGTTGACTCCGTGAAATAATAGTATGAATGTTATCTCTTTGGCCGTGTTCTGTGTTGTTAAGTTTGTGGCGGCCGCGTTTGAAAAGTCTCTTGCGTCATGAGTTTTGCGTTTCCTTTGTTGATTTCTATACGTCAAGTTTGGTTTGTTTTATCAATCGTTGAAAGTCATGCCTCTTTCTATGTATCACGTGAATGTATAACGAGGGTCTAGTATTTTATTAAGCTTTATTTTATCTATGGATGATGTTTCATTTTATTGTTAGATATATTCATAGTTTGTAAACATACGAATAAGGCTTGACTGGTTTCAAATACCACCAAGAAAGCAACTTTTTAGGTTCGTAGCGATTGATAAAATATCTATATGAAGCTAGTGGTATTTTTCAGTTCTAAAAATGTTTAAATCATAATTTTCAGATTATGTTCTAACTAAAGTAGAAATGACATTCTTGAGTAGAAAACAAAACCCACTTTTTCATTGAATCTACAATGTTTAGAATATGTGATTTACGTAAATAAGATTATTCTAAAATATTTAGAATACATATTACGCGCTTAACCTACTGATCTAAAATCTTTAGAAATCAAAATCTATACATAAATATAAATCTAAAACACGTAGAAACCGACTTCTACAGGTTTACTCTAAATCTAAACCACGTAGAAATCAAAATCTACACATTACTATAATTCTAAAATCCTGTAGAAACCGATTTCTACATATTAGCTGTATTCTCGTGGGTGGGCACTTCGGTTATTTTCTCGGTTCGGTTCGGGTTCGGTTCGGTTTGGTTAGTTTGGTTCTAGCATTTTTTCAACCGAAGTAAACCATAGTTAGTTTGGTTCGGTTTGTATTCGGTTCGGTTTATATTTGGTTCGGTTTGTATTCGGTTCAGTTTGTATTCGATTCAGTTTGTTTTTTGGACCAGTTTAATTAGATTCTTCTTAGTTTGATTTTTCTAAAAGAAATTATGTTTTAAAACATAAATTATGTAAACATAAACTATATGAACTAAATTCAATATAAAACTGAAACATTTTTTTTTTAAATAATATTTAAAATTTATAAATAATGATTTTAAAACTAATTTCAAAATGAAATTTTGATTTCAAAATAAAATTTTCAAAAAAGAAAATTTCATAAGATACACTAATTTTTATTATAAATATAACAAAAACTAAAATGATAAAATGTTTTATTAAAGGTAAAATGCATTTATATATTTAAGATAGACTAAAATAGATTTAAGATTTAGATTTGAAGGGTCAGGTTTTAAAAGTCGCTTAAATTTTTTTTTAAATAATATTTAAAATTTATAAATAATGATTTTAAAACTAATTTCAAAATGAAATTTTGGATTTCAAAATAAAATTTTCAAAAAAAGAAAATTTTGTAAAAAGATCAAAATTTCGAATTGAAAAAAAACATTGAAAACTAAAAAAATGATTTTTTTATTTTTTAATTTAAATATTTATTTTTATTTATATATCTAAAAAATAAAGGGTAAATGTGTTTGTTACCTCTTCAATAAAACACTTCTCATTTTTTTCTTGTTTGATCTTTTAGTAAGAAAAAAAAAACTAATTTTAGAAATCTTTTGGGAGATTTGTCAAATGAAAACACGGTTTTAATTTTTTTTTTTAAAATAGTTTTTGAAAAAAATCAGTGATTGCGAAAATTATGTGCACAGATATATTTGCAATTTAAATATGAAAACTAAAAGTGTCATTTTCTTAACGACTATCATCTTATAGCTTCTTTGATAGGTATGATTTGTTCTATTTGACTCCGTTGATATCATCTTATAGTTTTTTTTTTTTTTTTTTTTGAAACTAAATATCATCTTATAGTTTCTTTGATTTATTGAGCAAGTTGCTCAAATTCACAAATATTAAGTAATATCTGTTTAGACAAAATAGTTATATACATGTGACTTGCTAGAAAAGTATCCTGTTTGTGGCTTAATCAATAGCTAAAATATTAAAAATAAATATAAACAATGGTTTTTATTACAGCTAACGACAATGCCGTATTTGGCTTATATATACGACCGAAACCTTTTCAACTCTGTTTCGACCGTTTTGGTATGGAAGTTCTGCGAGCAGCTCCCGAGCCGGAGAATACCTCCAACCCGCTTCTCGGTGATTCTCCTTGCTGTTCCTGCCTCGCCGTGGGGTCCTCCTGGTGGCAGCGGAAGACGATTGATTTACACAGCAACCACCGCGACGAGCCACGGTGGTGGATACGTGCGATTCTGAAGATCCGAGAGTGGTCGGAGATCGTAGCTGGACCACGGTGGAAGACTTTCATCCGTCGGTTTAACCGCGATCAACGCCGTGGCCGCGCCTGGGACAACAGCGCCAGACATAAGTACGATACTTTGAGCTACAAGTTGAATTTCAAGGATGAAGGCGAAGACGAAGACGACGATGAAGCTGGATTCGGTGGGTTCCGGAGCTTCTCGATGCGATACGCTTCTGTTCCCGTCGTTGTTGGTAAAGCTCCCGCCGTTATCAGCGTTGACTCCGTGAAATAATAGTATGAATGTTATCTCTTTGGCCGTGTTCTGTGTTGTTAAGTTTGTGGCGGCCGCGTTTGAAAAGTCTCTTGCGTCATGAGTTTTGCGTTTCCTTTGTTGATTTCTATACGTCAAGTTTGGTTTGTTTTATCAATCGTTGAAAGTCATGCCTCTTTCTATGTATCACGTGAATGTATAACGAGGGTCTAGTATTTTATTAAGCTTTATTTTATCTATGGATGATGTTTCATTTTATTGTTAGATATATTCATAGTTTGTAAACATAGTATATTAATAATTATTATATTTATCACAAAAGTATGTTTTTATATTTTTATAATGTTATAGTATGTTTATATTGGTAATTTATTATTAAACCGTTGTAAGATCTCATAATCAACCAGTCATAAACATCCCGCAAACGCAACAATTTTCAAACATTACGCCACTCATACAAAACGCAACATAACGCTTGAAATCGCGAACCACCGCGATCCAGAACTCACAGAAAGAACCGCGAACCGCTACGTTTGAACCAGTCAGGCTCTAAGTGAGTATTGAACATGGTTCATGTTTGTTACTAACATGTTTTCCGTTAGTTTTCCGGTGGTGTGGTTGCTTATGTTTTTGCGTAATTCTTACCAGTTTTAATTTCTGTATTTCTGTATAAAATCGAAAAATATAATTAACTTTTTAAATCAAAATACATATATATATGCTTTCACTTTCGTTCTTTTTTCTTTTTGAGAAAGGGCATTCACTTTCTCGTTTTTATAATTTTTTCATGATGGAATTGATTGAAATAAAATAATCAGCTATATTTTATGCAAGTGATAAAGCAAAACCATGTTACATAATTCGGATACGAGATTCCTAGCAAGGAAGCGCTCTAGCATCCGTTGAAGGTTTATCACCAACTAATGAATATGTTTTTTCTTGACTTTCCTTCAAGCATAATACTTCAAAAGTGTACATATTGAAGAAGGCATGGCTTCAAACAGGAGTAGCCTGAACTTGTTCGCAATCGAGTGGCTCTTTCAGTCTAATGGTTTCGTCAAGGTAACAGAAACACAGGAAGTGCATCAATGGCGGTCTGGTCTAGACCAGTCATGGAGGAAGAAGAGGTGCTGGAGCCGTGGGAAAGGAGGAAGAGACATCTGTGTCGTGTTGTAAATGTGAATTCGGAGTAAAGAGCTCGAAGATGGATCTTTCTGGTTCAAAAGAGTTATATTATTGCTGCGTATGAAGATTTAGGTGAAGAGTTTCTGTTTCATGGATTCCAGACAAAAGATATTTTGGGTGTTTGAAAAGAAGCAGTTTTGAGTTTATCTCAGTGATCAGTCTCTCTAAAACATAGTCATGAGAGATTTCACACATCAAGAGAAATCTAAAACCGTAGAAACCGACTTCTACAGGTTTACTCTAAATCTAAACCCGATAGAAATCAAAATCTACATTACTATAATTCTAAAATCCTGTAGAAACCGATTTCTACATATTAGCTGTATTCTACGTAGGGGTGGGCACTTGGTTATTTTCGGTTCGGTTGGGTTCGGTTCGGTTTGGTTAGTTTGGTTCTAGCATTTTTCAACGAAGTAAACCATAGTTAGTTTGGTTCGGTTTGTATTCGGTTCGGTTTATATTTGGTTCGGTTTGTATTCGGTTCGGTTTGTATTCGATTCAGTTTGTTTTGGACCGTTTAATTAGATTCTTCTTAGTTTGATTTTTCTAAAAGAAATTATGTTTTAAAACATAAATTATGTAAACATAAACTATATGAACTAAATTCAATATAAAACTGAAACATTTTTTTTTTTTAAGTCACAAAAGTATATAAGAATTAAAACAAATGATATTTAACTAAATTAAAAAAAACAACATCATTAGTAATATCTTTTATATCATTAAAATTCAAAAGCCTGCAATGAATGAAATATTTTAAATCAAATATTTTGATGATTACATATTAGGTTAGAAGAATATATGTTAATGAATATAAAATGAAAAATATGTGGTTTAGTATTAGAATTTTAGTATATTGGTATTACTAATATTTTTAATTTAAATAATGACAAAAACACATCGGTTTCTCGGTTCGGTTTAAACCGAACCGAACCGAATCATTCGGGTTGGAGAAATCTTCAACCGAATAGTTTGAAATAGACTTTGGTTCAGTTTGAATCGGTTCGGTTCGGTTGACTTCGGTTCAATTCGGTTTTGCCCACCCCTAATTCTACGTATAAGAAATCAGTTCCTAAAAATATGGAAACAAAATATTTGAGAATATTCACTTTCATATTTTGAAAAAAAACGATTTTAAAAAAAAAAACAAAAAAAATCAAAAAAAGTGGTAACTTTCTTCTCACGCCGTCTTCTATATTCCATTGATTGTTCACAAAATTTTCACAAAAATTTCACATTATTTCTACCATGATTCATATCTATGCTTCCACGGATCGATCGGTTACATAATTGAGATCGGTCGATTTGTATAATCGACCTTTGCCGATCGAGTGAAATGGACCAGGTCGATCAGTATATGTTCCATTTTTTGTTCGCATAATGATCAGTATCAATCGATCCGTTCGACCTTGTAATTTGGATCGATCGAACCCGTTGATCGAACCCATTATTTATTATATTCAAAATTACAATATTAAGGGCATTATTGTCATTTTGAAAATAATTAACCTAATAAGATATAAAGTATATGAGATTAGTCTAAAGAAACATAATTATCATTTTTTTTTGCGCTAGAAAAACAATTTTCCCTTATTTCTTTGATTGGTATGATTTGTTCTATTTGACTCTGTTGATATCATCTTATCGTTTATTTGATTTATTGGGTAAGTTGCTAAAATTCACAATATTAATTATTATCTGTTTAGACAAAATATTTATAAACATGTGACTTGCTAGAAAAGTATCCTGTTTGTGAAATAATTAATAGCTAAAATATTTTAAAATATATATAAATAATGGTTTTAACTTTTATTACAGCTAACGAGAATGCCGTATTTGGCTTATATATACGACCAAAACCTTTTCAACTCTGTTTCGACCCTTTTGGTATGGAAGCTTTGCGAGCAGCTCAGAGCCAGAGACCCTCCGATCCGCTTCTCGGTAACTCACGTTGCTGTTCCTGCCTCGCCGTGGGTTCCTCCTGGTGGCAGCGGAAGTCGATTGATTTACACAGCAACCACCATCACGAGCCACGGTGGTGGATACGTGCGATTCTGAAGATCCGAGTGGTCGGAGGTCGTAGCTGGGCCACGGTGGAAGACTTTTATCCGTCAGTTTAACCGCGATCAACGCCGTGGCCGCGCTTGGGACAACAGCGCCAGACATAAGTACGATACTTCGAGTTATAAATTGAATTTTAAGGATGAAGGCGAGGACGAAGAGGACGATGAAGCTGGATTCGGAGGGTTCCGGAGCTTCTCGATGCGATACGCTTCTGTTCCCGTCGTTGTTGGTAAAGCTCCCGCCGTTATCAGCGTTGACTCCGTGAAATAATAGTATGAATGTTATCTCTTTGGCCGTGTTCTGTGTTGTTAAGTTTGTGGCGGCCGCGTTTGAAAAGTCTCTTGCGTCATGAGTTTTGCGTTTCCTTTGTTGATTTCTATACGTCAAGTTTGGTTTGTTTTATCAATCGTTGAAAGTCATGCCTCTTTCTATGTATCACGTGAATGTATAACGAGGGTCTAGTATTTTATTAAGCTTTATTTTATCTATGGATGATGTTTCATTTTATTGTTAGATATATTCATAGTTTGTAGCAAGAAGACATGAATAAATGAACAAATGCATCTCCTGCTCCATTCTATATTTTACTCAAATTGAAAAATGCAGTGGAAAATAGAGTGGTGAGCGAAAAACAAAACATTACTCTATAAATGAAGTAATGTTTTTATTTTTTGTTCATTACTCAATTCTCATTTCATTTTTTCAATTTTGAAGTAAAGAATGGAGTCAGAAATGTCATAATAAACATGGTCTATGTTTGTTACAAACTTATGTTTTCCGTTAGTTTTCCGGTGGTGTGGTTGCTTATGTTTTGCGTAATTCTTACCAGTTTTAATTTCTGTATTTCTGTATAAAATCGAAAAATATAATTAACTTTTTAAATCAAAATACATATATATATGCTTTCACTTTCGTTCTTTTTTCTTTTTGAGAAAGGGCATTCACTTTCTCGTTTTTATAATTTTTTCATGATGGAATTGATTGAAATAAAATAATCAGCTATATTTTATGCAAGTGATAAAGCAAAACCATGTTACATAATTCGGATACGAGATTCCTAGCAAGGAAGCGCTCTAGCATCCGTTGAAGGTTTATCACCAACTAATGAATATGTTTTTTCTTGACTTTCCTTCAAGCATAATACTTCAAAAGTGTACATATTGAAGAAGGCATGGCTTCAAACAGGGAGTAGCCTGAACTTGTTCGCAATCGAGTGGCTCTTTCAGTCTAATGGTTTCGTCAAGGTAACAGAAACACAGGAAGTGCATCAATGGCGGTCTGGTCTAGACCAGTCATGGAGGAAGAAGAGGTGCTGGAGCCGTGGGAAAGGAGGAAGAGACATCTGTGTCGTGTTGTAAATGTGAATTCGGAGTAAAGAGCTCGAAGATGGATCTTTCTGGTTCAAAAGAGTTATATTATTGCTGCGTATGAAGATTTAGGTGAAGAGTTTCTGTTTCATGGATTCCAGACAAAAGATATTTTGGGTGTTTGAAAAGAAGAAGCAGTTTTGAGTTTATCTCAGTGATCAGTCTCTCTAAAACATAGTCATGAGAGATTTCACACATCAAGAGACAAGGTTCAAAACTGGTTCAAAACTGTTTCATTACAAGAACCGTAATAAGCCGGAAAACAAAACTCTATTAGGCTCACCGTTCTCATCCAATTCATTGTACTTAAAATCATTAGATATGGCTTGCCCTAATTCATAGTCTTTTACTTCCACTTCTTTTAATAAACCTTGAAAGTAGAGTCTATGTAGATAAGTTGGTGATGATCCATTGTCCTATTGTTTCACAGAGGAGCTTTCAGGAAGTTGAAACTCAAGCATAAGTGTGAGCAAATATATAACACACAGATTGTCGGCTGAAAATGAATAATGAGAATTTGGTAGATAAGTGTAAATATGGTTCTCTTGAAAATTCCCTCAAATCAATATAATCAATTGATCAAAGATACAAAGGAACTTAATTATTCAAACTCATTTTTAATGTGTTCCCTTCCAAGTTATAAATCCTAACAAGACCAACGATTTTTCAACGCTCAAAAAGGGAGCAACATACCTCTTCCCGGCAATCTTCGGGGTGTCATCTCCACTTGTATTGAAGAGAACAAGGAGCTCATTTCTTCCAGGGATTATCACCGTAGTAGTAAGCGGTTCCAACCATCAAGGCGACAGTGGCACCTTGGACGACCACTCTAGCTCTCATCAAAACCTGACCCAGCTGAGAATTTCCTCTTCTGAAACTAATCAGCCCAGCCGTTAGCACTCCCGCAGTCGCAAATGCACCTGCAATCCGCAAGGAATGATCAGTTTTTCAGTCAGAGGAGGAAACAAAAAAAAAGTGAAGCATATCCATAGAACACAATTAACAAATATTCAAACTTTAGTAACCCCTCAACAGTTCACAAAGCCTTAATCAAGACAAAAGACATATGAAGAGAGTGAACTAGTATCTCATCAAAACACTTTCCACACAATGGCCCTGGCCTATAGGGGGGCTATAGTGGAAGCCTTTCTTTGATTGAAACATAGAAAGAATCCGTCTTTGAACATGGATTTGCTAGATGAGTTCCAAGTGAAAGAGAAATTGGAGAAACTTATATCCTAAACGAAGTTGTTTGAAGGTATCAATGTGAAACTAGAGAATCTATAAAGCAATAGGAAGAAACTATGGTACAATATAAATCATACATACGAACTCAAATGTGAAACAAAACCCACAACTGTAACTCAATTTCATAGCTTAGAACTGAGGAGGAAAAATTTCGATTCCATTTGATTATGAATCAAATAGAACAAGTGCTTGTGTTACAGAGATCGGATATATGTAGAAATCAGAAACACTCTATAAGCAGGATTCGAAAAGAAATGTTCGATTTCGTAAATGAATGAGATCGAAAGAAAGAGAGAGAGAGAGATGTGACAAACCGAGAGGAACGAGAGGATTCCTGACACGCTTCTTCTCCTGGAACAGATCTTCCATGTCTGGTTCTATCCCACTCATCTTCTTTCTCGGTTAGGTTAGGTTAGGTTAGGAGAGAATCAATCAATTGCAAAGAAAGAGGAGAAGGAAAATCAAAAATAGAGAGTAAAAGCAGTCACGCGTGTCTTGTTCGTCGCCAGACACGACGAAACGGGTCGGGTTGATGGATCTGATGGAAAGGGTCGGTCTGGGTCCATATTCTACAAGACTGTTGATCAAAGAAAAGTCCACTGGGCTCGCTTCTCTTTATACCAAATGCTTTGGAAAATTAACATCTCGTAGTTCACGTAACATCGATAGCTTAACAACATCTAACTAATTAATAATTTACGTTTAAATATATTTTGATATTCTAGTCGCAGACATGTTTCATGTCACCAATATTTAGAGAAAAAAAGTTGTGTTTGGTCGGATTCTGTAAAACTTTTTTGACTTTTCCGTGTTCATTTCATCACTGTTGCTCGACAAAAGAGAGAAAAAAAATCTCTGTTGCAAATTTGTAACTAGAAGAAACATCTAGAAACTCTTTCTCTGTTTGTTTTTCCACTCTCTTATTATGTGTGAATCACGTGAACTTTCCTCGCGTGTTATACTCCAGCATACGTCACCGTTTACCAGGTAGAAGAAACTCACACGTGTGGATTTGTTGTGATTACAAAACAGCCCCTCCCTTCGAACATATACAAAAGTCAAATCCAGGGATATTATCGTCACGAGAAAAGTTCTGAGCGGAGACGAGGAGTTTCCGTTATCTCTTTATCTCTCTCTCTCGCTCTTTCTCTCACAGACACAACAAACAACGAAAGAAAAAAATAAACATCGCACGTTCCTTCTCGCAACAAATCTGATTAGGGTTTTTGAGAATCTTTACAACTTTTGTGTTGAATTTGAGATTTTCGGAATCAGCTTGGAAGACATGATTTCTGATTCGATCACCAACGCATCTGCTTCTGCAGCCCCAAGCGCGAGGGATATGGGGAAGAAGAAAAGGGTAATTGTTTTTTCATCAATTCTCAATTCATTTCTCTCAAATTCGATCCCTTTTGGTTAATGTTTTGTGGGTTTCTTGTTGCATTGGGCCGCAGACGAACAGGGCGGCGAAATTGAAACAGAGCAAGCTAGGTCTCCGCCGTGAGCAATGGCTTTCTCAAGGTATTGATCCTTAAAGATCCAATCTTTATGTTCCATTTTCTTAGGTTCTTGATTCTTGATTTTGATTTTTTTTTTATCATCAGTTGCGATGATTAACAAAGGGGATAAGGAGGAGACGTCTCCCAATCGAAAAACTGGAAATGAAAAAACTGTTCAGAGAGATAATCCTCCGGTTGAGAATTTAGATGGGCAGCGTGGAGAAGAGGAAGCACATCATCAAGAGAGCTTTATGGAGTCGCTTTCGAACAGCCCCAACAGTATCCTGAGTGGTATCAATTCAATCCCTGATTTTAGCAGCGGCAGTAGCAGTGGGAGTGGTGGTGGCTCTTGCTCTGGTAATATAACAGAGGAAGAGGATGAGGGTTGTTTGGATGACTGGGAGGCTTTTGCTGATGCTTTAGCAGCTGATGAAGAAAAGCATGAGAAAGTCAATCCTCCTGAAGAGCACGAGAGTGTTATCAAGCAATCAGCTTCTCTTAGGGATTCAGTCAGTGGATCTGATGTGGCTGTTAGGGATGTGAAGCCGTCAAGGAAGCAAAAGAGCAACCAGGCGTGGAGGGCAGACGACAAGCTCCGTCCTCAAGGTCTGCCTAATTTGGGAAAGCAGCGTAGTTTTCCGGTCATGAACTTGCATTTTAGTTCTGTGGCAGTGCCATCTTCATGTCCCATTTGCTACGAAGATCTGGACTTGACGGATTCTAATTTCTTGCCGTGCCCTTGTGGATTCCGTCTCTGTCTTTTCTGCCACAAGACGATCTGCGATGGAGATGGGCGCTGTCCAGGTTGCAGGAAGCCATATGAAAAGAACACTATCAAGGTTGAGACCAGTGTTCAAAATGGTGGTCTGACTATACGGCTTGCTCGCTCTTCTAGCATGTTTTGCAGGTCATGAAGTAAAGAGGTTGTGGCTTTTCTCGGACTGTGTCTGTTTGTTTTCCATCTCTTCTTTTTTCTTTCCCTCGCCTGTTTTATGTTTTTTTCATGTCTTTAAAAACTCTTTAGATATGGGTATAGCATTTGTCTTTTGGCACCTAAGAACTATGATGTTATGTTCTTCTATGTCAGTGACTCTTCTTCGTCTGAAACATGTGGTGGTCGTGATGTAGAGTTGTGTGTGTGTGTGAGTATATAAAAGTGGAACACAAATCTCAAATACATAAAGTTGCAATAAGTCTCTTTTCCCTTGCCTCTGAGAACCTTGCTTGTCTGTAATATTCTAAAGGTATCATTTTATACCCTTCTGATATCTTGGAATGGACCATGAATGTTATATTTTTCTACTTCATTCTCTGATGAGCGACTGAGACTCAGCAGCATGATGATTATAGGCATGTTCTTTTGACGGTCGCTGACGCAGCGTTCGCGTCTCAAATTAACACATCAAAATCGGAAAAATAAATAGTGGAGAACAAACGAGCTGTCGCTGCGATTACTTTTACAAGGGCGCGGTTTTCCGTGGCGCTGTGTAAAACAGCGACAGTTAGACGAGAGCTGCGTCTGATTTTAATGGTGGAAAAGCGATGTTCTCCACGTACTTGGACAAGAAGTCAGTTATAATTTGGTCATTCACTGCTGCTGCGTCAGCGGCCGTAAAAAGAACAGGCCTTATATCGCTACTGCTATTAATATGGTCTCGTTGTGTTGATCTACTTACTGCACTGCAGTATGTTATGCATCCTTGAATTGATTGTACCGGTCCTGCCGGATCTGGCAGGGACTTCTTGGTAATATGAAACCTTACTTTACTTGAGTTTAGGAAAACATTCATACACTTGAGACAAGCTTTCATATCACGGAAATTAGCAACAGAAGGGAAAATTTAAGTTTCAAATTATGGGTTGAGTTTTGGAGCGCTTGCACAGCCAGTGTTTTGAGGTTTAGAGGTTAGTAACCGCTATAACCAATTTTCAAATTTTTGTTCTCTCGCTGTGTATCTCCTTCTGTCAACGCTAGGGAAGGTTATGTGCCATGTGATATGGCTTTAGGTTTAGGAGTCATGTTTTTTTCTATAAAAAAAAAAAAAATCTAAGATCACTGTAAAGTGGAAAGCAAATTTAACATTAGAACAGATAGCTATTACATTACTTCACGATGATCTTAGGACATGTTGCTTATTTCCAAGATCATCTTGACGTGGAAACTGAACTATAAAACATTAGAATAGAGAGCTATTACCTCTCTTTATTTGCACAAATGTAAACAAGGAAAGTTACAATAGCTTAAACAATCTGAGATTCTTCAGGTTCAAGTGGATCTTGCTTCACCCATACGCTCTCGCAGCGGAGAAGAGCGTTTGTGTTCGTCGGGAAGTGAATGCCACCACTTTCTAAATGTTGAACCCTCCAGAAATATCTGATCATCATCTATCTCCCCGTCTCTGATCCACCCTTCAACTAACGTTTCAAATCTGTTAACCTCAACACTTTCATACGCTTTTCCCTTGAGTTCTTCAACGTCAGCCCAAAAGCAAGATCCGCAACCAGATCCCTTTATCTCCTCCGCACTCTTTCCTTCCTTCAATAGCTCATGCTCGTACCCTCTCTGAGCGTGTTTGTAGCGGTTCGGTCTTCCTTTAAGCATGTAAGGCCCTGTGTCTTCGTTCTTTAAGTGTCTGTGGTAGTTTGAAATATCAAGTGGTTCGATTAATCTGCGGTAGCGAGTTGAAAGCTTGATCCACTCTCTGTGACCCTCAAATCCATCGGGAAGTAGACCTTTCTTCACTAAACCGAGTACCTCGTCAAATAGACCAGCTAACTCAGCTCTATTGACGTTGGCTTTGAAGTCTTTCTCTTCATTAGAGTACTTGAAGGAATCATAGTAACCGTTTTTATGAGCTTTACACTTCTGCTTGTAGTCGTCCTCTATCCATACCAGCTTCTCTACTATTTTAGGAAGTTTGTTGTATATCTTGGTCTGGTTATCAGCTCGTTGCTTCTCTGCCTCAAATGCAGCGCGGACGCATTGTCTAGCTCTTGTGCTCTGTAAAAGAAAGAAAGAAACATCAATGCAGTGCCGGTCCAACTTTTGTAAATGCCCTAAGCAAATTTATACAGCATATTTTATATTTGTTTTTCTAATATCATATATATATAATAGAAAATAGTCATGATTTACTAAAATCAATTGTTAATACAAAATTTCACAATGAAAATAATATTTTACTTATATTTTATATAATTTTTGCTTATATTTTACTTATATTTTTATATAATTTTATTAAAGTTTCTATTAAAGATAATTTGTATTTATTTGATAATAATAATAATATTCATACAAACATTAGTACTGTTTATAAAACTTTTTTTAATAAATATATTATACTCTTTTTGGTACTATATGTCCTAAACAATGATTTGAGTAGCTTATCCTCTAGGTCGACCATGCATTATGGTTGGCAAAATATTTTGGATCATGTGCGATTTCAATTTTTTTGAATATCAAAATTTTGGATTCATTTTAACCAGCTTCGGTATAATTTTTTGGATTGGGTTCGGTTTGGCTTTTCGGGTTTGGGTATTTTGCCCAGCCATGTTGCTACTACCGATGATCAAGCTATGGAGAGCAAAGAGTGAAAGAATTTACCAGTCCGAGGTCTTTGAGTGAAGGATCTCCATCCAAAGGCAAGTGATGCAAATCCAGATGATTCAACGGTTTCATGGCCATTGAGTGTGCCATTTCTTCATAGCTGCGATGATCTCTTATGCTTTGATATGGAACTAAAGACAGCTCATGCTGGTTGCTGGACTGAGACGCGTAAAACAGAATCTGAAGAATGGCATCTGAGTTGCTCACTGAGACCAATCTTGTCCCTGTAGAGAAGACAAAAGTGCCTGCTGGTCTGTAAGGACTCAGGTCAAGGAAGCTGGAAAAAGTTTCCAGAAACGCATCTCCATATCCAATCAGTTCACAGACAGCTTGGTGAGCAACAGTTGCTGTCTCTTTCATCACCGTTGTGTAGAACCCTGGGATGCTCTGGTCGTTTTCTTGAATCACAGCAACTCTAGGATCCAGCTGGGAAAGAACATGAAGCAGAGCTTGCTTAGTTGATGCTTTTCGAGCAAGCATTATCCGAGGGACGAGATCGAATCTTGTGACGAAGTTGACGAAGAACCGGCTCCAGTTCTCTCTCCCAAGCGCGTGGTTGAAGACATAGTCGCCCACCAAAGGAGCCCCAAAGGTCACGCAAAGAGGTTCAGGGAGAGGGAAACCACCAGTCCTCTGCTTCTTGAAGTATGTCTCCAAATACCAAACTGTTGCTAAGATTGCAGTAGCACCTCCTGTAGAATGTCCTGTGAACACTATCCGTTGACTTTGTCGTCTCTCCACAACCGTTTTGACCTGAATAAGGTAAGTTTAAGACGATTAATCAGTCAGATGTTCTCAGTTGAAAACGAGTAAGTCTTAAAAGATTTACTTACATAATCACAAAATGCGGTTGTTGGAGAAGTGAGAAGTTCAAGATTCTTAAGGAAAGATTCGTTAACAATGGCGTCAACGTCGTTGCCGATGCTCCTCATACATGGGAATTGATCACGCTTCATCTTGGTTTCTCCGAAGGGAGATTTATTCGCCGGAGCAAACCAATCTTTCTCCAAGAAAGATGGTCTGGAAGCGACAAAGACGGTTTCCGTTTCTTCTTCTATGTGAAAGTGGTCGGTGTTGTAAGCTCTGGTCGATGCCATCCATGATTTGGTGATTAGCTCGTTATTGATTCCGGCAAAGGCTTCTTGCGCCATTGATTGACTTTTATCTCTTAGTCTTTTTTATTTTTGTGAAACTTATCTCTTAGTCTTGCTCTTTCTTCTTCTCTGCGGGGTTGAAATATAAAGACAGAGATGTAATTACCATAAATACCCCTATCGAAAATGTGAGTTGATTACTGCAACATGGGTTTTTGGGGTTATTTTAAGACTTCTCTTTGCTTTATGATTGGAGACTTTAGGTTCACGAATCTTAGCCCGTATACGTGGACGGTTCTCTATGAGTATTAGTTCTGTCTGTACGTCCGACATGTTTCGCAGAAATTTTCTTAAAGACAAAATTATTCGGCTTTTGTCTGATAGCTTTTCTCTGTGTGTTGTTATCTTATGAATCTTGCTTTTACAGGAAAAAAAAATTAGCTGGACTTGAGCGGTCTTCGTCTCCAATTCCAATAGCCTCTTCTGATTTTGCTGTAACTCTTGTACAATCCACATTAGTGCGGTTTTACAGGAACTCATAGATATTCATATTATTTTGTCGGAAATTTCTACTTTTATATGCTCTTTTTGGGTGGGTTGAGGAAAGTTTTGTATCCGCTTGTGAAAATAATAATTATTGTCGCTTGACTTGGTTTCCACATTTTTAAGTCTTCGTCTGCTAGTAGAACTCTGCTTTACCCTCTATTTCTTTCTTCAAAAATCTTATCCGGAAGTAAACCGGATAGCTTTCCACATATCGAACCGGTTCAATTTCTTTCAGCTGGCCTAAAAAATAAACCAAAGCAACCTTCTCTCAAGTTCCTTGGACCTTGTTAGGCTTGGGCGTTCGGTCCTTCGATCGGGTTCGGTTCGGAGAAAACGGATTTTCGGGTTTTTCGGTCTTAACTTAGACGTCCCATTCGGATTATATACACTTTCAGTATGGACTCGGTTCGGAATGTAACAGGTTCGGATCGGACCGGAACTTCAATGCATGATCAGGTAAGCTCCGAAGGAACAATGGATCTGGTTCGAGTCCGGGTTTTGTAACCGAAAGTAACTGTAATTAACCGAAATAAACTGCATTGAACCGAAAATAACTCATAAATCCGATCACATCCAAAAACAAACATTCATAATTAAACAACAAAACATAACTTCCTTGAGTTCAAAATGTGGAAATCGAAAACCAAAATGAAAAACAAACCATAGTACTAAAGAAACATATGCAAAAGTTCAAAATCCAAACATAAAAGAAGGGAAACGAGTACTGCTTGAGCTTCTTGAGAGTCTCGACTTAGTCTGCTTCAGGGACAGGGACAGGGACCTGGTCTTCTTGAGGGACTGTGCTCGATTGATCAAAGCTATAAACTGTACTCGATTTTGAAACCAAATGCTGAAATTCTAATCACTGTCGAAACTAAAGGTATAAATCGTAATCAATGCCTAAACAAAGCTATCCCACACTTGTCAGTGATCAAATACAAATATCAAAACTTAATAGATGAAAACACAAAACCTCGTATTTGGTTTCGAACTTAAAGGATACAAACCTGTGATTGATTGTTAGAGAATGCGGATGGAGTACAAGACTGAGAGATTGGGATATTTATAGTGGCCAGTTTGAAGCTTTTGCAGCGTTTGCGAGATTGAATCGAGGATCCTCGTTTGGGAACTAGGGTTCGCCGCGCCGTAAAGGAAGAGGAAGGGCCGAAGAGGAGGAGAAATCGAGGAATTCTTCTTGGAACTAATGACATCTCACCAACAAAATTATTAAACATATAATATCGGTTTTCAATTGTTATTAATATGGATCATGGTTCTCCACCGAACCGACCCGATGTCCAAATTATTGGAAATGTAGCACCCAACCGGGTATTTCGCCAGAACCGTTACCGTACCAGTACCGACAATTCGGATCGGATTAAGGAGCGGGTTTCGGTTATGGTTAATTACACCCAGGCCTAGACCTTGTATTCAAATTTATCCGGTTGGATTCTGTTTTGATGAGTTTTCCAGCAAAAAAAGATTCTGAAATTCTATTTAACTTTATTTGTTTTCCTTTTCAATTCGCTTTCAATATAGAACTTAGAAGAGTTTTTTGGGAGGAGGAGGAGGGGAGGGAATCAGAAAATTCAATAAGTTAAATTTAAAAGTTTCACAGACAAATTATGAAATAGTAATATGATAATCAGTTCTTTTTCGATCATTTATCACTGTCTTTAGAATTTTGGTCATAGTTTGCTTTTTACCGGATTGCAAAATCTTTAGAATCTTCTTTTTTCCTTTAGCTATACACGTCAAAACAAATACTGGGTTACAGATGGAAAAGGGTAGGAAACTGGGATCGTCTTGGTCTTATTAAAAGCCCAACTTGGGAAATTTCTTGGAAAAGCCACTTGTGGTCCAACATTTTAAGTAACTAGAGAAATGCCTCCGCACAAACGCGGAGTTGTGGATAATTTTGTTTCATCTCAATATTTGTTGAGCTTTATTATAGTTGTGAATTTTCGTTTTGAGTTATTTTTCAAGTTTTTATATAGTGTTAGAGTTATGATTTAACTGTGATAGCGATTGTTCTCCACTTCACGAAGAAAAACCGTGTTAGTAATGTGATTGATATAGTTCAGTATTGTTGTTTATTGGTCACCGAAACTTATTGTTTGTTTGTCTTTTAATTTTTTCTAGACCGTTGGTACATAAATTATATTAAAGTTGTTGAAAGACCTTTATTTCGGATATTTTTTCCGGTTTTACTGCGTAAGTTGTGTATAAAGTAATAATTTTATTATCCTTATTATGTTTGTTATATGTTTTATTTTATTTTAAAACGTGTTGCTCTTATGGACCTTTAAAACAAATACATGAAGACTTGTAGAAAAACTATAAAATGAGTGAGACTTTGAGTATTTAGGTTTTAATGAGTTTTAAACGAATTTATGTATTTCTCATGTAAGACAATAGCATTGGCTTGTCGACATTGGCATGGTTATTTTATAAGACAAGAGGATGGAGCAGGAGTCATTGTTGTCAGCCTGTGTATGTCGATTGTCTCAGATCTCTTGTTGTGGATGTGTTTGTTTATCTTTTATTTGATGGGTAGTATGTAAACAAAATAATTGTTAGTTGTATTTATCGAGTTCATAACTTACTCTACTTTTGTTTAGGTAATTTCAATCGATCTGTCATTATCTTCGCCTTCTTCATCGCGAAAGTAAGTTTGTAAATTGTTAAATAGCTGGCCGTGTAGTTTGTATTTGTTTAGTGACTCGATGTATGTGTCGTGAAGCGAAGTAAGTTTGTAAATTGTTAAATAGCTGGCCGTGTAGTTTGTATTTGTTTAGTGACTCGATGTATGTGTCGTTGAGTTTTAGTTGAGGTGATTGGTTTGGTATATTTGTTTTGAAGTTTATTTCTAAGATTAGACAAAAAGAGGTGATCATTAATGATTCGCCTTTTGGAATTCTAGTTTTGGTGTTTTGATTGTTTGGGTTGTTGTGGTTTCTTTAGTTCGTAAAATAAAGGTTTGTATATAATAAGTTTGATAAGTAAGGGAGATAAATAGACGACCACATAATTTGGGTAGGAAATATTTTTGATTATTGATGTTAGCACAATATAGATAATAATATAAAGGGAATTGTGTGTTGATTGTTTCTTACGGATCAATGAGGATACATATAACGACTCGAGTTGTTTCTTTGCTAAGGTCAGAGCATTGGAAACGAATTTGCCCAACCACATCTCGGAAGTTTAAATATCAATTATGATAACGAAACATATTATAAACACATATGCAATATGATAATATACCTGGGAGTTCTAGGTTTGTGTTCGCAATCACTTGGAAATTGTCAAACAGTCTAATTATGATTGGAGATGGATCTCAGGAGCACTCGTGATGACTTCATTAATAATGGTTGGTGAGATGAAACGAATGAGGAATGGATTATCAATTATCTTGTACATAATGAGCAACCTCAAAACGATAGACTTTCACAATGGAACCAACTTTCAAAAGATGGCATGTAATGATTAGCACGTCTGGAGGGAATAAACCCATGAATCACGGAATCTGCAAATAATATTAGTTAACAAAGAATCAGAAAATCAATTAAAAACAATTATATTAAATAAGTGTGATAAATGGAAGATTAACTTACCTTTTCATCAAAGAAGAGAATCGTGATTCCCATAAACTCACCGCTTTTCAAGTTCGGAATCCCATAAGCGAGGAGGTTAGAGGCTATGCTCGACTACTACGACCAACAGGAGACTCGGCGTTGAGTGACGGATGCCGAATGCCGGTTTGAGGAACTGGAGAGGCGAAAAACATTTTGTAGAAGATCGTTAAAGCTAAGAGGAATCAATGAGTTTTGTGGAGATGCAAATGGGTTCATCAAAGATGAGAATCATATATTTAGGGTTTACAGAAAGGCTACAAATCAGAACATTTAAGATCAAGCGATTTACGATGGGGAGATGAAGAGTTCACGGTGAAAAATAGATTACAAACAGACACAACTCAGAATCCCTCGACTCGCCAAGACAATGATGAAAAGAACTCTAACTCATGGATAAATCTTAGATCTTTGATTTTTTAAATATATTTTTAAGCGATCGACAAAACACTAAACCCTAAACCCAAAATCCTAAACCCTAAACCCTAAACCCTAAACCCTAAACCCTTGGGTAAAACCTAAACCTTTGGATTTAAATTCAAAGATTTAAGATTTATGATTTATCCAAGGATTTAGGAATTAGATTTATGGTTTAGGGTTAGATTTATGGTTTGGGTTTAAGATTTTGTGACCAGATAAAAATATTTTTAAAAATTATTGTTTTGAAACTACTATTGTTTTTATTTTAAAAACATAATATAGTTTAATGATATTTTGTTCCTTTTTAAAGATCTTAAATATAAAATAGTGAAATCTTATTGGTTGGTGAGCACAAGGTTGTACTGGGAATGAAGCCGAAGAATAAGTCTTATTAAAAAGCCCAACTTGGGAAATTTCTTGGAAAAGCCACTTGTGGTCCAACATTTTAAGTAATTTAACTTATCTCTGGATTCGTACCATGTTGACAGCTTAATTTAATTAGGCAAAAGAATACCTTGACTTCATGTAATGCAAGTTGGTATTAATCCATTTCTAAATCATTACTTTAAGTTTTCTCGACAATTCATATTTTTATTTGGGTGCGTCATAATAACTCATAAGTAAATAACACTTTTTCCACGTGAAGTGAAAGCCCAAAAAGCACAAAGTTCCTAGTAGTAAATTTCCACGATTACAACAACGATGTACATATCTCATGCAAAGAAACAAAAAAAAAAATGTATTAGCCATCTCTCATGAATCTCAATTTAACCGGGGTTTATAGCTCTGGTAGTAAAGAGCTCGCGGCTGTAAATTCCGCCACCTGGATTCGAATCCCGGCCACTGGAGAATTAATATTTTGGCATCGCCAAAGATAGAGGACCAACACGTGACTAGTCTAGACTATTTCTATGGGATCATGATACCTTTGTATAATTAAAAAAAAATGAATCTCAATTTCCTTCTGCCTAAAATTTACATTTCTATTTGATGAAAGAAAAAAACATTCCTCAGTCCTCACTGGTTCTATCAGCAAAAAAAGGCTGTTAAAGTTCCAAAAACGTAAGCCGAAAGAATCAGAACATGCTTAAGTGTGTGCGAATTTTTGGAGACTTTTATACAGGAGTTTTTTTTTACGATCATATCATGGAATATGAAAAGAAAAACTCAGATCTTTGCGCGTTTTAGCTGTGAGTAGATATCATTAGCTTCTAGCTCTCTTTTGTGCATAATGTTCTTGAAAACTCCTTCCTCAGCTTTCAGTAAAGAATCTCTTAATCTTTTCACATCAGCCAATTTCACAGGCTTCAATAAGAAATCTTCAGCACCTTCTTCAAGACATCTGAATCCACAAATAGAGAACCAAATATTAGTGATCTAATTCCACAAAGATGATAGCTTTGGATACACAAAATGGCCAGCTAATAAGCAATCACATTATTAGACTTAATTTTTGGTAAATGATGGTTTCCTTAGTAATAGCAAAAAGCATGTGGGGTGTCTATCACGAGGATGAGATTTATAAATGACCCTACCAAAGATTATGAAAACATATCAAAAGCATATAATATTATACAAGTTTTGGGGTTATTAACACATCCCCGGCAACAGAATCAAATCTCAAGGGAAGATATGGCTTAACATATGATGGATTATTCTTCACTTATTTTGTGGATACAAGAAACAATTTATTATTATATATTCCTAATATTCTACATAAAATTTTATTAAAGGACCCATGAAAGTAACACCAAATCTTAGCTCGATCACCACCACAGTTGCCCATGATGGTTCAAGACTTAAAGTAGTAATACTTTTCTCATGCAAATCTCATAACGATTATAAAACAATGGAATTTGGTCAATATATATCGGCTAACTGTATTTAAAAAAAAAAAAAGAACTCCTAATAGTTTGATTACTTAAAAGTTACCCTAAACAAAACCCTTTTAATCATCCGAATCTCCTGAAGTAATAAATGCACAAAATCTAAGAGAATTACTATAACTGGTAATTCAATGATCTTACATGATTATGAACTTAAAACAAGGAGTAAGGATCGTGATTAATATAATAGGAAAACAGAACATACCTATCAATGCGAGGCAAGATGTTCTCTGAAGACATAATCACAACTGGAATTTCTCTGAAAGCTGATGATTCCTATAAAATTTCAAAATTTCATAAAACAAATTAGATCAAAACTTTCATTATATTTGCTGAGATGAGATTGATTGAATAAAACAAATTAGATAAACATACTTTGATCTTCTTGAGTAGTTCATATCCAGTCATCCCAGGCATAGAGTAATCCGTCATTATCAGATTAATCTTGAGATCCTGTAAAATTGAAAATCTTTAATACGGAAAGGATTCTCAAGAAGAAAATAAACAAAAAAGACTGCGGTCATCAGATCTATTACATCAAATCCAACTGAGTTATTGTCTCCATCTAATCCAAGGTATTGCAAAGCTCTTGTCGCGCTATCGACAACAGTAACTGAATAATTAACAAAAATAAACAGTCAGATTTCTAACGTCAAACAGATTCCACAAAACCAAAGCGTTGAACCGAAACATGGTGTTCACCTTTACATGAAGAGACTCTGAGTAGCCGTTCGATGAACTTCCGGTCGACGATGCTATCGTCAACGGCGAGAACATGAAGAGGCTCCTGCGATGCTAAGGAAGAAGTGTTGTTAGATATGTTTAACGTCTCAGAACGCATAACCTCAGCCATATCAACGATCTGGAAACAAAGGATCTCAAGAGATAGAGAGAGAATATGAGTGCAGATATGATTTTTGCAAACGTGATGAAGGATTTGGAGTGGAGGTTAGGGATTTATAAGGAAGAGTGGAAAAAAGAAAAAGAGAGGGAAAATTATGATATCGAGAGAGATCTTTGCATATCTGTGAGATTTTGCATGTACGTAGAAAATTATTTGTTTATTCTGTTTCCAAAGAGTCACATTCAAATCTGGCAATATCATATAAAAATAAAATAAAATCAGTTGTAATAAAGTGTTCGGGCAAAATAAAATCAAAAGTGATTGAGTTTTTATATTATTGTTTTTCTAAGAATAGTCAAATAATATCCTGAGTGGTGAAAGTAATCTTTGGATATTCTGGAAGGGCAGAACAAAGAAGATCGAATTGGAAATCGTATCAGGACGATCTCTCTCGATTATTGTTCGGATCATGCTACTTTGATTTTGTATTTGTACATTCCCGATTTTTTTTCTTGAATCTTCTTCCAGTTGAAAGAAATGTACAAAATAGAATATTTAATAAATACTAACATGTATACTCTGATCAAAGGAAGACCTTCTATTGCAACGCAGAAATCATTCTTTACAAGCCTTTGCCATTAAGTTTGTAAGCAAAGTAATTATCTTTTTTTTATGCATGTGTTACGAGCTAATTAACTGCTGTTCAGTGATCTTATTATTAGACTAATAAATTTATAGCCTCTTATTTAGTTAATGGTCTTCCAATTTGAATTCAAATTTGGCGTTATTCAATCAATTAACGCTTATAGTTATTTGAAAACCAATAATAAATTCATGTAAATGTTGAAGAGTATTTTGTTCATTTAGAATTTTGGTCAAGTTCAACTATAACTATATGTGAGGTTTGACTAATGGAGGAATAGTTGACTTATGGCTATGACAAGCGGAGGGTATGCATATGTTTTTTCAAAAAAGAAGGTTAGTCAGTTTAATAGAAACACTAGGTTAAGGCGGAATGAAAATTGTATATATAAATATTTTAAGAACTATCATTTATTTTTGTTCTTTTATATATATAATATATATAAATAATAAAATAATAAATATATAGTAAATAATTAAGAAGTTAATTATTATTTATATTAAATAATTATTACTATTTATTTACATTCATAAGTTAAACAAATTCGAACAATCACTTTTATCTATTTTATATAATGTATAGTTACATTTGAATAATATTAACATAAACATACAATATAATTTTTAATATAACTATTTATCAAATGAAGTTTCATATAAATACATATCCTCTCTATCAATCACTCCTCATGTTTTAAGTCTCTCTCTCTCTCTCTTTAATTATTTTATGATCATTTTTATTTTTATAAAAAAAAATTAACTGTAAATTTTGAAATCTATACTATTAAATTTTCAATACTAGTTCAATACAAATTTTAAAATTTAATTACTCATATATTTTATAGGGTATATAGTTTAATTTAAAAGACATCAAAATAAATATATATTTTAAGTTGATATATATATAATACAAATTTTAAAATTTAATTACTCATATATTTTATAGGGTATATAGTTTAATTTAAAAGATATCAAAATAAATATATATTTTAATTTGATATATATATATATAAATGTTTTTATAATAATTTGTTTTAACCATAAAATTATTTATTAAATTAATTAATAATTGATCATATAATATAACTAAACATAATTTATGAGAAGCAACATAACAGATAAGTTTAAAAATGTAACAGATAAGTTAAATCACCAGTTAAAAACAAAAAACAATTAAAAATATAATTAATAAGTAAAACTTCCAATTATTTGTAAATAATAGTTTATATATATGTTTTCGTGATTAATCCCTTACTTATTAATCAAGAAGCATTTTGAATAAGTAACCTTTAAAGTGTAATATATTCACAAGAATGTCATTTTGCTTATGTGTCAGCACAATAATGCTTCTCACACCCTCTACTTAAAAACCCATATTTTACTAGAGTAATTACAATTATATGCCATTGGACATTCCTTAACATTATTATATTGTTGTGTAACATATTGACATTATTAATATCGTGTATCACCTAATTAATATGTCTATATATAAATGTTTCGTTAATTTTAGTTCCAAACAACCATATATTAGTTTATATTAAAAAAAGCAACCACATATGTGCGTAGTATAAAGTTAACGATGTCCCTTATTATAATTCAACTGAAACTTAAATCAACAAAATTATTTATATATTATTTAAATCGATAACAATCAGACCAATTATATTTCAAAAGGTATTTTACACTAAAATATAAACTAACTAACAAATAAATTTATGGTTTATTATTGTCTATGCTTTTGTTTTTATTCTATTTAGTTCATGTTTTTATACTTTTTGAATTTTTAAAACAAACCAGATATCAAATATATTTTTGGTAATAAAACAACCTTAAATATATTTAATTATATAAATCAATAGTTATATATTTAATTTAATACAATTGCAGCAATAACTGAATTTAAAATAAACCATTATCAAATATCTTTTGGTAATTTAACAACTTCAAATATATTTAATTATATTAATCAGTAGTTACATATTCAATTTAATAAACTTATAGTAATAACAGAACAATATTATTCTTATTTAAAATAGTTAACCATAATCGTTTGCTTATTGCTATAATTTAAATTTAACTTTTCAATATTTTTCATAAATCATAATAGTTATAATTATATATTAAATTAATTAAGTTATGGTGACTATCTTATTCCTACCACTATATATTATGTACTCTAGGTATTGAAATAGATATGGAAATCAAAATAAATGGTAACTAAATAATTGATTTATAATATTTTAATCAATTAGCAATAAATTGATTTAAACAATATCTTCTTCAGTCCTCACTGGTTCTATCAGCAAAAGGCTGTTAAAGTTCCAAAAACGTAAGCCGAAAGAATCAGAACATGCGTAAGTGTGTGTGAATCGTTTTGAGCCTTTTATACAGGAGCTTTTGTAAGATCATATCATGGAATATGAAAAGAAAAACTCAGATCTTTGCGCGTTTTAGCTGTGAGAAGATATCATTAGCTTCTAGCTCTCTTTTGTGCATAATGTTCTTGAAAACTCGTTCCTCAGCTTTCAGCAAAGAATCTCTTAATCTTTTCACATCAGCCAATTTCACAGGCTTCAGTAAGAAATCTTCAGCACCTTCTTCGAGACATCTGAATCCACAAATAGAGAATCAAATATCAGTGATCGTATTCCACAAAGATGATAGCTTTGGATCCACAAAATGGCCAGCTCATAATAATAATAGGCAATCACATTACTAGACTTATTTTTTGGTAAATGATGGTTTTTTAATAATAAGCAAAAAGCATGTGGGGTGTCTAACACGAGGATGAGATTTATAAATGACCCTACCAAAGATTACGAAAAAAACATATCAAAAGCATAGTATTATACAGTTTTGGGGTTATTAACACATCCCCGGCAACAGAATCAAATCTCAAGAGAAGATATTGCTTAACCTATGATGGATTATTCTTCACTTATTTGGTGGACACAAGAAACAATTTATTACTTATTATATATTCCTAATATCCTCTAGAAAATTTTGTTAAAGGACCCACGAAAGCAACACCAAATCTTAGCTCGATCACCCCCACAGTTGCCCATGATAGTTAAAGTAATAATACTTTTATCATGCAATTCTCATACGATTGATTATAAACAATGTAATTTGGTCAATACATATCGGCTAACTGTATTTAAAAAAAAAAACTCCAAAGTATAGTAGTTTGATTACTTAAAAGTTACCCTACACAAAACCCTTTTAATCATCCGAATCTCCTGAAGTAATAAATGCACAAAGTCTAATAGAATTACTATTACTGGTAATTCATAATCTTACATGATTATGAACTTAAACAAAGATTAAGGATCGTGATTAAGATAACAGGAAAACAGAACATACCTTTCAATACGAGGCAAGATGTTCTCTGAGGACATAATGACAACTGGAATTTCTCTGAAAGCTGATGATTCCTATAAAAAAATCAAATTTCATAAAACAAATTAGTACAAAACTTTCATTGTATTTGCTGATATGAGATCGATTGAATGAAACAAATTAGATAAACATACTTTGATCTTCTTGAGTAGTTCGTATCCAGTCATCCCAGGCATAGAGTAATCCGTCATTATCAGATTAATCTTGAGATCCTGAAAATTTTGAAAATCTTCAGTACGGAAAGGATTTTTAAGAAGAAAATAAAAAAGACTGCTATCATCAGATCTATTACCTCAAATCCAACTGAGTTGTTGTCTCCATCTAATCCAAGGTATTGCAAAGTCGCGCTATCGACAACAGTAACTGAATAATTAACAAAAACACACTGTCAGATTTCGAACATGATTCTACAAAACGAAAACGTTGAACCGAAACATGGTGTTCACCTTTACATGAAGAGACTCTGAGTAGCCGTTCGATGAACTTCCGGTCGACGATGCTATCGTCAACGGCGAGAACATGAAGAAGCTCCGGCGATGCTAAGGAAGAAGTGTTGTTGGATATGTTTAACGTCTCAGAACGCATAACCTCCGCCATATCAACGATCTCTGGAAACAAAGGATCTCAACAGATAGGGAGAGAGAATATGAGTGTATATATGATTTTGCAAACGTGATGGAGGATTTGGAGTGGAGGTTAGGGATTTATAAGGAAGAGTAAAAAAGGAAAAAGAGAGGGAAATTATGATATCGAGAGATCTTTGCATATCTGGGAGATTTTGCATGTACGTAGAAAATTATTTGTTTATTCTGTTTCCAAAGAGTCATATTCAAATCTGGCAAAACCATATATAAAATAATTAAGAAGTTAATTATTATTTATATTAAATAATTATTACTATTTATTTACATTCATAAGTTAAACAAATTCGAACAATCACTTTTATCTATTTTATATAATGTATAGTTACATTTGAATAATATTAACATAAACATACAATATAATTTTAATATAACTATTTATCAAATGAAGTTTCATATAAATACATATCCTCTCTATCAATCACTCCTCATGTTTTAAGTCTCTCTCTCTCTTTAATTATTTTATGATCATTTTTATTTTTATAAAAAAAATTAACTGTAAATTTTGAAATCTATACTATTAAATTTTCAATACTAGTTCAATACAAATTTTAAAATTTAATTACTCATATATTTTATAGGGTATATAGTTTAATTTAAAAGATATCAAAATAAATATATATTTTAATTTGATATATATATATATATATATAAATGTTTAGTTAATTTTAGTTCCAAACAACCATATATTAGTTTATATTAAAAAGCAACCACATATGTGCGTAGTATAAAGTTAACGATGTCCTTATTATAATTCAACTGAAACTTAAATCAACAAAATTATTTATATATTATTTAAATCGATAACAATCAGACCAATTATATTTCAAAAGGTATTTTACACTAAAATATAAACTAACTAACAAATAAATTTATGGTTTATTATTGTCTATGCTTTTGTTTTTATTCTATTTAGTTCATGTTTTATACTTTTTGAATTTTTAAAACAAACCAGTATCAAATATCTTTTGGTAATTTAACAACTTCAAATATATTTAATTATATAAATCAATAGTTATATATTTAATTTAATACAATTGCAGCAATAACTGAATTTAAAATAAACCAGTATCAAATATATTTTTGGTAATAAAACAACCTTAAATATATTTAATTATATAAATCAATAGTTATATATTTAATTTAATACAATTGCAGCAATAACTGAATTTAAAATAAACCAGTATCAAATATCTTTTGGTAATTTAACAACTTCAAATATATTTAATTATATAAATCAATAGTTATATATTTAATTTAATACAATTGCAGCAATAACTGAATTTAAAATAAACCAGTATCAAATATATTTTTGGTAATAAAACAACCTTAAATATATTTAATTATATAAATCAATAGTTATATATTTAATTTAATACAATTGCAGCAATAACTGAATTTAAAATAAACCAGTATCAAATATATTTTTGGTAATAAAACAACCTTAAATATATTTAATTATATAAATCAATAGTTATATATTTAATTTAATACAATTGCAGCAATAACTGAATTTAAAATAAACCAGTATCAAATATATTTTTGGTAATAAAACAACCTTAAATATATTTAATTATATAAATCAATAGTTATATATTTAATTTAATACAATTGCAGCAATAACTGAATTTAAAATAAACCAGTATCAAATATCTTTTGGTAATTTAACAACTTCAAATATATTTAATTATATAAATCAATAGTTATATATTTAATTTAATACAATTGCAGCAATAACTGAATTTAAAATAAACCAGTATCAAATATCTTTTGGTAATTTAACAACTTCAAATATATTTAATTATATAAATCAATAGTTATATATTTAATTTAATACAATTGCAGCAATAACTGAATTTAAAATAAACCAGTATCAAATATCTTTTGGTAATTTAACAACTTCAAATATATTTAATTATATAAATCAATAGTTATATATTTAATTTAATACAATTGCAGCAATAACTGAATTTAAAATAAACCAGTATCAAATATCTTTTGGTAATTTAACAACTTCAAATATATTTAATTATATAAATCAATAGTTATATATTTAATTTAATACAATTGCAGCAATAACTGAATTTAAAATAAACCAGTATCAAATATATTTTTGGTAATAAAACAACCTTAAATATATTTAATTATATAAATCAATAGTTATATATTTAATTTAATACAATTGCAGCAATAACTGAATTTAAAATAAACCAGTATCAAATATATTTTTGGTAATAAAACAACCTTAAATATATTTAATTATATAAATCAATAGTTATATATTTAATTTAATACAATTGCAGCAATAACTGAATTTAAAATAAACCAGTATCAAATATCTTTTGGTAATTTAACAACTTCAAATATATTTAATTATATAAATCAATAGTTATATATTTAATTTAATACAATTGCAGCAATAACTGAATTTAAAATAAACCAGTATCAAATATCTTTTGGTAATTTAACAACTTCAAATATATTTAATTATATAAATCAATAGTTATATATTTAATTTAATACAATTGCAGCAATAACTGAATTTAAAATAAACCAGTATCAAATATATTTTTGGTAATAAAACAACCTTAAATATATTTAATTATATAAATCAATAGTTATATATTTAATTTAATACAATTGCAGCAATAACTGAATTTAAAATAAACCAGTATCAAATATATTTTTGGTAATAAAACAACCTTAAATATATTTAATTATATAAATCAATAGTTATATATTTAATTTAATACAATTGCAGCAATAACTGAATTTAAAATAAACCAGTATCAAATATATTTTTGGTAATAAAACAACCTTAAATATATTTAATTATATAAATCAATAGTTATATATTTAATTTAATACAATTGCAGCAATAACTGAATTTAAAATAAACCAGTATCAAATATATTTTTGGTAATAAAACAACCTTAAATATATTTAATTATATTAATCAGTAGTTACATATTCAATTTAATAAACTTATAGTAATAACAGAACAATATTATTCTTATTTAAAATAGTTAACCATAATCGTTTGCTTATTGCTATAATTTAAATTTAACTTTTCAATATTTTTCATAAATCATAATAGTTATAATTATATATTAAATTTAATTAAGTTATGGTGACTATCTTATTCCTACCACTATATATTATGTACTCTAGGTATTGAAATAGATATGGAAATCAAAATAAATGGTAACTAAATAATTGATTTATAATATTTTAATCAATTAGCAATAAATTGATTTAAACAATATCTTCTTCAAAAGTCGGTTTTCCTACATACTCTTATAATCGGTTTCAATCTTATTGTTCTACAAATTTAGGTATAATTATTAATATAAGGTAACAAATTTATGCTAAAAATTTTAATTATCAGTTCCTATCATAAGATAATTCAAAACATGCTTCAAAGAAACATGGCCTATATTAACAATATAAAATATGTAAATTGAACATACAATAGAGAATATTGGTAGAAAGACCTTTTAAGATGATCATTGATTGGTTAAGTTTTGCATTTTATGCTTATGTAGTCATATTTTAAAGTGTATTTCATCATGTTATAATGTTTTAAAATATCAAAATAAATATATATTTTAATTTGATATATATATATATATATATATATATATATATATATATATATATATATATATATATATATATAAATGTTTAGTTAATTTTAGTTCCAAACAACCATATATTAGTTTATATTAAAAAGCAACCACATATGTGCGTAGTATAAAGTTAACGATGTCCTTATTATAATTCAACTGAAACTTAAATCAACAAAATTATTTATATATTATTTAAATCGATAACAATCAGACCAATTATATTTCAAAAGGTATTTTACACTAAAATATAAACTAACTAACAAATAAATTTATGGTTTATTATTGTCTATGCTTTTGTTTTTATTCTATTTAGTTCATGTTTTATACTTTTTGAATTTTTAAAACAAACCAGTATCAAATATATTTTTGGTAATAAAACAACCTTAAATATATTTAATTATATAAATCAATAGTTATATATTTAATTTAATACAATTGCAGCAATAACTGAATTTAAAATAAACCAGTATCAAATATCTTTTGGTAATTTAACAACTTCAAATATATTTAATTATATAAATCAATAGTTATATATTTAATTTAATACAATTGCAGCAATAACTGAATTTAAAATAAACCAGTATCAAATATCTTTTGGTAATTTAACAACTTCAAATATATTTAATTATATAAATCAATAGTTATATATTTAATTTAATACAATTGCAGCAATAACTGAATTTAAAATAAACCAGTATCAAATATCTTTTGGTAATTTAACAACTTCAAATATATTTAATTATATAAATCAATAGTTATATATTTAATTTAATACAATTGCAGCAATAACTGAATTTAAAATAAACCAGTATCAAATATATTTTTGGTAATAAAACAACCTTAAATATATTTAATTATATAAATCAATAGTTATATATTTAATTTAATACAATTGCAGCAATAACTGAATTTAAAATAAACCAGTATCAAATATATTTTTGGTAATAAAACAACCTTAAATATATTTAATTATATAAATCAATAGTTATATATTTAATTTAATACAATTGCAGCAATAACTGAATTTAAAATAAACCAGTATCAAATATCTTTTGGTAATTTAACAACTTCAAATATATTTAATTATATAAATCAATAGTTATATATTTAATTTAATACAATTGCAGCAATAACTGAATTTAAAATAAACCAGTATCAAATATATTTTTGGTAATAAAACAACCTTAAATATATTTAATTATATAAATCAATAGTTATATATTTAATTTAATACAATTGCAGCAATAACTGAATTTAAAATAAACCAGTATCAAATATATTTTTGGTAATAAAACAACCTTAAATATATTTAATTATATTAATCAGTGATTTTTTGTATCTGTTATATTTACAAAAATTTCATCCCGCACAAGGTGCGGGTCACTACCTAGTTGTAAAGTAAAATTTTAACAGTTTTGTTAATTTATATTAAAAAGTTCAAGAAAATAAAACAAAACGGATAACCAAATGAACAATAAAAAAAAAGGAACAAATTGGGGAGGCGCAAAAAAACAGTATCGACGACAGAAGCGAAAAGGCGTTAGGTTATGGAGGAGGAGAAAGCGGCGGCATACTACGAGGAGCTCACGCGCAAAGGCGAAGGAGCTGCTCGTTTCAAGCAAGGCCTGGGCTTCTCCTCCGGGTACGACGCCGTTCCGGAGAGAGGCTCAGCGATCGCATCCTCCTCCTCGTTTCTCAACCAGTTCGTCAAAGCTTCTTCCAACCCTAAACCCACCGAGAAAGATTCCGATATCCGATCAATCAGAGATAAGTTGAAGAAGGAGAAGAATAAACCTGAAGATCAGCATCATTCTAGGGTTTCGGAGAGGAGCTACAGAGACTCGAGCGATCGGCGTCGTAATCGGAGTAGAGAGAGAGATAGAAGGAGAAGCAGGAGTGCAGAGAGGCGTAGTAGTGGGTATGGGGATAGAGAGAGACGGAGGCGTAGAAGCAGAAGCAGGAGCAGGAGTAGGAGTTCGTCGCCGAGAAGGGAACGAAGGAGGAGCGAAGATGATAGAAGAGGAAGAAGGAGAGAAGATGCGAAGGAGAAGAAGAAGATTGATTACTCGCGTTTGATCAAAGGCTACGATGATATGGTATACTCTCATTAGCTTTTTGTGTTCCAGATTCTGATGCCCTTTCGTTTATTCTTGCTTTTTTACAGCATCCTTATTATTGAGTTTGAGTTGTGACATTTGAAATGCCATTTATGTTTTTAAGATAAACCCTTGAACTCTAATTTGATACAACTAGTCTTGTGGAGCTCTTTATTTGTATTTTTCTTGTCGTTGCTTTGTGATAGTTGTTTACTTTGATTTTCTGAGGGCTTGTTGCTTTCTTCAACAGTCAGCTGCTGAAAAGGTGAAAGCCAAGATGAAGCTCCAGCTTGATGAAACTGGTAAGTTACTCTCTCCATGCTTTTAGCAGCTCCGAAATAGTTTGAATGTTACTGTTGTTTGGTGGGGTTGTGTGTTGGACCGTAATGTCTTGGCCTTCATAAGGCTTTCTCATTTGTCTAGTCCAAGATTTATTGTAAATAGCCTAGAAGTTTGGTGGTGAATTGTAGCCTTAAGTTGGTTTGTTTCTAAGGGATGAAAATGGAGGTAGGAGACTGCTTTAGGGTATTATGGACTTGTCTACTGTTCTGGTTAGGCATTGGGGCTGTGTTATACCTCTGTATGTATGTTACTCCTTGGAGAAGACTTTCCCAAACTTCTCCCTATCAGTAAAGCAAAACCTTTCATATTGTTTTTGTGACCTCATACATCTAATAGTAACTCTGCATATTGTGAGGCTTGGGACAAACCTTTTCCGGTATATAGATATAGTCTATATGTGAATGTATTTTGTGGTATAGGAAGAGATACTTCTTGGTGACTAACAAAGAAACTGTAAAATCGATACCAGCTCATGTTTATTTCCTCTCTGAAAACGAATTATCTCGCTTGAATTTCAGCTGAGAAAGATACCAGTAAGGGTGCAGGATGGGAACGATTTGAGTTCGACAAAGATGCTCCACTTGATGATGAGGAAGTAGAAGAAGGTCAGTTCCTGTCCTGTGGATTACTACATATACTCCTTGACTCGCTGTACAAAATAGAGCTAAAAACTTCATATGCTTATGCAGCTACCGATGATGACGCTGCCTTAGTGAAACGCATGGGACAGAGCTTTAGGTTTAATGCCATCGAGGTGTGATGAGTCATTATCTTTTATTATCAATCAGTTAATAATCATTTTCAACCAAAACCTGACCTTCAGACAAGTTATTTGGTTGATAATAAACTTGCAGTCGAAAAGGGAAGAGCAACTTAAAGATGCCCACGATGAAGCCATGTTTGGGGCACCCACAGGGCAAACTCTTATTGGTAACAGCGAGGATGATGTTACAGAGACAACTAATGTGAAGGACATTGAAGGAGAAAACAACAGTGGCGCCGTCAGCCTTGTTAGTGAAAAGGTATAAGCTCTCTTATTTCATTTCTTTTGCTGTCTTAACCAATAGTCGATCCTTGGAGTTCCATTTGCAGTAGATTCATAAACTTGTAAAAATCTGATGCTTTGGGGTTATAGGTGCTTGCAAAACAGCAAGGATCTTGGCGTGACCGAGCTCGCAAGTCCTGAATCCCAGTGAAAGTCTAGAAACACTGTAGCAGTTTATAGATGTTGGTCCTCTGTAATTTTTGAATTTCTTTTATTTAATTGAAATTTTGTTGATGTGATCAAAGTGGATTTTATTTGAATCTTCGATACTACTCTCTCCGTTTCGAATTAGTTGTCGTTGTAGAGTGAAACTTCCGTTTCAAAATAATTTATGATTTCAGTGCAAAATTTATTACTTTTATATACTATTCTATTTTTTACTGGTTCAAATGTGGTTAGGTAAATGTGGTTAGGTGTATGGTTAATGATGTTATTCTATGTAAAATATGCAAAATTAAATATTTTCTTAATCTATGTGCACAAATCCAAAACTACAACTAAAATGAAACGGCAGTACTATTTTAAGTGGTGTTTAAAGATTTATTTTTTGTTCCAAAATAATTGATGTTTTCACTAATCCAGATAGAGTTTAATATCATTTGAATTTTATAATCAATTACCAAATGTTGTACATTTTTCTTATTACTTAAATTAGTTTCATTTAATGATTTTTTATATTACCAAGATAAATTGTATAAAATGTGTATTTTCTTAATCTATGTGCAGAAATCTTAAAACCCACTTATATTGAAACAGAGGGGGTATCTTTTTATTTTGTGATATCAAGTGAGAAAGTATAATATGAAAATGTAAATCGTCTAATTTTCTAGCATTATTATGAGGCACATTACACTATTTATTTATTTTAATAAGTATGTGAATTTCATTATGTTAATAATGATACGAGGGATACAAATAGTACTTGAGAACAAATTCCAATGCATTAGTGATAGCTAACTAAAGCATGGGTCTGATCCAATTAAGGTCTGATCCAATCCTAAGACTAGATTAAAGCTTGGTTTAACAGAGCTCCACAAACCGCTATGTGAAACCAGTAGATCAACACTAAGCCTTACCACCGGGACTTGCAGCAAGAGTGATGACCGTTACAGAGGGACAACCGGAGAACATTCTGAGGACCCACAAAATGTCCCAAAGGCAACCGACAAAGAGGTAGGCGAAGCAGGGGCGACTAAATCCTGTTCTGGCCACCACACTGAGTGGTTTACTCCAGACGTTGTATCATCCAGAGACTAGCATGAAGGCATCCTGTGAGTCCCATTCCGAAGAGAAGAAGCGAGCTAAGAAGGCGCGAGATGTTGCTAGCGAGAGCAAGCAGAGATTTATGCTCCCGACTCCGGTCCCTACACACTAGCAAACACTGAAGGGATAACGCTTCAAGAACCTGGAAGAGGCAGAATACACGACAGCAAGCTTCCTTATGGAAACATGAGGAACAGGGGAGCAAAAGCTCCAATCAACAGAGGCGAGTAAATCCTCTAAGCTAAGCGTTAAGGAGGTCCGATGAAGAAGTCCCAGGCGAAGCCTCATATCGCCAGCACGTCGCAGATCTGAGGATCCAGACAGGGAGATCTGACAGAGCAACCGTAGGCGGAGATAAGGGAACCGAGAAGAGGTGGAGTACTAGCCAAAGGAGCAGAGGCAGCGATGTTAAGCAACTCCGACAAGCTCTCCAAAATGAATCTGACCCAGATCCATCGCACCAAAACCCAGATCTACCTCCAGAACGGTGCTTCCTGAGGCTCCACGACTCACCATCTCCACGCCAACACTCCAGAGAAGCCTGAGCACACACTCAAGCAACCGATTTGAACCGTCGGAATCCGGCCACAATCCCGCAGTAAATCAGAGATGAAGAGCAAAGAAGAGAAGATGAAGCCGAGAAACAGCAGGGAAAGAGGTGGAAAAGACTAGAAAAAAAAAGATAAGTGGCGACCGACGGTCAGAGAGCACCGCCGGTCACCGAAGCGGCGAGCACGGATGAGACGGCTAGGGTAAAGGAGGTGGGGGAAGAAAGAGAAGAGAGAAACTTTCTCTCACAATTTTTTTAAACGTATCGTGTCCCATTACACTATTCTTTGAACACATATTTGACTGGTTCGATAAAAAAAACAAATACTAGTTATTGACATTTATAATTGGCTAAACAGACTTCTCTTTGTACCATTAAGAAATAGCTAAAAATGGACGCACAAATACATCACTTTTCATTGACATACAAATATATGAAAAACAAACATGATAAACTGATATTCGAGCATAAATCATAAAATAAAATAATAAGGAAATATCATATATAGGAAGAACCGACGAAACTTCATAATTTGAGTGTAGAGTCAAAATGATTCTCATTATCTGATACAATCAAATAAACAGAATTTTCAAGGATTAAAGAAGATCGTACACATGCATAAGTAATCGCCAACGATAACTCGCAAAATTGTTTCCAGTTAATAAAATACGCAGAAGATAAGAGAATCTTGCAACTTGCCCAATTGGCATTTGCTGCAATTTGCCCATCTTTATAGGAGCGCGTCAATAAACCGCACCTCGAAACGCTATAAGGACAGACGTCAACACGCTATTGGACTCGAGCTGGACGCCACCCTGCCAATCAGAAATAGTTTCGAATTTACAGAAAATAAAATAAATATTTAATTAATTTGTTTCTTACACTCACCCGAAAGAAACGTAAAAAAAAAAAAAAACTAATAAAGTCAAATAAAAGCCCTTTGTGGGGTCTTGTCTCAACACAACACTCATTCTCGGAGAAGCCGTCCTCATCTTGTAATCTCTCTCGATCGGACATCGGACAGCATCTTATCCGCGATTCCAATGTCGAGCCGTTGGTTGAGACCCGAGGTACGAATCCTAGGAGTTCGTTCATCCGTTGATTCTCTGTTGACTGCCGTTTTTCTTTATAATTTCCAATCTGTATTAGCGTAGATCTGTGGATGATTCGAGTTTTTTTTTTAAGATCTGACTCGCTCCTGTGTACCAAGTTGTGAACGTGTTTTTGTTTCTCCTACTTATTCAGGTGTATCCGTTGTTCGCGGCTACGGGAGTTGCGGTGGGGATCTGCGCCTTTTCGTTGATCAGAAACATCACCGGCAATCCTGAAGTCAGGTTTGTCTCCCTCCTTTTGTGTCTTAGATCATCCGACCAACATATTTGGCTCTCTCTTGTTGTGTATTCACATGAAGATATTGTTTAATCTTAAACGAGTCGTTTCACCTAAACGTAGTCGTTTGATTTAGACTTTTGACTAGGAACCAGAAATTTAATTCGGTGTTATTTATTATGCTGCTCATATGATAGAGAAGAGAACAAACTAGAAAAAAATCAACGCAGAGATGTTGAGCTTTTTCTTCTTTCATTCTTTAGGATTTGTGTTTTTGTTTTGTTGTGTGTTTCTAAAGTGGTGTTCTTTCTTTTCTTCTTTCTTCATTGTGAATGTAACAACCAGATGTACCAAGGAGAACAGGGCTGCTGGGGTTTTGGATAACCATGCAGAAGGAGAGAAGTACAAGGAGAACTTCCTGAGGAAGTACGTTCGCAACAAGCACCCAGAGATCATGCCTGGCATCAACAAATTCTTCACTGATCCTAAATACTGATTATCAAAACATTTTCCCCATGCACTGCTTTCTTGTCATATTGTTTCTTGAATTGAATCTCTTCAGTCTTCCCTATGATTATAAACCCTCATTTGTCAATTTCACATTGTGATGTGTCCTCCAGCTGAGATCACTTCTTATGCTACTGCTGTCTTCTGTTGTCACTTTTGAGCAGATAATAAGATAACTACTTCGTGTATGAATTTCTGCAATATTTATTGACAGGATCTCGACTTTTCACAATATTGTAGACTTATTAACTAGAAACGTTTCATGATTTTCGTTTCAGTACCAAGTCTTGAGGAACTCTTTTCTCACTCCTAGTTTGTTGTATGTTATGATATGAACACTACTTGAATGTGCAAATGCACATAGAGGAGAGAGAGAGAGAGAGAGAGAGGTCAAATTATTGATAAAAAAGGCTGGGTATCAAATCTCTAAACCAAGGGTCACGGAACAAACATCATCTTGCTGAAATTTATTATTATCTGAAAATGAGGTCAAAAACAACCAGAATTTGCTGTTGCTAAAACAGATGCATAGATAACCAATGGTGTACAAAAGGTTACAAACTCTCAGTGTACCTGATGGAAGACATTCTCTCTCTCTCAAAGAGCATTTGAGTATTGGGTACAATACAACTAAAGAGGAAAATGCTCCATATCCATTGAAGGAAATCCTGTTTTCTCCATTCTGATCCCTCTCAGTAAGCTCTTTGCCTTTTCTTTCTCCTGAAAACAAGAAATGCCATCTCGTCACACACTGTGTAATAATAAGTATATTAGGTGATACACCATCCTTGTTAACAAAAGTGCTAACAGCTGGAGCAAACAAACTTACAGGGCCACTGTAATCGAGGATACGGGTGCAATACACTTCTGCTTCTTCAAACTTCTTGTGAGTTTTGAAATGTGTAGCCAGGAAAACCAAAGCCTCTAACATGTTTGGTCCTTCTAATCCTTCACTATCCATTCTCTCTAAATCCTTCTCGAAGTAAACCGCAGCTTCTTCCTCACGTCCAAGCTTCTGATAAAGCTTCGCCAGCTGGTTAAGAGCTATTCCTTCTGTGTCAGTACAGTTCACAGCTCTTTTATAGCACTTTATGGCTTCTTCCAGCATGTAAATCTGCTCGGTTTGGTAGCATTTAGCCATGGCTATCCACAACCGAGAATCGTTTGGAAGAAAGAATATGGATTTGCGGAAATAGTGAAGCGCATAGAAAGGCATCCCCATCATCTCATATGCTTGTCCTAACCCATACCAAGCTCGGTAATCACATGGGTTTATATCAACAGCTCGTCGATACGCGTCAATGGCGGCAGTAGTGTTCTTCATCTCAACATATTCGTGGCCCATAAGAGTCCACGCAGACAAGTACTTCTTGTTCAGTTTCAAAGCTCTCCGGAAGTACATTACTGCTTTCTCATGCTGCCCCTTCAAACTGTAGTAATTGCCAATGATGCAGCAAGACTCAGGCCTGTATTTATCAGTCAAGAACACCTTGTGAGCAAGGTAACTCAGCGCAGCACATGCTTCTTTTGCATACAGAACGTTGGAATACAAGTCCATATCTTCCACACGATAGGGATCGTTTCTCAGAAGGTCTTCAAACATTATCTCAACCTGGTCAAACTCCCTAAGACTGTACTGAGCTTTTGCAGTTTGAGCTTGGATGTAGTTGCTGAAACTGAAGATACCTTGCAGATATTCGTACTTGGCCAAGGACTCGGTATGCATTCTGAGTTCTTGATAAGCACTGGCAAGGAAAAACTCCTTCATCCAGTGGTTGCTTAGATTAAGGCTATTCAAGATTTCGATCGAAGTACACAGAGACTGAAGCTCTGACCAGGCATTCCAGTTCCATGGATAGCTGTTCACAGACTCCACGAGGCTGGCACGAGCAAGAGTTTCATTCCCTTTTTCTTTAAGAACCACACCATACAAGTATAGTCCAAAAGAGTCAATTGCTCCGGTTCTCTTCATGGCTGATAGTTCCCTCTCCAAAGATACCAGTTCACGGTTTATGGCATCACTCTTACCCAAGGAACCTTCAAGTTCTATCATTTCTTCCTCTTTCCGTTTTTCTCCAGCCTTCATGGAAACCATAACAAAGTGAATGCCATGTTATACAAAACTATTGGTTTTAATGAAGATACACGTGGGAGTAAACAAATCCATAAATTGTTATCTTTATACATGAAGAACAACTTCCAACTAAGTTCTTCACTAAATCAGTTGCATACCCTAAGACTTGTATTCATATAACTTATATGTGACTAGTTTATAAACAGCCCACAAGGCCAAGACCAAAAGAAACCTCACAGAACACTGGAGCTTCCTTCTAAGAAAACCTCACATTACATCACTTCATTTCAATAGAATATATAGAAGCTCTAACTAAACAAGAAGAGTAGAGCATACCAGATAAAGGGCATAGCAGCGCAAGAAAACAGATTTCTTGCTCATTTGATCACGAAGCACATGGGAAGCCCTTCTGTACTCTCGACAATTGAAGTAAGACTTGGCCAAATGGTAAAGATCACCATCAGTAACTTCATCTTCTACCGGGAGAGGAGTAGCTGCTTGAGAGAAGCCAACGGAAGGTAGTGGCGTTGAGATAGATTCGTTGGTGCCGAACCTTCTACGGATACTCGAGCTTCCTCGCTGGAACCTGGTGTTGGAAGGTGTGAAATTAGAGGGGTCTTGCTCTATCCCCACAAGCTGCTCTCCTGCCCTGAAGAAGTGCTCAAAAATTGAAACTTTAACTCAAAAATTGAACCAAAATAGCATCAAAAGAACACATTTTTCAAACATTCTAAGCTCAAAACTTAAGCTGCCATATCAGAACACAAAACCCACAAAATCCCATGTCAATTAATCAGAAATTCAGCAATTGGCTTCAGAATCCGATCGTTACAGATGAAGCCAAATCGTAAATGAAACTGAAGAGATTCAATTTTCGGTGGGACCAATGCAGAAGAATAAGGATTAGGGTTTTTAAGAAAAGGAACCATTTTGCGGCGGAGTGTAGACAACGTTCGCTGAGCTGTTCAATAGCCGCACGGATCTCGTTGCGGCAACTCTCTTTGGAGACCATAGCAGAAGCTCTGTTTAAGTTAAAAAGCGTTGGACAAACTAATATCGATGAAAGAATCTGTTATTCTTCTTCGTCCCGGAGATTTCTGAAAAAAGTCTCTCCCTCCATCCAATCATTTTGAAATGAGAGAGAAATACACGTGTTTCTTGGGCTCGTTGATTTTGCATTATCAACTTTGGGCTTTAAAACAGGCCCATAAAACAAAAACGTGAAATAAGAATTTTTAAATTATTGGTTTAAGAATTCTGCATAGGAAGCTTCTTCGGACGTCTGCTTCCCGTTTCAGAACCGGAATAGGAATCTTGTGGAAACTTACAGAATCTCGCTTCCAAAAGGCTTCTAAAATATTCTTTTTAAAAACACGTTGGAAGCTTACGATTCCGTTTTGGAATCACGCTTCCGTTTTTTTTTAAAACACAATGTCATAAATCAATAAAAATATAAAATTATACTTTTTAATTTACATAAAATCCAAATTTTAATAGTAAAAAAATATAGAGAATAGAAATATACAAATATTAAAACTAATACTATAAATTATCTTTATGCATTAAAGTTTTTTATTAAAATATATGCATTGAAGTTTTTATTACAGATATAGCATATATTCAAATATAAAGTATTTAAAATAAATATTATAATAATTTCTTTTAAACTTAATATATGTGTATTTTCAGAGTTTTAATATGAAATCATTTTTTAAAATTATTATAAATGAATAATGCTTTATTTTAAATTTAAATCATATAACTTTAGTCCTATATTTAATAAATAATTATTAGATTTTAATATATATATACATGTTTCCAACACGTTTCCGCTTCCTAATTTTTTTTTAAATCTTGCATCTGCGCTTCCATACGTTTCCGCTTCCGCGTACCCGCTTCCGTTTCCATGTAACATAAGAATTCTAAAGAAATTATAAAATTTTGAAAATCCATTGTTATTGGTTTATGGATTTAAAATATCTTACCAAAATCCATCGCTACTGGTTTGAACAAATATTTTGTTATTCAAAAAATTTAGTTGTCATTAATTTTGTAATTTTATTAAATTCTATTGTTATTAGAAGTTAAATTCTTTATATTCTTGCTCATATAAACTTTGAAAATATCATGTATAGTCATAAGATTCTTAAAATCTATCTAAGAAAAACATACACATGCAAACTCAAAAATTAGAAGGCTGTTTCAAAACAAATGTGAATACACCATCCACGATCATCATTATTATAACCAAAAGAAGAAACAATGAAAACAAACTGAAGAGAGAAATGGTTATTATACCAAAACTAACATGACTACACCAGTTTTGAATGATACCTAGTAGTTGACAAAAAAAAAAAAGTATGATACCTGGTAACAAAACTGATAAAAATCTAACTTACCATAACAAAAAGAACATCACCATGTTATGTTATTGGTATCAGATTTCCCAGTCATACTATACCATAACACAAAGAACAAATACCAATAAAAAATATGCCTCACCAGTCACCATCATCTTTGACTTCCGTTTCCTACTGCATATTTCCACATATTAGAAACTATCATGTTTCTCCAATTATTAGAGTACTATTGTTGTTGAGATTCAATAGTGCCTACTTCTCCTTGTTCTTCTTCTTCCTCTCCGTTGTCTTCATTGATTACTTCTTTTGGAAAAAGCATCTACCCAGCACTCTTTGCGTAAAACATTATGTAATCTAGCACGTGCCAAAACTAACTCCACTTATGTCTTAAAAGAGAAAGGAGGCACAATTTTAAAAATTAGAAAACGAGATTTAAAGATACCAAATATTCTTTCGATCACATTTCTTAAAGACGCAGGCCAAAAATTGAATAACTCGTTCTGATTATTGGGATCATGACCTTCACCCCTTAATTCTTGTTGATGATATCGAGTACTTCTGAATGGAGCTAAAAGCTTATGACGGTTGGTAAACCTACAATCTGCTAAATAAACTTTTCCTAAAACATCTTAATGAAATCATGAGATGAACCTTCTCATCCACCAAGAACATACATGAATTGTAGATCAAAATTGCAAGTCGCAAAAAAAATTTGTGATACAAATCCTTTGCGATTACGATAGCTTTACACATCACATTTTGGTACCATTGCAAATATATGTGTGCCATCTATTGCTTTGATGCAATCCATCTGTGATAAATATTAATATGTCAAATAAAAACATATGGAAAGAAAACTTAATAATACTTTAGAAAAATCGGAACTAAATACATTGAAATAAGGATAAAACGTATGCTCTTTCTTATCTTTGCACATATTGTCACTTCAGGCTTTGCCATCAAATCTGGCGCTAAAATATTCAATGTTTTAAAACCTTATGAAAGTTCTCACTAGTAGCAAATATTGATCTCTTAAATGTATATATTGTGTAACAATATTTTGAACTCTGGCCAATAGTTAGGAGAACTGTCGCCACCATCTCTTCAATGCATATATTGCGGGTATTTCGCATACATGTTTTCACCCTTATAAGATTACACATCTTAAAAAATGAACTTGGATACATACAATATAAAGATCAAAAGTGCTCTAGCGAAAAGAAGCATTACCTTATAAGGAGAAACTTTTTGAAAATATATTATGCAAATCCATAATAATATATAAACATCTATAGAAATCAATACAAAATATTTGATATAAATTCAGAAAATATTTGTTAACTCTACTTAACTTCTAAAAATTTGTCAACTTTTAAAATCACTAATCTCTTTCCAAATTCTGATTCCAATAACCCGCTCTAAACTTTGCTTTCTCTTACATGATTAAATGTGAGTTCAGTGTATATTTATATTTATTACTTTATATATCCACAATTCTGTCTTATTGATGTACACACTTTTTATTTAAAAAGCTTAAATAGCTAAAGAACAACAAAGCTTACAATTTATTTTCCTATCATTAGACATTTAGAATTATTGTTATACAAGTAATCAGATATAGCCGTAATTTTGTGAAATTAGTCAACTTCATTATCTTCCACCATGATATATATATATATATATGTACATATATAGAAAAACTTACTAAGATAGCAGTAAAACTTTTTTTTATCATATATATAGCATATAAGGGTCAAAATGACAAAAATCAATATTATTAAACACATGAGTACTTTTTGAGGCCTTCTTGGGTTTTACAAATATTTACATTCATACCATTATCTTATTTAATAATTTCGTAATACTTTATATTCCAACAAACTTTCATTATTTAATTCCCATTTACTCTTTACGTCATTAGATAGTTCGTAAGCCTTAAAATGTATTTTTTTCAAAAGTGTCAAGTAACTTCGAGAATATCAGGTCATGTCGTTTAACTGTGTTTTCTAAGATCATAAGATATACCTTTTAACTTTCATGCAATTATAAATTTCAACTTTCATGAATTTGACTAAGTTTTTTTGAGAAGTCTTCTTTCTTAGTTTTAGTAAATTTGACTAAGCTTTTGTTTTGTTTTGTAGTGTTTTGTTATGAGTGGGTAAAATGTTTTAAAAAAATTCTTGGTATGTTGTAACGATAACTTCAATATTGTCAAGTATTTTTGGCAAAACATGAACATGTTTACCAAATTCGTTTGATTAACATCACTTCATGTTTACAAAAACATTCACAAATAAAATAGTACACATACAAATCATAAAACAGACCATGAAAAAAACTATTACAGATTGGGCTAGATATCCTTCCTCAATGTAGATAAGCTTGGACTCCACTTGACATCATCCTTTTGTACCACTTCGGACAGAAGACTTTGTGGGAAGTCTTCTAGCATAAAAAAAACATTAAAAGACTTCCCAAGAAGTCTTCCGAGAGTCTTCTGAGAAGCCTTCGAGAGTCTGACTCAGATCTGAAAAATCTGTATATTCAAAAGCAATCAAATGGCTTCAAAACAGAAAGAACTTCAAAAATAATTTTTTATGCTTAAATAATAAACATAACAGTCACATTAGGTTGAAACTATAAAACTTTAGAATCTAATATATAAACACACAAAAATACATATCAAAATTTGCACCACTTTGGGTGAAGACTTGAAGACTCCTTGGGAAGTCTTCTAGCATAAAAACATTAAAAGACTTCCCAAGAAGTCTTCGAGAGTCTTCGAGAGAGGTTTCAAAGTCTGTCTCGGATCTGAAAAATCAGTATATTCAAAAGCAATCAAATGGCTTCAAAACAGAAAGAACTTCAAAAATAATTTTTTATGCTTAAATAATAAACATAACAGTCACATTAGGTTGAAACTATAAAACTTTAGAATCTAATATATAAACACACAAAAATACATATCCAAAATTTGCACCACTTTGGGTAGATGATTTGGAAGACTTCTGAAGACTTCATGGGAAGTCTTCTAGCATAAAAACATTAAAAGACTTCCCAAGAAGTCTTCGAGAGTCTTCGAGAGTCTTCGAGAGAGGTTTCAAAGTCTGTCTCGGATCTGAAAAATCTGTATATTCAAAAGCAATCAAATGGCTTCAAAACAGAAAGAACTTCAAAAATAATTTTTATGCTTAAATAATAAACATAACAGTCACATTAGGTTGAAACTATAAAACTTTAGAATCTAATATATAAACACACAAAAATACATATCCAAAATTTGCACCACTTTGGGCAGAAGACTTCAGAAGACTCCTTGGGAAGTCTTCTAGCATAAAAAGCATTAGAAGACTTCCGAGAAGTCTAGAAATCTTCTAAGATTTTTCCGAAAGTCTTATGAGAGTCTTCCAAAGGTCTCCTACGAAGTTTTCTAAAGTCTGAGCCAGATCTAAAAACTCTGCATATTCAAAAGCATCTAAATTGCTTCAAAACAGAGAAAACTTCAAAAATAAAATTGTTATTCTTAAATAATAAACAAAATAGTTACATTATGTTTAATCTATAACTTTTAGAATCTAATATATAAACACACAAAAATACATATCCAAAATTTGCACCACTTTGGGTGAAGACTTGAAGACTCCTTGGGAAGTCTTCTAGCATAAAAGCATTAGAAGACTTCCCGAGAAGTCTAGAAATCTTCTAAGATTTTTCCGAAAGTCTTATGAGAGTCTTCCAAAGGTCTCCTACGAAGTTTTCTAAAGTCTGAGCCAGATCTAAAAACTCTGCATATTCAAAAGCATCTAAATTGCTTCAAAACAGAGAAAACTTCAAAAATAAAATTGTTATTCTTAAATAATAAACAAAATAGTTACATTATGTTTAATCTATAACTTTTTAGAATCTAATATATAAGCACACAAAAATACAGATCCAAAATTTACACCACTTTGGGTAGATGATTTCGGAAGACTTCCTGAAGACTTCATGGGAAGTCTTCTAGCATAAAATGTATTAGAGTGAGAAGTCTTCTGAGAGTCTTCTGAGAGAGGTTTCAAAGTCTGTCTCAGATCTGAAAAAACATGCAAAATCAAAAACATTCAAAACAGAGAAAAACTTTAAAAATAAACTTTTTATGCTTCGATAATAAACAAAATAGTTACATTATATTGAATCTATATCTTTTTAGAATCTAATATATAAAACAAATATCCAAAATTTATAGATCTACCTTTACAGGAGTGAAAGATGAGAACCATGTAATGGAAAACCTGCAAAAAGAAGATAAATTAGTGAGAAGACATAAGAAAAAATGAGAAATAGATATAAAGTTTGGTATTTTGATGTTCAAAGAGATTAAAGAGAGGTTGGAGAGTTTTAGAGTAATAAACATTACATTTTTATTGCAGCCATTTGAGAGGAAGAAAGAGAATGTGTAAATTTTCTTTATATATGAAGACAAAAATTTCAATTAGGTTAAATATTTTCGTAAAGAAGACTTCCAAAGAAGTCTTCTAGACCCTAAAATCAAACAACTTACTAAATAGCCAAAAAACAATTCATTAAATATAAAATCAACTTTTAAAGTGTTTAATATACACAAAACTAAACACATATATGTCAAATTTAATTGTTTTTTTTTTAAGTTAAGATTTTAAAATCTAACCCTAAAAATACCAACAATACAATAACATATGTTACCAAACCCTAAACCAATGACTATCATGACTCAAATTTGTATTCATTTATCTATGTTGAAAATAATTCAATTTTAATAAAATTAAATGTACATCATTTAGGAATTTTAAATTTATGATTTAGTTTTTTTTTCCTATCACAATATATTTTATAAATTACATTTTAACATCTAATACATAAGAAGACTTTCACTGGAAGACTTCTGGAAGACTTTCCCTGAAAGACTTCTGGAAGACTTTCCCTGAAAGACTTGTGGAAAACTTCGATTTAGGCGGGAAGCCTAAATTTTTTCTAAAATTTAGGCAGGAATCCTAAATTATACTAAAATTTAGGCGGAAATGCCAGAAGATTTCCTGGGAAGTCTTCAGTGAGTCTTCCAGACCCTATAATCAAATAACTAAGAAAAAAAACTTCCTTAAACTTAAAAGACACTTAGAAAGCGTTTAAATAAAGTTATTAGATAGTCACTAAACACATATATGTCAATTTTTTTTTAAATTAAAATATAAGATATTAGAATCTAACCCTACAAAAATACCAACAATACTACAACATTGTTACCATACCCTAAACCAAAGACTATCATGACTTAATCTACATTCAATCATCTATGTTGAAAATAATTCAATTTCTTAAAAACTAAATTTCCACCATTTAGAAATATTTATTAACACATTAGTTCGATTTTTACCTTACAAAATATTTTTTTAATAATTTTTTTTTTTATATTTATTTTAAGATCTAATTCATGAGAAGACTTTCTCTATAAGACTTCTGGAAGAGTTCTGTAAGACTTCGATTTAGGCGGGAAACCTAAATTCTTCTAAAATTTAGGTGGGATACGTCAGAAGACTTCTTGGAAAGACTTCTTTTTAAGTCTTCTGTGAGTCTTCCAGACCCTATAGTCAAATAACTATGCAAAAAACCACTTTTTAAACTTAAAAGAAACTTAGAAAGTGTTTAAATCAAGTTATTAAATAGTTACTAAACATAAATAGGTCAATTTGAAAACAAAATAAAATGAAAGTAAGATTTCAGAAACTAACCCTAAAGATACCAACAATACTATAACATATGTTACCAAACCCTAAACCAATGACTCATGAACCAATCTACATTCATTCATCAATGTTGAAAATAATTTAATTTTAGATAAAATAAATATACATCACCGAGAAATGTTTACTTTTATATGATTTCAATTTTTTACCCATCAAAATATTTTTTTATAAAATTTTTAGATTATTTTCAAGATCTAGTGAACGAGAATACTTCAAAAGAAGTCTTCCGTGAGAAGACTTCCAAATAAGTCTTCTCTAACGGAGGGTTATAATGGTAAAACTGAATACAGATTTTTTGTTTATTCATAAGGGGGCTGTTGTAATTTCACTAGGCTGTTAGATTACTTTTGCATTACTTTTGCATTTGATTGAATTTGGGGTACGCTTTTGTATTCAAAATCAAGTTTTGAATCATATTTGATAATTTCCCGTAGAAATTTTTGTTTTTTTTAAATAAATGTCAAACATAACTGCCATACCATATATAAATTCACATAGTTTAAATAACTTACGTCAATTTATTAAGAGTATATTACTCTTTTAATGAAGCATATTTTAATCATTTTCCTCATTATGCGTTCTTTTTAGTCAAGAAAACTTTCTATGAAATATCTTAGGAAATTTGCCCATATATATGTGTGTATCTATATATACTATACTAAAAGGAGAATAAAATTATCATTTAGCCTATCCACGTAGGCACGGAAAATCAACCAATCAGAGAGTTTGAAGTTGCCACGTCACCTCCGCTTGAGATAAGAAAAAAAAATGCGACAGAAAGGATCGAACCTAGGTTAGTATGACATAAATATAGGACAGTTACCACTAAGCCATTGAAACTTTCTTGGACACATATACAAGAATCACTAATTATATATGTATGTATTTAAAAACCCAAGATAAACCTAAAACTAGGCCCCGAGTAATCTCCGCTTAATCCCCGATTTTTACATTAGGCGTTAGGTGCAACCAGAGCGTGCGTATAGCGGCTACCGAATTTTCGAACATGGGCACTAAAAATCAAACCTCCTCTTTACTCCCATCTTTAATGTCTTTCGTTTCAACTCCCTCTCTATCTATTTCTTATAATCCTCTTCACCATTTTTGGTTCCAATCAAAATCCTCTCAAGAAGTCGAACCCGCAATGGAACCCGATGGAAAATCCCCACCGATCAAAAACATCGGCAAAACAGGAGTCTCCTCCACCAACCCTGTCTCCGGCGATCCTATGTCGAAGAAACCAAACGACAAGGCGGTTTTCCACTCCGAATCCTCCGCCAAAGCCGATGAAGTGTTGTTCTTCAGAGATGTCGAATTCGGACCACAAGAAGACGAGTTAATGTCTCGTCTGATCCTATGTCGATTAGCTTGGTCTATTAATTAACTTAAATATTTTTGTTTGTTTGTTTACCCTTAACCTTTCTCTTTGTGGTGTAATCAGTGGATCAATAACTACGTTGAGAAAAGAAACTATACCACTTTCATATTCTAATGGTTTTTATCTTGCTTATGGTGTGTATTGCCCCTCTCTCTCAAATACTTGAAACAAAAACCTTTAGCTCATTCAAGTCACGATATCAAGTTGCTCTCATAAAATCTGATGCAACTTCTCTTTGCTTATGAAGTTTATAATGTTTTTTATTACAGGTTATCTATATCAACTCTATGAAATAAATAGAAGATTAATATAGAAAAAATCTTAAATACAGAAAACTCTAAAAATTAACAAAAAAACTAATAAAAATTAAACTATGATATCACTTGAAAGCTTCTTTGACAATATTAATAAAATATTTAAGCGATAATTACACAAGTTTGATTTTTTTTTGCCTCCCACAAGTTTATTATTAATTAGCATCAGTTATTTCAAGATGTTTAAGAAAGGATGGACAAAAAAAAGGATGGACATAAATGATAAATCGAACTATGAGTAGTACTTTGTAAAGCTGACTTAGATAATACATCTGCACATCCATTTCCAGTCCTTTTCGATGCCTAAATTCAATTTCTTCAAAGTTGTTCTTCCACAAAGAGATCGTATGAGATATTGTTTTGATATTCAGATTTGTTTCTTGATTGTTAAGAAGATTGATAACTGTAAAAATGTCTCATTCGAATATGATATGTCTATAACCGAGTCCCCAACATGAGACAAGTTTTTTAAAAAGTAAGTAATTTCAGTTTTCTTATATTATATAATAAATATATATTATTTACTGATAATAAAAATATAGTTATTCATCTATCACAAATATCTATGCAAATATGTGAATCAAGTACAACAATCAAACAAGATAATAATATCCACAAAGAAAAATTTAAAAATATATTTATGTTATGTAGTCTTATTTTATATTCTTTAAATAATGTAATACAATATTATACATTATTTTTTTAGAATTAAAAAATACATATAATATCTTATATGCGCATAGCGTTGTTAAAAAATCTAGTATATATTTATTGGACATTCAATCAAAACTACTATAACTAGGGAAATCTAATTTTAGAAAATATGTGCATTTATACTGACTGGATCTCATATTAATTGCTAGCACTAAAACTTTATAAATCCCAAAAGATTTAATTTTCCAAAATCAAATATAATAACACAAATTCAAATTAAGCACATTATACAAAACCAAATAAACTTTTTTTATCCAAAAAATATAAAATAAAATTAATTAGTAAACGAAAAATGTAATTTTAGGTTCGTAATTTTACGTTAATCTGAACCGTAAATATTGTTAAACAAAAATTTTTCAAACCGGAAAAAACAAAAACCGATAATTCAGACCGGAACCGACCACAGAACCGTAAGGAGGGGAACAGCTTTACTACATTTGAGGGGGGGGGGAGAGTGTGTCTGTTTGGGAAGGAGAAAGGAAAGGAGGACCCAAATAAACGGAACGAAATTCAAATTGGCGCTCAAGTTTTCAATTTTCAACGTATCTTCCCTCCCATTTATTTCGTATCTAATTTCCTTAAATCCTTCTTCCATCATATCAATCAACCCATCGTCTCCGTCAAAAAAAAAATAATGTCAGATCCGCCGCCGGAAAACCCCAAACTGACGCTCACTTCATCTTCGTCAATGCCGGAATCTTCTTCCTCTTTGCACCATTCCTACAGCCGGAAGCAGAAATCTCTGGGCCTTCTTTGTACCAAGTCAGTTCCTTAATAATCATCTAAAGTTTGCGTCTTTGGTTATCTAATCATCTTTTTTCTTCAGTTTCTTAGCTCTGTATAATCGACATGGAATCGAAACGATTGGGCTTGATGACGCCGCCTCAAAATTAGGTTTTTCACCCTACCCAGTTTCCCATTCTGTGTAATATTTAATTTCCGATTGGGTCTGAATTTGATTTTGTCTTCAGGAGTTGAGAGACGGAGAATCTACGATATTGTTAATGTTCTTGAGAGTGTTGGGGTGAGATTTGTTCCTTTCTTTCATCACTGCTTTTTCATTTTTTTTCTTCAGTCTGATATCTTAATGTTTGAATATTTTAGGTTTTAACAAAAAGAGCCAAGAATCAGTATACGTGGAAAGGGTTTTCAGCGATTCCAGCAGCATTGAAGGAGCTACAAGTGAGTTTCTTTACTGTTACAAAATGTATTGTATATAGGCTTTGATTTGCAAATCCTCATAGGGTAGTGTGTTCCTGATGCAGGAAGAAGGTGCTAAGGACACTTTTCACCGTTTTTATACCAACGAGAATGTCAAAGTAGGTGGATTTGGATTTGGCTTGGTTTAATCACTATTTTAAGTCTTGGAGTTACTGTCTCCGTGCTTCTTATGCTGTAAGGGTCTGCTATATTTCAGGTATCTGATGATGAGGATGATGAGGAAGAGTCTTCTTCTCAGCCTCTTTCTAGTAGCCAGACTGATACCTCAAAACCTCCCCAATCTTCAGATTCTTCTAAAATAGGTACTTTGTGTGTCTGTCTGTCTGTCTGTAGGTTTAGTTTCCGTTGCAAAGTAGAGTCAGTGATGTACCAAGTTCTATGTTAGATTGAGCCATCTTGCCAATTAATGGAAGTCGCACTGGACCTTTAGGCCGAAGAACAAGATATAATGTGGATTCCCTGACATTTGGTTGGTTGCTTATGTGTAACAGATAATCGACGAGAGAAATCTTTAGGACTGCTTACTCAGAACTTTATTAAACTCTTTGTTTGCTCTGAAGTAAGTGATAATGTTTTCATATTAGTTTTACAAACTAGAGAGTTTTTCATCAGGTTTTATTTTTAAAATGCTTTAGGCTAGGATCATCTCCCTTGACGAGGCTGCAAAATTACTGCTTGGAGATGCCCACAATACATCAGTAATGAGAAGTAATGATCTCCATCTTGTGAACTCTTTTTGGTTATTCTGCATGCTCACTTGAGATATATTCTGATCAATCGAGTTTGTTGACTCATATTGATATCTTTTTTGTGGCAGCAAAAGTGAGGCGGCTTTATGATATTGCGAATGTCTTGTCGTCAATGAATCTCATTGAGAAGGTAAACTAAAAAAACTACTATTATAGCTGGCTGCAGTATTTCATGTACCATCAATCATCTACGTAGTATGTAAATTAGTCTTACTATTTTATCTGGTGGTGACAGACTCACACCTTAGATTCTAGAAAACCAGCTTTCAAATGGTTAGGATACAATGGTGAGCCTACTTTCACACTGAGCAGCGATCTGATGATGCAAACCGAACCAAAGAAAAGAGTTTTTGGAACTGATCTCACAAACGTCAGTGTCAAGAGAAGCAGAACCCATGAAAATGCTACTGAGAGGAGGATGAAGATGAAACAACACATGATAGCAGATAGTTCTTATAATCAAAGCTCTGATGATGGATTAAGAGGTTACGAGTTTGGTCCTTTTGCACCAGCAACTGGTGGTACATTTCCAGCTGCTCCATTGGAGGACAACTCTAGGAGAGCTTTTGATGTTGAGAATCTGGTTTCGGATTACCGTCCGTCTTACCAAAATCAAGGTAACATATAATATCCACATTCACTTGATGTTTTGCTTTTAAAAACAAACATGTTAAACAATTATATTCAGTGTTGAAAGACCTCTTTGCACATTACATGGATGCTTGGAAGTCATGGTACAGTGAAGTCACGCAGAAGATTCCATTACCAGATACCTCAAAACACCATTAGAAATATTCTTAACCAGTGAACATTTCGTTTTGACCACTGTGGATTTAGTTTCTCCACATTTGTAACTGTAGGAATCCGACAATTTTAAGATGCAGACTGCACAACCTCTGTGCTTTTGTAGGTTGTGTAGAAATCATCTTTTGCTTGGTTCTGTTGCCAGTTGTATGTAACTTATATAATCCCATCTTTTATTTTTAAAGAATCTCAAAGTGAAAACGTAGGTTCTATAAGGATCTCTTTGTTTCAATATTGTCGGTGTACACTCATTAGTATCAGGAAGTATAGTTTTCATCTCAGAGCTTGGAAGGAGCTTTATACCATCCCATGGTTCATCAGAAATATACTGCTTCACACTCAATTAGTTCTCAAGTCTCCTGCAAGGAAGCAAATATGTTTTGATTCAACACCAACGACAAACAATATTATTATAACTAGGCCTAGACAAAAAAAGATGTGGAACCGAAGAACCAAATTAGAAAGAATCGAAATACCCGAAACCTTCAAATATTAGAATGGTTTCTATATTTAATTATTTATTTATCAGAAACAACGGAATCAAAATCGAACAGATATCCAGAATATATTATACTATTAATTAAGAACACGTTTAAGGGCTGGTTTTCTTGCTACCACCCACAAACGCAGCTTTTGTGGTTGAGCTTTTGTGGTTGGTAGCAGTTGTTGACGTTTTACAACAATCATAAAAAATGCTATAAATTGCTTCAAACTGATCTAAACCTCTTAAATTCAAAAGATGGTTCCAGCTAGCGTTGGTGGTTGTAAGAGGGTAAAATATTTTTTTTTTTTAAACTATATAAATATAAAAAATAAAAAATATTAGTTAAAACTTTAAATTGAAATAATATAAATACTAATATATATTATATTTTAATTTATACTATAAAACTTAAAACAAAGTATTTTCTATACTTTAAAAAAATTAATAGTATAATTTTATAAATATAATTTTTATAATTATATAAATATGAATATTATTAATTTATTATTTAACTACTGCTACATTTGATAGTTAACCAGTCATAAATATACCACAAACGCACCAATTTTTAACCGTTCTACCAGTCGTACAAAACTCTTAATAACGTTTAAAACTGCAATCACACGCATCCGCAAACATCCACAACCACACCCGCAACCACTGCAGTTACACCAATCAACACTAAAAAAATGTTATAATTTGATTGACTCACTAATTCTTAATAGTGACTCAGCTAATTTCCAATGGTGACTCATCATTAAACCTTTAAAACTTGCTGAAAGGACTGATGATTAGACAAAAACATTAATTTAAATTAATAAATAAATTGAAATATTATTCATCTAAATCCATTATGTAGACAAACACATATGTTAGTCAAATACAATAGAGTAGTCCAATCAATAGACCATTATCATACTAAATCAAATTATTATTAGGATTTTTAATGTAAAAACCCCCCAATTAAGTTTATTTCGTGTAAAAACCCCTCAATTAATGATTCAATGTATAAACCCCTCAAGTCACTTTTCTTAACAATTTGACCCCTCCGTCTACAAGATGTTAAAAGTGATTAACTGTGTCGTTAAGTGCAAAACGCAGAGGTTCATTTATGAAAAAAAAAACATCACGGCTTTTGTATTTCTCCTTCTTTGCGTTCCAAAGTCCCCAAATCAATAATTTAAGGGTTCTTGTAAATTCTCTCCAATATTTCTCTATTATTCTTCTTTTCGTTCTTATGTTTTCAACTGTAATTCTTAAGCGGGTAGATGAAGCTCATATAGAAGAACTTGGTGCCTTGGCTGAGAAACAATTTATGGTGGCCATGTTCATTTAATGACAGAAACACACAGCACCAGTGAAGCAGGGTTAACTGATTTTTAGTCGCTACGGCAACTAACGCAAATAAAACAAACGCGAAAATATCAGCGACATCGGCGTCTCATTATTTGTGTTTCCGGCAATCCATTAGCGAGTGCTTTTGTGACACTGTTATTTTGCCTCCGTTGCAGTACACTTTTTACCGCTATTCGAGCAGTAATGGATCACAGCTCGCTGGACATGGCGTTTATGAAACAAACATGGCCTGTAAAGAAAGAATTGATGGAGCTGAAGCATGACTTTCTTGATATGAAAAGACTTAAAGTAAGATTATTGGTGTTTTGGAGAGTATTAGAGCTAAGGTTTAGAAGTGCTGTTAGTTTCTTTTGGTCTAGTTGTTGTTGTTTGTGGTGTTAAGATTCGTACTTTTTCTGGTGAGATTATTGTTGCTGTTGGTGTCATCTGGTCATATGTGCCTTAATTTGAGTCGTGTTTACATTTTGTCATTTTGTCATTTTGTCTTCAAGTTATTAAATCATCAGAATACACACGAACTTGATTTTTTTTTAAAACACATGAAGCTTATAAAAGTGAAAAGAAGAGTAACATGGTTAAATGCGACCTTAACCAGGGATAATTTAAAACACCAAAAGAAGGTTTTAAGACTGTAAGCCATGAAAAGTAAAACATGAAAACATAGTGAGCTTAAGCTGAGATAATCTTAAATAAAAGATCACAATAAACTAATTCATCAAGACTCTTTGGTTGGGTCGACTTCAGTAGATGGTGTTGAGGTCTTTGGCTTCTTGGATGGTCTTCCTTTTGGCATGTTAGGGGCTTAGACACCGAGGGTTCTTTACATTTTCGCTTGTTGTGTCGGTTGGCGACAGTTACTACGTCTACAAAAAACAATGAATCAAGTGAAGCAATAAAAGAGAAATGACTTAGGCGGATTGAGATTACCATTATAACATTGGCATGAAAGGAAGGAAATTCCGGAGCTGGTTTTGGTGGGTTAGGCGGATTGACGGGTGCTTCCTTGCACGTTCTTTTGTTATGTCCAGGAACTCCACAATTAGAACATTTCGTAAAAAGATGATCAGGCAAACATAGAACATGCTACAATCAAGAAAAGATATTAACAAAAACAAGAAGACAAACTTACCACAGCAATCTTTTCTGTTGGTTCAAGAATTTCATTTTGGATTTGACTTGCTTCACAACTGTCTTTTTCACTCGGATCACGGATTCTGTCATTCTTTTTTGGTCTGCCCGGCATGATTCTATCGGGAGGAGGCATGACAACTATATCAGAATGTGTATCCCATAACTCCATGCCATTGACAGGAAACATAAGTGAGCTGTAACAGAGCTTCCACTTCTCAATAGAATACCAATCAGATACCACAGTCTCTGGCAACTTTGTGTCTTTGAATTCAGCGTACATTGCTGACATTATGTGGCAGCAAGGAATGCCACTTATGTCATAGGCCCGACAAGTGCAGGAAACAATGTCTCTTACTCGCACAACATACTTGTTTCTTCCATGATCAACCTCGTAGATGCCTCTGCCATTTGAATATGAATGACACCACTTCAGACTCCTCTTGCGCTTCTCTATGATAGCTAACGCTTTTGGTGTGATCAAGCCTTTAGCATTATTCATCTCCTTGATCTTCACATTGTTGCTTGACATAACATGCCTCCTAATGTCTTCAAGCAATGCAATGATTGGTTTGCGACGAGCTTCTTTCAAGATAGCATTGTAAGACTCGCTAATATTATTTTCAACAGCTGGAGACTTTGTAATGTCACTGAAATATGCCCTGCAAAACAACAATAACAAGATGCATTACGACACAAAAGAGACAAAACCTGCCAAAATATCCATATATTATTAAGAGAAGACACATACCTAGACCAGTTTGAATTCACGCTCTTTTTCACTTCCTCATAAGCATCAATTTTAACGGTTTTCATCTTCTCTAGATTTTTCTCAAAGACATGCTTATTGTAAGCTCTTGCACACTTCCAAAATAGCTTATGTAGAGGATCATTTGAGCCGTGCCTTTTCTTCAAGTTGGCAAAGATATGCCTCGCACACATTCTATGCTCCGCATAAGGAAGCACATTTTTGATGGCATGTATCAAACCTTTTTGCTGGTCCGAAGATAATGCTAAACCATTTCCAAGATCTAAGCCTAAGTCTTCTCGTAGTAACTCCATGAACCACTCCCAATACACCTTGTTTTCCACAGGAACAAGAGCCCAAGCAATGATGAACATTTGGTCATTCGATCCCTTCCTACTGCGGTCGATGCTGCCCTTTCATTCGCCCTTTTAAGAATGTTCCATCCAAGTGAATGATACGCCGACAAGCATTCTTCCAACCAACTTTTTGAGACTCGAAACAAGTATAAAACTTCTCAAAAACTCTCTCTTTTGTACCTAATATTACCGTCGAGTCAGGATTTGTCTTCTTGAGTTCTTCGACATAGTCATACATCCTCGTAAACTGCTCAGCATACTCATCACTAATAATGTGCAACATCATTTGCCTTGCACTTTGACACTTTGTCTTAGGAACACGAAGACCTTTAAGAGCCAACCGCTGCTTTATTTGGTCAGCTTTGAGGTTTGGGTTTGTCCTAAACTCGTTTAGAAAATCAGCAGCTATCTTTGCAGCAGTGTAGAGAGTAACAGTTCCTGTAGGGTAGCAAGAATGAGTACCTTTGTGCGATCTAACAACCATATTAGGTGACCTACTATTGATCGATGCATATAGCCTCCATGAGCATCCATCGCTACACACTCGCTGCTACTTTCTTCCTCTCGATCTCTGAAAGCGGATATTGACCCTCTCTTTCATCAATACTTTTCTATTGCCTCTACACTTAGCTTGTGAAATAAATTCTTGGCCAACTCGAAACTCAATTTTGCCTTCATCATCATCGAGTCTTCACTTTCAACATAATCATCCTTGTAAAATCAGTCCATTCATCATCACTCTTTGGTTCTTCTTCCTCTTCGTCTCCTCCAATAAGAACATCATCGAGATAAGGATCATCAGCTCTTACAACAAAAGATTTATGCTTTCCAGTTCAGTTGTGTTGTTCACCATCTCCACCACATCTGTATCACAACAAACATCCTTCCTACTCGATCTAGTATTCCGACTCGAAATAAGAGAACTTCTTCATGTTCTCGGGAAAGCCGCCACTAGCGATCATAGTTTCAAGCATTCTGAAAGTTGGTTCTTCAAAATCAATCCTACAGCATCTTGTTTCACCACCATTGTATGTTCCATCTGCTGCCCAGTATCCTCCAACGTGTAAACGAATATGAATTTTTCTGTTTACAAAAAAGAATTCAAACCCATCAAAACACATAATCAAACCAATTATAAATCACAAAAACCCATATAAATTCGAGATATAAGCAAGCCAAACTTACCTGTTCATCTTCCAGCGACTCCTGAATCAACTCCTTCACTTTCACTTTTCGTTTCAAACCCACATAAACTAAGCTTCTCGTTTTCAACTCTCACACCAGATTCAAACTCACCCCCTCTCAAACTCAATCTCTCTCAACTTCTCACAAGAACCAAACAAAACTCAAAATCCTTCTCTTTTGCAAATTAGGGTTCATCATTCTACGCTATGTCGACCGGGGATTTTTACGTGACTTAATTTTTCAAGCTGGAAGGGTGAAACTACATGACATTCTAATTAAACATCGTCTTTGTTTATCTAGAAATCTGTTGTTTTACGCCTTTCCAAATACGCCATGCGTTTAATTTTAACGGGATAAATAACGGAGGGTTTAATTCGTTAAGGAAAGTTACGTGAGGGGTTTATTCATTAGATCATTAATTGAGGGGTTTGTACCCAAAACAAAATTAATTAAGGGGCTTTTACGTTAAAAATCCTTATTATTATAATAAAATATTTGAAAATAGTTTTATATTATTATATGATTATATACATTTTGCTATATTATAAAATATATATCATATATTAAAAGTATGTATAGTTTTATTTCAAAGCTTATCGTGAAAGCTAAATAATTTAGTAACGTCTACCAATTCACTATATAAACAAGACATTTTCAACAGAAACGACGCTATTTTTGTAATGATGTAAAATGTTTATTGCTTTTAATTTTTAGCTTCATATTGTTTTAAATGTTAAGCTTATATATATTTGTTCTCTGATTTGCTGATTTTGATTTTGTTTTATATGCAGATAAACTTTTATAAATTCAAATCCTTTCTTGAAACCATATATGATTTGATCAAGGTACACAAACAGACAATCTATAGTTGTTTATGTGACAATTATACTTTTGTACCTTATTTATGATCTTCAGTTTCGTTGAATTTCTCTTTATTCTCAAAAAGTATGAAACTGATTTGGTTTCAACTAACGAAAATAGACAAGTTTCAAAAAAAAAAAAAAAACTAATGAAAATAGACGTATTCTTTTATCAGGAACTGATCACTTCCCTTTCAAAAGGTAATTCTACTTTTCTAATATTAATGTTAAGCAACTTATCAAGGAAATAATATCAAATGTGTATGCTAATCGAGTGCAGTTTCGTTATTGTGTGTTACTAACAATACCATTAATGTGTATAGCCTAGCCTCTCAAGCTCAGGCCTGCTCAAGCTTCTCAACAGTGGCGACCTTTCCTTCTCACAACCTTCTTACGAAGAATATAGACATGCACACGTAAAACGGAGGTGACATATTGCTCCAGTGCTATGTATACATATATATATTTTTGTATACATATTTATCAAAAAACTTCCTTTTGCTACTTTGATGCAGCTTGGAATAGCTCCTCTCTAGCTTGCGGTTTTGGATGGGCTATCACTGCTGATTCAGGTACCTGTATTAAGCAAGGAGATTTGAGCCGTCCATTCGTTGTGTCAGCTCTGCTAGCAGAAGCTTTGGCCCTAAGAGACGCAGTATCAAAGGCTGTGAATCTCGGTTTATGAGACTTGATCTATTTCTCAGACTTTTCTTCAACTCCTTATGAGATCTTCCTCTCAAACCTCTATCAAAGGCATTTTCCATGACATCCGCGTGTTGAGTAGCGCCTTCAACCTTATCTCTTTTTCGTTTTATGCCTCGTCTAGAAAACTCTGTTGCTGATGGCTTTGCTAAGGCGGCTGTAACGCCCCGACCCGCCCATGGCTAATGGGCCACCCACGCCCGCTCTCTAGGCCCATGGGCCCCATCCCATCCGACGGTCGGTCGTTAATAATTCCGAAAGGCTCGAAATCATTGTTTACTGACCCTGCAATCACCACATGATCTTTCCCCGTGCTTTGGCCTCACTTTCGCCTTATCGCGAATCACTTCGATAGGTCACCCATCCTTCCACTACTCCACCAAGCACGCTTAACTCGAGTTCTTTCGAGATGTGTTCGGAAAAGATAAGTCAACTTTGGTGACATAGGTAGCCAAATCAATTCTCTTAAGCCTTTCCACATATCACAACTCGGGATGTTACAATTCACCCTCTCAAAGAACGCAACGCCCTTGGCGCCAACGCAGAGTCTCAAGACCTCGGTCAGAACCGAGATAGCTAACCAGCTCTGATACCACTTGTAACGCCCCGACCCGCCCATGGCTAATGGGCCACCCACGCCCGCTCTTTAGGCCCATGGGCCCCATCCCATCCGACGGTCGGTCGTTAATAATTCGAAGGCTCGAAATCATTGTTTATCGACCTGCAATCACCATGATCTTTCCCGTGCTTTGGCCTCACTTTCGCCTTATCGCGAATCACTTCGATAGGTCACCCATCCTTCCACTACTCCAGCTCAAGCACGCTTAACTCTGGAGTTCTTTCAGGATGTGTTCCGGAAAAGATAAGTCAACTTTGGTGACATAGGTAGCCAAATCAATTCTCTTAAGCCTTTCCACATATCACAACTCGGGATGTTACAGCGGCTTTTGTAATGTTCGCACAATCTTCCTTCATGGAGTAACTCTGTTTCTAGTTTTAAAATAATGAAAGGTTTTACCAAAAAAATAAAGATTTCATGCAATATAAACATGCAAAGATTTTGAAGATATGACAATAGACAAGCTTCAAGATTTAATACCATTGATATGTTCTGAAGAAGAATCACAAATGTCCACGAAAGCAGTCACACTAGTTTATAAGTCGAAAAGAAGATATATCTGCCTAAAACATTCCATTTTTTTAAAACATGAGTGTGACATTTCCAGTGCAAGTATAAAATCTCATTCTTTTGGTAGTTGTGCAAAATGAAAAGATTCGCTTTTTAAGTTTTTGGAGATTTTTGTTTATTGATAACTCGCTGAGGCACGTCAAAATGCTTATCACTGAAAAAAGTTTTCTAATTATTTTAAGGTATACACATAATCAACCGTTTTTCTTGCGTCGTCAATTATCCACAATTGATAACCAGCCGTGTATAATCATCCGAACTCTCAATCTCAATGCCACAATTACTTCTTTTCTTCCATATTTGATTCTCCTAAACCCGAAACTCAAAGTGACTATCCTACTTGATGAATTGATTTCAACGGATGCTCTAACAAGTGACTATCGATATATATGTTGGAGTAAGTATCAAAGACAAACAGAAAATGTACGTCCGGTTTGGTGCAACGACAAAACCGACAAAAACAAATTAGATCTGAGCAATAAATGCTGTCTCGAGAAAAATCATGAGATTGCTCATACTTATTTGTCCATAAATATGTTTTTGAAAAAGATATGCCGCTAAATATGTTCGATAAAATATATGTAATGCATTTATGTACGTACAGATTTCTTCGTCATACTAGCTATCATAACTTTCTTTGACCAACCAAAGCAACACTATCATTTGTATGTATAAGCAACCATCTACAGAATAGATCTATATATATGCACATATATATAGGTATACATGACAAGAAGTGGTTTCCAAGACGATGATTTTATAATTAGTTTTAAAGAAATTTTTTTGTTCCAAATTATATGACATTTTCGGTTTTTTTTTTATGTAAAATTTATTAACAATTAATATAGTATGACCAATGATTATATATTTCCATTTTTTCATTGGTTGATTTGTGGTTAGTTAAATAATTAATGATGTTTTTAGAAAATATAAGAAATTTATGTTTTTCTTAATCTATGTGCAAGGTTCTAAAACGACTTATAAAAGACAACGGAGGAATTATATGTTTTTTTTTTGATAAAAAAGCTATATGTTATTTTGAGTTCAAATTACTTAATTTCCAACAAACGTTGCATTGATTGTAAAATAGTTTTTTGTGATGAATAAATTAAATAATATTTATTAAGAAAAAGACAATAACAGTTTCATGCTTTAGAATTCATGAAACATCATCCACCATTGTTATTGTGCTAACACGCATCATTAGTTGACAACACACCCCACGAACAAATTCAGCATACACACATGCACAAATTATATATATACATCGTTGTTGACGGTATATCATAGTCTATAACTTATTACCTTGTGCTGTATTTCGTCGATTCGAGCGATTGATTATATGTGAACTGAGAAATTTTCCCAGAATGTAAATAAGCATCATATAATATGGAGTTTAATTTCTTGAACAGAATTTGAAAAAGAACATAGTGATACATGTAGCTTTAGAAATCTAAATAAGCCAAACGAAAACACCATGGAAAAGAGAAAAATCTAACGGAAGAAAAGAAGCAAATAGAAGAACAAAAGGTACTCTTTAACCCACAAAATAAAAACAAAAGGTAGTCAAATTAAAAAGACACACATAAAGAAAAGAGAGAGGTAACAAAGACACACTTGGATGATATTCGAGATGAAGATCGCTTTAAAACAGCGAAGGATCGGACCGAGACGCTTGATTCCCCTTTCGGATCTCGTACGCACACGTGGATGGTGGTATATGATGATGATGATGATCAAGAATCGATCTATATGAAAAAGTAGAGAGATGAGGCAAACCCTAATCTTGATGATGATGATAATCAACAACTTCTTCTCTTTCTTGGGATTCTTGATATTGGGTTTGTGTGATTATGTCTTCTTCTTTGGTATTGGGACTTGGGAGGTGAAGAGAAAGAAGAAGGAGAAGAAGACGACGAAGATGAAGATGATAAATCATCATTAGCATCATGATGTGGGGAACTAAAGGGGAGGTAGAGAGAGAGAGAAGTGAGGCTGTAATGATGATGAGGGATGAATAGAAGTCAGAGGTAGGGGAGGACAACTATCATTACTACTTTGAACAAAATGTTTTCTGAGAAATTCTTGGGTTCACCCCTTAGGTGAATCTAAAGATTCACCGACCAATAAAAATTGATTATTTCATATGCAGATTTTTTCAAAAAAGGAAACAGAATATTTAGAATTTAATTTGGTTTTATTAAAAAAAAACAGAAAATAAATAAAAAATAGTAGTAACTGTAAAAAACGAATTTATTTTTTAACATTGTTAAAATCGTTCATACTAAACCCTAAACCTAAACCCTAAACCCTAAATGCTAAACCCTAAACCCTTGGGTAAATATTAACCCTTGGATAAACTCTAAACCTATAGAATATTTTTTACCCAAGGGTTTATGGTTTAGGGTTTAGGATTTAGGGTTTAGGGTTTAGTATGAACGGCTTTAACAATATTAAAAAAATTTATAGCTACTATTATTTTTTATTTATTTTTTATATATCTCTTTATCCAAGGGTTTAATATTTATCTAAGGGTTTAGGGTTTAGGATTTAGTGTTTAGGGTTTAATATGAATAACTTTAACAATGTTATATTTTTTTAATAACTACTACTATCTTTTATTTATTTTCTGTTTTTTTTAAATCAAATTAAATTCTAAATATTCTATTTCCTTTTTTAAAAAAATCTGCATATGAAATAAACAATTTTCATTGGTTGGTGAGCGATATGGAGTTAAAGGCATGGTGAATTTCTCATGTTTTCTAGCTTCTCTTTTCTTTATATTTTTGGGCTTTGAAAAAATATCTTAGCCCTATCTTATTCCCTTGAGCCTTTCTCTTTCTTATTTTACGATACAGAAATTCCTTTATGATACCACTGATTAGGGGTATAACATTTTTAATTAGCTACATCTAATGTTCTATGGAGAAAAGTTAAAACAGCATAATATTTTAATACTGTATACTCGTTAAGGTGTTATTTTCTTCGTACATATTTATTTGGTTTATAACCTGATAAACAAAACAAAAGAAATACAATTCTATATAGTTTCATCCCAGTGCCACTTTTTATAACTTCCAAAATTATAAAAATATATAATAGTGTTTTGCAGTGTCATGATTTTGCTACTAGAATATATTTATTTTGATGATTTTATGTCACACTATTTTATAATATTTATTACCATTTAATCCATTATTGAATAAATAACTATTTACTGTTTATATTATGTAAATAGATCAAATACACAACTATAAGACCATCGTACTTTGTCATTTTATTTCTAAAATACAGAATTTCTATAATAGAAGTGATATATGCTCTGATGTATTTTTTTTACAATATTAATCTCTAATTATAAAGTAAAAAATAGAAGAATATTATTTCTTCCTCTATAAAAAGTTTTTCTTGGGTTCGTTTTCTAGGATGAATCTATAAGTTCATCAATCAATAAGAATTGATTATTTCATATACAAATTTTTTCAAAAAAAGAAACCACTACAAGAAAAAATGGCATTGATAGCACAATATAATAACATTGTTTTCAGATCTGCTATAAAAGATCAATTTTTTTTTGCAAGTTTATATTAATAGCAGTTTATTATCGCTATTGTGTAAAATTAATGAGCGAGAACTAATTCCGCTAATACTTAAAACATTAGAATTCTAAAGAGACTTAAAACAAAAAGAGTCTCACTCTCTCCCGGAACTGAGAAACCCTATCAACACCAAGACTCTCTCTCTCTCTCTCTCTCTCTCTCTCTCTCTCTCTCTCTCTCTCTCTCTCTCTCTCTCTCTCTCTCTCTCTCTCTCTCTCTCTCTCTCTCTCTCTCTCTCTCTCTCTCTCTCTCTCTCTCTCTCTCTCTCTCTCTCTCTCTCTCTCTCTCTCTCTCTCTCTCTCTCTCTCTCTCTCTCTCTCTCTCTCTCTCTCTCTCTCTCTCTCTCTCTCTCTCTCTCTCTCTCTCTCTCTCTCTCTCTCTCTCTCTCTCTCTGGATCGAGGACGGAGAGAGACAGCAGGAGAGAGAGACGACGGTGGTGAAGATACATGAGCCACGGTGGTTTGTTCGTGCGACATTCACCACCACCACCAGGAGTAAAATTTACTGTGTACTTTCTCTTCTTAGTTCTTTCTTAGGGTTTCGATTTGTTTTTTTTAAGGTTTTGGTTTCGATTTTTCTTGACTATCTATTTCTCGGTCTAGGGTTTTTATTTTGGTTGACTATCTGTTTCTGTATCAATTGTCTCGGATTAAGGTCTTGATTAAATTCATTTTGGGGGTTTTGTCCTTAGGGTTATGATTTTGGTTGACTATTTGTTTCTGTTTTTGTATCAAGAGTCTCGATTGTGACTATCTTGACAGTTTCTTTCTGTCTTGAGTTGACTCTCTGTTTTTGTATCTGATTAATCTTGTCTTTGCTTTTCACTATCTGGTTTATCTTGTTCCTGGTCTTGACTATCTTGTTTATCTTGTCTCTGGTTTGTCTTGTCTCTGTGTTATAGTCTTGTTATAGTAGCTAGTTTATATTGTTAATAGTCTCTGTGTTATGATTTTTCCCTTTATAATGGTTCTTTATGTTACGGTTGATGTGTTATAAGGCGGGAGGATGGGAGAGAGCTCGGAGACAGTAGCTGCGAGTGATGATATGTTGTTGTATAGAGGTTTGTGGCAGAAGAAGATTGGTGGTGGTGTAGTGAAAAGAATGGTGGTCAAGGCGATGTGGTGGTCATTGGAGTCATGTCACACATCTTGATGTTGGAAGAAGAAGATCTCTGAGATCCAGTGAGGAGGCGGATTCAAGGTTGAAGGGTCGAGACCACTAAGAAGATACACCATCGTTCCAGCTTTCTTACTTGCTCCTCTCGATACAGTTTTGAGTCCTATAATAACAAACTATAATAATTGCTATCATATTGTAAAACAACAATAGCCTTGTAAAAACTGCTATAATATATGGCGGACTTAAGATAGCTGGGATAGACGTAGCGGTTTCAATAACTCTAACAATAGCATATAATAGTTGTTTTCTTACACTAAGAATAGACATTTTTCTTGTAGTGAACAGAATATTTAAATTTTTTTTTTAAATAAAAAGTAGTAGTAGCTGTAATTTTTTTTTTTAATATCGTTAAAGTTGTTAATGCTAAATGCTAAATCCTAAACCCTAAACTCTAAACCCTAAATCCTAAACATTAAACCCTAAACCATTGGGTAAACCATTAACCCTTGAGTAAAAAGATATTCCAAGGGTTTAAAATTTATCCAACGGTTTAGGGTTTAATTTTTAGAGTTTAGGGTTTAGGAATTAGTATGAACGGCTTTAACAATATTAAAAAATATTAAACTCTAAACACTAAATTCTAAATCCTTGGGTAAACTCTAAATCCTTGGAATATCTCTTTATCCAAGGGTTTAGGGTTTACCCAAGGGTTTAGGGTTTATCCAAAGGTTTAGGGTTTACCCAAAGGTTTAGGGTTTAATGTTTAGGGTTTAGGATTTAGAGTTTAGTATGAACAGTTTTAACAACACTAATTTTTTTTTTTATTAATATTGTTTAAGTCGTTCATACTAAACCGTAAACACTAAATCCTTGATCCTTGGGTAAACACTAAATCCTTGATCCTTGGGTAAACCCTAAACCTTTGGATAAACTTTAAACTTTTGGGTAAATTCTAAACCCTTGAAATATCTCTTTATCCAAGGGTTAAGAATTTATCCAAGGGTTTAGAATTTATCCAAGGGTTTATGGTTTAATATTTAGGGTTTAGGGTTTAGAGTTTATGGTTTAGAGTTTAGGGTTTAGGATTTAGTATGAACGGCTTTAACATTATTAAAAAAAAAAATTTTTTGCAGCTATTACTATTTTTTATTTTTATTTTATCTTTTTATTTTTATTAAAAAAAATAAATTCTAAATATTCTGTTTTTTTTTTGAAAAAAATCTGTGTATGAAATAACCAATTCTTGTTGGTTGGTGAACCCAAGAAAAAATCCTCTATAAATAAAAGAAATTTTAGCAATCTCTGTAGTAGAGAATAAAATAAAGGTAGATTGAAACAATTTTATCTCTAAATGCTAATTATAGAAGTGAAAATAGCAATAAGATGAAAATTCTCTAATATGCTTTTAAGTTGTTTATACTGGTTTCATCGTTATATTACCATCCACTAAATAGAAAAAAAAAGTTAGGATGCATGGATCAACAAGTTTATTGAGCATTTTCCCAAAAATCTTATAAATAAAAATTGTAATCCAAGTGAACGAGGTGTACAAAAAGTGGACAGTTGAACAATCTTTTTTTTTTTATAGTTGAACAATCTTGCTTTATCGTTATTCTTAAACAAAAAAAAAACAATCTTGAAGCTAGTACTTTAGATCACTATATCCAAAATACAATTCTCCATTTAAAAGCTACAAGTCTTCTTGACAATCAAATTTTTGAAAACAACTACTATCTCATTTTACAATGATTGATCCGATAACCTCCGATTCACATAAGTTCAAGGTATTGATAGAGTGATAAAAGTAGTTTTTCGTGAGTGCTGAAAACAACACAAGAAAATACAGTTTTGTAAAAAGAGGCCCTCAAAAAAAAAAAAAAAAAGACTACAAAGCAGATATTAGCTTGAACGCCACAAGCTTTTGGTCGTGAGACCACTAAAACCATCTCCATTGATTTTTCTCTTTTTTTACCAAAATAAAATAATTTAAATACGTTTAAATCTATTCCAATAGTTTCTTTCATTTTTTCCTCAATTTTAAATATATTAATTTTCAACTTTTTATTTTTACTAATAACACTTTTTATTTGATAATTTTTGTAATTAAATTAACGTATTTTTTTAATTCTATAATTTCAACTTTTAACTTTTATTTAAAATTTTATTACATTAATAAAAATACATAACTACTACTATATTTTTCTACAAATGGTCAATCACTGCAGTTCAAAGAGAGAAATGAGTTTTTAATCCTTGACTTTTGTAGACCGACTCAAAAAGTTTTGGAACCAGATAGTTTTATCTTTAGCTATTTCAACCTCTAGAGATGAAACTTCTCTTCCAACTACAATTGGTGCATCAAAATCACGCTCATCCTCAATTATCATGTTATGTAAAATTACACAAATAAACATTATGTCATAACTTACATTTTTTTCCAAAAAGAACTGATCCTTTCATAATAGTAAAACGTGGAGAACTCCAAAAACACATTTCATATTTTTTTTTGCATGTTTCTTGTTGCATAGCAAAATATTTAGTTTTAGGACCTACTAACTCTTGAATAGTTTACACAATGGTAGATCATTTTGGATATATTCCATCAACCAAATAATAACTCATACTACATTATTTTCCTTGAATGAGATACTGAGCAAGATGAGCAATACCTTGAGCGAAAATGGAAAAAGATGAGAAGATTCCAACACATTGATATCATTATTGGTGCCTAGTATACCAAAATATGCATGCTACATCCAAAGATCATAATCTTTTACAGCTTCAAGAATAGTAGTTGGTGATCCATTACGGTCTGCATATTGTCTAGCCCAAGTTGTAGAATATTTTTTTTACTTCCAATGCATACAATCTAACTCACTAGCATTCCGGGAAAACCTCATTTGTCACCAATGTAGAGAATCCTGAGAACATCATTCGGTGTCATAGATCGTAAGTATTGTTCTGAGAATATCTCCACTATGGCTTGAAAAAATATTTTCATGCTCTCTATTGTTGTTGCCTCGCCTATCTTGATGTACTCATATACGGCGGCATCTGTTGGTACACCATATGCGAGCATCCAAAAAAAGACTGTTATTTTCTGAAGAGATGATAATCCAAGTCGGCATGTTATATCTTTTCGTTGTTGAAAATAGTTGTCATGATCTTCAACAGCATTAACAACACGATGACATAGGGAACGAGACATACGATATCTCCAACGAAATATATCTTCACTGTATCTCAGAATCTCTGAAAATTAATTGTTGAACAATCTAATATGTACACTTTATATGATAATTTATCAAGATCCAACCATAGCTGCTCATCAAACATCTGACAATTTTTGTCTCCTTTAGTAGAAATCTACGAGAATAAGAAAAATGCAAAGTAGAGTAAACATTTGATAAGATCCACCCAAGATAGAATTCAAACTATTGAGAATGCAACAAAAAATATCATGCATGCATCATACAATTTGAAAGTAGGCATCAAAGAGGTGTTTTAAATGATGATAATGCAAGTGTTAATATATTACTTATAATTTTTTCATGTTTTATTTGAGTAATTAATCATTATTTTAAAATATCATGCAGCTCAATCATGCCAAAATGATGCTAATGAAAGATCAAAAAAATAAATCAGGTTGGAAGTTTGATCATGTTTGGAATCTTATTAAAAATTTTAAGAAATTTTAAAGCTAAAAACACCCATGCTAGAGAAATCCATGTGGTTTTGGATATACATCTTCCGGATAAAAAATCCCACTCCTGATTCTGCTATACAAGCATCTCTAGGTTTGTCTTTATTTACTCTAAATTTAAATGACGATGAAGATATTACTGATGGGTTTTTGTTTCAGCGATCAATTGGTGTGAAAAAATCTAAATTTAAAAGAAAAATGATGATCAAACATCAATATTAATCAATTTAAAAGAAGGAAACATACAAATTTTGGAGCAACTAAAGAAAATAGCTGCATAAAGAAAATACCATTTAAAGATTCAGAGTTGGAATTGTGCCTTGAAAGAACTAAAGGAGAAAAACAAAATTTAATTTCGAGATTCGGCTTCTATTCAAGATCCAAATATGTGCATATGTCTAAATTGAACAAACACAGATTTTACAGAAAAGAGTTACACAACAACCAGATCAAGGAACTCTTGTGCATCTACTTCATTCGGTCAATATTTTTAATGATTTTGGTGGATCAGGAAATGACTTACCTGATTATTAAGTTACTTTAATCAATGTTATGTTAAGGTTTCATGTCGAGAGCTGTTGTATGTTATGTTAAGTTTGTTTGTGTTTGTTTTTAACTTTGTATTAGTTATGTAATTCAATGGTATTGTTTGCTATTTTATATTATTTTAATTATATATTATAATTATTTAATTATAATTTATATTGAAATATTTTTAAATTATAATTTATATTGAAATATTTTAATAACTAATTATTGATAATTATATTTTCAGAAGTTAATTAGTATACATATATATTGAATATCTATATTATTAAAACTGAAGTACCTTTAAAAATACTATTCATTTATCATAATAATTACAACTTGTACCACTGATTTAATAATTATTAATTAATTAACTATAAATCATTTATTTTGTTAGATTATTCTCTAATCGAACTTACAATTATTCTCTAACCAAACTTACCATATTCTCTAACCGAAATATTCTCTAATCAATTTTTTCAATAAAACTAAACATGTTTATTTAAAATGTGACATACAAATTTTAGATACTATATATTCATGTATATTATTATTTCATTCACATAAACGGTAAACTATAAATGTTTATCAAAACATATACAATTATTTTTCAAATATTTGTTAATAATTTTTTTGATTAATGGTATTACACATATATGTTTGAATGATAAGAATACAATAATTAAAGTTTAATTTAATATTTTCCTAAAAAATAACCGTAGAAGGAAATTTATTTGGTTTATAAAAAAACTTAAAAACATATCTATCTATTTTATAAAATAGAAGTAAATTTTATTTGACATATCATATTTTATTTTAGAAAAATATATTCATTAATATACATAAACATAGTAATTGTGTTTTAGTTTATAAATAAATACGTTAATTTTATCAAAATTACAAATTGACGAATATGTTAATTTGATTGATTTAGTATTCAACCACAATATGAGCAACTAAAAAATTACATATAATTAAAAGTTGATTTATCATAAATATAATGTACTACAAATCGAAAACAAATAATCATATGGATGCATGTCTGTGCAACTGTTACATTATTGTCATATGAAGAATTTCATATGTTTTTTATTAAAATAAACGCATATACCGGTACACGGATCAAGTTCTAGTAAAATATTAAAAGTAATGTTTAGTGTCAATGTTTTGTTTACACATAAAATTAAGAGATCATTATGAAAATAAAAAACTTCAACATCAAAATGAGTTTGTGAATAGTATTTCCTAAAAATAATGTGAAATTATTTATACATTTATTTTTTTCTTAAAATGATGTAATATAGATATAAATTTTCTTTATTTTTTATGTTCTCTTTCATTTTGATGCACCACTGAAGATGGCGGCCTTTCAAGAATCAGATCTGATGGCAATCACCCATCTTTGTCATACTCCTATATATTAAATGACAAAGTTTACGAATTGAAAAAGTATTTAACGTATACAATATATATGAATTATATAAAAATGATTAACAGGACTATCTATCTAACTAGTAGATTCACATTAGCGTTAATACAAAACTAGATCTTGATCCGCGCGGGTGTTCTCTTTCGGTTTTATAAACATATATATATATATATATATATATATATATATATTTTTTTTTTTAGTTTATTAGTGGTATACAATTTTAAAATTAACCATATATTTAAATGTTTATATACCTATTTCAAATATAATAATTTTATAGTTTACATGGTGTAACAATTAATAATTTAAAACCATCACATGTATTTATCACTTCTTATTATATAGTTATGTTACTGTATTTGAATTTAGTTATTAAAAAAATTAAAATATGCAGGAAACAACATATTTGAAAATTATTTTCTATCATATTTATATTCAATTCTGACCCGCCAACCTTTGCAGTTGTATTTCCTTTTAGCAATATTTTTTTACGTTTATTCATTTAAAAGAATATATTCTTTGTATATACAAAAGTCTAAGATATGTCAATTTTTATACATGTATCATATAGTTTGCGAATGTTAAGTGGCTATGTCATCGTATTATATTTTTAGCATAAATATTTATATTTATGAAAAAAAAATTATAAATTTATCAATTTAATATAATTTATCATATTTAATTCAATATAATAGTTTTATTTTAATATGAATTATTATTATTATAAAATAGATAAAAATAAGATATAATTTTGTGTTTCATTTTATAAACAATAATTGAATATATATTAATGCATAATAATAGTTCATTACTAATTACAAAATTAGTTAAAATATTTACATAAACTTCCTGAAAATTAAGATATTGTTAAAATATATTTCAACAGATTTTTTAGAATTATATATATATATTTATTTGCTTATAGTTAAAATGAAAAGATATCATGATTAAATAAAAACAAAGATTTTATATTATTAGCTTTAATGAAATAAATGTTAATTTTTATACATGTATTATATAGTTTGCTAATGTTAAACCCTGTTACCAACATATTATATTATGAACATAAAAATAAAATATATGAATTTTTTCTTAATGTGACTGATTATGATTATATAATAGATAAAATAAGATAAAACTTTTATTCTTCATTTTATAAAATATATTAATGTATAATAATATTTTAAAACTAATTACGAGTTATTAAAAATATTTACATAGAATTTTTGAAAATTAAGATCTTGTTAAAATCTTTTAAATAGATTTGTTAGATTTTTTTTAAAAAAATATACTTATATTTAAAATTAAAAGATGTCAAAAGATATTATGACTAAAGTAGTTCAAAGATTCTATATATCATTAGTCTTCATAAAATACATTTAATATTTTTAAAAGATGGTCCAAATTAAAAAAAAAATCACATATGAAAGAAGTCATAATTTCTATTTTAATACAACTCATTATATATGCATTGGTTAAATTATTCAAATCGGTTCAGTATTTTGAACTATACGATGGTTTACATTACTACTATATAAATTCTTAAGGAATCAAATATGTGTTTGTTAACCAATCCAGTTTTATAGGAGTCAATTGTTATATTAGGAATGATATATTATTAAGGTATATTATTAGGAACAAATGAATGATAACTAATTTCTAGGGAGAGTCCATTTTTAAAAATATCACATATGAATCAAGGTTGTGACTTCTGTTTTAATATATAAGATTTTAAAATATACTTGCAAATTTTTTCTTGATAGGGTTTTCTGAATTTTCTACTAAACATTGTGGACTGTGGAGTAACGCAAATCCTCCAGCCTCCAATATATTCGAGCTTGTGGCAAAAGACACAGATATTTAGGAGAGTGTATTCAATCTAACATTTTAGTTGATTTGATCTTTAATAGGGTTTTAGATGATTTCAATAAATTGCAGAGATTTAGGTGATTTTTGTTAAACTACTCTAGAATATCACCTAAAACCATGGGATCTAGGTTTTATTTTTTTAACTAAGAAACTCCACCCAAATACCCTAAAATCACTTGCAAACTTTAAAATTCCACAACTTAAAATATTTTCAATAACAGTGGATTTCAGATTACTTTATGAAATGTCAAATTCAATAACAATGGATTTTAAATTTGTTTTTAAAATTCATGTTTGAATAACAGTGTTTCATTTTAATACAAATCACCTAAAACTCTCGGTTGAATACATCCCCCTTATTGTTTGCCTTCAATATGAAACAGCTACGTATTCGGTATTTAAACTTTTAAATCTTTCCCAAAAGCTCCACACAACTCAACACATTTTGTTAATTTTCTTCCAAATTGGTGCTCCCCTTACAATGCAAATGATGCTCGTTCATATAGGTCAGTCAACAGTGTATGTCATATTAAGTTCATTTAAATTTAAAAGTAACGAAAAAGTTAAAGGATGGATCAAACTTTTTGATCGATCGGGCTTATTCTAAAAGCACATGGATATTCTTTTCATATGCAAAACATTATGTCGATTCCTTTAACGAACTTTTTCAGTTCAATCTCAGTGCTTTTCTCATACGTTAAATTTACAATATTCCAAGCTAAAGCTTTCTTTCCACAAAACTTGAGTAGTCATGTAATCAGATATACGCCAAATTACTAATGTGTTTGCTGCTTGCAGTAAGGAAATTCCATAATAGATGATTACTACGAGTTTCAAAAACTGTGTGTTAAATTGATTAATCACTAGTTTTTCGACATATTATTCTCTTCTGGAGACAGCCCATTGCATATTTTTTATTTTTTCTGTTCAAAGGCTATTTGTTATTTGTTAACTGTAAGTTATCTGTTGAGAAAAAAGCTGTAAACTATCTTTATAAAATTTATAGTTTACATCAACATTCCTCCTAAAGAACAATTGCTATATTTATCAATTTCTGAAAATAGTTAATGTTGTCTTTCAAGTCAACTGAATTTACTGGCGAAAGGAAAAGGCTGTTTGTGACTGCATTTGGGAGAGTATATATATATAGTTTTTTGGACAACTTGGGAGAGTATATAGATTACTAATTGCTAATAAAATGAGCTTTATTGGGTTTGCTTAAAGAAGGAGAATTTTGGCAGTCCATGTCTTGTATATACCATAAGTTATAGTTATACTTTTATTCTTTAGTACATTATTAAAGTGATGACAGTCAGAGCCTCAGAGGACAATAAAAAAGGCAAAGACAGAGGAATCAAAATCATGAAACTCAGGAAAGGCAGTGCCTTGAAACCAGAGAGGGAGGGAATGCGGTTTTTTTACCTGTAAAAGGTAAGCTAAAATACAATTATCTATCTGCCATGCTTTAAAAATATAGTAATATTATGCTTAGAAAATATTTTTAGATTAACTCTGACCCGTGAAAAAAAAAAAAAGATTAACTCTGACCCAATAACAGTAACTTAATAAAGAACAAGACTTTTCGAAATTCAGACCCCCGCCCCCTCAAAAGGGTTAAATTGTCAGCGTTATTCTTAAAAAAGTTTAGTTATTGATATAATCAATAAAAATATGTGATGCACAAGATGATATTTTACTTGATACACTTTTAACCCCATTTCAATTTTTTTAAATAACCAGAGTATCCGGCAGATTAAGACCCAACCGAAATCTACCCACGAGTGCTAAATATATGCAACTTTTCATAATAGGAATTAGATTTATATGTCCCATAGCCACACAAACAGATATATCTGAAATGGTAGGTCTAGAACTCGGATTTTTTAAATAAATTTTCAAACCCGTTGTACTATTCGACCACGTTTGTGTCGTTCCCATTTCATTTTCACTTCAAATTCTATTTTTGTTAAGATATTTTCTAACCGCATTCTCTTTTCTATTCTAATAATGCAACTATGTTTTGAATTATTCTTATTTTAAAAATGAAGTCATAAAATCAGAAATATTCTTATAAGAAAGTAAGAAAATGATGTCAAAATCAAGTAAATTTTAGAAATGACTTGATTTTTAAAAATGATAAGAGATTTTAGGTCTAATTCGTGGCCAATAAAAACATTAGGAAGAAAAGAATGAGAAAAAAATTAATCATTATAAATGAATTGATTTTTAAAATGATAAGAAATTTTAGTTCTAACTGGTGGCCAATAAAAAAAATAGGAACAAAGAGAAAAATAATAAAATGAAACAAAATAAAAAGAATGAATAATAACATTTGTTACTTATTATTCTTTCCGGAATTTAACAACGAATTTCTTGTTTTATATTTCTTGAAATTAGAAGAATTAGAAGGAACAGTATGTAAACTTTATTCCTTATAAATGGTATGAAATGTAAAGAATGAATAAAAATTTTATATTCTCACTCATTCATTCGACTGCTATTTAATTTTTTTATGTTTCTCTTCATATTTCTTTGGTAACCTTTCAAAACTGAGAGAGGGAACCATCAACTTCAGTCCTCATAATTATTTATATATATGGAAAGAGACTCTTTCCCTAATCCCAGGCTTCCCACTCACCCATCACCGGATAGAGACAATTGTCATGGGCTGAAGGATGGTTATTGGTCACTCTAGTGGACTTCGCCAAATATATTACATAAAGATTTAAAGACGCAATGAGACACTTAATGGGCCCATACGTTTCACGTATATAGGATAACTAGTGTTCCGTCACGTACTACGTACGGGTAAGAATTCCTTAAATTTGATACCTGAATTAAGATTGATGCAGCGTACGTAGTGTTCTATCCCGTACTAACCTACAGGTAAAGAATTTCTTAAAAGAAAAGATACAGTGAAGATCAATGTTTGTGGGGTAACACAACTTAAAGCTAATTTTTAATAAGAATTTGAGTCGTAATTATGAAAAAACAAAGATAGAACTGTAAAGTTTGCAGAATCTATTACCTTCGCTATTGGATGAGATTTCTTTTTACTACTTAGTGCCTACAAAAAAGTTGAGACATAACTGAATTTCTAATATCTCCTCATTTGCAAACAGTGTTTCTAAACACTGTTCTTTTGAAGAAATATGCTTTGTAAACTTTCACCAAAAATGCTTTGTAAAGCTCCTTTAATAAGAAATTGAAAAGCTTTAAAAGAACAGTGTATTTAAGTGACATATTCTATCTGACATATTCTATCTAAATCACGCTTAAAAGAATCAATTGATACAGATTTGAGCAGAATAAAAAAAATGAACATGAATATAGTTGTCACAAACCTCTATTGATTTTTGCTGATGCTAAGAAAATCTGGGAAAAAATATGAAACATGGAGAAGAAGGAAGAGAAAAGTAAGAATAAAAAGATGAAACTCTTATATATTATGCCATGATATGGGAGTTACGTGAAAGTGATCGTGGGGATTTGAGAAAATTTAGGAATGTAAAAACTAAAAATCAAGTTCCTTTTTGTTAAAATCATTTTTGTCACAATTGTTTAATATTTTTATTGGCTCCGGTTTTTACCAATATCATCCGTTCTAGTTTGATTGGTCATGTGTGTAAGTTAGATAAAAATATGTAGAAAAACTGTTTAAAGTTGTTAAATTTATTTTGAACGTGGATAAGATCATTTGAGAAAATATAGGAATTTATGTATTTGGAATTTGCAAAAATAATGGATTGGCGTGATTTAAAATTTCAATTTATTTTATTTAGTTAGTTTTTTTCAAAACATTGCTTATGTGGCAGAATCTGATTGATGAAGCGACTTGCGATTTAGTATATAAAAGATTTATTAATCCAAATAACCCACACAATATTTATCAACTATCTTCTTAATCATTTTCTTTTTTCATTAATTGAAATTTAAAAATGACTTATTATTAAAAACGAATAAATTTATAAATAAAAGGGAAAATCCTTTACATAACCCAAAAACTATGACAAAATAGGACGTAATGAAAAATCTCTAAAATAATATTAACTAAATAATTAAATTACTTCAAACCTAAACCCTAACCTTTACCACACCCTGTAAATAATAAACACTAATCATCAAAACCAAAACCAAATTTTAATTTTTTTAAAATTAATGCTATCTTAAATTTCTATTTGTATATTCTTTCTCATAAAAATATGTATTTCTATCAATAAAGGTATTATTAAAAATATTTATCAGTTATATTGACACTCCCATAAATATAATCAATGCACATGCACAGAAAAACTTATGAATTATATAAACTTAGATTATATCCATAATAAATGTAGATCACTTATAAAGATAATATAATGAAACAAAATAAAAGAATGAATAATAACATTTGTTACTTATTATTCTTTCGAATTTAACAACTAATTTCTTGTTTTATATTTCTTGAAATTAGAAGAATTAGAAGGAACAGTATGTAAACTTTATTCCTTATAAATGGTATGAAATGTAAAGAATGAATAAAAATTTTATATTCTCACTCATTCATTCGACTGCTATTTAATTTTTTATGTTTCTCTTCATATTTCTTTGGTAACCTTTCAAAACTGAGAGAGGAACCATCAACTTCAGTCCTCATAATTATTTATATATATGGAAAGAGACTCTTTCCTAATCCCAGGCTTCCCACTCACCCATCACCGGATAGAGACAATTGTCATGGGCTGAAGGATGGTTATTGGTCACTCTAGTGGACTTCGCCAAATATATTACATAAAGATTTAAAGACGCAATGAGACACTTAATGGGCCCATACGTTTCACGTATATAGGATAACTAGTGTTCCGTCACGTACTACGTACGGGTAAGAATTCCTTAAATTTGATACCTGAATTAAGATTGATGCAGCGTACGTAGTGTTCTATCCCGTACTAACCTACAGGTAAAGAATTTCTTAAAAGAAAAGATACAGTGAAGATCAATGTTTGTGGGGTAACACAACTTAAAGCTAATTTTTAATAAGAATTTGAGTCGTAATTATGAAAAAACAAAGATAGAACTGTAAAGTTTGCAGAATCTATTACCTTCGCTATTGGATGAGATTTCTTTTTACTACTTAGTGCCTACAAAAAAGTTGAGACATAACTGAATTTCTAATATCTCCTCATTTGCAAACAGTGTTTCTAAACACTGTTCTTTTGAAGAAATATGCTTTGTAAACTTTCACCAAAAAAAAAATGCTTTGTAAAGCTCCTTTAATAAGAAATTGAAAAAGCTTTAAAAGAACAGTGTATTTAAGTGACATATTCTATCTGACATATTCTATCTAAATCACGCTAAAAGAATCAATTGATACAGATTTGAGCAGAATAAAAAAAAATGAACATGAATATAGTTGTCACAAACCTCTATTGATTTTTGCTGATGCTAAGAAAATCTGGGAAAAAAATATGAAACATGGAGAAGAAGGAAGAGAAAAGTAAGAATAAAAAGATGAAACTCTTATATATTATGCCATGATATGGGAGTTACGTGAAAGTGATCGTGGGGATTTGAGAAAATTTAGGAATGTAAAAACTAAAAATCAAGTTCCTTTTTGTTAAAATCATTTTTGTCACAATTGTTTAATATTTTTATTGGCTCCGGTTTTTACCAATATCATCCGTTCTAGTTTGATTGGTCATGTGTGTAAGTTAGATAAAAATATGTAGAAAAAACTGTTTAAAGTTGTTAAATTTATTTTGAACGTGGGATAAGATCATTTGAGAAAATATAGGAATTTATGTATTTGGAATTTGCAAAAAATAATGGATTGGCGTGATTTAAAATTTCAATTTATTTTATTTAGTTAGTTTTTTTCAAAACATTGCTTATGTGGCAGAATCTGATTGATGAAGCGACTTGCGATTTAGTATATAAAAGATTTATTAATCCAAATAACCCACACAATATTTATCAACTATCTTCTTAATCATTTTCTTTTTTCATTAATTGAAATTTAAAAATGACTTATTATTAAAAACGAATAAATTTATAAATAAAAGGGAAAATCCTTTACATAACCCAAAAACTATGACAAAATAGGACGTAATGAAAAATCTCTAAAATAATATTAACTAAATAATTAAATTACTTCAAACCTAAACCCTAACCTTTACCACACCCTGTAAATAATAAACACTAATCATCAAAACCAAAACCAAATTTTAATTTTTTTAAAATTAATGCTATCTTAAATTTCTATTTGTATATTCTTTCTCATAAAAATATGTATTTCTATCAATAAAGGTATTATTAAAAATATTTATCAGTTATATTGACACTCCCATAAATATAATCAATGCACATGCACAGAAAAACTTATGAATTATATAAACTTAGATTATATCCATAATAAATGTAGATCACTTATAAAGATAATATAATGAAACAAAAATAATAAATACTGAATATGACATTGAAAATGAGCAAGAATATTCCCTGAATGAATGGAAATATAAATAAAACAAAATAATTTACTCATTCCGTTTCATATTAATTGTCGTCCTAAGTTTATGCACACAGATTAAGGAAACATTTAATTTTACATATTTTCAAAATAAAAATACTATTACCAATACACCTAACCATATATCAACCAATAGAAAAATAGAATAGAGAATATTGTCAATAAATTTTGCATTGAAAACCGAAAACGACACTTATTTTGAAACAAAAATTCTACTCCAGAATGACAAGTAATTTGAAACGGAGGGAGTATATGTTATACAAAAGTTTAAAATGAATATTCAAAATCCAAAATGGAAATGACATTGTTTTATTCATTGATTTGCAGTAAGATCATAAGATGGGTGAACTTGAGTAAGAGCCGTGCATTTAACTATATATACATTATTACTTTTTTTGCTGAATTTTGTTTTTGCATTTAACTATTTTGTAAATCAAATTTACATATATTCGATCAATTCACTATAAATTGACATTTCTCATGATTAAACAGTTTGTAACTACTGTTTTATAGAATGAAACTTTAGAAAAGTGGTTTAAACTAAGAACTTACAAAAATTACTTGATTTTTGGGTGCAATTCAACAATTGTAGAATTTTTTTTTGATATCAATATACCCCTAAACAAACGATTATATAATTAGGACGATAGATAAAGAGTAATTCTTAGGTTCACTCCCTATGGTGAACCTATAGGTTCACCAACCAATAGTATTTGACTATTTGATATTTGATATCTTTTAAAAAAGAAAACAAAATAATAAAGATGTTTCAAATTATATTATGTTTTTAAAATAAAAAGATAAAAAGACTTAATAGTGATAGTTGCAAAAAAATAAATAAATTAATATTGTTAACGTCATCAACATAATACTACTCCCTAAATCCTAAACCCTAAAAAATAAACATAAAACAGAAAATCTTAATAACACTAAACCCTAAATCCTAATCACTAAACCCTAAACACTTGGGTAAACTATGAACCCTTGGATAAATCGTAAACTTTAGGGTTCATGGTTTATCCAAAGGTTTAGGGTTTAGTGATTAGGATTTAGGGTTTAGTGTTATTAAGATTTAGGATTTAATGTTTATATTTTGGAGTTTAGGATTTAGGGCATAGTATTATGTTGACGACGTTAACAATATTAACTTATTTATTTATTTGCTACTATTTTAAAATATTTATATCTTTTTATTTGAAAACATAATATAATTTGAAAAATCTTTATGATTTTGTTTCTTTTTTTAAAAAATATCAAATATCAAATAGTCAAATACTATTGGTTGGTGAATCTAAATGTTCACCCTAGGAGGTGAACCCAAGAATTACAGTAATTCTTTCACTCCCTAGGGTGAACCTATAGGTTCACTCCCTAGGGTGAACCTATAGGTTCACCAACCAATAGTATTTGACTATTTGATATCTTTTAAAAAAGGAAACAAAATAATAAAGATGTTTCAAATTATATTATGTTTTTAAAATAAAAAGATAAAAAGACTTAATAGTGATAGTTGCAAAAATAAATAAATTAATATTGTTAACGCCATCAACATAATACTACTCCTAAATCCTAAACCCTAAAAATAAACATAAAACAGAAAATCTTAATAACACTAAACCCTAAATCCTAATCACTAAACCCTAAACACTTGGGTAAACTATGAACCCTTGGATAAATCGTAAACTTTGGGTTCATGGTTTATCAAAGGTTTAGGGTTTAGTGATTAGGATTTAGGGTTTAGTGTTATTAAGATTTAGGATTTAATGTTTATATTTTGGAGTTTAGGATTTAGGGCATAGTATTATGTTGACGACGTTAACAATATTAACTTATTTATTTATTTGCTACTATTTTAAAATATTTATATCTTTTTATTTGAAAACATAATATAATTTGAAAAATCTTTATGATTTTGTTTCTTTTTTTAAAAAATATCAAATATCAAATAGTCAAATACTATTGGTTGGTGAATCTAAATGTTCACCCTAGGAGGTGAACCCAAGAATTACAGTAATTCTTTCACTCCCTAGGGTGAACCTATAGGTTCACTCCCTAGGGTGAACCTATAGGTTCACCAACCAATAGTATTTGATTATTTGATATCTTTTAAAAAAGGAAACAAAATAATAAAGATTTTTAAAATTATATTATGTTTTTAAAATAAAAAGATAAAAATACTTAATAGAGATAGTTGCAAAAAAATAAATAAATTAATATTGTTAACGTCATCAACATAATATTACGCCCTAAATCCTAAACACTAAAACATAAACATAAAACACAAAATCTTAATAACACTAAACCCTAAATCCTAATCACTAAACCCTAAACACTTGGATAAACTATGAACCCTTGGATAAATCGTAAACTTTAGGGTTCATGGTTTATCCAAATGTTTAGGGTTTAGTGGTTAGGATTTAGGGTTTATTGTTATTAATATTTAGGATTTAATGTTTATGTTTTGGAGTTTAGGATTTAGGGTAGTATTATGTTGATGACGTTAACAATATTAACTTATTTATTTATTTGCTACTATTTTAAAATATTTATATCTTTTTATTTGAAAACATAATATAATTTGAAAAATCTTTATGATTTTGTTTCTTTTTTTAAAAGATATCAAATATCAAATAGTCAAATACTATTGGTTGGTGATCTAAATGTTCACCCTAGGAGGTGAACCCAAGAATTACAGAATTCTTTCACTCCTAGGGTGAACCTATAGGTTCACTCCTAGGGTGAACCTATAGGTTCACCAACCAATAGTATTTGATTATTTGATATCTTTTAAAAAGGAAACAAAATAATAAAGATTTTTAAAATTATATTATGTTTTAAAATAAAAAGATAAAAATACTTAATAGAGATAGTTGCAAAAATAAATAAATTAATATTGTTAACGCCATCAACATAATATTACTCTAAATCCTAAACACTAAAACATAAACATAAAACACAAAATCTTAATAACACTAAACCCTAAATTTAATCACTAAACCCTAAACACTTGATAAACTATGAACCCTTGGATAAATCGTAAACTTTGTGGTTCATGGTTTATCCAAATGTTTAGGTTTAGTGGTTAGATTTAGGGTTTATTGTTATTAATATTTAGGATTTAATGTTTATGTTTTGGAGTTTAGGATTTAGGGTAGTATTATGTTGATGACGTTAACAATATTAACTTATTTATTTATTTGCTACTATTTTAAAATATTTATATCTTTTTATTTGAAAACATAATATAATTTGAAAAATCTTTATGATTTTGTTTCTTTTTTTAAAAGATATCAAATATCAAATAGTCAAATACTATTGGTTGGTGAATCTAAAGGTTCACCATAGGAGGTGAACCCAAAAATTACTCATAGATAAATATAATATAGTTAGGTAATATTTAATTTTTACTGTTGCAATAGTTTTATTTAGAAACATGTAATTATGATTTAAGGTAAGTTTAGTTAGTAAAAATATACAAATTCAACTAAGATATAGTTTTAGATATTTATTAATTTAACCATTATCTCTATTCTTTTCAGTTTTTATTTATTTCAAAGTTGAAAGAACAAAAAAATTACATTCTAAAAACTCAATAATTTTTTTTCTATCAAACCCTAACATAAAAACCACAAATAGAGCTTATATATTAACCAATGACTAAAATTGGGATCAATACTAAATTCTATTAAATGTAGGTAAACAAATATTTAGAAACATATTATAATTTCCAGAGATCATTTTTGACTATTTAGGTGATTGACGGGAGAAAAGAATTGTTTTACTGATTTTGTTAATTGGGTTGGACCTTTATAATATGTTGTATCTTTTTCGGTTAAAAATAATGATTCTATTTATCAAGAATCTATGGAATATACCCAACTAGATTTGAATATATTAGGATTCTGGTAAAGCACGTCTAGATGGAACTAAAATGGATATGAAACTGACAAAAAGATGGATTTAATTTGATAGAAATTTATGTATGGTATGATATTGATGTTGTGGAGTGGGGTGGATGTTAGACGAAGATTGAATTGGTCATGAACGGATTAAAAAAAAAGGAATGTATGAACTATCGTGGATGTAAATCCCCGATATATTAATTGAGAATCATTTTTGAAAAATAGTAACTTTATATTTTGTAGTTTTACAATTGAAACTTGCTGATGTGTCGTTTAATTGTATCTTAATTTTGTTGAGGTACCCTCGTTAGAATTGATTTGAGAATATGTTAATCCAACTTAATTGCTCTAGGAAAAGTTATATTAACAGCATACAATATACAATTACGGATCCCTTAAATTTATATTACTATAGAACAAGTAAGGAAGACTCATCTTTTATTCTCTAGAGAAAATTAGGGCCGGACATCATTACTCGTTACTCGCCTTAAATTCGCTACTCGACTCGTACCCGCTTTGAAAATTCAAATACTCGGTGTTAATAAATCAAGTAACAAGTCGACAATTTTCATTATTTGCAAGACCAAGTCAAATATCAAGTATCATTATCATTTTTAATACTTGACTCGTTACTTGCCCCGTTGCTTGCTTCATTACTTGTTATTTGTTACATAATCTATTAAATATTTGTTCATATTTGTCTTTTCTTTTACTTGCATCTATAAGACTAAACAAAAATACTCATTATTCTTCTTATACTTGTTAATTGCTCCATATCTGTCTTGATTTTTCAAATACTCGTCGTCATCTAGTTAAGTATTAAATAGAAACAAATATTCAAAATTTAGCTAAATGGATTGTTATTACATGTTACTTGATTAGAGAAGACATTTTTGTCTACTTATATATCGAAATATTCATATTTTTTTTGTCTTCTTTATAATATGAACGAATATTTCATTTAGAGTAATTCACGTGTTATTTTAAGTAAAGAATAAACAAAACAAAATTTTATATCTATTTCTAATAGAATATTATTTAATAAGCAGTTTTTAAATATTCAGAAAGACTCGTAAATAGTTCACAAGTACTCGTAAATAGTTCACAAGTACTTGTAAATAACAAGTAATATGACGAGGCAAGTAACTTGCAAGTAATTCATTTTGATCAAGTACTCGAAATAGCAAGTACTCGTTTTTAAAAAGTCAAGTACAAGTTGAAAATTCTATTACTCGTACAAGACAAGTCAAGTAGCAAGTACAAGCAATCAACAAGTATAAGAACCCGAAAAGGACCCAAATACCCAAACTTGACCCAAAAACTCGAAAAATATCTGAAAACTCTCAAAATACTTGAAGAACCGCAAAAATACCATAAACTTTACCTAAAATCAGATCCAAAAACCAAAAAAATACCCAGAATTTTAACCGAATACCCGAGTTATGTTTTCTAAAACTCTTAAGTTTTACCTGAAACCTAAAAATATACCTGAAAACCCGAACCCAATACTTAAAAAAGTATCCAAAATACCAAAATATACCCTATCCCCCAAATATACCTAATATATACAATAATTTTTGGGTAGTTTGGGTACCCGATCGGGTCTCGGGTAGGACCCGGACCCGAATCGAGACCCGCGGGTCCAAAGAAAAAAGAAACAGCAGGTACTTTAGCATGGACCCGGACCCGGACCCGGATCCGGACCCGGACCCGAACCTGTATTTTCGAGTCGGTTCCGGTTCGGATCTTCGGGTCCGGGTAAAATGCCCAAGCCTATATAAAATACCAAAAAACTTTGATTTAGTACTTTGAATTAAAGGTATAAAATCCGGTAAAACATAATCAATTAAAACCAAACTGAACCAAAATAAAGAAAGTGACCTAAATTTAGTATACCATATAAACCGAGTGGATGTTATTTTTAAATACTGTGGTATATATGGTTCTATATAAATTGATCAAACCAAATAAACTGATTAATTATACATAGTAGTATAGCTATATGTAAATTACATGATATAATTGATAATATATACTTTGTTTATTTTATTGATTAATCTTGATATATAAAACGTTAATTCTAATACTTTGTTATTTTTAAGTAAAGTATTTCATTGACATACATTCGTGCTACAATTTAGTTATTTAATAATATTATGATATTATTATTCGTTTTTACTTTTATCTTATGAAATTATAATAACAGTTTTTATTTAGTTACTATTTTTAATAAGATATAAAAATTGTATTTAAAATTTATAGTACTGTTTAATAAATTTGATTTTTATTTATACAAAATCAAATTGACAAAATGTTATAAAAATAAATACAGTTTGATTTTTATGGCATAAAACCAAATAAACTAAAACCAACATTATATAATCCAAATCAAACTAAAGTAGATATAATTTTAATATGGTATCTAATTTTTATAAAAAAAATACAAACCGTAACCGCACCGAAATCTGGATTGAACATCACTATTTTGAATATATAATTTTTACACCTGCCTCACCCCACGCAAAGAGTGGGTCTCAACCTAGTTCATAGTTAAATTAAAAATGTGATGAAGTCACTACATGTATTGCATGTGATCTTATTTTCAGGATGAAAGTTAACTAACAAATGTTTAAAAATTAATCAATTAAAACGAATTTATCCCTTTGAATTGTTGTGATTGATACCATTTTCGGAAATTAAATTATTTGTGAGATTTGTACCTATTTGTGGAAAATTAAAAATATATAAATGTTGTTTTATGCAGAAATTTTTTAATCTTTTTAATCTTAAGTTGAGTGAGATAAAGAATGACCCAATTGTCCTTAAAACACAAATAAAAAAACCTTACTAATACATTATCTATAGAAATTTCATAGATCATTAAAAATTTAGATTATGAGCATTGAATGATGTTTGATAAATGGTAGTTGAACTAAATGTATTGTGAAATATGGATGATCATATTGAGAAGTTATTTATTCGGTTAAAAGTTATGTGTTATTGATTCATGACCTCAAGATCTCTTTATATACAACTCTAAGTTTCCATAATCTTATCTAGAAAAGGAGATTACACAATAAGGAAATATTCTATTCTAATACCATTTCGTTTAGGATATGCTAATATCCCAATATCCCCCTTCCCCTCAAGTTCAAATTTTGTATGTCCAACTTGAACTTCAAGTCTTCAAATTCAAATCGATCGTCAGTTCTTTCATTAAAATCATCAGTTCGCTTGTCAGTTTTTTCCATCAAATTCATGTCTGGTTCGGTTTCATTAGTTCAAGTTTGTTGTCACAACAAGAAGGTTTTCCATTCTTGCTGATCAAAGAAAAATTGCATGTCGAGAGTTCAAGAAGCCGCAAGTCGAGATATCAAGTGTTCGCAGTCGCAGGTTGTGAGGTCGAGAGTTTGAGGTCGCATGTCGTGAGATTGAGAGTTGGAGGTCATGAAGTCGAATGTTCACGGTCGTCGGTTGTGAGGTCGAGAGTTCAAGGTCACATGTCGTAAGATAGAGAGTCGCAGGTCATTTTGAAAGCAATTCGAGTTTGTTCAACGTTCTTTACATTATTATCTAGATCGGCGTCTTCATATTCTTCAATTATCATCATCACAAGAAATGGAAGCGTTAGTTTTGGTCCACAAAAAAATATTATGGTCTAATACCATGAGAAGTATGTAATCAACAAATAGCTATGTGTTATTGATTGATGACCTCAATGTCTTTAATATACAACTCTAAGTTTCCATAGTCCTATCTAGAAAAGGATATTACACAATAAGGAAATATTATATTATAATAATATTTCGTTTAGGATATGCTAATTCTTTAGACAATATTTACCAAGTGATTTGCTTACATGTCATCATCGCAATCATTTTAGCAAAAAATGGATGACATGACTCACTTAAATGATGACATGGATCCTACCTAATTATGACATGGCTTAACACATTTATTACACAACTCAGTTAAAGAAATTCAGATATAAAATATTAAGTATATACTCCCTCCGTTTCAAATTACTTGTCGTTCTAGAGTAGAATTTTTGTTTCAAAATAAGTATCGTTTTCGGTTTTCAATACAAAATTTATTAACAATATTTTCTATTCTATTTTTTTATTGGTTGATATATCGTTAGGTGTATTGGTAATAGTATTTTTTATTTTGAAAATATGTAAAATTAAATGTTTTCTTAATCTTTTTGCACGAACCTAGAATGACAACTAATATGAAACGGAGAGAGTATTTATTACCATAATTAAAAGATTGTATATATAACTATTACCATAATTAAAAGATATAAATAAACTAATTTAAATCCGAGGTGAAATTAATATTAAACTTACACTTTGAACAATTTAATAAAAAACAACTAAATTTATTTATTATTTGTAGTATTTTATATATTTTAAGGTTTATAATGAAAATTTATCCAAATATGGTAAACCTATAAGAAATATTTTAAATTTATATCTCATAACTAAATTGTTCTATATACTGTAAATAAAACAAGTGCTCTATATTTTAGCATTTATAATGTTTTTAATTTTTGCAAATAAACTTTTCTGCAAAATTATATGTGCTTTACATTTCCAAAAGTTAATCTATATTGACAAAGATATATTTCAAAGAATATATTATTTTTAAAAGGTTTATTAAAATATTATTATAAATAAACATTACAATTAAAAATAATTATATGATATTAAGATTATAGTAACATGGATAATTCATTTTATATATTTCTACAATTTTAAAAAATATTAATATTTATTATAATTCATTTTTAAAACACAAAACAAAGATGATAATAATAACTATATTTCTGTATATATTTAAAATTATAGTTAAATATATTATTCAATGTAAAGATATGGTTGATCAATCTTCTAAATTACTAAATCTATTGAAAATTAGTTTTAAATTTATTTATTTTTAAAATTTTATTTTTGTACATGATGCAGAAAAACACCTAGTATCCCAATATATATGTTGATTTAATGGTATGGACTATATTTGTGTGAGTCTAATGGATGATAAGTTACGTATAATGTGAAAAAATGATAGTTTTTTTTTTGCCCAAATTTCGGCGAATGATAGTTCGAGCATATGAATCTGATATTCATAAACAACCACAAAATTGATCTCATTATTATTTCCCAAAAGTTTCCATTCACTTCATTTGCATCACAAGAAAGAATATGACGAGATATTTCTTTCAAATACTCTTTAGAACAATTTCATAGAAAGATAGATAGATATATCCCTACACTCGGTTGTTGAATATCCTAAGGACTTGATGCTGAGCCTACTTGTTTGCTTTGTGGACAATCAAGTGAAAGTAAGAATCATATTTTCTTTGACTTTGGTTTCTTACTTTCTTATCTCAAATTTGGAACCTCGTCTCAAAATTTGATACCTCGATATGCGTAAGCTTAAGATTACATATTTGAAACGAATGGATCCCTACAGCTTCTGCCCAAAAGGTAATCATCTTTTATCATTTGCCTGTATGATCCTATGTTTTTATTGATGTTATCCATGTAACTATGTTTTATTTATATGGTTTTTTAAAAAGTGGTATACATATATATTTTACTCAAATGTCTAATTACAGCTGGTCCACATAGAACTGACTACTGTAGGTATAAAATAATTCAACATATTTCAAATAAATCAAACAAGGCTGATAAACAAATTGATTTGTGTTCTTGCATAAATTCTAAATTTTCCAAGTAAACATCACATTGTTCTGAAATTACATAAGCTTTGTGATTACTATGTTCCATTTTCCATGGTGAAGGCTAAAGTGGAGATTCTCCTATGGAAATCCTATTAGTCGCCTCTAGGGATGGCAATCAAGGACCTGGACCGTGGGTATGGTCCGTAAAGGCTTGCTGCAAGGCGGGATTGGGTCTCCATTTGATAAGCCCGCAAAATTGCGGGCCTCGCGGGACGGGCTCAAAGCGGGACGGGTTCAAAGCGGGACGGGCTCAAAGCGGGACGGGCCGAAAGCGGGATGGGTTAAACCGCGGGATTTTGAAGACCCGCAATCCTAAGTCTCCATTTCTGCTTTCACCTGAGAGAGAGAGAGAGAGAGAGAGAGAGAGAGAGAGAGAGAGAGAGAGAGAGAGAGAGAGAGAGAGAGAGAGAGAGAGAGAAGGGGATTAGACATTATGGAGCTTCGTTGATGGTGGTTTCAGGGTCGATGATGCTTCCGGTCTCCCAAGCGCCTCTGATCTGCACCGGTGGAGCTTCTTCAATCCATCATAAATGATAATTTAAACATTTGTTTTGTATAAGCTTAATGTATTGATTTTGTAAGAGTATGCTCGATCATGTGCAAGCTGAAACTTAATTCTTGTCTATGTTTGTTTCTAAATGTAGAAACAAACAATGTAATATTCGATGTCCCGCGGGACGGCCCGTGAAGGCCTGCATATTTCACGGTAGAGATTGGGCAGCTAGTTTGAGGACCGCATCCCGCGCGGGATAGGCCCGCCGTGTACCGCCAGAAACCGAACCCGCAGCGGTTCGGGACGGGACAGGACGGGAGAGCCCAATTGCCATCCCTATGCACCACAACTAACTTCATTCTGAGCTAGTAGTGGAATTTCTTTAATTAAGCTTGTGATGAGGTGCATAGTGAGATTTGTAAACAAAATGATGAGCATTGTCGCATAATGTAATTTGTTTTTATTTACCTTATGTTATTGATCGGGGTTCATTTCTGTAGAGGTTTCAATTAATATCCAATAACGATGAACCTTATTTATAAGTAACTAGAGTCGATCCGCCCTACGGGCGGGATATTCTTTACTTGTGATCTATGTTATTATTTTTTGTATGATTTTAAAATTTGTATTTTAGGTTTACATTTGTAAGAAAAATGTATGATAATGATTTTTGTCTTCCAGAAAATTTTAAATATGGAGAAATTATATGTGATAAGATAGAGTTAAAACTAAATAGTTTTTTATATTTTAAGAGTTGTGGCACGAATATATGTGAAGGCTTCTAATGGTCTTTGTTTCCTTTAACAAAAAATTTGATCACATATTTGGGTGGTTTGTAAATGAAGACTTATTTTAAGGAAAATACGATCTATCTTGGTGGCATTATAAAGATCATATTAGTTCTATAACACTTATTTTTCAATATATTTCAGTATAGAGACATTACATAAGGAATGTTTAATCTACTCCATCATTTGTTAGCTTCATACATATCGGTTTGCCGTTCATGACGATCCATAAATTTTGTACATTCCTCATGTTCTCATGTGCATAGCAAAATTATGGCATAGAGATATTTACCAAGATAGTTACCTCTACCAAAGTTGTTGTTTGCCAATATATAAAGATCTTTTAGTCCTGAGGAATGTATGAAATTATTTGTTTTTTCCTAATATTAATTATTATATAAAAAGACAAAAATTTACATTAGTTTGTAATAAAATATTTACAATGCTTAATTTATTTTTAATTAAAATATTTCTCTATTTTCATTGCGTTTTTATTATTTACATTATTATTTAAGAATAATATACTTGTTTCATCATTTAAAAAGATATAAAACTGTTATTGTTTCACTTTGTTCTCAATATTTGTTCTCTTTTAACTTTGTTAATAAGTACAATACGTTTAAAACTGTACTCAATTATGTTAAACACATTAAACATGAATTAATTTTTATGTGCTAATTTTTTGAATTTGGTGACACTTATTGATTTTCTGTTTCTTTAAATTATTAAGTTATACAATGTGGAAATAGGTTATTTACTGTAATATAAATTACGTAACATAGGTAGGTAAAGGAAAACCTATACAAATTGTAACTATATATATATATATTTATATATATATGGTTGTTTGAATTTTATATGTGATTATTTTTAAAATCAAAAATTTTATTTTACATCGAATTTATTATAATTAATTAATTTTATTTTTTAAATTAGTTATATCTTATTAGTAAATAACTATTTTTTATTTGTTAGATATTATAGTTTGATTTAAATTTAATTACTATATAAAAAATATTCAAAAATTACTGTACATTTAGAGTGAATGATATCTAGTCATCATATCGTTTAAACAGAAGTTCTTATTTAGTACAAATCTTTTGGCATAGGATTTGGAGCAGTTAATATTTGAAGCACTTTGAGGAAGTTTTAAAAAGAAAGAAACTCACTATCCATATTAAAGCAATGAGTGAATGATATCTAGTCATCATATCATTTAAACAGAAGTTCTAATTTAGTAAGAATCTTTTGGCATAGGATTTGGAGCAGTTAATATTTGAAGCACTTGGAGGAAGTTTTAAAAAGAAAGAAACTCACTATCCATATTAAAGCAATGAGCATGAACCCAAACTATAGAAGAGATACAAAAAGAACGTAAACAGGAAGATTTGATGTTCATGCAAGGTTGATTACTTTCCACTATAAGAATGGTGATTGAGACTGCATTAATCTGTTAGAAAACATAGTGGGATTGGAGAAGAGAAAAGATACAGTGAAAAAATATAGCTTACAAGAGATAACTGACTGTATAGCTTATCATTCTTGGGGAAAAGATACCGTCAAGGTTTAGTGAGAACAATATCAGAAGCGCCTCATGCAGCATTTGTCGCAGCAGCAACAGCGATACCAATATTGGCTCTATTCAAAGCAGGAGCATCCATCACCAGTCATCCTACATATATGCTTCAGTTCTTGCAACTTCTTCACAATCTCGTATTTCTGATAGTTTTTAGTTTTTATATTAATTTTATTCTGTTTCGATAAACACAATAATTTAAATTATATATTTTCAAAACATAATTCATTTGTCAGATTGTTTTTACGTTGATTTTCTAAAATATTTTGTCAAAACATCAAATTTATTTAGTGGCATTATTAAGTGAATGTTATAGAGTATCATTAAACAATAGAGGACCAACATGGATTTATGGATCAGAACAATAAAATAGTCAACTAAAAGATAAAAGAAAACATATTTAAGGGCACTCAATTTTCTAATACTCTGCATATCTCTTTTTATTCAGATGTGGACTGGCCTATGCATTTTTGACTCACAACGTCATTGTAAGCGACCAGTTGATACCGATACCAATGACCTTATAATTATTGTATACATTTACTGATAGAGGCTTGGAGCTGTGTGCCCATTTCCAGACTTGCAATTGCTGACTCTCTTTCAATTTTTGCACTTGATCTTGCTCAAGTTCCTAAAACGTTAAACCAATGTTTGATCTTGCTCATGTTCCTAAACCAATGTTTGATCTGCACCTTGACTTCCTTGTCGCTAAAATATTCTACAAAGTTTCCACCAGAATTAAAGTATCCTCCATCTCTCCCTCTGACTAAAAGCTTCAATCTGGTCCATCATTCTACAATAATATAACGGCATTAGCATTGACCCCAGTCAGGACAAAATCCACTTGTCCAAAGAGACATTACTTGCTTCAAGGACCAATCACAAACCCAAAGAAAAAAGGATTGCAAAAATCTTACCTCATAAGTCTTATCGGCATCATAGGTATTGTATTTATAATCACCAAAGATCTCAGCAGTATTCTGATTGCAAGTCCGTACGCGATCCAAAGCATGGGCTTGGCAGTAACCTACAGTCTCTTCCGCTAACTGTACATTGTTGTATCTCTTCATAGCTTGAAATGCAGCACTTCTTCTCATTTACGCAACTTTTGCCGAGCCCTTTACCACAACACAAAAGGTGGTAAAGAACACAAAACAGAGGGAAAGAGGGGAAAAAGAAGAAAACAAAACTTAAAATTTTGTTTCCGTACCAATCCATTCTAGTGAAGTCGTCTTGCAGCGAAATTAATAAAAATGGCTTTGACGGTGATGAATTTTCTGTAAGGAATGATCAAGAACCCAGAAGATATGATAACGACGATTATGATGAACACGTAGATTGCAGCTGATCGAGATCCGTCACAGCAGACTCGGAAGGTAGATGATGACTTTGTGATGCTCCTTGGCTTTTGACGATGAGAGTCTACTGAATTCATCATAATAGGTAATTGGTCTATAACGGAGATTGAGATCTGGAAGATTTTCTGGTTTGGTAACCCTAGATCAACCCTCACCGAAATTGGAATCAATCAAAAACCTGAAATCAAATCCACCAACTCCACACAAAAGTTTAATAAAATACGACATTACTGGATTAGATGTGACGTAAAATAAATTAAAACACTTTGAAACACAATTGAAACTCAGATTTTTTTGAAAAACCCAATTTTCAAAAGTATTCAAATTCAATCCAATGTATACACAGAAACATCAAGATGATTAGAAAACAAAATCAGAGGTGAAGAGATGATAGGGACCTTGATCCAAAGTCGAGTGCCATTGGGAAGACCAAAATATTTTATTGATTTGAAGAAGTTCCGGGAAAGGAGGATGAAAACTCGTTCTGAAACTGAGAAGACGATATGTGTTTGGTCGCTTTCGAGCTCAATCAACAACATAGAGACCAAACACGAAGCCCAAAAATATTAAGCAAAACGGTTAATGAAACGCAGCGTAAAATGAAAGAGGCGAGGTGTCGCGTGCTGGTACCACTATTTTCTGATGTGGTAGCCTCCCTAGAGAGAATTGTCTATTTTATAGTATAAGATTACACTTACTTTAATTTTAATCTACACCTTTATCATAATTACTTCATTTATTTGTTTTAGTTACCTAGTGTTTGAAGAAGATGTAAGGTATAACTAGTGAAGATTAAATGAACAATATAAATGAAAAGCCAAATGATAAAAAGGGAAAAATAATATGAATGAATAAGAATATTTTATAGGATCTAAAAGGTGACAGAAATAAATGAGAATAATAAATTCATTTTCACTCCCTAAAATTACACCATCTATAAGAATTTTTCTTTTCATATGGTTCCTTCTCATTCCCCCGTTTAAGTAAATTTAGAATAAAATCATTCTTTATCAAGTTTGTAAAAACAATTAAGAACATATATTTTACAATTTATATTATTTTATTAGTTTGTTCCTTTTTCTTCTTTTTTTCGTATCATTACGTTAATGATCATTAGTTAGAGCTTTATTGTTCAATAAGGATTATTACTATTTTGAAATAATTATCAATAAAAATTATGGATCCGGATATCCGGACTGAAAATCAAGATATCCGGATCTGGATTCGGTTTTGACGGATCCAACATTTTAATATCCAGATTTGGATTCGGATCCGGCCCCTCCGAATATCCGGATTTTCGGAGCGGATCCGGATCGGATCGAATCCGGATCTCGGATAATAAGTCCCAGGCCTAAGTGGAAGTACGAGAAAAGATTGTTCCACTTTGTTTATATAGACTAAGAGGGGTGTATTCAATCCAACATTTGAGGTGATTTGATTTTTGGGGTTTTAGATGATTTTAATAAGTTGCAGAGATTTAGGTGATTTTTGTTAAACCACTCTAGAATATCACCTAAAACCATGAGATTTGAGTTTTATTTTTTTTAACTACGAAACTCCACCCAAACACCCTAATGTCACCTGGAAACTTTAAAACTCCACAACTTAAAATAAGTTCAATAACAGTGGATTTCAGAATACTTTACGAAATGTCAAGTTCAATAACACTGGATTTTAAATGAGTTTTTAAAATTCATGTTTGAATAACAATGGATTTGTCATTTTAATATAAATAACCTAAAACTCTCAATTGAATACATTCCCCTAAGTAATTGTCTGCGATAGGCTGCAAGATTACTATGCATACTTTTTTGTTGTTTTATAGATACTATAATTTGTATAATCTCTTATTTATTAAAATAGATTTCATGACTTCTTTCATATGCGATACTTCATTTAGGATCATCAAAAACTGTTTACATATTTTTTTGTAACTGCATAGTAAAATCTTATCAACATATTTTTCCTTTTTTTGATTCCCATCAATATTTAACAAACTTAAGAAATATATGTCATACTCACGTACGCTTACTTTTTATACCTTCTTTCCCATCTTCTTTTCATATTTCTTCGCGGTCAAACAATGAAAAATTAGCATGAATCTGATCTCCACTTCAGTTTTTTTTGTTCTCTCTAAATTGTGATCATGGTCGGTCCTAGACGAAACCGAATGAAACATTGGCCTACTCGAGGGACATGGACATGGCGAAGTTCCCCCCCCCCCCCACTCCCCCCCAAATTTATATTAAAAAATCATTAAAATCTTTACTAATCGTCTACAGCCCCAAGGATTTGACATATTGATAGATCGCTTATGATCGTAGTACTTGCAGTAGATTTTATTTGATGATATGTATGTTTGCATTCATATGAACGATGATCTTTCTCTGCAGCATGAATCTGTATCTGAAAATCTTTACGATTAACGTTTCTTCGAGGTCAAATGATGAAAATTTAGCATGAATCTGAAACTGATCTTCACTTGAGTTTTATTTTTCTATCTCTAAGCGGTGATAGTTATATGCTTCTATTTGAGATGTTGATAGAACATGGATGATGATGAAAATTTATAAAGGTGGGTTGTAATTTTTTCTTAATCTATTTAGGTAACTGGAGAATTGGTTTGTTAAAGTTTGATAACGTGTTGATGTATTTAATATGATGACTGGGAAAATGAAAATATGATGATGATGAGTCAGTGGATATATAATAATTCTGAAGAACATGAAGATCTTCTAGCACCTGAAATTCTTGCCTTCCAGAAATAAATCAGGTCTGTCTTTAAATATAACACTCCACTGTGAATCGAATATCGTATCCATATTCTTACATTCACCGAAAACTATTCTATGAGGTCCCACCTTTCGTTTTACTTCCATTGCACGGATTTTAAATGAGTTTTAAAATTCATGTTTGAATAACAATGGATTTGTCATTTTAATATAAATAACCTAAAACTCTCAATTGAATACATTCCCTAAGTAATTGTCTGATAGGCTGCAAGATTACTATGCATACTTTTGTTGTTTTATAGATACTATAATTTGTATAATCTCTTATTTATTAAAATAGATTTCATGACTTCTTTCATATGCGATACTTCATTTAGGATCATCAAAACTGTTTACATATTTTTTGTAACTGCATAGTAAAATCTTATCAACATATTTTTCCTTTTTTTGATTCCCATCAATATTTAACAAACTTAAGAAATATATGTCATACTCACGTACGCTTACTTTTTATACCTTCTTTCCCATCTTCTTTTCATATTTCTTCGCGGTCAAACAATGAAAAATTAGCATGAATCTGATCTCCACTTCAGTTTTTTGTTCTCTAAATTGTGATCATGGTCGGTCCTAGACGAAACCGAATGAAACATTGGCCTACTCGAGGGACATGGACATGGCGAAGTTCCCCCACTCCCCAAATTTATATTAAAAAATCATTAAAATCTTTACTAATCGTCTACAGCCCCAAGGATTTGACATATTGATAGATCGCTTATGATCGTAGTACTTGCAGTAGATTTTATTTGATGATATGTATGTTTGCATTCATATGAACGATGATCTTTCTCTGCAGCATGAATCTGTATCTGAAAATCTTTACGATTAACGTTTCTTCGAGGTCAAATGATGAAAATTTAGCATGAATCTGAAACTGATCTTCACTTGAGTTTATTTTTCTATCTCTAAGCGGTGATAGTTATATGCTTCTATTTGAGATGTTGATAGAACATGGATGATGATGAAATTTATAAAGGTGGGTTGTAATTTTTTTTCTTAATCTATTTAGGTAACTGGAGAATTGGTTTGTTAAAGTTTGATAACGTGTTGATGTATTTAATATGATGACTGGGAAAATGAAAATATGATGATGATGAGTCAGTGGATATATAATAATTCTGAAGAACATGAAGATCTTCTAGCACCTGAAATTCTTGCCTTTCCAGAAATAAATCAGGTCTGTCTTTAAATATAACACTCCACTGTGAATCGAATATCGTATCCATATTCTTACATTCACCGAAAACTATTCTATGAGGTCCCACCTTTCGTTTTACTTCCATTGCAGGATTATGAGGATGAACAAAATGAAGAAAACTAAATGAGAGAGGATTGAGCAAATATGGTAAAGAGATAAAGAAATTGCTTTGCAAGGCTAATGGTTTGAATGAGTCTGAGGAAGAAGATGCAATGATGATTCTGATGATGTAAGCCCTCTCGAAATTTTCAATTCCGAAACACGCTTATTTGACTATAAACGAGGCCTAATTTTTTTTTTTTTTTATTGCAGATTACGAGAATCTCTGTTATCGAGTTGTCTATACTATGGAGCTAAAAACTAAGCAACACGGTGGAGCCCTATGTAGATGTTGGGATCAAAATCGGTCACGACAGAATCAATGACTGAAAGTCTTTGAAAAGTATTTCTTAAAACAAAAAGTCTCGGATAATATGAAAAGACATTATACGAGATTCTCTCAAATTAGAATATCCCCTGGCGCCGGCGGCACTCGCCTGGCGCCGGCAGCACCTCGCCTGGCGCCAGTCGACGGCCCTCGCCTGGCGCCAGTCGACGGCCCTCGCCTGGCGCCAGTCGACGGCCCTCGCCTGGCGCCAGTCGACGGCCCTCGCCCTGGTCTCGGTCCCATCGTGTTCGGTCTGATCCCATCTTGGCTTGTTTGGATCAATCATCGTGAGCTTGGGGCGATCACGGCTCTGGAATAAACATCCTTCGACTCGATTGGAATCGTCCTCGATGTTTTACGACAAAACTAGAAGGATTGGATTTCGTAGAAGATATCGATAAAACAAGGTCGATTAACTTGAACATCGATCCTTTAGGCTATCTGGATTATTTTACGAGAAAAATAGTCTTTCCGAGAAATCGTATAAAACGTTCAACGACTTAAGACAAGTCCACGGACTTACTTACGATTTTAAGAATTCAGGCCCAATCAGGCTATGGCGGTTTATCCGATTTCCGAACATCGGATAAACATCAAGTCACCAAAACTCGAGGATAATTACGAAGATCGACGAAAATGGAATATTTCTGAAGAGATAAGCTTGGGCCCAAAGGCAGGTCCATCATCTTAAGGCAAACCGACCTAGGAGTGAGTATATAAGGAGAGCAAGAGCAGAGGAGAGGAGGATCGAAATCCTAGAATCTAGACTTAAAGAAATCCTGCTAGCTTAGAGAACTTAGAACTTAGGCGGTTAGGCCAGCGAGGCAGGACTTAGAACGTCTGGCCGCCTCTTGTTCTAGTTTTATCTTCTCCAAGAAGACCCCTGTTCCTCTCGGAAGGATCTAACTATACTTTTACTGAGCTCCGCACATAGAAACCCTAGGCATGATCTTCGACATGCCCGCTTTCTATGATCAACGCCGCATTCTAAGCTAACCAGGCCCTAGAACGCCTGGGCCTCGCCAAGAAATCTCCGCCTCCTCTGGGATCGGACAATTCTTTACTTCAAAGCTCCGCACATAGAAATCCTAGGCATTATCTTCGACATGCCTGTTTCTATGACAACGCCATACTAGATCGAACCCGCCCAGACGGTTCGATCTCTTGTTCAATTCTTTCTAAACTGAACTACGTCCGACTTGATCCTCGAAGAGTGCGTAGGCAGCCTTTCTTAAGGTCCAGTCTCAAATCTTAACAAATCTTTTTCCGCATTTATTCGGTCACTTGTCGTTGGCTGTCGCAGAGAATCCGGACCTTCAAGGAAAGTCGGGTTAACTTGGCTTTCCTCCGCAATCTTATTTATTAAAATTGACGGTGTAAATTTCGGTTACCACAGTCAGTTGCTTCCCACTCCTTAGCGTGACTGCGTTGCACTCCTTGGGATTCTTGTCTGTTTTTCCAGGAAGAGTACCTTGCTGTCTCTTCACACTCTCAGCAGTCTGAGCAATCTGAATATCCATCTGTCTCATGTGGCTTGAGACATTATCGTACTTGGCACTTAGGTCATTGAACATATGGTTCATTCTGGTGTTGATGTCGTTTGTGACCTAATTCAGTGCTTTTCCTTGGATCTGCTGTCCTTGGAGCAGTTGGCTCATCATCAATGCAAGACTCTTCATATCATTTTGCGGAGCAGTCTGAGCCGGTTGTGCAGCTTGATGATTAACCGGCTATTTCTGATGTTGGAACTGGGCATTCTGAGCCGGGCTGAGGACATAGGTTCTTCCTTGATTTCCATACCCCCTTTGGTATCCACTATTCTGACCCTGATTTCCTTGAGCGTTTCTGTGTTACCGTCTGGCTTAGGGTTGTTGAACAGGTGGGGATTGTTCCTTACGTTAGGGTTCGGGTGATAGTTCTTGAACTGCCATCCTTGCCCATTAACATAGCTCACTTCGTGCTGATCTTCAGCCGACTGATCTGACTCTGATGTAGCTTCCGCGGTTGCTTTATCCTGAGGGGATTCTTTCATGATAAAGACCTGATTCTGATTACTCTTAATCAGCTGATCGACCTTGGCAGAGAGCTCATCAATCTTGCTGTTGTCAATGCTGTTCACCTTCTGTGTGCGATCAGTCTCGCGGTTATTATCAGCTGAGCTTGAGGCCATGTTCTCAATCAGTGCGAAGGCACCTCGAGTGGATTGGGTCATGAAGTCTCCATTACTGGCTGAGTTCAAAGCGTTCCTGTACTCCCAACCTACTCCATCGTAGAACACTCCAAGCAGATAGTCTTCCTCAAAACCGTGATGTGGGCACTCTCTTTGGTAGACGTTGAAACGTTCCCAAGCATCGCATAAAGGCTCATCTACTAGCTGTTTGAAGGTCGCGATCTTCTGTCTCAGAGCTGCCGTCTTCGATTTCGTTTAGAAGTGGCTCAAGAAGGCAGATCGAACTTGTTCCCAAGTGGTGAGCGATCCAGTTGGTAGGGAATCTAGCCACCGAGCAGCCTTCCCATCAAGCGAGAAAGGGAACAGGGTACACTTGATGTAATCGGGTCGTACTCCATTCGCTTTAGTGAACCCACACATTTTCTCAAAATGCTCAATGTGGTCCATCGGTATTTCTGCAGGAAGTCCATTGAAGATCTTCCTTTGCACTAGACTTATCAAGGCCGGCTTGATCTAAAAGTCTTGCCTAGTGCACGGTGGAGGGTTGATGGCATATCGCGTAGTAGGGAGATTACGCAGTAGATTTTTCTGGCCGATCGGAATAACCTCCTCCGGTTGATTCTGCTGATTCACAGCGTTCAGAGCTGCTTGCTCGGCAGCAGCTTGCTGCGCTTGGATGGTTTGCTGCATCTGCTGCATCTGTTGTTGCATGAGTGCAAATGCAGCAGTGAGATCATCCTGGTGATCACCCATGTTGGTGTTCGTAGGTCTAGGTTGTTGACGGTTCTGTCGTTCCAATCTCGCTAGTTCTTCGTTGGTAAGCTGATGCAGTGGTCCTTGTGCGTTGCTCCGAGTATGCCTACTGCTCATGCAAATGGATCATCAGCTGGAACAAATAAATAGAAGCGAGTTAGATATCTTAGACTAGATGTGAAACCGAAAAATAGAGGTAAAAAAATCTGGTCCCCGGCAACGGCGCCAAAACTTGATACACTAAAACTGAATCCTTGCTACTGCCAAGTTAACAGTTGTAATTATAGTACTTTAGATTCAAATCCAGAGGACCAGTCTACACTTTATTTCTATGAGTTTCGAAATCAAGCTAAGAAGGAGAATTGGTTTTGGTTTTAAGAAAGACGATAGGAAACAAGTAAAACTAGAGATTGATTCAAATTAACAAGTAGCTAGCCTAGGGTGTTTCATTGGGTGTTGAATTGGAGCCAAACAATTATTCAAGCACAAGGAAGCACTTTCTAGAACTCGGGTCACTCAGCTGGAACACCCCACTGTCGTGGTGGTGATCTCTTTGTAGATCAATCTCACCATCTAACTGTCGTTGAGACGAAAATCGATTGCAAGCTTGGAGAACAAGCCCGATCAGTTCACTTACTACCCTAATATCTACTTTCGCTGATTAGGGATATTAAGCTCATTCAATACAAGTCAAGTTATCTGCTAAGTGGTTAACTAGGTGATGGACTTAGAATCTAACAATAAGTGATCAGATTAATGAAAGCATTAAGAACAGTATGAATGAAGAATTAATTGAAATCGCTTATCTATGTTTAGCTCATATCTCAACACCCTAAAAACCCTAGGCGAGCTAGGTCACTACTCGACCATGATGCAAATAGTCAAAGACATAATTCCTGAATAATATTGCATAAGAACAAGAGTGTTGGTGTCAAAATCGGTCACGACGGAATCAATGACTGAAAGTCTCTAGAAAGTATTTCTTGAAACAAAAAGTCTCGGATAATTTGAAAAGAAGTTATACGAGATTTTCTCAAATTAGAATATCCACTCTGTGAGATCGAAGACTACGGCGGCGCGACGAAAGTCTCCGAAAGATCGGTCCGCCGCCAAGGACATCAAAATTCGATCACCACAAAAACCCTAAACACAAAAGAATCTGCCTCGAAACTTCGAAGAGGTCGTTCTCTCAAACCGTGAGGAACCAGAAAACGATCAATATATCAAATCGAAGCCCTCGCCGAGATCTTCAGCCTGGCGCCGGCAGCACCTCGCCTGGCGCCGCAGCACCCGCCACGCTGGCTGGAATGGCGCCGGCGGCACCGACCTGGCGCCGGCGGCACCGCCTGGCGCCGGCGGCACCGACCTGGCGCCGGGCGGCATTCGCCTGGCGCCGGCGGCACCCATCACGCTGGCTGGCCTGGCGCCGGCGGCACCGACCTGGCGCCGGCGGCACCGCCTGGCGCCGGCGGCACCGTCGCCGCAGGCTGGCCTGGCGCCGGCGGCACTCGCCTGGCGCCGGCGGCACCGTCGCCGCAGGCTGGCCTGGCGCCGGCGGCACCGCCTGGCGCCGGCGGCACCGCCTGGCGCCGGCGGCACCGCCTGGCGCCGGCGGCATTCGCCTGGCGCCGGGCGGCATTCGCCTGGCGCCGGCAGCACCTCGCCTGGCGCCGGCGGCACTGCCTGGCGCCGGCGGCACTCGCCTGGCGCCGGGCGGCATTCGCCTGGCGCCGCAGCACCTCGCCTGGCGCCGGGCGGCACTGCCGCTGGCTGGCCTGGCGCCGGCACCTCGCCTGGCGCCGGTCGACGGCCCTCGCCCTGTTCTCGGTTTCATCGATTCGGTCTGATCCCATCTTGGCTTGTTTGGATCAATCATCATGAGTTTGGGACGATCACGCTACGGAATAAACATCCTACGACTCTATTGGAATCATCCTCGATGTTTTACGACAAAACTAGAAGGATTGGATTTCTCGTAGAAGATATCGTATAAAACAAGGTCGATTAACTTGAACATCGCTCCTTTAGGTTATACGGTTTATTTTACGAGAAAGATAGTCTTTCCGAAATCGATAAAACGCTTAACGACTTAAGACAAGTCCACGGACTAACCTACGATTTTAGAATTCAGGCCCAATCAGGCTATGATGGTTTGTCCGATATCCCAAACATCGGATAAACATCAAGTCACCGAAACTCGAGGATAATTACGAAGATCGGCGAACAAGCCCGATCAGTTCACTTACTACCCTAATATCTACTTTCGCTGATTAGGATATTAAGCTCATTCAATACAAGTCAAGTTATCTGCTAAGTGGTTAACTAGGTGATGGACTTAGAATCTAACAATAAGTGATCAGATTAATGAAAGCATTAAGAAAGATGAATGAAGAATTAATTGAAATCGCTTATCTATGTTTAGCTCATATCTCAACACCCTAAAACCCTAGGCGAAGCTAGGTCACTACTCGACCATGATGCAAATAGTCAAAGACATAATTCCTGAATAATATTGCATAAGAACAAGAGTGTTGGTGTCAAAATCGGTCACGACGGAATCAATGACTGAAAGTCTCTAGAAAGTATTTCTTGAAACAAAAGTCTCGATAATTTGAAAAGAAGTTATACGAGATTTTCTCAAATTAGAATATCCACTCTCTGTGAGATCGAAGACTACGGGCGGCGCGACGAAAGTCTCCGAAAGATCGGTCCGCCCAAGGACATCAAAATTCGATCACCACAAAACCCTAAACACAAAAGAATCTGCCTCAAACTTCAAGAGGTCGCTCTCAAACCGTGAGGAACCAGAAAACGATCAATATATCAAATCGGCCCTCGCCGAGATCTTCAGCCTGGCGCCGGCAGCACCTCGCCTGGCGCGGCAGCACCCGCCACGCTGGCTGGAATGGCGCCGGCGGCACCGACTGGCGCCGGCGGCACCTGTGACGCTGGCCGCCTGGCGCCGGCGGCACTCGCCTGGCGCCGGCGGCACCATCACGCTGGCTGGCCTGGCGCCGGCGGCACCGACCTGGCGCCGGCGGCACTCGCCTGGCGCCGGCGGCACTCGCCTGGCGCCGGGCGGCATCTGCCGCTGGTTGGCCTGGCGCCGGGCGGTATTCGCCTGGCGCCGGGCGCACCCGCCGCACGGTTGGTTGGCGCCGGCGGCACTCGCCTGGCGCCGGCGGCATTCGCCTGGCGCCGGCGGCATTCGCCTGGCGCCGGCAGCACCTCGCCTGGCGCCGGCACTGCCTGGCGCCGGCGGCACCCGCCGCTGGTTGGCCTGGCGCCGGCGGCATTCGCCTGGCGCCGGGCGGCATTCGCCTGGCGCCGGCGGCACTCGCCTGGCGCCGGTCGACGGCCCTCGCCCTGTTCTCGGTTTCATCGTATTCGGTCTGATCCCATCTTGGCTTGTTTGGATCAATCATCATGAGTTTGGGACGATCACGGCTACGGAATAAACATCCTACGACTCTATTGGAATCATCCTCGATGTTTTACGACAAAAACTAGAAGGATTGGATTTCTCGTAGAAGATATCGTATAAAACAAGGTCGATTAACTTGAACATCGATCCTTTAGGTTATACGGTTTATTTTACGAGAAAGATAGTCTTTCCGAGAAATCGTATAAAACGTTTAACGACTTAAGACAAGTCCACGGACTAACCTACGATTTTAGGAATTCAGGCCCAATCAGGCTATGATGGTTTGTCCGATATCCCAAACATCGGATAAACATCAAGTCACCGAAAACTCGAGGATAATTACGAAGATCGACGAAAATGGAATACTTCGAGGAGATAAGCTTGGGCCCAAAGCGAGGTCCATCATCCTAAGGCAAACCGACCTTGGAGTGGATATATAAGGAGAGCAAGGGCAGAAGAGAAAGAGATCCGAAAATCCTAGATTGGAGACTTAGAGCATCCTGCTAGCTTAGAGAACTTAGAACTTAGGCGGTTAGGCCAGCGAGGCAGGACTCAAAACGTCTGGCCGCCTCTTGTTCTAGTTTTATCTTCTCCGCAGACCCACGTTCCTCTCGGAAGGATCTAACTATACTTTTACTCAGAGCTCCGCACATAGAAACCCTAGGCATTATCTTCGACATGCCCGCTTTATGACCATTGCTCATATTAGGCGAACCAGGCCCTAGAACGCCTGGTCAGCCTCGCCGCAAATCTCCGCTCCTCGGAAGGATCGGACAATTCTTTACTTAAGAGCTCCGCATAGAAACCCTAGGCGTTATCTTCGACATGCCCGCTTCTATGACAACGCCATACTAGACGAACCGCCCAGGCGGTTCGATCTCTTGTTCAATTCTTTCTAACTGAACTACGTCCGACTTGATCCTCGAAAGGGGTACGTAGGCAGCCTTTCTTAAGGTCCAGTCTCAAATCTTAACAAATCTTTTTCCGCATTTATTCGGTCACTTGTCGTTGGCTGTCGCAGAGAATCCGGACCTTCAAGGAAAGTCGGGTTAACTTGGCTTTCCTCCGCAATCTTATTCATTAAAATTGACGGTGTGAATTTCGGTTCCCAGTTTGGCGCTAGAAGGAGGGGGGGACGGATTACTCTTACTCATACGGCCGCAAAGCTTGATCGAACCAATGTCCAAATACGAAAAAAGTTGCGGTTCGTCGCGATGGTAAAACAACTCCAGCAGCGACTGTTCCTATGGCCAACGCTTACGCAAACGCCACGGTGCTCGAGCAAATCAAAAACCTAGCCGCGGCATTCCGCCACAGGAAGAGCACAAAAACGAGCTCGCAATTTCTCTATCTAAACAGAAACGGCAACGATAAAATCTATCAAACCCCAAAAATTCGTCTTGTTACCAAGTTAGAGAAATGCATAGCGAAAGCAAGGTTTCTACGAAAAATGTTTCTTTCGAGAACCTCTCGGAAAAATAAAACTTATTCTCCTCGAAACCTTGGGGAAACCCTATATTACTCGTGGAACAGAAGCACGGCAAATCGGTTCACCGATTCCCACTGCCATACTTCTTACAAACAACTCTCGAGGAACAAACGGGAAAACGAAAGGAGGTCGGAGCTTGATCTTACTAGGACGACCTGCCATAAGGTAGGATCAGTCTTCCCAGTTCGCCTTAGTAAGAGCCCACTTTGTTCTCCTTTGTGTCTAGGTCAAAATGGCTTTCGTTTCGTCTCAATCGGAGTTTCCGTTGAGATTTTACGGAAGGGAACAAAATCACTCTCCGGGCCCCTCGCCTGTGGACGAGAACAACCATCACCAAGGTCACCTCGCCTGTGGAAACCTCACTTTGCTCTTGTTGGGGTCAAAAACGGTTATCTCGAAATCTACGCTAAAGACCTTCCCAAAACTCAAAAGATTTCCATAAACGACCGACGAGGGAAAGATCGAACAACGAAAACCCACAGACGGCAAGATGGCCTGGCGCCGGCGACGCTGGACGCTGGCTGGCTGGCGCCGGCGGCACCTCGCCTGGCGCCGGGCGGCATGCGGACGCTGGCTGGCCTGGCGCAGCGGCACTCGCCTGGCGCTGGCGCACGCTGGACTGGCTGGCCTGGCGCCGGCGACGCTGGACGCTGGCTGGCCTACGCCGGGCGGCACTGCCTGGCGCCGGCGGCACTCGCCTGGCGCCGACGGCACGCTGGACGCTGGCTGGCTCATGCCGCGGCACTCGCCTGGCGCCAGCGGCACCAACCTGGCGCCGGCGGCATGCGGACGCTGGCTGGCTGGCGCCGGCGGCACCCGCCTGGCGCCGGCGGCACCTCGCCTGGCGCCGGGCGGCATGCGGACGCTGGCTGGCCTGGCGCCGGCGGCACCCGCCTGGCGCCGGCGGCACGCTGGACGCTGGCTGGCCTGGCGCCGGCGGCACACGGACGCTGGCTGGCCTGGCGCCAGCGGCACCCTGGCCTGGCGCCGGCGGCACCAACCTGGCGCCGGCGGCACCCGCCTGGCGCCGGGCGCACGCTGGACTGGCTGGCCTGGAGCCGGGCGGCACTCGCCTGGCGCCGGCGGCACGCTGGACTGGCTGGCCTGGAGCCGGGCGGCACTGCCTGGCGCCGGCGGCACTGCCTGGCGCCGGCGGCACCTCGCCTGGCGCCGGTCGACGCCCTCGCCCTGGTCTCAATCCGATCCCATCTTGGCGTGTTTAGATCAATCTTTGTGAGTTTGGTACGATCACGGTTATTCTAAACACCAATCGCCTCGACTATACGAGGAAATGGGATTCCTTCGAAATGCCAAACCTTCAAAAGACTATTTTCTAAAAATTTTGTAAGGGTTTTAATTCTTTGTAGGACAGGAACAAAAGCGTCTTGAAAACTGCCGTAGAATTTAGGGAACTTAGGATTTAGGTGGATAGTCTAGCAAGCTAAGTCTTAGGCAAAATTTCCAGTCTTGTTCCATCGTTCCTTGATTGTCCAGGCAGAACATGCAAACCGATCTAGTCTCTCGGAAAACCGAGAAACGATCGCCACACGTTCTAAAAGCATACTCATCCCGCTTCCTAAAAGAAAGAAAAAACGCATAACAAGCATTCGAAGAACGGCTAACCCGTTTTCTTCGTAAAAGAAAAGGGAAGTAGGTACGTGATACTATATCTGTATAATCCCATCTTGAAAACTTTTGCTTCAGCATCAAGACAACGCTTTGACAAAGAAAACTCTCGCAGCAATAAGATTCATCTTAAGAACGCTAGCGGAATAGCCCAACCGTTACAAACATAGTCCTGAAAACTCTATGTCACCTCTCGTCGCAAACTCGCAACTAAAAACGTGTACCGACGCCGACTAATAGCACGATGGTGAACTACTTAAAATAACGAAATAACCTTCGGTAAAACTCCACGAGTAGTTCAAGCAGCTTTCGTCCAAAGGTCGAAATCATAGCGAAACATCTCCGTGTAATCAGCGGAAACATCGCTTCTTTAACAATCTGCGATTTTCTATCTCCATGAAACCGGTCATCCATTACTTTCGTGATAACAAGAACGTTTTAAAACAAAACAGCCTAGGGAAAAACATGATCGGTCTCATGCAAAAGCGATTCGCGATGCGCAAAAGTGAATGAGGAAAACATAATCCGTGGTCGCGAATATCATAAGTAATTTGTGAGAAACGCTCTCGGTTACCTTTGGAAAACCCCTTACATCACTTTGAAAAATCCTCTGTATGGTCGAGTCAATTCATACAAAGCAACTTTATAAAATAAACATAATGGGTCTAACGGTTGACTGACATAGACATTTTAAGCTCCACAAGGTTTCTGGCTCCTGCTTTCACTCAGCGGTTCGTCCGAGGAAATAATCACGAAGCGAACCGCCGCGTGTCCTCGTCGATCCCTTAAACTTTGTCCCCTCGGATAAAATGAAGCCTTACCGGCGGCACGCTGGACGCTGGCTGGCTCATGCCGGGCGGCACTCGCCTGGCGCCGGGCGCACTCGCCTGGCCGGGCGGCACGCTGGACGCTGGCTGGCCTGGCGCCGGCGGCACTCGCCTGGCGCCGGCGGCACTCGCCTGGCGCCGCGGCACCTCGCCTGGCGCCGGCGGCACTCGCCTGGCGCCGGCGGCACGCTGGACGCTGGCTGGCTCATGCCGGGCGCACGCTGGACGCTGGCTGGCTCATGCCGGGCGGCACTCGCCTGGCGCCGGCGGCACGCTGGACTCGGCTGGCCTGGCGCCGGCGGCACGCTGGACGCTGGCTGGCTCATGCCGGGCGCACGCTGGACTGGCTGGCCTGGAGCCGGGCGGCACTCGCCTGGCGCCGGCGGCACGCTGGACGCTGGCTGGCTCATGCCGGGCGCACACGGACGCTGGCTGGCCTGGCGCCGGCGGCACGCTGGACGCTGGCTGGCCTGGCGCCGGGCGCACTCGCCTGGCGCCGACGGCACGCTGGACGCTGGCTGGCCTGGAGCCGGGCGGCACTCGCCTGGCGCCGGCGGCACGCTGGACGCTGGCTGGCTCATGCCGGGCGCACGCTGGACGCTGGCTGGCTCATGCCGGGCGGCACTCGCCTGGCGCCGGCGGCACTCGCCTGGCCGGTCGACGCCCTCGCCCTGGTCTCAATCCGATCCCATCTTGGCGGTTTAGATCAATCTTTGTGAGTTTGGTACGATCACGGTTATTCTAAACACCAATCGCCTCGACTATACGAGGAAATGGGATTCCTTCGAAATGCCAAACCTTCAAAAGACTATTTTCTCAAAAATTTTGTAAGGGTTTTAATTCTTTGTAGGACAGGAACAAAAGCGTCTTGAAAACTGCCGTAGAATTTAGGGAACTTAGGATTTAGGTGGATAGTCTAGCAAGCTAAGTCTTAGGCAAAATTTCCAGTCTTGTTCCATCGCTCCTTGATTGTCCAGGCAGAACATGCAAACCGATCTAGTCTCGAAAACCGAAACGATCGCCACACGCTCTAAAAGCATACTCATCCCGCTTCCTAAAAGAAAGAAAAACGCATAACAAGCATTCGAAGAACGGCTAACCCGCTTTCTTCGTAAAAGAAAAGGGAAGTAGGTAATGATACTATATCTGTATAATCCCATCTTCAAAACTTTTGCTTCAGCATCAAGACAACGCTTTGACAAAGAAAACTCTCGCAGCAATAAGATTCATCTTAAGAACGCTAGCGAATAGCCCAACCGCTACAAACATAGTCCTGAAAACTCTATGTCACCTCTCGCCGCAAACTCGCAACTAAAAACGTACCGACGCCAGACTAATAGCACGATGGTGAACTACTTAAAATAACTAAATAACCTTCGTAAAACTCCACGAGTAGTTCAAGCAGCCGTCCAAAGGTCGAAATCATAGCGAAACATCTCCGTGTAATCCGCGGAAACATCGCTTCTTTAACAATCTGCATTTTCTATCTCCATGAAACCGGTCATCCATTACTTTCAGATAACAAGAACGCTTTTAAAACAAAACAGCCTAGGGAAAAACATGATCGGTCTCATGCAAAACGATTTCAGAGCACGCAAAAGTGAATGAGGAAAACATAATCCGTGGTCGCTAATATCGCAAGTAATTTGTGAGAAACGCCCGTTACCTTTGCGAAAACCCCTTATCACTTTTACGAAAAATCCTCTGTATGGTCGAAGTCAATTCATACAAAGCAACTTTCGTGAAATAAACATAATGGGTCTAACGGTGACTGACATAGACAGTTTTCGCCCACAAGGTTTCTGGCTCCTGCTTTCACTCCCCGCGTTACGCCCGAAAGCAGGAAATAATCACGCAGATCTAACCCGCACGTCCTGCGCCGATCCCTTTAAACTTTGTCCCCTCGGATAAAATGAAACGATTTTCATGCAACAAAAAATTTTATAATGAACCATTCATCGTGATAACTGAGACCTAAAGTGGAAGATCGCTTCTAAAAGCCATCAGCAATAATTCAGAAAACTCCGCTATACTTGGCATGTCTATCTCGCAACGCTATTTGGCCTCGCCAACTACGCCTTCCGTAAAGCCGGACCTGAATTCGCATTCGCGATTAAGGACAATCAGAAACTAACATGACCTTAATAAGGGTCATGGTCTGATCGCTTACCAAACAACTTCCTTGGCGACACGGCTGAATCTAGCCTCCATGCCAATCCAAAGCTACTGAGCGACCACCGCCCAATCACTTAACGCTAAAACAACAATCCACGATTTGTTCATAGAGCGCCAAGTGACTATTACGCAAGAAATATGTCGCATAACCCAGAATCGGAAATCATACGATAAACTCTCCATACCAAAACTCAGTCCTAACAACCATATGGTTAGCGGAAGATTCAAACTCATCGTCAATCGATTAAGTTCTACGCCCGTAAACACTGCATGAAAAGAAACACTTCGTGACAAGGCTCCAAGAGTTATCACGAGTCATCCTTAATATATACAAACAAATCCCGAAGGCCAACACTTCACGAAGCACTGTGAATGTAGGCGCTTCTCCTGGTCGAACTTACGCCGACCTCTTGGTCCTGCGTCTAAACCAAACAACAGTTTCTGGCTGCGAACATTCGCAAAACATCTCCAAAGCCAGCGAACATTTCAACCACGAAATGCGCACAAGGGAAACTCGACCTTCGGCACTGCGAGACGCCGCTAACGCCAAGGACATTCTTTTCCTCAAAAGCGTTCGAGGCGAAATCCTCGTCTCTAGAACTCAAAACATACAAACACACCTCTAGCGGTAACATGCCTCTAAACTGGCATCATTTCGTTGTTGCTGATCACAACAAACGAACTCTAACGCCCTAAACAGACAAATAGCAGCCCTTCAAGGGGTAGGCTCTCTTGCATCCGACAAGGATAAACATAGCTATACAAGAAATTCAAAATTTTGGTCTAGCTCTTCAGAAGGAAGTAGCTCGACTCACGCCGCACAAATCATATAAGCCGACAACAATTCGCGGATTTTAAACGGTACGAAGTCAGGTTAAAATCGCAAAAGGCAAAACGAAGCCGATTTGTCATCGCAAAGCCTCAGTCCGAGTAAACCTAGGTCTTGCCCTAAACTCCAGCCACGCTGGATCTTGACATCTCACGGACATAGTATGGTATACGAGATCCAAAAATTTGTCTCTTCACTTAAGCCTATTCGCTTCACCTAACTTTCCGCAGAATAGGTAAACCGCTGAAAATCTCGCTTTATGCAAACAATAGGTACGGTGATCATCACGGAACTAGGAATGAGACGATAACTCACACCCTCTTTCTCATACTTCAAAAACTGAAGTTCATAAATAATCGAAAAACAAATACATCAACAGCATCATGCTCGAAAGTCTCTCATGACACATAACCTGACCATATAAGTCTCACGAAAACAGATCACAAGGGTCTTAAACTCCAAAACGAACTACGGAAGGCTTGATCCCTACACCTAGGGTAATGAGGCAGCCTTCAAAGGTGCAGCCCCAATCTTACCATTTCAACGGAGCCTTTCAACCATTAATTCCGCCTATCTTACCTGACATATCTTATCGCCGCAAGAACATCACAAAGGTTCTAACGAGCTGGGGCTAACTGTTGGTGTCAAAATCGGTCACGACGAATCAATGACTGAAAGTCTCTAAAGTATTTCTTGAAACAAAAGTCTCGGATAATTTGAAAAGAAGTTATACGAGATTTTCAAATTAGAATATCCACTCTCTGTGAGATCGAAGACTACGGGCGGCGCGACGAGTCTCCGAAAGATCGGTCCGCCGCCAAGGACATCAAGATTCGATCACCACAAAACCCTAAACACAAAAGAATCTGCCTCGAAACTTCAAAAGGTCGCTCTCAAACCGTGAGGAACCAGAAAACGATCAATATATCAAATCGAAGCCCTCGCCGAGATCTTTCAGCCTGGCGCCGGCGGCACTCGGCCTGGCGCCGGCGGCACCCGCCACGCTGGCTGGACTGGCGCCGGCGCACCGACCTGGCGCCGGCGGCACTGCGGACGCTGGCCGCCTGGCGCCGGCGGCACTCGCCTGGCGCCGGGCGCACCATCACGCTGGCTGGCCTGGCGCCGGCGGCACTTCGGCCTGGCGCCGGCGGCACCTCGCCTGGCGCCGGCGGCACCGCCTGGCGCCGGCGGCACCGACCTGGCGCCGGCGGCACTCGCCTGGCGCCGGCGGCACTCGCCTGGCGCCGGGCGCACCCGCCGCGACGGGTTGGTTTGGCGCCGGCGGCACCGCCTGGCGCCGGCGGCACCTCGCCTGGCGCCGGTCGACGGCCTCGCCCTGGTCTCGTTTCATCAGATTCGGCCTGATCCCATCTTGGCTTGTTTGGATCAATCATCATGAGTTTGGGACGATCACGGCTACGGAATAAACATCCTACGACTCTATTGGAATCGCCCTCGATGTTTTACGACAAAAACTAGAAGGATTGATTTCTCAGAAGATATCGTGATAAAACAAGGTCGATTAACTTGAACATCGATCCTTTAAGTTATACGGTTTATTTTACGAGAAAGATAGTCTTTCCAGAAATCGTGATAAAACGCTTAACGACTTAAGACAAGTCCACGGACTAACCTACCATTTTAGGAATTCAGGCCCAATCAGGCTATGACGGTTTGTCCGATATCCCAAACATCGGATAAACATCAAGTCACCAAAACTCGAGGATAATTACTTAAGATCGCATTTAAAATGGAATACTTCCTGAAGAGATAAGCTTGGGCCCAAAGGCGAGGTCCATCATCCTAAGGCAAACCGACCTTGGAGTGGATATATAAGGAGAGCAAGGGCAGAAGAGAAAGAGTTCAAAATCCTAGATTGGAGACTTAGAGCATCCTGCTAGCTTAGAGAACTTAGAACTTAGGCGGTTAGGCCAGCGCAGGCAGGACTCAAAACGCCTGGTCAGCCTCTTGTTCTAGTTTTATCTTCTCCGCAGACCCACGTTCCTCTCGGAAGGATCTAACTATACTTTTACTGAGCTCAAGACATAGAAACCCTAGGCATTATCTTCGACATGCCCGCTTCTATGACCAACGCCATATTAGACTAACCAGGCCCTAGAACGCCTGGCCTCCTGCTCGCAAATCTCCGCTCCTCGGAAGGATCGGACAATTTTTACTTAAGAGCTCCGACATAGAAACCCTAGGCGCTATCTTCGACATGCCTGCTTCTATGACAACGCCATACTAGACGAACCCGCCCAGACGGTTCGATCTCTTGTTCAATTCTTTCTAACTGAACTACGCCCGACTTGATCCTCGAAGGGGTAATGAGGCAGCCTTTCTTAAGGTCCAGTCTCAAATCTTAACAAATCTTTTTCCGCATTTATTCGTCACTTGTCGTTGGCTGTCGCAGAGAACTGACCTTCAAGGAAAGTCGGGTTAACTTGGCTTTCCTCCCAATCTTATTCATTAAAATTGACGGTGTGAATTTCGTTCCCACAAAGAGTAAAAACAAAAGGGTTCAGATGATCTTCTATGAGAGGATGAATTCTTCTCCTTACAAGTTGCAGATCGCAGCTAATAGTTCTCTTGTAAAACTAGCTTAAGTAAATAAAATAGGGTAGATGGCGTTTTTATATGGAGGCACCAATAGGTAGAAAAGAGATTAGGGCAACCGGACTTAAATTCCCGAAATAGGAGATTCCTTATTCATCGGGAACAATCTCGGGATCACTCCGTTTGTTTGTTCCGCTTTGAGTGTTCTCCGCAGAATTGCTCCAACAAGACTTCTTCTCTTCATGCACCTTCTCTTCACTCTTCTACCAACTCCAGACCTGTAAAAGATCAAAAAGAACTAGACTGACACGGGTTAGAGACTCGAATCAAATGAAAACATGCATATAATGATGTGAAAAAACACCATATATCAGTAAGCCTTGATCGAAGAGACCGAATCGTGATAGAATTGCGATCCTCCGATGATCATGTAGACCCTTCGATGGTTGCTGTTGTTTCCTTGGTTGTCTTGTCTTTTTCCGCGTTTCTCGCCCGACTGATTTTCGCGTCCTTTCGGGAGACTCTTTGTCAGTTTTGGGAGGCCGATCGAAATCCAAGACAAGATCTTTTATGCTCGTAACCTTCGAGAGTTCGCCGGCGAGCCTCGCGCCAAGAACCTTGCAGTTCGTAGTAGAATGTCCTCTGGTCTGGTGGAAATCGCAGTAGGAGTTATCCTTGAACTGGTTCCTGGTCCAGGTGTTCCCGGAGGTCTTCCCTTGTTCGGAACTGATGGCATAATTGTGCTCGCCTTGGAGATCTTCCCCTTCGTGGTGGATGTGTTTCTCCTTACGAGAGCTCTTCCTTTTCTGACGCTTCTGGTTGTGCTTCCGAAGAGGATTTTCATCTCCTCCTCCATTTTGATGAAGTCCGTTGCCTTATGCAGAGCATCCTGGATCTTTCTCGTTTTTCGAGATATCCACGGTGGAGTTTAGATCGGTACCGAGAGATTTCTCAGAGCGCCGACGCTACTTTGTCGCTGATTCGGTGACTCTTGCCATTACTAGCTTGAATCTGTTCATGAAATCGCTGAGTGGCTCGCCTTCCCTTTGAGATAGACTCCAGAGATCGACGTCCGAGGTCTCCCCGTCCATGAACATGGAGTACTGTTTGAGGAACTCCGGTTGAGCTACGAAGCCCGATAGAGTTTTCTTTTAGACGAAACCATTCGAAAGCAGCTCCTTTGAGGTTTTCGAGAAGAGGAGGCAGTACGCCTTTTTCGCTGCCTTGAGTTTGCAACTTCCCATCGCGATCTCGAACGACCGCAGATGCTTCTTTGGTCGGAGGTGCCATCAGACGGAATTTTATCTTCCCCGATCCGAGATGCGGTTTTGATCCGGCGGTGAAAGGAGTCTTGCGGTTCCTCGAAAGTAGTTCAATTTCGGCTCAGCACTCGGCGCTGCGGTGAATCTGGCGATTTCAGCGCTTTGACTTCTGCCGCGTTTTCGCAATGTACCGCGTGAGGTCGTGGATTTCACCGGGCTCCTGATGCCCTTCGAAGTCCGACGACGCTGGTTGGATTCTCGTTTTTCAGCCAGCTCCTCCTGCTCCACCCAATAGAGGTTTTCTTCCTCGCCATGGGTTTCGCGACGATTCTGCCGAAAGGACTGGCTTCGCTTCTTCTTGTGGATATCCGCGATCTTGGTCCGGCCATCGGACTGGTCAGTTATATCCAGATCGAGCGCGTTCAACGCCGCCCCTCGCCGCCTTCGAGGAGGTGGTAGTTTCTCCACGACCGGGCTGTGCATCGGACGGGCTGCTTTGCTAGGGTTTTACCCGAGGACGCCTGTCACCGCCGCCTGGTCGCTTGAGTCTCTGTTGAGTTCTGCCGCTGGTCCTGGTAGTGCCGCTGGGATTTTACTCATAGCCTTTGCAGTTAAGGTTTCCACCTGCTTTGGCGAGAGCAGCAACGAAGTTTATCCTGTTCGTCCGAATTTTTCTTAGCAGGGGAACAGTTCCTTCATTCGCTGATGTCGCGGCCCGTGAAGTTACCGGCCGCATATGTTTCCAGCTGGAGTTTGATTGACACTGGATCGACGGAGGACCGCCGGGCCGTTGGTCTTTATCGTGTCAGAGCCATATCTGACTGAAGTAAGGCGTCTGGCGGAAAGATAGATCCGTGATCCCTCCTTCTAGAGCCAAACTGTGGGAACCAAATTCACACCGCCGAAGTTTTAGTCGCTCGAGGGAAACCAAGTAAACCTAGTCTCCCCTAAAGGTCACGGCTATCTGCTGGGCCACATACAACACAGTCGATGCGGCGAAAATATTAGCGTATAAAATCGTAAGATAAAAAGATGGGAGAGCAAAGGGGATCTTATTTCGAATGCGTTTGGCGTGAACAACAGTAAGAGCCTTGGCTACAAGAGCTGTCGGCAAGTTAAGCTAGTCTAGCAACCTAAGTTCTAACCTAGTTGAGTCGCAGCTCGATAGTAAAACGGAAAATGCCTAATTTGCTCTAAGTGCTAAGTTTACTCTGAGAAAGCTCTCCTTTGCTCCTCGCCTCAAGCTCTCCTTATATACTTCCTCTAGGTCGGTTTGCCTCTCTTTTTGGGCCGGATTTGTCGCAAGTCGGGCTTTTCCATTTTTCCTTCATGATTATCTTCGGAAACTTAACATTTATCTTTGAGGAAATTTGACATTTATGTTCGCGGAAATTTGACATTTATCTTCGCGGAAACTTGACATTTATCTCTTTCTGCGAATGAGATAAACCGTCGTTCTAATCTTTGGGCTCAAGTCTCTTTGTATCGTAGGTGGGCCGTTGTCTACAATTCGGACTCTCTTTGGGCCGTATTGAGACTTAAGCATTTTTACTCGCGAAGTGTCCGTTGGCATAGGTACGATCCCTTCTAACGGAACTCCGTTTCTTCGTACAGCCGAGGTGGTTGATGTTGAATTAATCGTAACCCGTCCTACCACGAAGAGTGGAAAACCGTTCAAGAGACTTAACCTTCCCAATTTCCGAAACCTTTTGAAGATATTCCTAGATGGAACGTCGACGTTATATCCGTGCACCTGAGGATTGAGTTATGGAAATTTCGGACGAAGACACATGGAGACGGGATAAGACCGGATTCAGAAATAATCGTCGATAGGTAGATCGTGCTCGCTGGGCGAGCTCTCTGTCTCGGCGAAGCTCGCTGGCGAAGCTGATCCATGACAGGTCTGTACTCGCCGGGCGAAGCTGACCCATGTCATGGTCGAAGCTCGCCGCCAGCTGGCTTCTGCTCGCCGGGCGAGCTCCCCTTGTCTCGTCTAGCTCGCGCCTGCGGCCGGGCAAGCTGGCTCAAGGCTACGGGCGAGTTTCTCCTTGTCTCGGCGAAGCTCGCTGGCGAAAGCTCCTGGCCACGGGCGAAGCTTCTTGTCTCTTGAAGCTCGCTGAGCTGGTTCAGGCCGGGCGAAGTGCTTGCTACGGGCGAAGCTCCCTGTTCGGCGAGCTCGCCGGGCGAAGCTTGCCCGTGCTCGCCTGGTGATCCGTTTTGGTTACTCGTTTTCGAAGTTTTGCCCGAGATTTGGTTATTCCGAGGTTTTTCGGGCATCGATTTCGTCGTGACCGATTTTGATCCCAACACTGGAGGTCCAATCGATTTTTGAAGGAATTCTCTGATTTTCTCTCCAAATCTCTCTAAGTGTAAAAGAAAGCGTAGCCTAAACAGTCGCTGAAAAATACTAAATATAGGTTAAAAAACGACGGCAGCTTCTTTGCAAATACTAAAAACTTATGAGACAAAGTGTAAATCTTGAGACTTTTGTCGGCTTGCTCGAACAGCATCGCTGTCAATCAACACCATAAAGAGGTGTTGATTGACACCGAGTAACGTCTCCAACTTCAACTTTTGGGCATTAGATCTAAATGTTCCAAATAGCTATATAATCTCCAGAATGCTCCAAAACACACATGAACCTGTAAAGACCCTAAAACAGACTCGAAACACATACAATAGACTATAAAACTGGATTTATATCATGGTTAGATTCCCTAAAAACTAAGGTTTATCAATAAGCCAGAGTTATACTTGAAGGAGAAAGTGGAAAATTTTAAACCATTCCTCTTGGAATTCCATATGATGTCTTATATTGGTGGATGATCAACACTTCAAATGATTCTATCTTAGCTTGCATAGCTAAGGAAGATATGATGTCTTATTCTAACTTATATTGGTTTTAGATATGTAAATATCTTCTGTTGCATCAGAATTTGCTTTTAGTACAAGTATTTGAATTCTTGATTCATCTAGAAGTTGCTTCACTCACTACATAATTGAGGTCTTAATATGCACATAGAAGTGGTTCAAGTGTGAGATTCGTATTAATGAACAAGATGTGGTGACAAATCAGCAAATCATTGTTGAAATTGAATTACAAGACAAACTTAAAAATGTATATATGTTCTTATGTTGTACTACAGTTTCATACTTTAGTTTTTAATTTTATCTTTTTCATTTTTGTGTAGAATTTAAGCTTCAGTTACACAGAGTACATGTGCTTCTTGGTAATTTTGGTATAATCTGTTCTTGTGTGTGTAATCTCCAAATATTAATTCTATGCTTTCTTTTACAACATAATTAACTTGGAATTGGAAAAAGTATTTTGATAAAAAAAAGGAATTGGAAAAACTACAAAGACTATGTTATTATGTTTAAAATTGTTTTATGCTAGACTATCTCATTTTAGTACTCGCCAACTCTTTTGATCTAGGATGTTATCATTGTTGATTTTTGGAGCTTTGTTGTTTGTTTTGTTTTTTGAATGGCTGCTAAATTTATTCAATCAAAACCTTTGTAAAACAGGTGCTACTATTATAAGAAAGAATAAAAAAATGACTCTAAAAGCTGTAAAAGAATAAACTCCTTCATGGTATAGACTCCCTAGTCCCAAACCAAGTGGTCAATCCCTCCTCAAGATGCTTCTTTCCCAATCCCTTCACTGATAACAATCTGAGACGGACTGTTTTATCCACAAATTTGGTGAGAACACTAGCAGCTCATGGGTGATCTCCATGCCTTCGGCCATTACGCTCTCTCCATAGAGCATGAATTGTGGCCTGAAAGGCGTACCTGACAAGGAATTGCTTCGTTGGCGATAATCTTGAGTTCGTAACAATCTCAATGATATCACTCCAGTCCGTGGAAAAGTCTCTTTGCAGAATCCCTCCAGCTAGAGCTTTCCAGATCTGCTCAGAGTATTTACAGTTGAAGAAAAGGTGGTGACAGGTTTCATTTACTTCATTGCAGAGCACACAGATTGGGTTAACTGAGACATTCCACTGCTGCATTCTATCACAAGTTTGTAAGCGCTGACACAAGATGACCCAGAGTAGGAAAGAGTACTTTGGGGTAGCTTGCGAAAACCAGACAGCTTTGCTCCAGGCACAGGTTGGATGGACAGTTCGCAGCTGCATCCCGGTGTACTTAGAAGAAAATTTGTTGAAAATTTTTTCATCTCTCTGCTTGCAAAGAGGGATATCTTCCTCATTCGTGTCTCCGAGCCTGAGGTTTGCAATCTCTTCTTCCACGTCATTAAGGATGCTTACTCGATGCCTTCTTCTCATGTGGTTCCCTATATCATCTGCTACCATTGCATGTTCGGAAATACCCAGGGCCATATAACCTCTCTCTCCAATAACCTCCTTTAAGCAGCCTAGCTTCGACCAATTATCAAACCAAAAAGAAGTGTCTTTCCCATTCCTAACCTCCATCTTAAAAAAACCTCTCGCAAGATCTCTGAGTTTGAGTAGCTTCCTCCAGACCCACGATCCTGAGCAGGTATTCATCTTCAAAGACCAGAAAGAACCTTTTCGGATTAGGTAGCACTGCACCCATTGCACCCAAAGGGATTTTCTCGAAGCATGGATCCTCCAAATTAACTTTATGTTGGAATTCATGAGTGTTTGTCTCATGTCAAGAGAGTATTCAGTTAACTTGTAACTGAATCCCCTTCAACCATACAACAGGAACTCACCATTAAAAGTAAGAGACAACCAACTGGTGGTTGAATCCTCTCACACAGCCTATACTACAACCAAGATCCTAGAGAGTTTACTGGTTATAGAAAGCTGAGAATCTCTAGTTTGAATCTATCCTTCTGTAGTAACACAACACTTTGAGTTTGTATACTTAAGATGAAGAGGATTTAGAATCAGTAAGCTAGAGTTTAAGAGAAGATAAAGAAGAGTTTAGAGTGAGTTTTACAAGTATTAGGCTGCCTTAAGGGAAAGAGAGTTAAGGCAGCCTCTAAACCATAACTCTAAACTCCTTACATTGTGAATATTGTTTAGACACAAGCAAGGGAGAGAGCCACGAAATTAGACTGAAAGAACTTGTATTGATCTTGGATAACTTGTTACAAGAATGGTGCAGCCTTTAAATAGGCAATCACTTACAATAAACAAAGATTAAATCAGGGAACACTAAACAACTAATATAATGGGGAAATGGAAGAGTCCAGGAGGATATGGACAAGGGAGGCACGACCAGAAGCAGAGAAAGAGACAGAGAGAGGTTGGCACAGCCTGCTTGAGTGAAAGTGACAGCCACCGCTTCTCCAAAGCAACCCATGTGACTTCTTCTTTCAAATTCAAACCAGCCTCTCTTATTTAAATTCAAACATGTTTTCTTGACTTCTCAGAGTCTCCCACGTCCATATTATTCTCCCCAACTCCTTTCTTGCCTTGCAAGATAAGCTAGGTCAAGATGATAGCTTGTGGAGCAAGATTGTGCATACAAGCCTAAATCAGTTTCTCTTGATGCACTTGTCTTTGATTATGAACTAACTCCTTTCCTCTGGTTATTCTCTTCTTCATTTCAACACTCCCCCACAAGCTTGACCCTAGGAGATCCTTGGGCAAGCTTGGAACTGAGAGTACTTGCCTCATTAAAAACCTAAGCGTGGAAAACCTCATGGGAAAAAAACCATCACTTAGGGAAAAAGAGTGCAACTACCCTCAGCTTAGGGATTGGCTAGTGGGTTTATGTGTCTTATGATCAAGTTTAGGGACTCATAAACCCTGGATCATGACCTTACTTCAATGGCAAGCAGGCACCAATGCCTTTCTTGCTTCACACTCAAAACTTCTTGGAACTCTCCATGTGGCTGGTTCTTTGTCTCCCCCTTTCTTCTGACCTCTTGCCATCATCAAAGGTTTGATCAACGACCAGACTCTTCTCATGAGGTCCAAGTATCTGATTCAAACAATGCATACACACTTGCATCAATTCTCAAGGGGAAAACCTATTCAAACCAGAATAAGTAACTTAGGTACTTCCCTTGCATATATGTGGAATGTTGGTGAGGTGTGTCTTCCTTCTTGCTTGTACACTTGCATCCCTCACTCCATTCCTTTTCACAAACAGCCACTGCATTATTTTCTTGAGTCTCAAACTTTGTGGGGGACTTTGCAACCTTCTGTTCAGCCTCTTTAGCACCTCCTCTTGAAGCACATTAGATGGAAAGCCTTGTTGTTGCTCAGCCAAGAATATCCCATGCTGGTTGGAGTCTTCTTGAATCTTTCAATGGCTTGAAAATGGACATTGGCTTCCCATTTAACACTTTAGACCATGAACTGTGTTTATCTCCTTCAGAGGTCTGATTCCCAGCCTCCCTCCTGCTTTGGCAGGCAAACATCCTTCCAACAAACCTTTGTTTTGCTCGTTTTGAGATCTGGGCCTGACCACAGAAAAGCAGAGCATAAACTTTCTATCTCCTTCTGACAGCTACTAGGCAGCCGGAAAGCCTGCATCCAGAAGTTGGTGAGGCTCGTGATGACTGAATTAATAAGCTGAAGACGACCAGCATGAGATAGAAATCTCCTAGTCCAAGATTGCATCCTCTTTCGCACTTTCTCAACCAAAGGTAAGTAGTCGTGAACTAACATACGCTTGGTGAGAAGTGGCAGCCCAAGGTAGCGAACAGGTAGCTGTCCTGAAGCAAATGGGAACCTGCTGAGAATATCCTCTTCTTCATTTACCGCTGTACCAGCCATAAACAGAATTGATTTCTCAAGACTGATCCTTAACCCTGATATGGTAGCAAACTCTTCAAATAATTTGAGAACACCTTCTATGGATCGCTTTGTGCCATCTGTGAACACCAAAAGATCATCAGCAAAACACAGATGTGTTAGAAGGATATTCTGACACCGAGGGTGGTATCAAATTAGCTTCCTTTCAGCAGCTTTGTCAATCATCTGGGACAGGACGTTCATACAAATGACAAAGAGATAGGGAGAAAGGGCACACCCTTGACATAATCTCTCTCGCTTTGGAAGAAGCCAGCGAGCTCCCCATTTACTTGCACTGAGAAGGAAGCAGTACAGACGCACAGCTCGATCCAATGCACAAACTCCTCCGGGAGCTTTGTTGTTTGATGTTTTAAGATTTTTTACACTTATGCTTTTGTATGTTTTTACGGTTCTGTTATAACCTGAACCAGAATTTTTTTTTTTTTTGGGGGGGGGGGGGGTTTCGGGTTTAAAATCGAACTGCTCCCGAACCAGAGTTAATTAACAGTTCTGGTTAGGATTTATTGAAAAATAGAAAACTAATCTAGATTGGACATAACCTGATCAGATTCAATTCGATCCTATCCAAACTTTAACCGGTTCGTAAACGTTCCTATAGACCGCGATCCAATCCACCTGAGATCCGAATGCCCAAACAACCGCCGTGTATTGATTTTCAAATTATCTCCATAACTGTCGTGAATTTGAAAAATGGGACACTTTGAACTTTTTTTTGTCGCAATAGGAATTTTCATACTTTTGGTAATTTTGGACAAGTTTTACCCTTATTTATGGGAAAAATAGTAATTTGAATTTTAAAAATGTAAAAAAATATGAAAACTGTTGGAAACATAAGTATGACAATATATATGTTTAAACTTAAAAAGAAAATTGGAACCATATTCTATTTTATCTTCTAGCTACAGTTAGAATACTCATTCTGGTAATCTACCTAGTTTATATGTCCAATTCTAAGTTTTAAACATAGATATATCAAGGGTATATACCGTAAACTAACATTTCTTCTATATTCTAGCAAAGATAGAATCGATTACGTTATAATCAAGAAAGATGTCTTCAGTCTACCTACAGCTTGATAACGATATATAGCCACAACTCAGTAATATAGCTTGATTATATTACATGCCATAGCTTGTTCTGCCTTTTACCTTATACGACGCCAATAGGAAGAATACGATTCTCACCTACTATAAGGTGTTCTGCCTAGGTAGTATACATATTCTAGGCAAATCGTGAAAATATGGAAACTTTCATATTCGGTTAAAGAAGTTTCCTAAATCTAATCTAAATCTTCCCTAAATCTCTCAAAAAATATGTGTGAATACTTTCTCCACATTCTTCTCCTCCTCCTCCTCCCATGATCTTTTTCTCTTTGTTTGTGTTTCTCTCTTCTTCATCTACCAAGTCATCTCTTCTCTCTATCAATACAACATGGTTCTAATCTATGTTAAATCTGGTGAATGAGTGTCTAGTTGCAGTGAAGAGTGGAGTTTCGTGGTAGACAAAGCAAGGCGTGGTCGAATGTTAACATTAGAAACTACTACTCCATTGGAAAAGCTTAAGAGGATCGTGTGTCAGGATTATGGGGTGGACCATAATGTTCTTAATGCCGAGTTCAGTTATTCGATGGTGAATCAAAGAGGGAATCCTCCAATTATTATCACCAATGATCGACAAGCATCTAACTTTGTGGCGTATGCAAAGAGGGATTCATCTACTACCTTGTGTGGCACGTTCTCTGGTTCGGGTGTAACTCCAAAAGAACGAGTCAATATCGATTTGAATAAGGAGCCGTGTGATTCAAGTAATGTTAAGGATGAAGAAGTTCATGAGATAAATCGAGCGGAGTTCATGAAGCCGTCAAAGGAGTCGTGTGATAGAAGGAAGGATCATGTCGCTGCGGATGGTTGCGGTGATGTTGGTTTAAGGAGTGGAAACATTGGAGATTCTCAAAAAAATGGAGAGAGTGAAAAAGATGGTCGATCTTAGAGAGGAGATTTCTTGAAGAAGAATCAAATTTTCAGAAGTAAAGAGGTGTTGAAGGCAACAATGGAAATTTTGGAGATGAAGAATAATTTCGATTAAACTGTTCTCAAATCCACGAGAAAATGGTGGTATGGTCGATGTAAGGATGCATTATGCAACTGGACTGTGCGTGCAGAAGGTCTGGATGGGTCTACATATTTCATGATCAACCAGTGCGAGGGAAGACATTCATGTGCTCCTTCAAAGAAAAGCAAATTCGGAAAAACAGCATCGGCAAGAACAATTGTGAGTCTGATACAACATCGATATGGTGATGCCAACGATGGCCCAAAATCAAATGACATCGTTCCATTTATGAGATTAGAGCATAGTTGTGAGATTACTTATTGGTACGCTTGGGAAGCTCGTGAGTTTGCTATTGCAGCTGCTAGAGGTATACCCGATCACAGTTATGCTAAAATACCATCGTATTTGCATATGCTTAAAGAAGCTAATCCTGGTACGCATACTCAGTATGAGATTAATGAGAAGGGGAGATTCGTGTATCTATTTATGTCGTTTGGGCAATCAGTTAGAGGATTCTACAATGCAATGCGAAGGGTGATTGTTGTTGATGGAACCTTTCTGAAAAATAAATACAGAGGAGTTCTACTTGTTGCTACTGATGTAGATGGTAACTCTAATTTGTATCCGATTGCATTTGGAGTTGTTGATTCAGAGAATGACGATTCATGGGGGTGGTTCTTCAGACAGTTGAAAGCGGTTATTGCTGATTGTCAAGACTTAGCTTTTGTCTCAGATAGAAATGCGTCTATTGCTAAAGCAATTGGGACTGTCTACCCTCAATCAGCACATGGAATTTGCATTCAACACTTGTTGACCAATGTGGTTGCATTTTTCAAGACAAAAGGGTTCACTGCCTTGGTTGAAAAGGCTTCACGGGCATATAGGTATACTGAATTTGAGGAACGTATCACCGAAATTTTTGATATGAGTCCCGAGCTTGGAATATATCTACGGGAGGCTGGTGTGCGCAAATGGACTCGTTCTCTGTTCCCTGGATCCAGGTACGACATTAGGACCACAAACTCTGCAGAGTCAAAAAATTCAGTTCTGAGAGTACCTAGAGAATACGGTTATTCCTTGGCTAGATAGTATAAGAGAACTGTTGACTCGATGGTTCTATGAGCGTCGCTTGGTAAGCTCTAAGCATCTTGATCCTTTAACCGCTAAGGTGGAGAAAAAAAATTTATAGGAGAATTGTGAAGGCAAAAGGGTTTCAGATTTACAAGATCGACAACGTCAAATCGGTTGTCAAAGGAGACATATATGATTGTCATGTTGATTTGGAAAGAAGAACATGCACATGTGGGAAGTACGATATAGGAAAAATTCCTTGCCGACACGCCATTCCTGCAATTTATTCACGAGGTATGGATGTATAGACACATTAACTTGAAACCTATTTATTTTTGGTATTTTCAGCATATAGACTCCAATCAATCATTTTTTTTGTTGACACTGTGGGAACCGAAATTCACACCGTCGATTTTAATGAATAAAAACGGAGGAAAGCCAAGTTAACCCGACTTTCCCTGAAGGTCCGGATTCTCTGCGACAGCCAACGACAAGTGACCGAATAAATGCGGAAAAGGTTTTGTTAAGATTTGAGACTGGACCTTAAGTAAGGCTGCCTACGTACCCCTTTCGAGGATCAAGTCGGACGTATTTCAGTTTAGAAAGAATTGAACAAGAGATCGAACCGTCCGGGCGGGTTCGATCTAGTATGAGCGTTTGTCATAGAAACTGGCATGTCGAAGATAATGCCTAGGGTTTCTATGTCGCGAACTGAATTAAAAGAATTGTCCGATCCTTCCGAGAGGAGCGGAGATTTGCGGCAGGAGGTGACCAGGCGTTCTAGGGCCTGGTTCGCCTAGTACGAAGCGCTGGTCATAGAAACGGGCGGTCGAAGATCATGCCTAGGGTTTCTATGTGCGGAGCTCTGAGTAAAAGTATAGTTAGATCCTTCCGAGGAGCAGGGTCTTATGGAGAAGATAAAACTAGAACAAGAGGCGCCAGACGCTCTAAGTCCTGCCTCGCTGGCCTAACCGCCTAAGTTCTTAGTTCTCTAAGCTAGCAGGAGTTCACTAAGTCTAGATTCTAGGATTTTCGATCCCTTTCTTCTGCCCTTGCTCTCCTTATATATCCACCCAAGGTCGGTTTGCCTTAGGATGATGGACCTCGCCTTTGGGCCCAAGCTTATCTCTTCAAGAAGTTTTCCATTTTCGCCAATCTTTGTAATTATCCTCGAAGTTTTCGGTGACTTGATGTTTATCCGATGTTCGATATCGACAAACCTTCATAGCCTGATTGGGCCTGAATTCTAAAATCGTAGTTAGTCCGCGGACTTGTCTTAAGTCGCTAAACGCTTTATAATGATTTCTGAAAGACTATCTTTCTCGTAAAATAAACCATATAACCTAAAGGATCGATGTTCAAGTTAATCGACCTGTTTTATCGATATCTTCTACGAAATCCAATCCTTCTAATTTTGTCGTAAAACATCGAGGACGCATTCCAATCGAAGTCGTAGGATGTTTATTCGTAGCCGTGATCGTCCCCAAACTCATGATGATTGACCCAAACAAGCCAAGATGGGATCAGACCAACGCGATGGGACCGAGACCAGGACGAGGGCCGCCGACCGGCGCTAGTTCGGTGCCGCCGGCGCCAGGCCAGCCCGCTGACGGAAAGCCGCCGGCGCCAGGCCGGTGCCGCCGGCGCCAGGCCAGCCCGCTGCGGACGGTGCCTCCGGCGCCAGGTCGGTGCCGCTGGCGCCAGGCCAGCCCGCTGCGGACGGTGCCTCCGGCGCCAGGCCGGTGCCGCCGGCGCCAGGCCGGTGCCGCCGGCGCCAGGTCGGTGCCGCTGGCGCCAGGCCAGCCCGCTGCGGACGGTGCCTCCGGCGCCAGGTCGGTGCCGCCGGCGCCAGGCTGGCCCGTGTCACGAAGTGCCGCCGGCGCCAGGCCGGCCCGCGTCACGGGTGCCGCCGGCGCCAGGTCGGGTGCCGCCGGCGCCAGTCCAGCCCGCGTGACGGGTGCCGCCGGCGCCAGGCTGAAGATCTCGGCGAGGGCTTCGATTTGATATCTTGATCGTTTTCTGGTTCCTCACGGTTTGAGAGAACGACCTCTTCGAAGTTTCGAGGCAGATTCTTTTGTGTTTAGGGTTTTTGTGGTGATCGAATCTTGATGTCCTTGGGCGAGCGGACCGATCTTTCCGGGGACTCTCGTCCGCGCACGCCCGTAGTCTTCCGATCTCACAGAGAGTGGATATTCTATTTGAGAAAATCTCGTTATAACTTCTTTTCAAATTATCCGAGACTTTTTGTTTCAAGAAATACTTTCTAGAGACTTTCAGTCATTGATTCCGTCGTGACCGATTTTGACACCAACAGACACAGGTATGGAAGTGCACAAATTTACTGACACCTTATACAGCACTACAGCGTGGAGAACCGCCTATGCGGAATGCATTAATCCAATAGCAGTTCCAGAGACTGGATGGAAGGTCCCAGCTGAGGTTAAACTTGCAAAGATTTTGCCACCAGAGACAAGAAAGAGTGCTGGTCGACCAGTAAAGAGAAGGTATGAATCAGTAGAAGACAAGATAAAATCTTCTCAAAGATCAAGAAAGAATAAAAAGCACAAGTGCAGCCGTTGTGGTACCGAAGGCCACAAGAGAGGAACATGCGATTTACCCATCTAGTTTGTTCTGTGTGTTCTTCTGTCTCTGTGTTTTTTTTCTTATTGATATTCTGTTTAAGAACCTATTTGGCCATCTGGTATTTGCTAAACTTTTGAGACAAATCGATCTATGTTAGTGACAATTTGGTATTTGCAAAATTATTGGTTCTAGTAGATGGTAATCAACAAGAAACATTGTCTTAAACTTGTTTGAAAAAATTTAGGCAGCACATGAAGATCATGCAAACATAAGGTACATGAAGACCACCACCAAAAAACACAGGAATAAAGCTTTTATGATCCTTAATTCCCTAATGCATTCTATGGTCTTCTCTTCACAACGTGCAATTTCATCTTCCATCTCTTCAATTCTACCCTCAGGGCGTTTCATCATGGTTTCACCAGCTCTACATGATTTCTGAAACTCGGAATTGTCAACGAGCAACACGTTGTTGGGGTCAAAATTGGTCACGACGGAATCGATGCCCGAAAGTCCTCGGAAAAAACAAATCTTGGTCAAAACTTCAAAAGCCGAGAAAATGAATAACCGAAACGGATCGCCCGACGAGCACGGGTCTACTCGCCGGCGAGCACGACCATATCACGGGTCAGCTCGCCCGGCGAGTACGACCACATTGCAGGTCAACTCGCCGGCGAAGCTCGACCAAAGCATCGGTCAGCTCGCCGGGCGAAGCTCGACCGAGGCACGGGTCAACTCACCGCAAGCTCAGCCATAGCGGGTCAGCTTGCTCGGCGAGTACGACCACCTTACGGGTCAACTCACCGGCAAGCTCAGCCATAGCGCGGGTCAGCTCGCCCGAGAGTACTTAATTATCAGGGTCAATCACGCCCGACCAAAGCATCGGTCAGCTCGCCGGGCGAAGCTCGACCGAGGCACGGGTCAACTCGCCGGGCGAAGCTCGACCAAAGCATCGGTCAGCTCGCCGGGCGAAGCTCGACCAGCATCGGTCAGCTCGCCGGGCGAAGCTCGACCGAGGCACGGGTCAACTCGCCGGCGAAGCTCGACCAAAGCATCGGTCAGCTCGCCCGGCGAGCGCGGCCAACCCTTCGTGGACCATTCCGAACCCGGTCCCATCCCATAGCCATGCATCTTCGTTCGAAGTTTCCGTAACTCAGTCCTCGGGTCCGTGGACACGATACCAATGTTCCGTCTAAAAACATCGTAGAAAGTCTTCGGGAAATTGGGAAGGATATGTCTCTCGAACGGTTTCCCGCTCTTCGTAATAGGACAGGTTGCGGTTAACTTAACATCAACTGCCTCGGCTATGCAAAGAGACGAGGTTCCGTTGGGAAAATCATGCCTATACCAATGGATACTTCGCGAGTAAAATCGTAAAAACGCTTAAGTCTCGATACGGCCCAAAGAGGGTCCGAATTGCGGACAACGGCCCATCTATTATCCCAAAAGACTTGAGCCCAAAGACCAGTATGACGGTTTATCTCGTCCGCGGGGAGAGATAAATGTCAAATTTCCGCGAAGATAAATGTCAAGTTTCCGAAGATAATCACGAAGGAAAACGAGATATGGAAAAGCCCGCTTCACGACAAGTCCGGCCCGAGAGAAGGTAAACCGACCTAAAGGAGGAGTATATAAAGAGGACTTAGGACGAAGAGCAAAGGGAGAGAAAAAAAGAGCATATCAGAGCAAACTTAGCACTTAAAGAAATTTAGGTAATTTTCCGTTTTTACTATCGAGCTGCGAGTCAACTAGGTTAGAACTTAGGTTGCTAGACTAGCGAACTTATCGACAGCTCTCGTAGCCGAGACTCTCAAACGCAGATTCGGAAATAAGATCTTTTTGCTCTCTTTTTGTTCTTATGATTCATTATCGCATACTTTTCGTCTTATTGATTCTTTTGTGCGTGGCCCAACAGATAATCGGGACCTTCAGGGAAAGCTAGGTTAACTTGGCTTTCCTCCGATTAACAAAACTCGACGGTGTGAATCTTGGTTCCCACAGTTTGGCGCTAGAACGAGGAGGGGTACGGATCTATACGCAACCACACACGCTCAGTCAGGTATGACGATCGACACTGACAAAGACAAACAGGTCCCCGACGGGCCTCCCGTCGATCCCAGTGTTAACCTAACCCCATCTAGAAACATGTCAATGGTAACCACTGACGCCGCGACATTAGCCCAGATGAAAGAACTGTTCGCTTATGCTCAGAAAAAGTCGGACGAACAGGATAAACTCGTTGCCTCTCTCGCAAAACAGGTGGAGACCTTAACTGTGAAGGCTAGGAGTAAAATCCCGCGCGGCACCACCAGGACCCCTCTTCGAGACTCCAAACGACCAGGCCGCACGAACGGACAGAGCTTCCTAGGGAAAAAACCCTAGCGAAACAGCCCCGTCCGATGCGCAGCCCATCGTGGAGAAACTTCCACCTCCTCCTGGGAGAAACGAAGGACATGACGTCGAACATATCGATCTGGACATAAGTGACCAGTCCGATGGCTCGGACCAGGACGCTGATATCCATCCGAAGAACGCTGGCCAGTCCGCCGCAGAACGCTGCCACCGAAAACCCATGACGGAGGAAGAAGAAAACCTCTATTGGGTGGAACAGGAGGAACTGGCTGAAAAACAAGCCAGAATCCACCGGAACCAGCGTCGGCAGACTCGAAGGGCATTTTGAAGCCCTGTTGAGATCCACGACCTCCGCGAGTACATCGCGAAAACCGCGGCAGAAGTAAAAGCAGTAAAATCGCAGATTCACCACGCGACAAGCGCTGCGCCCGAAATCGACAGGCTACTCGAGGAAGCACACAAGACCCCTTTCACTGGCCGGATCACGGAAACCCACATCTCAGATCCAGGGAAGATAAAAATTCCCGTCTACGATGGCACCTCCGACCCGAAGGCACATCTACAGTCATTCCAGATCGCGATGGGAAGATGCAAACTCAAGGAGCGCGAAAAAGACGCCGGCTACTGGCTCCTCTTTGTCGAAAACCTCAAAGGAGCCGCGCTCAAATGGTTCTCTCGTCTGAAGCGTAACTCAGTCGGAAGTTTTCGTCGATCTCTGGAGTCTATCTCAAAGGGAGGACGAGCCACTCCGCGATTTCATGAACAGATTCAAGCTAGTAATGGCATGAGTCACTGGAATCAGCGACAAAGTAGCAGTCGACGCTCTGCGGAAAACTCTCTGGTACCGATCTAAACTCCGCCAGTGGATATCTCTCGAAAAACCGAGAACAATCCAGGACACTCTGCACAAGGCAACGGACTTCTTCATAATGGAAGAAGAGATGAAGATCCTCTACCAGAAACACAACCCGCAGAAAACGTCCGCAAAAAGGAGGAGCTCATGTAACGATAAGTATATCCACCACGGCGAAGATTTGCATGGCACCACGCCATCAATTCTGAACAAGGGAAAACTTCTGGAAACACCTGGACTAGTAACCAGTACAAGGATAATTTCTACTGCGAGTTCCACCAGACCAGAGGTCACTCCACCACAAACTGCAAGGTCCTCGGCGCTAGACTCGCTGCAAAGCTCCTCGCCGGCGAACTTTCCAAGGTCACGAGCGTAAAAGACATGGTCTTGGATTCCAACCGACCTCCTAAAACTGATAAAGAATCTCCTGAGAGAGATACCCGTGAGAACCAGTCGGGGGAGAAACGCGGAAGAAGACAAGACGACCGCGGAAACGATAACAACCATCGAAGGGTGAATATGATCATCGGAGGATAAAAATTCTATCAAGATTCAGTCTCGTCGATCAAAGCTTATGGTCGGAAGGCGGAAACAAGTTCTAATTGGCAAACCCGGTCCCCGATCGATGATATGCATAATGATGCAATCACTTTCGAAGAAAGCGAAACCATCGGTATCGACAAACCGCATTGTGATCCGCTAGTCATCGATTTGGTAATCCGAGACCTCAAAGTCAACAGGATCCTTGTCGACACAGGAAAAACGGTCAACGTCATCTACCGCGACACGCTTCGAAGAATGAGTATCGAACTCAGAGAAGTCGTCCCGGAACCAAAACCTCTCACAGATTTTTCGGGCACGATGTCAATGACCCTCGGATCCATCAAACTTCCCGTAATGGCTAAGGATGTGACAAAAATCGTTGACTTCATGGTAGTCAACACTCCTGCCATCCATAACGTCATCATGGGAACCCCCTAGATCAATGCCATGAAAGCAATACCATCGACTTACCATCTCGGCATCAAATTCCCAACCCCGAACAGAACATCAGTAATCTGGGGATGCCAAAAACAGTCAAGGCTCTGCTACTTGGCCGAACATAAACTTCGACTAACTCGGAACACCCCAGCAGTCAACCCCAAGAAATCGAAGAAAACTCAGGACTCCTACCAGAGCTCCGCAAAAAGCGATCCAGAACCATCAGATCAGGCAACGACTCGGGACGATAGCATCGTTCCCGAATCCATCACCTCACCGGCGGACAACCCTACTCTGGAATTGATCGTCGACCCAGATTTGGTCCCAGTAACCGATATAACTGAGGCGACCCCCTCCAGCGAGTAGGAACACCCGCGGAAACCAGCAGAACTACTAGATGGCTTGATCCTCGAAAGAGGTACGTAGGCAGCTTGTCCTATTGACAAGTTCAGCTATCCCCCTCTCCAAAAAGAGGGGGGGGGGGAGTGGGTACGTTTACTCATATACTCCCATAAAATTCGAAATATCTGTGCTTGTACTCGAAATTTTTGAAACTTTTTAAAAAATTTCTTTTTTCCGATCTCACGAATCACTCGCAATAAGCCTCTACACCGTCCAAGCAATCCTTGGACGGAAACAAGTTCCTGTTTTAAAAACAGTCACGGTCAAGTAAGACCTAAAATGCACACGTCTTCTCCAAAAAGAGAGAAGATCGAAACCACCTTATAAAAGATATATCTTTTGGGAAAAGCGAGACGTCGCAAACAATCCTCGAAAGATGTTATCTAAGCACACAGTCCATCCGCGACTTTAAAAAAATGAAGATCGTCGATTGGCCCCGACGAACATACCTGAAAAACTTTCTCCAAAAGAGAACTTGTAGTCAAACCTTTCATAAAAAGTAAAGGTTCTCTTACATCCGACAAGGATATCATAGCGCGCTATACAGAAAATCTGAAATTTTGGTCAGCACTCCAGACGGTCTCTGGAAGATGCTCGGTTCTTCCCATACAAGTCATATAAGCCGGCATCAAGCCGCAGACTTTAAAACGGAAAGAACCAGGTAGAAATCACCAACATGCAAAACGAAAGCCGATTAGTCATCGCATAGCCTTAGTGCCTAAAGTAAACCTAGATCTTGCCCTAAACCCAGTCCTACTGGTCCACAAACATTACAAGACATGATACAAAAAATGTCCTGTCGCCCACGTCTATAACGCCCACGAAAACTTCGTAGAAACTCCCAAGCATTTACGAATATATTTATCTCGAAAAAAGCCAGCGGACAAGCGACAAAACACGAGTCGAGATACGAAGTGACTACTCATATCTCATCCTTGACACTTGACAGAAGTATAAACTAAAAACATTCGTTATATATATTAGTAGCCGCAAAACAGCTGGGATTCAAAGCCACCAACGGCCAGTCCAACAAATAAAGTCAAATGGCCCCGAAGGCCACAACACACTCATGTAAACGGCCACACTCGGCCTAAAAACTCAACCATGCAGATAAAGATAAGAGAAATCTATCCCGACGATCCTCAAAAGTCAAGGTCGAGATACCCGGACATCGAAACGCCAAACGAGCTCGCGGGCTGATCGACCTCTCCCTCCTCGTCGCAGCACCGGATCCCGCTTCTGCCGTGTCCTTCGAGACCTCGATGGAATCCCAAAGCTGTCGGACCCTTCCTTCGATCAGAGGAACCAAGGATTCGGCATGGGCGCACCCGTCCATGAGGCCCGACATCTCAGCGACCTCGGTAGGAAAGGAGAAGTCCTTGTTTTGCGACTTGTAGTGGGTAGCGACCGAAGTCACGCACTTCTGGAACGCCTACCTAATTCCTGAGCATCCTTAAAGCTCTCAATTCAGTGGCAAACAAAGCGGCCCTCCGATTCATCTCGGCAACAATCGTTCTCTTTCCTCTCCTCTCCGCATGGACAAGGGCCCGAGAATGGAGCTCAGCCTGTCTCCGGCTCTGTTCCTCGACCTCCTTCTGAAACCAAAAGATTTCTCTTTCAGCCTCCTCGGCTTTTAAGTGAGAGATACGTGATTCCCGGAAACTTCCGTCAAGCGCCGCATTGAACACCCTCATCCCCTGCATGAACTTAAGTTCAGAAAAGGAAACAAAAAATAATATATCAAAACTCAGATCAAAGTTCAAAGGATAAACCTCGTTGATTAAATGGGAACCTTCAGCGACTACTTTCCTCCTCGACTCTTCGTCCAGCGACTCATGAGTAGTAAAACCGGGAGGGAGGTCGGCAAAAAAGTCGCTAGGAAGGGGAACCTCGCTGGTTCCACTCCATTCCCCTGGGGTGAAACTAGGGTTCCATCCTGGCAGCGGAGGGTCTCCCGAGACGTTCTCAGAGGCAACCCCTTTGCCTTTCCGAGACCTGTTTCTCTGCCTCTGAGCAGGCAAGACATCAATGATCGGTTCTACGTCGTACGGAACGTCAAGAGGCTGGGAGGCGGCTCGAGTTCGATGGAGCTCCACCGCGCTTCGAATCCGTTCAACAGTGAAGGAGTTCCAGGAGAATGGCCTGTCGCGGAGAAGATTTTGCTTGGCAAAAAGATCGGCAGGAGTCGGCGGAAGGATCCTGTTCACTGCAAGATAATAAAAAAAATCATCGTCACGTGTTTTCAAGGTATCAAAACGAAAAACCCAACTAGTCGTATTACCGCGTTTGAAGTTTCACTCCTGACGGAATTGGTGGAGGTAGCTCTCCTCGACAGACTCCCCATCTATCCGGACAAATAAAAAGCGCTTGAACCACGTCTTGGGATGCGAAGTTTGCCCCTGAATTATCGCCATGTTTTTCTTTGGCACAATGCGGTATGAGCCATCGATCCCCGTTCCTTTCGTAAACCAAAATCCCTCGAAGTCTCCAGGGCTAAGATCCATTCCTAGCTCGTAACTCGAGATCAACATGCCAAGCCAATGCTGCAAGGCCGGAACGTTTAGCTGGCTGATCGAAAGCCCAAAGTGGTGAAGCGCGCGGACGATGGTGTCGGGGATCGGAAACCAAATGCGACAATACGCCAGGAAGGCCTCGTAGCAAGTAAAGAAACCTTCCGGAGGGTTCCTCGCGCTCTTGTTGCCACTCGGGATCCGAAATACGACTCCACTTGGAACCTGGTAAAAGTTCCGGAGAGTCGTAAGGTAGTCGGGAGAGACCATGCTCGGCGTGAGGGGTGCGTTTGGCGACCTCACGGGCCTCTTAGGGATTGGAATGTCTTGCAGAGGCGGGAGCGAGCCGCAAAGAGCTTTGTAGTACGCATCCTTTGCGTCTTCCTCAACTTCAAACTCTTCTTTCGGGGTGATCACCTTATTAGCAGAAGAGTCACCCGAAGATGAGTGTGAGGAAGAATGCCTCTTTGAAGATCCTTTTCTTGAAGACATTTTCTTTGTATAAGCAAAGAGAGAAAGAGAAGAGAAATTCCTATCTTAGAGGTAAGTTCTAGTGAGGAGTAAGTAAAGAATGATAAAAAAAAATTTACTCCACCTATATAAGCAACAAAGGAGAGTTACTATTCACTCTCGGCTTTCGGCAAACGATTACGTCTCTACACCTTCCTAACGAGCTATACCGCGATCTAGGACCTGCTACCAAAACTCCCCGGAACCTAGCTAGCTGGGGGGCTAACTGTTGGGGTCAAAATCGGTCACGATGGAATCGATGCCAGAAAGTCCTCGGAAAAACCAAATCTCGGTCAAAACTTCAAAAGCCGAGAAAACGAATAACCGAAATGGATCGCCCGACGAGCACGGGTCTACTCGCCGGCGAGCACGACCATATCACGGGTCAGCTCGCCCGCAAGTACCACATTATGGTCAACTCGCCAGCGAAGCTCGACCAAAGCATCGGTCAGCTCGCCGGCGAAGCTCGACCAAAGCATCGGTCAGCTCGCCGGCGAAGCTCGACCAAAGCATCGGTCAGCTCGCCCGGCGAAAGTACAACCACCTTACGGTCAACTCGCCGGCGAAGCTCGACCAAAGCATCGGTCAGCTCGCCCGGCGAAAGTACGCAATTGTGGTCAACTCGCCGGTGAGCTTGACCAAAGCACGGTCAGCTCGCCCGGCGAAAGTACGATCGCGAGTACTGGCCGGGCGCAGCATGACCGTAGCACGGTCAGCTCGCCGGCGAAGCTCGACCAAAGCATCGGTCAGCTCGCCGGCGAAGCTCGACCAAAGCATCGGTCAGCTCGCCCGGCGAGCTCGACCAAAGCATCGGTCAGCTCGCCGGCGAAGCTCGACCAAAGCATCGGTCAGCTCGCCGGCGAAGCTCGACCAAAGCATCGGTCAGCTCGCCCGGCGAGCGCGGCCAACCTTTCGTGGACCATTCTGAACCCGGTACCATCCCATAACCATTCATCTTCGTCCGAAGTTTCTGTAACTCAGTCCTCGGGTCCGTGGACACGATACCAATGTTCCGTCTAAAAACATCGTCGAAAGTCTTTGGGAAATTGGGAAGGCTATGTCTCTCGAATGGTTTCCCGCTCTTCGTAATAGGACAGGTTACGGTTAACTTAACATCAACTGCCTCGGCTATGAGAAGAGACGAGGTTTAGTTGGGAAAAGCATGCCTATTCCAACGGCTACTTCGCGAGTAAAATCGTAAAAACGCTTAAGTCTCAATATGGCCCAAAGAGGGTACGGATTGTGGACAACGACCCATCTATGATCCCAAAAGAGTTGAGCCGAAAGACTAGTATGACGGTTTATCTCGTCCGCGGGAAGAGATAAATGTCAAATTTCAGCGAAGATAAATGTCAAGTTTCCAAAGATAATCACGAAGGAAAACGAGATATGGAAAAGCCCGCTTCGCGACAAGTCCGGCCTGAGAGAAGGTAAACCGACCTAAAGGAGGAGTATATAAAGAGGACTTAGGACGAAGAGCAAAGGGAGAGAAAAAAGAGCATATCAGAGCAAACTTAGCACTTAGAGCAAGTTAGGCAATTTTCCGTTTTTATTATCGAGCTGCGACTCAACTAGGTTAGAACTTAGGTTGCTAGACTAGGGAACTTACCGACAGCTCTCGTAGCCGAGACTCTCACCTGTTGTTCACGCTCAAACGCAGATTCGGAAATAAGATCTTTTTGCTCTCTTTTTGTTCTTACGATTCATTATCGCATACTTTTCGTCTTATTGATTGTGTTGTGCGTGGCCCAGCAGATAACCGGGACCTTCAGGGAAAGCTAGGTTAATTTGGCTTTCCTCCGATTAACAAAACTCGACGGTGTGAATCTTGGTTCCCACACACGTCAAACAGGTCCTGGAAGTCTTCAATTTCCTTAACAACTGACTTATCAGTCCATTTGAACAAGTGGGTTTTGTCCTTCATCATTAACATCCAATAACTAGTTAGATTGAAACGAAGACATAAGTATATGATTATACGACTAACCTTCTCAGATCCCATCGGACAAGAATGAAATAATCTTCCCGGATTTTTAACTGCTTTTGAAGTGAATCGAGACACTGCCTCACCGCAATTGCATCTTGTAGGAATTCTGCATTGTTTGGCGAGTCGATCTCTTGAATTGGATGAAGAGTTGACCAAAGACATGATTGACTCGATCTCCAAAGTTTCGCCGCAGTAATTCTCTCTGTCGAGGAAGAATGAGGAAGAAAAGGGAGTAGGTCAAAAACAGCAAAACTACGTCGTTTCATACTCCCATGACGTGTACTTTGTACTTAGTCTTTGAATCCTCTAAATTGTTTTAAAACATGAAGCAAAGAAAGTGGACTGACGTACATAATTAGTGACCAATGTACATAAATAGTGAATAAGTAGATGTCATGTGTGTTTAGGGTTATTGTTTGGATTTTGGTTAGAGTTAAGGGTTTGTTTACGGTTTGTTTAGGGTTTAGGTAGTTTTTTTTAGGGTTTGTTTTTTGTCTGCAGGTTTTACGATCTTGTACCACACTATTCTTTGCAGAAAATCAAACAAGACAAACAAGAAAAACCAAAGATAATTCATAGAAAAACCAAAGCTAGAGTTTTTGCACATAATTTCTAGAAAAATCAAACCACTAATTGGACACATAATCAGTCATCTTCGAGGTCAAAGACCTCAGACCTCTCCCATGGTGAAGGCACATATCGTGTCATAGCCTCAGCGTAAATGGGATCGTGTGCAGCCTCCCATAAGTCCACACTAAGCTTCTGTCTGCAATCCATGATGATTTCATCATCCACTAAACCGAGGTCGAGACCAAGCAGATGGCATTCCAAGTGCTTGAGCTTGTATGCACCGAAATCACAACAAGACTTGTTCAATCTCATCTTCATAGGCACATCCACGATAGAATATGCTGAGAGGAGTAGCTGCTTCTCTCTTTCGGGTGATCCAACGTCCTTCACTATCCTAGGAATCATAGCAGCAAACTTCTCAACGTATTGTCTATTCTTTCCCCGACTGCAATCAAAGACTTCCACTTTTTTTCAATGATGTTGACGCAGACACCGACCCAATGATTACCTGCGTTGGACATAACTAAATTTGTAAATGAAGAAATGTAAACTAGGATGTGTAGAGGAGTGAATGATTACCATTTACAAACAGAGGAAAGTAGAGACGATCAACATTGACACCCCAAACTTGATCAGTCCGCCCATGAGATGGAATCTCTCCTCTTCCGTACCCAAGAAGAAAATCAGGCAATTGATAGGCTTTTTTGTTATGTGTAAACTTGTTGTATGCAGCTTCGAGTTGGAGGCAGAACATAGCACTCATGAAAGCAACACGGCTTGGGGCCCAACGGTTTAAAGTAGTGTTCACTCGCCATATAAACATAAATGCATCCATTTCCTGAATATGCATAATGAAAATAAGCTAAGGTAGCAACGAAGAAGTGTTACAAAGATAAATTCACAAAATTAATAGAAGATATCCTTACCTCGTTTCCAAGCCATTTCCCGGCACTTACTATCCTTGTAGCTACAGCCAAATTTAAGATTGACGGACCAATTGGTAAAGGTTTTGGATTCAAAGCCCATTTCGTGAAAAATTTCCATGATTCCGCGGAGAAATTATATAGTGACCCCTGCGGAGAACCATCTAGGGGCAATGGTGAATCGCTAAGCTGAAGCTTACTTTTTCCTTTATACCATTTCTTCCACTATGACGGCGGTGGAGCTGTATCTTTTTCTTTCTTTAATGGTTTAGCTTTTGAACCTCGGACTGAAGTCATTGGAGTCCACCAGTCATCTTCCTTATTGGTTTGAGATGGATCAAAGTCGGGCACATACGACGCCTGAGAAAGCCCTTCAATGCCTTGCGTACCCATCCCGCGAATGATATCATCTGTTTGACTAAAATTCACATCGTATGGACTCTGGGATTCTTCCTGTTATGTCACAATAAATAATCAATTAACAGCATAATATTAAACAGTAAATCTATTACATGAACATTACAAATAGTTTTAGTATTTCATACATGAAACACAAGCATTACATTAATATCTTACCAAGAGTTCACAACCATTACATAAATTTAAAAACAAGACACTTACAAACCAAGGACACTTACACACCAAGCAAACTTCCAAACCGAGATAATATAGAACACATCTAGTTCCTGGCCGATACCGTAGATGACACTAACACAACAGCCACGTAAAACATATAATAAACAAGTCAAATTAACATTTTAGAGAGTGGTGCAGACTAGTTTTTCTTTACCCCGCGTTTGGACCTCCTCAACGATGACTGTGAAGCAGATGGCTTGCTTGGTGATGGCTTGCTCGGTGAAGGGTCTCCAAGCTCAACTTCAACGCTTGCTTCCTTACGTGAATCTCTAAGCTCTGTCTTCATTTGCTCAAATTTCTCAGACATCTGTTTCTGTAGCCTCTCTTCCATTCCAGAGAAATTCTGCTGAAACAAATGTGTCACAAAAGCCTTCATGTCTTCATTAAAAGGCGCTTGCTTTGGTCCACTAGAGAGAACCTTATGCTTCCTTTTCTCCATACCACGATCCGTAAGCCTCCTCTTTCCCTTTTTAGATGTCACGTCTAGGTTGGTTGATCCTCTTGGAGTCTGAAGGTCTTCATCACTCTCAGCTTCTTCATCTTTCCCATTTTCTTCAACATTCCCAGCTTCTTCATTATTCACAGCTTCGTCATCAAGATCTAAAGAAATCTCCGGAGTGTTTTCAAACTCCCAAATATGCTCACTGAAGTTTGTGGGAACCGAAATTTGCACTGTCGATTTTAATGAATAAGATTGCGGAGGAAAGCCAAGTTAACCCGACTTTCCTTGAAGGTCCGGATTCTCTGCGACAGCCAACGACAAGTGACCGAATAATGCGGAAAAGGTTTTGTTAAGATTTGGGACTGGACCTTAAGAAAGGCTGCCTACGCACTCTTCGAGGATCAAGTCGGACGTAGTTCAGTTAAAAGAGTTGAACAAGAGATCGAACCGCCTGGGCGGGTTCGCCTAGTATGGCGTTAGTCATAGAAACGGCATGTCGAAGATAATGCCTAGGGTTTCTATGTGCGGAGCTCTTAAATAAAAGAATTGTCCGATCCTTCCGAGAGGAGCGGAGATTTGCGAGCAGGAGGCGGCCAGACGTTCTAGGGCCTGGTTCGTCTAGTATGAGCGTTAGTCATAGAAACGGGCATGTCGAAGATAATGCCTAGGGTTTCTATGTGCGGAGCTCTGAGTAAGAGAGTTGTTAGATCCTTTCGAGAGGAACGGGGGGCTGCGGAGAAGATAAAGCTAGAACAAGAGGCGGCCAGACGTTCTAAGTCCTGCCTCGCTGGCCTAACCGCCTAAGTTCTAAGTTCTCTAAGCTAGCAGGAGTTCTCTAAGTCTAGATTCTAGGATTTTCGGATCCCTTCTCCTCTGCTCTTGCTCTCCTTATATACCCACTCCTAGGTCGGTTTGCCTTAGGATGATGGACCTCGCCTTTGGGCCCAAGCTTATCTCTTCAGGAAGTATTCCATTTTCGTCGATCTTCGTAATTATCCTCGAGTTTTCCCCTATTTTTCGGTGACTTGATGATTATCCGATGTTCGGGAAATCGGATAAACCGTCATAGCCTGATTGAGCCTGAATTCTTAAAATCGTAAGTAAGTTCGTGGACTTGTCTTAAGTCGTTGAACGTTTTATACGATTTCTCGAAAAGACTATCTTTCTCGTAAAGTAAAACGTATAGCCTATTGGATCGATGTTCAAGTTAATCGATCTTTGTTTTATACGATATCTTCTACGAGAAATCCAATCCTTTTAGTTTTTGTCGTAAAACATCGAGGACGATTCCAACCGAATCGAAAGATGTTCATTCAGTAGCCGTGATCGTAACAAACTCACGAGGATCGATCCAAACAAGCCAAGATGGGATCAGACCGAGCATGATGGGACCGAGACCAGACGAGGGCCGCCGACCGGGCGCCAGGCCGCCCGCTGCGGACGCTGCGTCGCCGGCGCCAGGCCGGCTTCAGCGTGGCGATGCCGCCCGGCGCCAGGCCGGCTTCAGCGTGGCGATGCCGCCCGGCGCCAGGCCGGCTTCAGCGTGGCGATGCCGCCCGGCGCCAGGCCAGCTCGCGGATATGCGGTCCGCCGGTGCCAGGCCGGCTCGCGGACGCTGGCCGCCGCCAGGGTTCTTTGCTGCCGTGGGTTTTCCGTTGCCCGATCTTTCCCCGCTAGTCGTTCGTGCGGGACATCTTTGAGTTTGGAAGGATCTTTAGCCGTAGATTTCGAGATAACCGTTTTTGACCCCAACAGTTAGTGGATATTCTAATTTGAGAAAATCTCGTATAACTTCTTTTCAAATTATCCGAGACTTTTTCTTTCAAGAAATACTTTCCAGAGACTTTCAGTCATTGATTCCGTCGTGACCGATTTTGACACCAACAAAGTTATGCTTCGTCCTTATCAACTCCTTCAGAACGATGATTCTATCATCCTCCACATCATCAGCTCTGCGATAATATGAACTATCGACAACGTCCATATTCCCTTTCCATGAGATGTATGAAAAAGTGATATCCTACACAAGAAAGGTAAAGAAAGTTAGATCCTAAAAACTCATTTCAAAACGGATGAAGGCATCTTAAATAGAATTAATTACCTCGTTTGTGAAGATGCTCTCCAATCGAATGATCTCGTTATATGACACCTTCGCAGCTCCCATCTAGTTTATGCACCTAGGACCATCCTTAAATCCCTTGTCCAGGTTTTTTACCATAGAGCTTTCCAATCTTTGGTACAGATTCCATTGCCCAAATCTGCAAGGCGTAGGAGAATCCATCTAACACGTAACTAGTAGTCTTCTCAGATAGGAACTCATGTGTTTTGGCTACTGACTCGCAGAGGTAGTCATAAGCAGCAACTCCCCAAGGATACTTTCGAAGCTTCTCAAGATCCATGACCACCTTAATGTATTTGAGGGGGATATTAGCCTTCTCATCTCTCGCTAAAACCACATACATAATGATGCAAAGGTAGACCAATCTTATGCGATCTGCATTACGCCACTTCGTAACAGCATTCTTGTGCTTATTCCACAGGTTGAAGATTGTAATTCCTTCTTTTTTCCTCAATACCTTGCTCCAGAAACCACCATCATCATCCCAGTCATTGAACTCCTCAAGTGAGATAATAGTATCGCATTGAAGCCCGGTTATTGCGTGGAACTCTTGCAATGAAAATCGAAGTGGTCTCCTCGCAAACACAAACCAGAGCTCGCACATTTTTTTAAGTCACCAGCTCCCTACACAAGAAGCTGTGTATCACTCTCACGGAGTACCCAAGACCATTCTCATGCAGCTTAAAAATCTGATTAAAAACCCGATCTTTCTTCACTTCATTCAACTCCTTTGGCAGCCATTCGACCAACTTTCTCATAATGTAGTCGATCCTGCAGTTGTTATTGATCTGAATCACTTGGGTCTCCTCACCCTCCTTAAATATCCGCTTTGGTAACTCCCCTGACATACCTACAATCAAAGCAAAACATTGTTAGTTCAAGTAACTAGCAGAAACATCAACATATCAATCAACATGTTAAAGTATCAATATCATCATAGAACAACTAGTCAACATTACAGTCGGACAACAACTATTTCAAGACTCGAATTTTCCCCCTTTCCAAAACCCTAAATCGATATTCTACAAATACAATCAAAAACAGTAACATGCATGACTTAATTAGAGTGTATAAGATGATTTATCAACCCATAAAACAAATTTAGTTTAAGAAAGATGAGAAATCAGGTTTACAAAAAATTAGGGTTAAGAGAATCAATAGACGAAATCGCATACCTACTTTGAAGAAACGTGAGATTTTGATGAAACTGACCAAAGAACACTTCGATTTCGTAATGAACCGTCCGACGTAACTTCGTGAGGAAGAACAAAGAAGATTTCATTGTTTAGTGTGTGAGAACAAAGAGGAGGATGACGAAAACGAGGATAGTGTGTGAGAACGAAGAGGAGAACAAAGGTTTTACTCCAACAAAGAGTGTATCGCCATTGATGGAGTGAAGAGCTTCGGCGGAAAAGACAAAGTGAAAAGGATAAAGGTAACCGTTAATACCCTACTTACCTTTAATTGTCTTTATTTTTTTTACTTTTTTTTTACTTTTTTTAATTTTCTAATTAATCTAAATTTTAATCAATTTCGAAAACTAATATGTGTTATTCTAATTCATATTAATATATTTCAAGGGTATTCTGGTATTTACAGGATTAAAAATCCTAGTTCCCTAAAAAATGTACTAGAAATTCTATTACTATTGTGACAAATCCTAGTTCAAAGTGTCATATTTTTCCAATTTTCTCCCTTAAAATTTTCCTTCTTTATGTTGTGGAAAATTGTCTGGTGGCCATGGTCATCTGTAAGATTCATTATCAACACGAGGGTCAGCAACTCAGAATTGATCATTGTTTGTCTTTGTGATTTTATTTATGTCTCGGTTATATTGTACATGATGCTTCATATCTTTCTTTTTTGTCAACGATGCTTCATATCTTTCTTTTTTTTTTCAACGATGCTTCATATCTTTAAAACTTTTTTTCTGTTTCTTTTTCTTTTGTTCAAAAAGAAGAAGTAACTGATGAAAGAAACATAAAAACAGAATCAAGTCTTAAATGGGAGAATCGAATCCCGAGCCAAGAGGAAGCCTCGTGCTTATCGGTAATACTACCTTTTCGGTTTACTGTGAGCACGGTTTTGGTAATAATTTCCGGTTCGATTCATAAAACCCTCACGCTCTGTCCACTGAAACGAGATGGAACAAGAGTAACAGCAATACGTAGAAAGAAAAGAATCTCACAGACGACGACGAAGCCGAAGCCAGTATAGTACTTTTTCTACGTTTCTCTCTCTCTCTCTCTCTCTCCGTCTCAACGCTCACTTTCACTCACACATTCTCTGTTGCGGAATCACATTGCTTGACGTCACTCTGAGGAAACTAAACCGAGTGTCGATTTTTCCGTTTCTCCTCGCAGGTAACTTCCAATAAAGAAAAGTTTGATCTTTTCTGGGATTTCGATCAAGGGTTTCCTTTTCCTAGATTCGATTTCTCAAAAGATTGTTTCTTTTTCTATTTTGGGATCAAATGTGAGTAATTTGGGGGTATTGATGCAGAAAAGGTTGTTTCTTTGCAGATGAAAGCATTAGAATCTAATGCAGTGGTGACGGATGTATCAATGGAAGAAGATGATGAGTGTTTAGCACAAGGTGATGGTGATAAAGTGCGGAAGATCGAAGTCTCTGGTGGAAACATATCACTCGTTGTTGACTTTAGCGGTTCTTTAACTGGGACTAGTTCTGACAACGCCTTCGAATCTAATGGGAGTTGTCTGAAGGAGAACCAAACTCAGGACTGTCTGGTTGGGAATCTTGTATGGGCGATGACCAAATCCAAGAAATGGTGGCCAGGGGAAGTCGTCGGTTACAAAGCTGATGCCAAGGAGAGTTTCATGGTTAGATATCTCGGCGAGAGCCATCTCGAATCGTGGTGCGCGCCTTCTAAGCTGAGGCCTTTCAGGGAGAGCTTTGAGAGACTGGTGAGTCAAAGAACCGATGTGGGATTTTTTGTCGCGGTGGAGGAAGCTATGACCTTGTTAGGCAAGTCGTTGAAACTCGAGATGACTTGTTCTTGCATGTCTGAAAGGAACGGGAAAAATGGGAGAAATCGGAAGAAGACGAAGCCTTTGATTCTCCGTGAGTTCTCTGTAGATCGTTTGGAGACACAAGAGTTTGTCACTCAGCTGAAGAATCTGGCGAGATGTGGTTCCAGCGGTGGGAATAGGAAGCTTGAGGTGACGGTCATGCAGAGTAGGTTATCAGCGTTTTATAATTTCTGTGGGCACAAGCAGATACCGATGGATCAACTACAGCAAAACGAGGTTAGGAAGAGTTTCAATGGTTCGAAGATGGAAGAGAGCGAGTTCGTTGGTTCTCCATCCATCGTTGCGGGGAGTAGCAGGAGGAAGTTTCGGAAAGAATGGTTTAGAAAATTTGTTAGTGAGGTGGACCACGTGTCTGCGAGAGAGGATTTAGTTGACACGTCTCCTTCTGATTTGGTATCTAAACTCAAGCTGCTTGCTGTGGACTCCACGTGTTCGAAAAGGACCGAAGATGTCGGCCTCTTTGAGTGGTTCTTCTCCAAGTTCAGGATCTCTGTGTTTCATGATGAAAATTCTTACAGAATGCAGTTGGCTAACATGGCTGGTTTGCAGGATTTGATGGTTGCTAAAGTTGCAAATCCAGGTACTGAGCTGAGATCCTCCAAGTCCAAGTCAAAAAATGTAGGCAAGTCAATGCTTGAGCCTTTCTGTGGTGTTTCAGTTGCTAATACTGAGCAGAAGACCTTTGAGTCGCAGAACAACTCACAGAAGTCAATGATCGAGGTTAGTGGTGGTGTCTCAGTTGCTAATACTGAGCAGAAGATCGAGGTTAGTGGTTGTGTTTCAGTTGCTGATACTGAAAAGAAGACCTCTGAGTCACAGAAGAACTCAGAGAAGTCAAACATCGAGGCTATTGGTAGTGTTTCCGTTGCTAATACTGAGGAGGAGATCTCTGAGTCGCAGAAGATCTCAGAGAAGTCGGAGGTTGTTGGTTGTGTTCCAGTTGTTGGTGCCGATCAGAAGGCCTCTGTGTCAAATGTCAGGGCTGAAATATATCGAACATACCAGAGGGCCTCGAAGCCGAAGATAGCAGGGCTGAAAACGATCAAAGATACCATTGGTGGTCACTCAGATTCTTCTACTTCTGTTGCAAATGAGCCGTTTGCGAAAGACGTCCAAGAAAAACAATCGGTGCAATCTCTACACGGGAAAGCTTGTATGGCAGATACGCTCAGCAGACCTGCTGCTAAACTTGTACCTGACTTAAACAGTGGATTAGCTTCTGCAGAACTTGACCATTCACAAAAACCGGAGACTCTAGTTCCTCCTCCCAATGCCCTCCCGCAAAAGGAGGAGAGACCATTTTCTGTGATGTTAAACTTTCAGGCGGCAGCAGCAGCAGCTCCGTGTTCAAACTACGGAACCTCGGGAACGGGTTTTGTTTCCAACCTTACTGATTTTGAAAGAAAGTTCACGAGCGCAGACCTATGCGCTAAACTCACTGCTCCAGAGAAGAAGAAGAGAGGAAGGAAGAGGAAGATTGCCACTAATGGTATACCTGACTTAAACGGAACAAGTAAAGAGCCAGCTCCGGTTCAGCCTCAAGCTGAGCCTACTCAGCGCAGGAAACGTAGGAAGAAAGAGGAAATGCCTAACAGATCAACAACAACCAGAGGAATCACAATTCTCGTCTTGAAATTTTCCTCCAAAGAGTCGATGCCTTCAAAGGACGACTTAACCTCTACATTCTCTGCGTTTGGCCCTTTGGATGCTTCTGAAACACATGTCTATGAAGAACTCAGCGGTGCCGAGGTCGCGTTTGTGAGTAGTGGCGACGCTGTAGAGGCAGTTAAAAGCTTAGACAAAGCTAACCCATTTGGTGAGAACTTGGTGAGTTTCAGGTTACAGCAGAAACTGATAAACGTATACAGAAACATAGCCCCAAGGATGCCGGTAATCTCGCACGTTAATCCATTACAGAAACCGCAGAATACACCACCGATCAGCGTGGAATCCATGAAGCAGAATCTGTTGATGATGACTGCAATGCTGGACAAATCCGGTGATCATTTATCAAGAGAGACAAAGGCAAAACTGAAAAGTGATATCTCTGCTCTTCTGCAAAAGATTAGTTCTATGCCTAGCTCTTCTTCTTCTTCCTGAGACATATATATCAATGTGAGCTTCTCAGACTTTCTAATGTACCATGCGTTGTAACTGTTTGAATACTACCCGTTCTTGTGTTTCAGCCCTTTAGTTTCGGACAGTAGTTGTAGAATATGATTAGGTTTTCGAAGATGCTGGTTCTGTTATTTAACAATCTTCACCTTTTTTCCATAGAGCTTGGAGCTCTGCAGTTTTCTGTAAGTCATGTGATAACTGTTTTGATGTCATTTTATCTTTAAATATGAACTCAGCCTCATTCTTGGTATCAAACACCTACTAACACACAAAAATACAGTGGAAACTTAAATGTATCCAAGTAATACTCAAAAGTACAATACAAATTCTTAAAAAAACCAGAGAATATGACTTTGATATTTTATTCACTTGGAAGCAAAAATGGCTTCTAAATCTTTGTAAAGTCCCTTAGGTCTTGACTTGTAGTCTGAAGATGAGTTTTTAGAAGAGCTTCCACTTGTCTTTGTTCCCCATATACTACTGCTCCAGCCACTCTTGCTCCCTGAAGGATCACTAGGAACCTTACTACTGCTCCTGTCTCTCGTGAAGCTAGCCTTTGCCATTTCTCGTATCTGTCTCAACCATGGCTTGTCCAAGCTACCCGAGCTTCGGCTTCCAGAAGAGTTTATATACCTGTTCTCTGGTGTTGAGAAAGCAATCCCTCCGTTGCTGCTGCTGCTTCTCCCTTCTAGTTGAGCCGCAGGGATCTTGCTCTTCACCAGCTTCTGAGGCAGGATTAACGCGGCGAGTCCAATGACAAACATCTTGAGACCGCTCAAGAAGGACCTGTTGATCTGGTCTAACCTCTTTGTCTGTTTGTACAGTGAGTACCATTCGTTGCACATCTGTGTAACGAACCCAATCAAGAACAGTATGACCATGAATATCCCGAGCTTCTGTCCGCTTGCCTCTGGAAAGTCTTTGGCCAAGAGAACTAGACAAGATGCGAATACACCGACTTGACATGCTACTGAGATGATCTCAACAAGCTGTACTTTTTTCTTGATGAAAGGCTTCTTCAGAACAAGGAAGAACAGCTGAAAAGAAGTGATGCTCAACAAGACCACTATGGGAGTTTTGGAAGTCTCGTTGTCCAAGAAAGCACCAGCTATGATCCCCAAACACACCCTCTTCACGGTTTCGAGAAACGTGTAGTAAATCCTAAGGATTCCAAAGAGTTTCTGTATGCAAGGAGCTTCAGCGTCTTCTGTTTCATCATCTGATGCGATGATGCGGTCATCTCGTTGCTTGAGTGGATTGCTACCTGAAATCTGTGTGAGCATGTACTTTGGTGGACCCCTTAGATCTTCGAAAACAGGACCTAACCTGGTTAGATAGACAGAGTTGTCTTCTTTTTTCCATGTCCATTGGCCTCTTTTACCGGGGCCAAGTGTCACTCTGATGAGTTCTTGGTACCAGTGGAAATTTTGGCCTTCTTGATGAATCTCTTTATACTGTAACAGCTTCCCAAAAGTTATCCCAACCGAGAGGAAGAGAAACAAAGCTAGAAGCAGAATAGCTACTATGCATAGCACAAGGATACCAACAATAACATTGGCTTCTGCAGCTCTTTGATGTTTAAAGTAGCCTGAGAGAGATATAATTTTATGTAAGTGTTAACAATGGTTTTGCAAACTGAAAATAGATTTTCTTGGCTGGTATCAACAAGTACCTTGTATGAGGCTCCTTGCAGCTTTGCAGATTGAGGGTAAGGCAAGAATGAGAAGAAAGAGTTCGAATCTTGGGAAGACGAACGCACCAAAGCTCCTCTTCTTCTCAGTGTGTGCTTTCTTGAACTTTAGTATCAGAGAGAGGAATATATGCAGTAGAACTAAACTTCCTCCGATTATGGCTATCCAAAACATGATCCTATGGAAATCTCTCCACCTATAAGAAAGAACAACAAACAAAAATTCAAATATCTATGGCTTTTTCTTAAACCAATCAGTAAGTATAAACGTGGACTGTAATGGCTTACACTGTTGGATGCGGTAAACCCAAAACGTGTTCTGCTTCTGGCTTAAGATTTGGGGTCTGTTAACACTCATACAGTATCAAAAAGAGTACCAAAAAGAACTTGAAAAAACAAGAAGCTATGGGGGATAAGAGTGGATCCTTCTTTTACCTCAAAGAATAATCTATACTCCATTGCGGTAAGTGGCAATCCGAATACTGGCTCAGCCTTGGTTGATGTCTCAAGGTTCATGTTGTTGTGATAAGTTTTAGAAATGAAGGAATGTGGACCAACGAAAGGACTCGAGGCCACCATGATCTGTTCACTGTGCTTAGTTTCCCATGGGAGAGGAAAGTAAGGGATTATCCACTGAATGCGTCTCGCAAACTCATAGTAATCAACAGGCAATGTCACCGGTAGCCATCTCGTGAGTGCAAAAAATTGAATGTAACAAGCAGTTCTCTGCCATTGGAATAACAAAACACACAATACTATTGGTTAGTTATCTGATTTTGCACAAGACATTGTCTCAGTTGTATAAAAAGACTAAAACTCATACAAAAAGGTTCCTTGTGGGATCTGATATCAGATAGGGAGATGGTCTTGGAAATGCTCCAAGAGAATAAAGGCTTGTGGTTGAAAGAGTGAGGAGTCCGGCAACAAAAGATGTCACCAAGAATATGTAAGTTGATATCCAAGAAATCACAGACGATAGCACAGAGACAGAATCTGCAGTTAAGTACAAAACATGTAATTTAAACCATTGGCAGAGAAATTACAGATACAACATAGTTAAAATGCTTACAATGTGTCACTTCTAGAATGTTGGATTCAAGATTCTTGTTTCCTGCTACATCCTGAGTAACATTTTCAGGAACCTTAACAGAGATTGTACTGGTGTTGGCTTTTATATATATAATGTATATGCTTCCACTCAGTTCCTCAAAGCTGACATTTAAAGGAAAACAAAAATCACTTAGCATCAACAATGAAGGAAAAAAAAACAAGAAAGAAGAAACACAAGACCACTAACCTATCAAGATATCCACCTGAGATGGATACAAGTGAGGAGTTAAACCCAAACACTGGCTTCATGAACTTTATCCAGACAGGGATGGTGTGCTTTCTTGTCCTCATACCGGATGTTGTGTTCAATATAACATGAGGTCTCTCCGTATCTAAGATCATGAGATTGCATGTTTCTTTCAAGGAGAGAAAGCAAAACAAGATTCTAGAAACACATATATATAACTATCACTTACCGTAAAGAAAAGTCAGTGGTGCAGTTGGAGATGCAGGTGTCCCATGTCTGCTTCTTACTGAATTTGAGTCAAGAGTCACCGTGACTATAGCACGCTGTGATGTATTTGTGACCTGAAAGGAAAGAAAGAGTGTGAACGTAACATTAATTGATCAAAAACGAGATAATCTTGAGAAGAAAAGAAGTAGAAGCACAAACCATAAACGCGAAACGGCGATTCCCGTTTGTTTTCCCATCGATAGGAAGCAAATCACCTTGGTTTGTGCTTAGTAGTTTAAGAATCTCAGATGATGAGTTCAGTACTGGTTCCGAGAAATACAAGTAGACATTCAGCTTGTCGTTATCATTTGTTGCCTGCACTGTCCTAGTTTGGTTGTTTAGTTTCAGTAACTTCTCCGGGACATGAGTTCTTAGGTTGACAAAGACATTTCTCCTGTCTATATGCCAATAAAGTGCTAAATCAGTATCCCCTTAAAACACAAAACCAGATGGATGAAAAAGGGAAAAGAGTCTAAAGACACTGACCGAAATGGACAAAGAAACGAGAACCCAAAGCTCTTTTGAAATTGTTACCGGCTGTGTCAGAACAGACACTCTTGTTCATAACCAACACAAGTCTTCCATATTGAGCATCAGGAGATAATCCCACGAGCAGTGAGTATCTAAGGTAATTTTCAAGAACGGTGAATGAAGATGGTATAACTTGGCCAGCACCGTAGACAAGAAGCTGTTATACATCATTTAAAACCGTGTTAGTAGTCTAGAATAAGAAAGACGAAAGATCATTAGTGATGAATGTAAACAATGTTACGTACTCACGTCACATGCATTCACAGATGAACATCTGAAACTACCTCCACCAACACATGGCTCGGTAAATGTAATATTAACAGAGACGTTTTGTGCACTTGTAAATGGCATTGATGCAGTCACCAAGGCTGTAGGAGAAACAGTATCTGCATACAAAATTTTGTAGCTTCAGAAATAAAGATGGGCAAGTCTATAATCCAACACATTCAAGCAATACAAGGACTAATAACTGGATTAATAAAAACGAAACAACTCTGATCAGAGAGGTGTGAGAAGAGTTTCTTTACCGACAGTCCAGTTATACATATTGCAGACAAAACCAGGCAACCTATTTGCGCAGACCTTAAGTGTATGATTCCCTTCCAGCAACTTAGAGTAGGAAACTTTTCTTTGATGGCAATCCACACCAAAATGGTCATCTAGCTGCAGAGAACACATTCTTTTTTTCCATCAATAATTTTCATGAAAGTATTTTCAGTAATGCAAATCCTAAAACACAGAGCAGACACCGAAGACTTGTTTTGGCATGAGGATTCCAAATCTCTTACACAGAAAATATGTGTTGTTGGCCATTTACAAAAGCTAAACAGGTAGTAAAGCCAAACTAAAAAATAAGTTGTTGCAAGTATTGAAACTAGGCTAACAATCAAATTCAGAACTGGGAAACTTTATCAAGAAAAAAAATAAATAAATTCAACCTTGCATCGGAATTTGCAGCTTGAACAAGTTCTGTCTCCATCCTCAAAAGCTTGGAATGAAAATTTGGCTGAGTGAAATCTAGAAATAGGTGGAGGTGCTTTCAAGAACTTAACAGAGAGCTCTGAACCATAACAGTGATGAAACCTGAAACAAGAAGAGGAAAAGACAACCAAGAAAAGCAAAAGAATCCATGCACTTTTAAGCAGACCCATTTCTCCAAAAAGGGAAAAAATGCAGCGGAGTATCTCAAGCCTGAAACCTCTTATGAAGCAATCATTTAAGACAGAGAAGAAATTTATTAGGGAAAATTAGAGGCTTCACTGGGATTATTCTGGACAATGTGGAAAAAGACACTATAGAGATAATGAGTTGGTGAAGAGAAAAGAGAGAGAGAGGCTGAGGATTAAAACAAAAAGGTTACTAGCTTCTGTGGTCGATGATGGCTGTACAAGAGAGATAACGGATAGTGTATGCATGAGAGCGATGGGAGATGCAGTGATTGGAAGATAGAGAGAGAGAGAGAAGACTAACTCCCAGAAACAGACAAACTCTTGAAGAATTTAATATTATTGCAGGACTTGTCTATTACATATATATACTATTTGTCTACTACATTATATTTACAAAAACTTCAAAAAAGTTTTGGAAGAAGAAGGTTTGTAATCTAATCTTCTCTTAAACTTTTTGTCACGTACACAGAAAAAAAGAAAGTTTCTTTAGCTAAGCTAAAAGTACAACAAGTCAGCACAACACACAAACACGCAGCTACAAAGAGCTGCTGCTAAAAATGGTAGAAGAAACCAAACAAGAAGCATTAACTCCTACTTAACATTCAATACACATGGGACCATCGTTTTTTTCAGATCAATGATGATGGGACTTTCAAATGAACGAAAGAAAAATTCTGGGAGATTTCAACAGTTATTAATCAAAGAGGCCCATCTGATTCTAAAGAATAGTGACAATCTTCTCCGTGAGTTACTTAAAATTCTTTAATGTAGGCGACTTTTCTTTGCTTCTTATGGGAACCACTATCAATACATTCTTGAATAACCTTGCCACCACCTCTCACATAGGTTCACAACCCTTGATTGATTTTTGATAAGCTAAGCAACTATCGTTATGCACAAAGGAAATTTTGTTATCCATGAGGATGTTAGCTTTAGGGACTTAATTAACCATGAAGTTCCCTTGATTTGCAATGTTGAGTGTCATAGAAGAGATACTAAATAATATCATGAATCATTAGAACTGAAGCAAATCACGCAAAGCTATGAGAAGCTGATCGTGACTCTTGCTTATACAAACAAGACGAATGTAAAAGCAAAATGAATTCCCTTCATAAGGAACGTCCCCTATTCTATCTCCAGTGAAAGACTGTGTGAGTCATTTGGATTCAGATGCCACGACAAGACTTCCTTTAAGTAAGTTAGTTGAAGAGTTAGGAAATATGGAGCTGATTTGCACAAAGAGCACTTGAGCCAGGCAAGCCAAATCACATGTCCTAGTTCAGCTGATTTTTTAGCATGGAGAAGTATAGTGTGGTGAAGAGACATGTATGTTTTAAATTCTATTTCCTTTTAATTCTATTTCATACTTTGCAGTCTTAAACACAGAGTCACAATTCTTATAGAAATATATTTTTTGAGCAAAATAAATTTAAATTCATTAACAAGATTTATGTTTGCTCCTTATGGAAACTTTTATCGAAAATCATGAGATGATTAACAGGAAATCGGCCAATTTATACATCAACAGAGAGCCGCGGTCAGCTCCGTATATACACTCGGACCCTGTGCTAAAACATATATCAATACATAATATATTCAAATTTCATACACCAACTAACAAAATTCGGCTTTTATATATATTGATCAATTATCTGTTCGTCAAAAGATTCAAAACTAATAGAATCTAAGCTGTCCGCTACATGATAACATAATCAAAAATATTATGTGGTTTTTTAAATTTTAAATAATTATAATTAATTATAAATAATTTATATAAGAGAGGAGGGGAGACTCAAACTTGGGCTTAACCAATATTTCATATTAGAACCATTAACAACTGTGCCACATGCAGTTTATCGTTTATATTCTGTACTGTTTCCTATTTATATCTTATGATATTTTCATCTTCCCATGTCTGACACACACACGACATCGATCGATGGAGTAGGAGACTCGGTCGATGGTTGTATGCGAATATCAGTCGATGAACTAGTGTTGTTGTCGATCGATGTGGAGCGTCTCTCATTGCGGATTGAACGTTCCATGCTTGCAGGATCTTCTGAGAATAACAGTTGATTTTCCTTGTTGCTTCTGGTACTGCTAGGCATATGCACCTGAAAAAGACAAAAAAAAATTGTATCAGAAAGTGGTTCTAAAGAAGAACCTAGACTTAAAAGATTAAATCTAATGGTGATCAAAGTTCCCCGTCAACGGCGCCAAATTTGATAACGTGCTCCAATTATCCTAGGAGCAACTTTATTCTCTCAAATAAGAGGTTCAGTTGTAGTACTTACAGATCGAATCCAGAAGGAGTTAGGAAACCAATAAGATCTAATCAGAGTGATTAAGCTAGGTTGATTATGAATAAATTTTAAATAGCAGGTTCTTCTGAACAAGGTATTTTGTTTAATTTGGGTTATATTAATGAGTTAGTTTTTATTTTTGTAATGAATTCCTGATTTGTAGTCATGTAGATTATGGGAATTTTCAAAAGACCTGGTGACGAGAGAGAAAGTTGAGAGAGAATGTAGATCTGGTTCCGGTATGGGTAAGCGTGGCAAGCATTAGCGGAACCCTTCCGTCCGTTTAAAAAGTGTTTTCTTGGCTCTCCTTCGTCTCCTCTCACCTATCGCTTTGTCTGAGCTCTAGCTCGGGTCCAGCTCCATTCTCGTGGTGGCTTGGCGCATGGAGTAAAGACGCGGTCGTGGGGAGGTTTCGGCGGTGGAAACTCGATTTGTCAGAGCAAGGTTCGATTCCGGGAGAGGGAGGCTTCCCGCCGGCTTTGTCTCCGGGAGGGGGAGGCTTACACTGCTCCTTCGTCGCCGGCTCTTGTCTCCGGAGGGTGGAGGCTCTCAAAGCTCTGCGTTGCCGGCTTGGAACCCAGAGTATGTTTGGGGGTTTTAGTTCCTGTTTTGATTCATGGGTGGGTTGGATGTAGTGCTTGCTTTCGCTGTGTTGTTTGGGTATATCGGATGAGATCTCAGAGAATGATGAAGGTCTCCGATGATGATGACGAGGGCAAGAGAAGAAAGAAGTGTTTGGAGTCTCAGGATTGACTCACGAGTGGGTGATTTGATAGTTCAGATGGGATCTCGGTTTGTCCGATTGATGCTCTCCGTGGAAAGCTCTCCTTTGGTGGAGATAGTTGCAGCGCCTATATCCGATGCGGCGCCGTTCAGTCATCGGCAAATCCGTAGGGTGGAGGCAGAGAAAGAGTGAGGAGACACGTGTCTAGGATTTCAGTCCGGCTTGGTTGCTTTTGTTTGGGCTTGAGGCCCATAATGTATTTTGGTTCAGTTTCTTTTGGTTTGGGCCTTCGGGCTGTGTATGGTCTCGGGTCTTGGTCCCCTTTTAATTAAATTTGTTGGAAAAAAAAATGATGGGCACTCTTGCTAGTTATCGATGAAAGATTCTTAAGAAATAGAAAACATTATATCCCTACTTAAAATCTATAAAGTCTATTTAGTCTAGATTATATATACGAATTTCGTAGCTATATAATTAGCCAAAAAATTAGTTATCATATTTGCAAGATTCCTTCTGAGTTATCCAAGTACGTTGCTTAAAACACAAGGTTGGAGAAGACATGAACCTAAGTAATGTTTTATCCAAACAAAACTAAATAATCAAAGGGAAATTCTTTCAAATATCATTTTTAAAAGTGTTTGTCAACAAAATGTCAATTTTTTATAATAATCTTTTTCAAAAAAAAAAAATCATTTTTTCTCAATTTTTCAAAAACATTTTTCGAATTTCAAAAAGAAATTAAAAAAAATTGGAAAGGAAAGAGTGCAAAAAATTTGTAAAAATTATTATAAAATTTTGAATTTCAAAACATATAATTCAAAATTATTTAATTTTTTGCATTTTTTTATTTATTTAAATATATATATATATCAATGAGTAGAATAGCCTTTTTGCCTATTTAATAAAATCATTTTTGATCATTTTCTTCTTTAAAAACTTTTGACAAAAACTTAAAAAAAGTTATTTGAAAAACTTGTCATTTGATTATTTAGTTTTGTTCGGATGATGAGATGGGAAGAAGATGCAAATATTCATGTAAAATTCCTTAGATATAAATAGGAAATAGTAGAGTAGATAACAATAAGGGTTTCTAACAATAAACTACGTTGGCACAGTGGTTAATGATACTTCTGATGAAATATTGGCTAGACATTGCTTCAAATCTCCCCCATCTCTCTTATATATTTCTTTATTAATTATTTAAAATATAAAAGCCACATAATATTTTCGATTGACATGTCACCAATATGTAACGGACAACTCAGATTATGTTAGCTTTGACTAACAGATAATTGGTCAATGTATGTAAAAGCCAAATTTTTTTAGTTGGTATATGAAATTTGAATATATTATGTGTTGATGTATATTTTCGCACATGATCCGAATGTATGTATTAATCGGGACTGCAACCTTCTATTAATGTATGAATTTGCCCATTTTCCGATGGTTAACCTCGGATATCTTCTATCTATAAGAATGGTTGATGTGATGTCTTCAGTCAAAAAAAAAAATGGTTGATGTGAAACAATATTTTTCACAAAACTAAGGATCACAAAGATGGTAAATGATTTCGAGGAACGATAGGCCGGAGTTTAATTATTAGAAAATTGATTGTCAGCTACACGAGGTATATGTCATCACATGGTTATACATCTAGACAAAAGTAACGTATCTAGAACTACACGAACTATAGATTCACATGACTAACATCCATGAACTATTATGTGTTATGTTGCTAGCATCATCAACTTCATTCTAATAGCTAAAGTGTCAGATTTCGAAGTCGACAACTTCTAATGAATTTCGACATATTTCATATATTTTATATTATATAACATTGTATCTAAATGCTTGATCTATGTATTTGTTATGCTTATTGATCCTTTATATTTGTTGTTTCTAAGAGTTTAGTTGCCGTACTTCCATTGATGGATTCCAGATCCAATACATTTTTTTAACTATCAAAATGATGTTGATGGTGTTAGTAATATAACATATAATAGTTCAGAAATATTGTTAGTGAATTATATAGTTTGTATAGTTCTCGATACATAATTTTTGTTCAGATGTGTAGCCATGTTGTGGTATATCCTTTGTGTAGTTTGACAATCATTGCTCCTTAATTATACGAAGAAGAAATATTATTTACGTGTGAACAAGTTAGATCGTTAGACACTTTTTTTTTTATCAAAGATCTTTAGTCACTTAAAAGAAGTTTCTTCTTGGAGGATCGGTTGAGGACTCGAAGCTATTTTCCTACCCATATACACCTAATTAATGGAGGAAAGATTAGTATGCTCTTCTCCAAACAACTAGCTTCCAGCTTTAAGTGAAGGCAACAGTTCTTTTGATCCTCCTAGACATAAGCTATATAAGAGATGTCCTAGTGATTCATATGTTAGAGTTAGTCAATACTATATGAAGATGGCACACCAAGAAAACCAAGAGGAGGTCAGTATACAGGTCCACAAGTTTTTGTCCTCCCTTGATCCTATCCAAGAATTTGTGCATCAAGTTTACAAAGGATGAATGGTTACTCTACACAATTTCCAATTAATGTGGAGAAATATTACAACTTGAAGAGAAAGTGGACAAGAAAAAAAGATGTGATTGCTAGCCCAAGTAGTGAAGAAGTTGGTACCAAATTCTTCAAAAGATCTTCTCCAATCAGAGATTGTAGAAGCCACAATTTTGGCAGATTTTCACTTGTATCTGGTTTTGATAATGAGAACGTCCATGACCAGCATGATAGCGTGATCAGCCAGACTCACCAGAAACATAGCCGTGCCAGCTCAGGATCACCCATCACCATCAGGAGAGATCTTATGAGATTCAAATGACACAAAGATAATATCATATGTATCTAACCAATAATGCAGATTATGCACCTTCCATAAATTTTTGATCCAGGTCTTTTCACTATAATTTATTCATCCATTTACTTTTCTTTTTGAGTCTTTTCACTCCTATTTCACATTACTACTGAAACAAGATGGTTCATGGTAATTTTGGGAGGATTTTCATCGGTTTTAACGCTAAATCATTTATTCTGATATAAATTTAGGTCGTACATAATCGTAAGAGCGTCTCCATCGGGAGTTCTTAGACATAACTCTAAGCAAAAAAGAAAATAAAAATAAATAAGAAATAAGAGAGAGAAACGTAAAAGGTTCTTAAAATACTAATGTTAGAACCGGTTGTTAATTTATGGGGCCACCTGTCTTTTTTCTAATAGTAGATTTTTATGTAAAATAAATAATTTAAATAGATAATTAACATGCAGTAAAATAACAATCTTTCAGTGCTAAAAACTCTAAATTAACATCCCACTATGTTCTAAGATAACACGTACTGCAGTTGGGTACTATTTAAAAAGGAGAAAGTAATAGACCATAATCCATAATTATTCCTAATTGACGGAATCTTAGTTGAGGTGAAAACAACTGAACTGGAACCACTTGGGTGTTATCTTTGAGGCTCATCCCATCCAGAACCGAACTTTATTAGGATTAACAATACAAGGATTAACAATACAAGCTTGACTCTTTATATTGCTCTAAAGAACTAAGAAGCCACGGAGATCTGTAGAAGAATCCGTACAGATCTGAGTTTGATCCGATGTGACTCACTCGATTCGATTACTAACTAACGCTCACGTCTCTCTCGTTTGTACGCAGATCGCGACTCTGCTTTGAACTTAAGAACTCGAAGCGAGAAAAGTAAACAAATGACACACAAAACGTTTTAGAGTTCCCCTTCAATATCCGGGTACATCTCCTTCAGGATCGGCACCTAGTAATTCACTACTCTCAAGAAGTTTCTCAAGATCTCTTTTTACAACAATGGCGACGACGCCTCTTTTTGAGAGTTATATCTCTTAAGTAGATGAAGACGTTAGTTGTTACGAGGCGTTATCCTCTCCTTCTCTCCTTAACGTGTTCTCTTGCTCGTATGGGCTTCTTTGTTACTTTCGAAGCCCATATACCTTCTTAGCTTGATCCTTGTCGCAGGTACTAGGTCCAATACTCCATTCGAAGCCCAACACCCATCTTGGAACAGCTCAGCCGTTTGCCAGTCTCACAATCTCCACCTTGGAAAACTGCCTGAGCTCGAGAGTTTCTTCCGCCTGCAACCAACTCCTAGAAGCTGTCTTGCCGATTCTGGTCTTCCACCGGGTTCTTTTGTCCTCCCTTCGAACCCTCTTCCTTTATCCTTTATCCTTGCCTCTTCTGACATCCGAGACCCACGAATTTCCCAGTCGCTTTCTCAGTTCCAACGATGATCGTGCTGCAGCCCTATTAGGCTTCCTTGACACCTAGCTTCGCTAAGCATCCTTCAAACTTCTCTCAAGGTAAAGTCTTTGTCAACATATTTGTCGGGTTTACCGATGTATTTATCTTCATTACTTTAACCTCACCATCTGCAATTACCTCTCTAATGAAGTTGTACTTTGTCTTGATGTGCTTTGTCTTCTCTCGGTACACGAAATTCTTAGCCAGGTAGATTGCGCTTTGAGAATCGCAATGAACCTCCACCACACCCTTGCTTAGTTTCATTTCTTCGCATATTCCTTTTAGCCATAGGCCCTCCTTGACTGAATCAGATAACGCCATGTATTCTGCTTCAGTGGTTGACAAAGCTACTACCTTTTGCAGTGACGATCTCCAGCTAATTGTATTGCCTCTCACGGTGAAGACGTAACAAGTGATCGATCTACTCTTGTCAAGGTCCGACGCATAGTCCGAATCACAGTAGCCTCTGACATCAAAGTCTTCTCCTTTTCTGAAAGTTAAGTTCACATTCAAAGCTCCCTTCACATACCTCATAATCCATTTCACTGCTAGCCAATGTTCTGTGCCAGGTTTGCTCATGAACCTGCACACCACTCCGACTGCATAGGCCAAGTCCGGTCTCGACCCCACCATTGCGTACATCAACCTGCCCACCGCATTCGTGTAAGGTATGTTTTCCATGGCTTTTACTTGCTGTTCCTCTTCTGGTTTAATTAGGCTTTGTAACTTAAACTGAACTCCTAGAGGTGTGCTTACTTCCTTGCAATCTCCCATTCCAAACGTCTTCAAGACTTTAGCTAAATATTCGTTCTGAGATAAGATCAATGTCCCCTTTGATCTATCTCGCTTGATATCCATTCCTAGGATTCTTCTAGCTGGACCCAAGTCCTTCATTTCAAACTCCTGGCTTAGCTGATCCTTCAGCTTCTGAACGGTGCTGATATCTTTCGATTCTATTAGCATGTCATCCACATAGATCAATAGGTAAACCATGTCGCCTACATATTTTCCCTTCATCTAGACACACGGGTCGTACTCACTTCGTACATAACGTTTCTCCACCATGAACGTGTGAAAGTGATGATTCCACTCTCTCGGAGATTGCTTTAACCGTAGAGAGATTTCTTTAATAAGCATAACATCTTCTCCTTGCCTTTCCCCCCGTATCCCTCTGGCTGCTCCATGTAGACTCTCTCCTTTAGGATACCATGTAACAAGGCTCTCTTTACGTCCAGTTGTTCTAACTCTAAATCAAAGTGAGCTACTACCGATAAGAGTAGACGTATAGACACATGCTTGACAATAGGCGCAAAAACTTCGTTATAGTCTATTCCTTTTATTTGCGCATAACCCTTCGCCACCAACCTCCCCCTGTGTCTTGGTGGTTGACCTTCTCCTGGAATTCCTGGATTTAGTTTATAGATCCACTTGTTTCCAATGACTTTGTGCTCTTTTGGCCTTTCAACGTATTCCCATGTCTCATTCTTTTCAAGTGATACCATCTCTTCATCTGACGCTCCTTTCCATAGCTTTCTGTCTTTGCTACGCATTGCTTCCTTATAACTCTTGGGCTCCTCGATCTCGATATCTTCTGAGCTAGACAATGCGTATGCCATAAAGTCTGCATCTTCAAACTTGGATGGTGGCTTTGTTATTCTTTTGACTCTGTGCTAACATGTAACTTCCCAAATTTTCTGATTTTTCGTTGACATCTTCTGCGTCTAAATCTGATTCGTTTCCTGTAGCTTCAGATGTTCCTTCTGTATTTCCTTGTGCTTGTTCCTGAGCTTCCACAGATCCTCCACCCGAACTAGAGCCTTCTTCTCCACAAACGTCTTCAAGAACGCTTCTAAATGTGACCTTCTTCTTAGCAACTTGTTTCACAGAGCTTTCCGGCGCGCTTGCTTTGTCTGTTTCGAGATCTTTGTGTAGCTTTTCTTCATTAAAAACCATGTCTTTACTGATTACGATTTTTTGTTCTTCAGTCAGCCGTACTCTGTAACCCTTGGTACCTTCTGCATAGCCTAAGAAAATTCCTTTAGCTGCCCTAGGACTCGTTTTCTCCCAAACTTGATGAACATAAGCTATACATCCAAAGCTTCTAAGATGACCGTAGTCAGGATCATGTCCTGTCCACCTTACTTCAGGAATTTCAAACTTTATAGAAGCATTTGGAGATCTGTTGATTAGGTAGACTGCGGTTGAAGCTGCTTCTGCCTAGTAGCTTCCATCTAGACCCGTTTCGTGAAGCATAGCTCTCACTTTGTCCATGATCGTCCTGTTCATCCTCTCCGAGACCCCGTTCTGCTGAGGCGTGTAAGGACATGTCATATGCCTCTTTATTCCTGACTCTCTACACAACTGATCGAGACTGTTGTCTGTTCTGAGGCACTTTACTTTTCTTCCCGTCTGATTTTCCACAAGTGTTTTCCAATCTGCAAAACAAGAGAATGCTTCATCTTTAGTTTTCAGGAAATATATCCAAACCCTTTTAGAGTAATCATCGGTGAAAGTTAAGAAATAGTGAGCCCCTGATAAGCTTAAGACTGTGTTTGGTGATCCCCAAAGATCTGAGTGGACATAATCCAATACTCCTTTTGTTATATGCTTTGCTTTAGGGAATTTCTGTTTGTGAGCCTTCCCCATAGCGCAACCCTCGCAGAACTCCAGTCTTCCTATCTCTTCCTTCCTTAGAAGACCCTTCCTCACTAGCGTCTCCATAGAGCGAATACTCATATGAGCCAAACGCAGGTGCCACCTTCTTGTTTGATCTGTGCCTCCTATTGCTGCGTTTGCTTCTGGACTTCTGACCGTGCCCTGTAGATAATAGAGCCCGTTGTTGTACTTCCCCGCTAGTACTCTCTTGTTTCCTCTGTAGAATTCAAATTCATAGTCCTTTCCACTATATGTGCACCCTGATTTTTCTAGCTGTCCGTTGGAAATCAGGTTCCTTCCCATCTCTGGCATGTACCGCACATCGCTCAGAACAACAGTAGTGCCATCGTAGTTATCAATGGTGATCTTTCCCATTCCTTTCACCATACAGAATGAGTTGTTCCCCATCATAACTTTATTTCCTTCGAACTCTACGAAATCTGACAAGAGATCCTTCCGTGGTGTGATATGAAACGTGCACCAAGAGTCCAAGACCCATTCTTTGCTTGAAGCAGTTAAACTTGCTGTGAGAACGAGTGGTCCCGGTAAGTTTGCTGCCACATTTGCTTAGCTTCTTGGTTTTGCATGTTGCGATGAATTCTTTCTCTCTGGACAGTCCCTTTTCCAGTGTTCGTCGCTTCCACATATCCAACAGGTCTTATCCTGCTTTCCATTTGGTTTTCTTCTAGACTTTGATCTAGACTTTCCTTTATTCTTGTTATTCCACGGCTTGTTGCTTCCTGAGTCGTTCCTGGACAAGGATCTTCCTCTTGACTCTGTGTACAAACCCTCCGAATGCTTCCCCCTCGTAGTTAGACCCTTCTGCTTCAACTCGACTTCTTTCGAGTAGGCTGCTGTGATGACCTCGTTCACTGTGAGAGTATCCTTCCCGGTGCCGTACTGGAGAGTGTGAACTAGAGGCTCGTACACAGTCGGTAGTCCAGATAGAAGTTGTATGGCTTGGTCTTCATCTGATATGTCGATCTTGATGCTAGCTAAGTCGGCCACAAGCTTCAAGAAAATGTCAAAGTTCTCCTCAATTGGCTTATCCTCCTCCATCTTGTAACATGAGAACTTCTTCTTGAGATAAATTCTGTTTGGAAGAGACTTAGTTTGGTAGTCTCTCTCCAACACTTTCCACATGCCTAGAGTCATCATCTCGTTCATGATCTTACACAAGATCACATCACTGAGACTAATGCTGAACAGACTCTGTACACGTAGATCCTTTTCAGCTTGCTTTGGATCTTTCTTCACCTCTGTGCCTGCTTCTTGCTTATCTACGTCGCTCTCCGAAGTCGATTCTTCCTGTAGAACTGACAGTAGACCCTGAATCTTGAGTTACGCCATCATCTTGAACTTCCAGAGTCCAAAATCCCCTTTCCCGTCGAATTTCTCTATCTCGAACTTTCCCCGTGTTGGATCCATCTTTTTTACTTGAGATTTTTCTGTTTCTTGTTACCTGCAGATAGCAAGAACACAAATCCACAGGAAACGAAGAAAGCAACACCAAAAGATATAGAGATTTGCAATTCCATTTAGTTTAGAATTTAACTTCCCTTTCAGAGTTGATCGTGATGATCAGATCTGAGATATGGCTTCTTCTCCTCTTCGTAGAACCAGCAGGTTCTGATTTTGCGTCCGTTCTTCTCCGATCGCCTGATTCCTCTAGATCCTCTAACCGCGGCTCTGATACCACTTGTAGAAGAATCCGTATAGATCTGAGTTCGATCCGATGTGACTCACTCGAGTCGATTACTAACTAACGCTCACGTCTCTCTCGTTTGTACGCAGATCGCGACTCTGCTTTGAACTTAAGAACTGGAAGCGAGAAAAGTAAACAAATGACACACATAACGTTTTAGAGTTTCCCTTCAATTTCCGGGTACATCTCCTTCAGGATTGGCACCTGGTAATTCACTACTCTCAAGAAGTTTCTCAAGCTCTCTTTTTACAACAATGGCGACGACGCCTCTTTTTGAGTGTTATATCTCTTAAGTAGATGAAGACGTTAGGTTGTTACGAGGTGTTATCCTCTGCTTCTCTCATTAACGTGTTCTCTAGTTCGTATGGGCTTCTTTGTTGCTTTCGAAGCCCATCTACCTTCTTAGCTTGATCCTTGTCGCAGGTACTAGGTCCAATACTCCATTCGAAGCCCAACACCCTTCTTGGAACAGCTCAGCCATTTGCCAATCTCACAAGATCAAAAGCTTGAAAATTAACCCATGAAGATGAGGAAAAAACGATTAAACTTGCAACAATTTAAGTAAAAACGAGCTGGAACTCCAAATTTGTAATGAAGCTGAAGAAACTCATTTGAGAACCCAGTGACTAGCAAGGATCAACACCATGACCGAACCGTTGCATCAAGAACAAGAGAAAACATCCTGCTAAACACATATTCATCGCGTGAAGTTACAACAAACAATCATACAGACCCGAGCTGGATTGAATCGATGTATTCTTTTCTTTTGGTATTAGTTTTTATAATTGGTATTCTTTACTTTTCGTATTAGTTTCTTTCGAAATAAAATATATATTTTAGTAAAATTTACTCTAAAAATAATTTGTATTAATTTTTAATAGTGAGATTAAAACCAAATTAGACAAAATTAATAAATGATCTATAAAACATTTATCTGTTTTAATTTTATTCATTTTTAATGCAGACAGTATAATTTAATAATGAATATTTAACAATATGAAAAACACTTATGTTTTTTATTTGACCAAACTTCAAAAAAAAGTTTCAAAATTTTAAATATTAATTTATTTTTTAAAATTATTATAACTTATTTTGTTAAAATTTATTAATATTTATATATTACTCCATCTTAAATTATTTTCTAAATTTTCCCGTGACCCCAATTATTCATAAAATTCACGACCAAAACACTATATTAGGTTTTTATTGGTTTTGATTATTAGGAGCTTTCAAAGAAGAATCTCATTGTATCGATCCATGCAAGATAGGAAGAATAAAATTTTCGTTTTGATTTTCTAATAAAAAAAAAATTGGTAAAATTTCTATTAAAATTTCTTGTGTTGTATATCATATTTGAATATGTCACTTTTACCAAAATATTTAAATATATCACTTTTTTTTTTGACATCGAATATGTCACTTTATTAGGTTGAAGTAAATCGATGGTTGCATAATATATATTTTGTTTATGAATGTTTAATGGTTTATCATATGATCTTCATTTTTTCTTGTTATTATTGCATGAGTTTTTTTTTTTTGTAAAAAGCATGAGTTATATGGGCATGGAGTTTGGTTCTTTTGTTCGGTGTGGTTCTTTTTGGTTGAAAGATAACACATTAAACTATAGAGACCTCCAGATCTGATTTAATTAATAGAAAATATCATCACGGTCAACTCAACAGTTCACAAAGTCAAAATTGAAAAAGTTCAAAATCTGTAAGCAAAAATCTTATTTCGTTAAGTGCTGTCAGATTGTTTGATTTTCAGCCAGGTAAATTGTTTTTTCCTCCATTTGCACTTTTATGTTATCTTATTAATTTAATCCTCGCAAAAATTTGTATTAAAATATTATTCAAACGAATTAATGTAAGAGATGGATTATATTCCTCCACAAAGTCCATAAAACAGAAGGTTTGGCACAATAAGTCGACTACGAACCGACTCTGAGAGTCGGCCCAGACGGGAAGACTCCCGAGTAATCGCAAGCCGACGGCGTGGAACCATTTTAGCCGGCTTAATTCAGAAGGTGCATCAGCTTGATTCTAAGGTCGCTATTCAGCCTGTTTGCTCGGCCCTCGGGCATGACCAAACCCATTAGGGCAAGATGATCTAGGGCGAACAGGAGTGGACAGACTGCGACTATATAAGGAGCAAGGAAGGGAAGATAAGGCAATCCGAATATCAGCACACGTTTGACGGCTAGAGTTAGGGTTTTCATTTTCTTGTATTCTCGCCAACTTGTATTTTTCCGGCTAGCTCCCCGAACAGCGGTTTACTCTTCGACTGTCTTATCTTACTTGTAACCGAACAATCCTTTTGGATCTAACAAAACGTCTCGAACTAACTCACCGACGAGTTCCATCTCTCTTTATTCGTTTCGACCGAAATCAGTTTAAACAGTTAAGACTTCCGCATTAATCTAGCATAAAATGTTAAAACTAGAATCATGACAGTTAAATTCCAAAAATAACAAACATGAATAAAAATGTTAAATTAAACGAAATTTAAAAAATGTGATTGATTGGTAAGAAATTATTTTCTTCGCCAGTTGAACTGATTCTTGAAGAAAGTAGATAACGTTATGAAAAACATAAAAGATTTCATAAACTGATATGAAAATTAGTTTAGTAGATCGATGCCCATACACAAAATTATCTAAAAATATGATAATTTGTTGTTTCACTAAACTAATTTACTATTTTTTGTTTAAAATAAATAAATAAGCATTGTGTATAAAACAAAATCATATACTATTTAGTAATTTTAGATAGCTGTTTCAATCAGAAATAACTGATTTAATTGTCTTAAATAAATAATCTTTTATATAAAATTGGCTAAAAATAAATTTTGATATTTTTGGAAAAGGTGATCAAAAGATTTCTTTCTAAAGTCTATTCTACATTTTCGAAAAATTAAATTTTTGAGACACGCAGAAAAATATTTAAGAACATATCTTGTTCTTAAAGAACAATGGACAAATGCCTTTATTTAACCAAAATACTCTTTTGTCAACAACCAAAAACACTTTCTTTTGGTACAACAAAAAAACATTCAAAACTAAAAATACTTTAAAATAAATTTAGTTACTTTCATGTGTATATATACATACAAACTTTTTTTTTGATAAAATATATACATACAAACTTCTTATTAAAAATATGCATATTATTCTATACGACGATAAAGAAGAGAAGTTAAGAAAGATGAGTATGAATAGGTGTAGTGTATTGATAATGTTGATATATATTTGTTTAATAGTTTAATGTTATCTTATTAATTTAATCCTCAAAAAATTTGTATTAAAATATTATTCAAACGAATTAATGTAAGAGATGGATTATATTCCTCCACAAAGTCCATAAAACAGAAGGTTTGGCACAATAAGTCGACTACGAACCACTCAGAGTCGGCCCGTGACGAAGACTCGAGTAATCGCAGCCACGGCGTGGAACCATTTTAGCCGGCTTAATTCAGAAGGTGCATCAGCTTGATTCTAAGGTCGCTATTCAGCCTGTTTGCTCGGCCCTCGGCATGACCAAACCCATTAGGGCAAGATGATCTAGGGCTAACAGGAGTGGACAGACTGCGACTATATAAGGAGCAAGGAAGGGAAGATAAGGCAATCCGAATATCAGCACACGTTTGACGGCTAGAGTTAGGGTTTTCATTTTCTTGTATTCTCGCCAACTTGTATTTTTCCGCTAGCTCCTAACAGCGGTTTACTCTTCGACTGTCTTATCTTACTTGTAACCGAACAATCCTTTTGGATCTAACAAAACGCCTCGAACTAACTCACCGACGAAGTTCCATCTCTTTATTCGCTTCGACCGAAATCAGTTTAAACAGTTAAGACTTCCGCATTAATCTAGCATAAAATGTTAAAACTAGAATCATGACAGTTAAATTCCAAAATAACAAACATGAATAAAAATGTTAAATTAAACGAAATTTAAAAAATGTGATTGATTGGTAAGAAATTATTTTCTTCGCCAGTTGAACTGATTCTTGAAGAAAGTAGATAACGTTATGAAAAACATAAAAGATTTCATAAACTGATATGAAAATTAGTTTAGTAGATCGATGCCCATACACAAAATTATCTAAAAATATGATAATTTGTTGTTTCACTAAACTAATTTACTATTTTTTGTTTAAAATAAATAAATAAGCATTGTGTATAAAACAAAATCATATACTATTTAGTAATTTTAGATAGCTGTTTCAATCAGAAATAACTGATTTAATTGTCTTAAATAAATAATCTTTTATATAAAATTGGCTAAAAATAAATTTTGATATTTTTGGAAAAGGTGATCAAAAGATTTCTTTCTAAAGTCTATTCTACATTTTCGAAAAATTAAATTTTTGAGACACGCAGAAAAATATTTAAGAACATATCTTGTTCTTAAAGAACAATGGACAAATGCCTTTATTTAACCAAAAATACTCTTTTTGTCAACAACCAAAAAACACTTTCTTTTGGTACAACAAAAAAAAACATTCAAAACTAAAAATACTTTAAAATAAATTTAGTTACTTTCATGTGTATATATACATACAAACTTTTTTTTTGATAAAATATATACATACAAACTTCTTATTAAAAATATGCATATTATTCTATACGACGATAAAGAAGAGAAGTTAAGAAAGATGAGTATGAATAGGTGTAGTGTATTGATAATGTTGATATATATTTGTTTAATAGTTTAATGAAACCTAATTTTGGATAGATTTATTCAAGTAGTAATTTGACGGACTTATAATACAATTATTTTTATTGTTGTATCTACCCTCCGATGTTTCTCATTCCTATAGCATCCTTCCTGCAATGTCTCCGCATAAAACATGTCAACTTCTCTATACACAAAGTTCAATAAATGCTTTTCTGTACACATATACAATAAAATAAAAATAGATAAACCTTCAAGTTGATGTTTTTATTTTCTTGTTAAACTATTATATTTCTATTTTGAAAACATAATGTTTTGATCAGGCCTGGTTATGATTTAGCAGAGATATTTGCAAAAACGCAAAACCCCAACCAAATTTTTTGTGTTTAAAATTTAAACTTTCAGAAAATGTTTGATATATGCATATGCATATTTTAGAACAAACACAATAGTTTCAGATTTTAGATTAATCTACATACAATTAGGGAAACAAAAATCATCCAAACTCTACAAGTGAAGAGATTTACTGTAATGTTTGAGGTGGAATAATAGGTGAACACTAGGAGGTAGATCACCAGGTGGATGCTGGCATTTCTCCTCTATACATTGCTCGCTACATTTTTCTCTATGAAAATGGATGGCGAATTGGCGCACTTGAGCTCAAACTTTGTTTTCGCATGAAAATCCTTGTACTTCTCTCATGACCGTCATTACTACCATCATCAACATTCAGGGGCAGAGGCAGCTGTAGGAGAGGGGGTCTCCTGAGACCCCTATAGATTTATGTCAAAAAGAATTTTACTTGCATTTGGTAACCGATTTTTTGGTAAAATAGTGTAAAATTAGAATACTGACTCCCATGAAATCTTCAAGAACGTGACTTGACCCCATGATTTTTTTTCTTTCTCAAAAACTCTGTTGACGTATTTCTACTTTGGTCAAATCCCAAAGATACCCAATAATTAATTAAAAAATATTTTCATTCCTTTATCCTATTTATTTCCTGTTAATTTTTACAACTGTCCAATATTTCTATCCACTAAAAATAATTGATCTAATTTATTTTACACATAGACATTTTTCCTTACAATTTTTATTACTTTTATTTATGATGAACAATTTTAGCTCACAATGTTAAATCCGTTTTAGATTATTTAAAAAAATTAAGACTACTAATAAATTTATAAGTTAATATTTGGATATATATCAAAAACTATTTATATATGTAAATAATATATATTGTTTAGTTATTTTAATAGATGTAAACAAGATATTTATATTTTATTAATATTTTTCAATTGATCCCAATCAAAATTTAGGCTGGCTCCACCACTGTAGCATGATATGTATGTTTTTTTTTATCTCTATACAATTTACAAGTCTCCAAAGACTTTCCTTGAATTATTACTCAATTAATCATTTTGCTCGTAAGCTAAGAATAACATTATTAGATGAAAATCAATAGGGAATATTGCTAAAACCAATCCAAATATTGATTGTAATCCTAAAAGTAGTTCTCATATTCAATCAATTGCAAACCCAACCTAAAGGGGTGTTAAAACTACTATTTAGCCATTATGAACAAATAAAAATTAAAATGCCATTTTACGGTTTTGTCCTTCAGAAGTCTACACATAACAAAATAATCTACATATCTCGTAGACTTTATACATAATCTACTTTGTAAACTTATTCTGCAGTCTGCATTGTGATTTGATCTAGTTAATTAATTTTAAAATGTATAAAAATAATATTTGTGAAATTATCCATTAATCATCAAAGTAAGGGTTAATATGAAGTTTATAAACTAAAATTGTATATAAGTGAACAATTTAAAAGAATATATGTTGATTTGGTAACTGACAATGTTTATGTTTTAGTAACAAAAGATCATAACATGTTATATCTTTAAATGTTAGATCCTTAGGGTTAGATTTGGATTGACAATTTTTTTGTTTTATTGATTTAAATTAGCATATTATTACTGAGTAGTTTATATTTTGTAAATTTAATATTTGATACATATCAAAACTATTTATATATGTAAATAATATATATTGTTTAGTTATTTTAATAGATGTAAACAAGATATTTATATTTTATTAATATTTTTCAATTGATCCCAATCAAAATTTAGGCTGGCTCCACCACTGTAGCATGATATGTATGTTTTTTATCTCTATACAATTTACAAGTCTCCAAAGACTTTCCTTGAATTATTACTCAATTAATCATTTTGCTCGTAAGCTAAGAATAACATTATTAGATGAAAATCAATAGGAATATTGCTAAAACCAATCCAAATATTGATTGTAATCCTAAAAGTAGTTCTCATATTCAATCAATTGCAAACCCAACCTAAAGGGGTGTTAAAACTACTATTTAGCCATTATGAACAAATAAAAATTAAAATGCCATTTTACGGTTTTGTCCTTCAGAAGTCTACACATAACAAAATAATCTACATATCTGTAGACTTTATACATAATCTACTTTGTAAACTTATTCTGCAGTCTGCATTGTGATTTGATCTAGTTAATTAATTTTAAAATGTATAAAAATAATATTTGTGAAATTATCCATTAATCATCAAAGTAAGGGTTAATATGAAGTTTATAAACTAAAATTGTATATAAGTGAACAATTTAAAAGAATATATGTTGATTTGGTAACTGACAATGTTTATGTTTTAGTAACAAAAGATCATAACATGTTATATCTTTAAATGTTAGATCCTTAGGGTTAGATTTGGATTGACAATTTTTTTGTTTTATTGATTTAAATTAGCATATTATTACTGAGTAGTTTATATTTTGTAAATTTAATATTTGATACAATACAACTGAGACTCTTTTGATTATCAAACTAACATTTAGGGTTTAAGTTTGTGGTTTAGGGTTTCAGACTTACAAATCAGTCTACTTTGGTCAAATCCCAAAGATACCCAATAATTAATTAAAAAATATTTTCATTCCTTTATCCTATTTATTTCCTGTTAATTTTTACAACTGTCCAATATTTCTATCCACTAAAAATAATTGATCTAATTTATTTTACACATAGACATTTTTCCTTACAATTTTTATTACTTTTATTTATGATGAACAATTTTAGCTCACAATGTTAAATCCGTTTTAGATTATTTAAAAAAATTAAGACTACTAATAAATTTATAAGTTAATATTTGGATATATATCAAAAACTATTTATATATGTAAATAATATATATTGTTTAGTTATTTTAATAGATGTAAACAAGATATTTATATTTTATTAATATTTTTCAATTGATCCCAATCAAAATTTAGGCTGGCTCCACCACTGTAGCATGATATGTATGTTTTTTTTTATCTCTATACAATTTACAAGTCTCCAAAGACTTTCCTTGAATTATTACTCAATTAATCATTTTGCTCGTAAGCTAAGAATAACATTATTAGATGAAAATCAATAGGGAATATTGCTAAAACCAATCCAAATATTGATTGTAATCCTAAAAGTAGTTCTCATATTCAATCAATTGCAAACCCAACCTAAAGGGGTGTTAAAACTACTATTTAGCCATTATGAACAAATAAAAAATTAAAATGCCATTTTACGGTTTTGTCCTTCGTAAGTCTACACATAACAAAAATAATCTACATATCTGTAGACTTTATACATAATCTACTTTGTAAACTTATTCTGCAGTCTGCATTGTGATTTGATCTAGTTAATTAATTTTAAAAATGTATAAAAATAATATTTGTGAAATTATCCATTAATCATCAAAGTAAGGGTTAATATGAAGTTTATAAACTAAAATTGTATATAAGTGAACAATTTAAAAGAATATATGTTGATTTGGTAACCAGACAATGTTTATGTTTTAGTAACAAAAGATCATAACATGTTATATCTTTAAATGTTAGATCCTTAGGGTTAGATTTGGATTGACAATTTTTTTTTGTTTTATTGATTTAAATTAGCATATTATTACTGAGTAGTTTATATTTTGTAAATTTAATATTTGATACAATACAACTGAGACTCTTTTGATTATCAAACTAACATTTAGGGTTTGAGTTTTGTGGTTTAGGGTTTCGTAGACTTACAAATCAGTCTACTTTGGTCAGTGTAGACTTGCTTTAAGGTCTATTCTCATCGAATTTAACCTAACCGGATTTAACCAAGTAAATTCTAACCTAATCCAATTTAAACCAAACCTTAACATTTAGGGTTTAAGTTTGTGGTTTAGGGTTTCGTAGACTTACAAATCAGTCTACTTTAGTGAGTGTAGACTGACTTTAAGGTCTATTCTCATCGAATTCAACCTAACCGGATTTAACCAAGTAAATTCTAACCTAATCCAATTTAAACCAAGCCTTAACATTTAGGGTTTGAGTTTTGTGGTTTAGGGTTTGAGTTTTGTGGTTTAGGGTTTCGTAGACTTACAATAAAGTCTTTATATCTGGAGACGTCTTTTTCAGTCTGCATTTTTAAATTTTGTTTACATAATATCATTATTTTTAAATTAAGTTGAGTTCCTTAAGAGTAAAAATGTAAAATCATATATTATAACTATTAAAAATAAAGAACCAAATTTAATAAATTATATATTAAAATTATCAAAACAATAAAGAAAAAATAAATAATGAAATTATCATAGTAGACTTCCTAAGAGGTCTACTAAGGCCTCGATTGGTACAACAGATGAGGTAGCAAAGAAGCTATGGCAGAAGTAGAAGCTCAGATGCCTCATTAAAGTTTTTAATAAAGTGATTGGTAGAGCAAGAAATTATTCATATAATATTATCAGAAAATTAATATATGACATATATTTTATTTTTATAAATAATATAGATATGTTTAATTTCTAATATATAATATATATTAATAACATATGTTTTATTAAAAATAATGAATCTTATTTAATTATAAAATTAAATTATATTTTAAATATAAAATATTTTTATTTAAAAAGTAAATGTAAATATTATTTTAAAATATAAATTTATTTTTGGATATAAAAATAATTTTGATATTATTAAATAAAATAAAATAATTATATATATAATTTATATATAAATTATCATTATTTATCTATTGGTAGAGCAGTAAATTATTCATATAATATTATCAGAAAATTAATATATGACATATATTTTATTTTTTATAAATAATATAGATATGTTTAATTTCTAATATATAATATATAGATATATATTATTTTATTTTATTTATTAAAAATAATGAATGATATGTGTAATTATATAAGTTATATTATATTTCAAATGTGAAATATTATTCTTTTTAAAAAGTTAAAATAATTAATCACAACTTTTATTTTTTAAAATGTAAATTTATTTTTTTTATTATGAACATAATTTTTTATATTATTAAATAAAATATATTAATTATATATAATTATTTTTAAATTTTTATATATTCTAACTGCAAATGCTCTACCAAAAGCTCCATATGAGAGCATTGAGTAAAGAGCATTTGGAGAGCATTAGATCTTGTAAATGCTCTTATAAATGCTTTTGTGATAAATTTTGATTGATAACGATGAGCATAATGCTTATGCTAATGCTCATTAATCATACCCTAAGTTACAATAAAATATACTCTAAAATTTTAATTTTAGTAGACTTCAAAAGAAGTCTACAGTGTCGTAAATTTTAACCTAATTTCATTTTTGTCTTCCTATATAAATGAAATTTACACAACATCTCTCCAAAATAGCTGTATATCTCACTTCTCTCTAAAACTCTCTCCTTCTCTCTAAAATTCTCTCACTTCTCATATATTTCTCATAATATTATCTTGTTATATTAGGTATTATGATTCATGGTTTTCATATTCTCCTTTACAAATGTAATTTTTAGATCTCAGATTTTAAATGTGTAATTTTATGTTATTTATTTCTCACAATATTATCTTTTTTGTAGGTATTATTATTCATGGTTTTCATCTTCTCCTCTAAAATGTAAGTGTTAGATCTATAGATTTTAAATGTGTAATTTTATGTTATTTCTTTCTCAAAATATTATCTTTTTTGTAGGTATTATCCTTCATGATTTTCATCTTCTCCTATAAAATGTAAGTTTTAGATCTATAAATTTTAAATGTGTATTTATATTTTATATTCAAATAAAATTATAGATCAATCTCTGTACATTTAATTTGCTACTATTTTATCTTATAAATTTATTTTTTATTATGAACATAATTTTTTATATTATTAAATAAAATATATTAATTATATATAATTATTTTAAATTTTGTTTACATAATATCATTATTTTAAATTAAGTTGAGTTCCTTAAGAGTAAAATGTAAATATTATTTTAAAATATAAATTTATTTTTTATTATGAACATAATTTTTTATATTATTAAATAAAATATATTAATTATATATAATTATTTTAAATTTTGTTTACATAATATCATTATTTTAAATTTTGTTTACATAATATCATTATTTTAAATTTTGTTTACATAATATCATTATTTTAAATTTTGTTTACATAATATCATTATTTTAAATTTTGTTTACATAATATCATTATTTTAAATTTTGTTTACATAATATCATTATTTTAAATTTTGTTTACATAATATCATTATTTTAAATTTTGTTTACATAATATCATTATTTTAAATTTTGTTTACATAATATCATTATTTTAAATTTTGTTTACATAATATCATTATTTTAAATTTTGTTTACATAATATCATTATTTTAAATTAAGTTGAGTTCCTTAAGAGTAAAATGTAAATATTATTTTAAAATATAAATTTATTTTTTATATAAAAATAATTTTGATATTATTAAATAAAATAAAATAATTATATATATAATTTATATATAAATTATCATTATTTATCTATTGGTAGAAGCAATAAATTATTCATATAATATTATCAGAAAATTAATATATGACATATATTTTATTTTTTATAAATAATATAGATATGTTTAATTTCTAATATATAATATATAGATATATATTATTTTATTTTATTTATTAAAAATAATGAATGATATGTGTAATTATATAAGTTATATTATATTTCAAATGTGAAATATTATTCTTTTTAAAAAGTTAAAATAATTAATCACAACTTTTATTTTTTAAAATGTAAATTTATTTTTTTTATTATGAACATAATTTTTTATATTATTAAATAAAATATATTAATTATATATAATTATTTTTAAATTTTTATATATTCTAACTGCAAATGCTCTACCAAAAGCTCCATATGAGAGCATTGAGTAAAGAGCATTTGGAGAGCATTAGCATCTTGTAAATGCTCTTATAAATGCTTTTGTGATAAATTTTGATTGGATAACGATGAGCATAATGCTTATGCTAATGCTCTGTCAATCATACCCTAAGTTACAATAAAATATACTCTAAAATTTTAATTTTAGTAGACTTCAAAAGAAGTCTACAAAGGTCGTGAATTTTAACCTAATTTCATTTTTGTCTTCCTATATAAATGAAATTTACACAACATCTCTCCAAAATAGCTGTATATCTCACTTCTCTAAAACTCTCTCCTTCTCTCTAAAATTCTCTCACTTCTCGCATATATTTCTCATAATATTATCTTGTTATATTAGGTATTATGATTCATGGTTTTCATATTCTCCTTTACAAATGTAATTTTTAGATCTGCAGATTTTAAATGTGTAATTTTATGTTATTTATTTCTCACAATATTATCTTTTTTGTAGGTATTATTATTCATGGTTTTCATCTTCTCCTCTAAAATGTAAGTGTTAGATCTATAGATTTTAAATGTGTAATTTTATGTTATTTCTTTCTCAAAATATTATCTTTTTTGTAGGTATTATCCTTCATGATTTTCATCTTCTCCTATAAAAATGTAAGTTTTAGATCTATAAATTTTAAATGTGTATTTATATTTTATATTCAAATAAAATTATAGATCAATCTCTGTACATTTAATTTGCTACTATTTTATCTTATAAATTTATTTTTTATTATGAACATAATTTTTTATATTATTAAATAAAATATATTAATTATATATAATTATTTTTAAATTTTTATATATTCTAACTGCAAATGCTCTACCAAAAGCTCCATATGAGAGCATTGAGTAAAGAGCATTTGGAGAGCATTAGCATCTTGTAAATGCTCTTATAAATGCTTTTGTGATAAATTTTGATTGGATAACGATGAGCATAATGCTTATGCTAATGCTCTGTCAATCATACCCTAAGTTACAATAAAATATACTCTAAAATTTTAATTTTAGTAGACTTCAAAAGAAGTCTACAGTGTCGTAAATTTTAACCTAATTTCATTTTTGTCTTCCTATATAAATGAAATTTACACAACATCTCTCCAAAATAGCTGTATATCTCACTTCTCTCTAAAACTCTCTCCCTTCTCTCTAAAATTCTCTCACTTCTCGCATATATTTCTCATAATATTATCTTGTTATATTAGGTATTATGATTCATGGTTTTCATATTCTCCTTTACAAATGTAATTTTTAGATCTGCAGATTTTAAATGTGTAATTTTATGTTATTTATTTCTCACAATATTATCTTTTTTTGTAGGTATTATTATTCATGGTTTTCATCTTCTCCTCTAAAAATGTAAGTGTTAGATCTATAGATTTTAAATGTGTAATTTTATGTTATTTCTTTCTCAAAATATTATCTTTTTTTGTAGGTATTATCCTTCATGATTTTCATCTTCTCCTATAAAAATGTAAGTTTTAGATCTATAAATTTTAAATGTGTATTTATATTTTATATTCAAATAAAATTATAGATCAATCTCTGTACATTTAATTTGCTACTATTTTATCTTATAAATTCTATTTTTGAATTATTTCCAGATTTAAAACTAGATTCACATTTAAAAATGTGCACATTTTTCCAGATCTGAAAATTATCATATAGTGTAGACTTCAATGAAGTTTGCTTATAAGATAAGGCTAGTAGACTTCATATGAAGTCTACTAAACCACAATTTTTTAGGTAGATTTCTTTGGAAGTCTACAAAAATATGACTTTAATTTTTCCTATGTTATTAAATAATTTTATCTAATTTTGCAGATATTTTTCTCCATGGTTGTTATCTCCTCCTCCCAAAAAAGTAAGATTTACATCTATAGATTTTAAATATATATTTTTATATTTATATTTATATAAAATTACATATTCAAACTATATGTCTTTAATATCACTTTTTGTCTTATAAAATATATTTTCTAAACTTTTTTAGATTTAAACTTATTTCATATTTCTAATGTATATATTTTTCAGATTTAAAAAAATTTATGATAGGGTATACTTAAAAGTCATGGATAGTAGACTTCTTGACTTTTAAGCAGACTTCATTAGAAGTTTACTCAAATATGATTTTATTTTATCTTATTTTATAGGTATTCTCCTCCAATGTTTTCAAATCATCTTCCCAAAAATGCAAGATTTACATGTATTCATTATAGGTATATTTTGTGTTTTTATTGAACCTAATTTATAGATTCATACTTTATGTTTTTTCTGTACGACAAAGTTGACAAAAAACTAGTTTTAAATATTTTCCAGAACAAAAAAGTATTTCAAATTTTCTAAATGTACACTAATAGATCTGAAAATTTTCCGCTAGTGTAGACTTCAACTAAAGTCTACTAAACCATAAACTTTAAATAGACTTAATAAAAGGTCTACTAAAATATGATTTATATTTTTTCTTATGTTTTTCTCATAACTTTATCTTACTTTGCAGGTACTCATTTTCCAAGACTTTAATTGAGGTGTCAAGATTATGAAAAATCAAACACACTAAAAACATATTTTTAATAAAATGATTTGTAATAATTTCTCATAATAAAATATTCATTTGTAAATAATTATTTGATGCATAATTTATAAATATTGTATTCATTTTTTAGCTGTGTTTCACTTGTATGATATTATTGATTTTTGTTAGCTGTCAATTTTTACACAAGATACTCTAATTAACCAAATAATTAAAATTGATGTAGTATGCTTTTGTACCAGACTTGTGGCTGTAACAGACTATGTAATTTGCATGCAGCATACTTCTGTGAAAGTCTTTTGTAAAAGAAGACTAATACTTAAGTCTGCTGCTAGACTATCATGCAGCTTCTTTTGTATCAAATATTATCAGTATTACTCTTGTTTTCGAAATATTTATCACAGATTCAATGAAAATACTGTAGACTAACCAAGAAGTCTACGTTAAAAGAAGATTAAAACGTAAGTCTGCTCGACCAAAAGCAGACATGTAATAAACTTGTCAAAAGACCTACAAACTCAACATTCATCACATAATACATCATCCAAAGCAACAATACAACTCATAAGTTCAACACTGACTAAAGTCCTACAAATCCAACATAAGTTCAACACATAAGACAACATCCAAAGCAACAATACAAGTCATAAATTCAACACATACGACATAAGACAAATCTTAACACTAAACCTTTCATCCTGGACAATTAGGACGGGTGTGGCCTGGTTTCTTGCACTGGAAGCAACTATAATCCTTGTGCTGCTTCCGTGGTTTGTTTCCCCTCATAATTTCATGTTTAATAAAATTAAATACGTAGACTTCCAAAGACGTCTACACAAGTTAACTAACTACATGCTCAAACCAAAAAATTGATAGTTTCATAATTATAAAAGATTATCTTTAAAAAATAGTTAAGGACCATTATTACTAACTAATACACATTTTCAAAAAAAAATCTTGAAAATACATTATGAATACTACACAAATTCACTTTTTATAGATTTTCTAGTGTAGACTTTCTTTTCTGTCAACAACAACGTAGACTTTCTTATCAGTTTACGACAGTAGACTGTCATATAGGTTTACAGTTTGGGTTAGTTTTTGCAATAGCAAAATTCACGGGTTACTATCTATATTTAAACAAATGCTGTGATTTTATACATGTAGACTTTGTTTTCAGTCTACATTTTGAAAATATTAGTTTTTGCAATTGACCAGAACCCACCCAGATTTGACTTTGAAAGGTACACTTCATATACAGTCTACAATTTTTTTTTTTTGGAACATATTAGTTTTTGCAATTGACCAAGTTGACTTTCTACATATAGACTGACACAAGCGTCTACAAACGTGTACACGTTATATGAAGTCTACACAATAATCCGATGGGTTAGTTTTGCATTTGACCAAAATAAAATAGTAGACTTCATATGCAGTCTATTTTTTTTTCTTGAGTTCAGTAGACTGAATAAGAAATCTACACTTTTTTTCTATCCTCGTCAACTTTTTAACTTTTTAGTCAAATACAAAACTAACCTATTCAGCAGAGTCAAAGTTTGGGTCAAATGCAAAACTGACCTTGTGTAGACTTCCCTAGCAGTCTACACTTTGTAGACTGTTTGAGAAGTCTACTTTGAAAAGTAAAAAGTTTGGTCAAATGCAAAAACCAACCTCTTTACATAGACTTCTTGGTAAGTTTACGCACTTTTTTTTGTTATCAAAGGAAAAGTCGTAAACTTCCAGGAAAGTCTTCTTTTCAAAAAAAAACTTTATTTTGGTTAATTGCAAAACTAACATGTGTGTTGACCTGTAGACCGCAACGTAAGTCTACAACTACCCGTAGACATACAAAACAGTCTATTTTCGCGACACAAATCTGAAAAATGACGAAAACCATGTAAATAGTTATCTTTTTGCGGTCTCAAACTCGTTTCCACTCTTTTCCACCGTTCAAACTCCAAATATGAGCAAAAAGAAGGAACTTTGAAGACCGACAAGAGAATACACTCGAAAATTTGAAATTGTGCTTATGAAAATGAAAGTTATGGGAGTTTTTAAGATGAAAATGGAGAGAAAATGAAGATTTGTTTGTTTAGAAACACAAAAAAATGGTTGAGAATTGAATTATAGAGGTGTAGAGAGCTCAAAAATGGTTGTTAATGGTGGTTGAAGAATTGATGATAATGGCATGGTTGTAAATAAGAAGAAATGTTTAGGGTGTTGTGGGGTTTTTAGCATTTTCGAAATAATTATAAAATTAATTAATAATGGCAATTCTGTAAATATTTCAAAAACATAGTGATGAATAGGAACTTTCAATGGTGAATAGTTATGACAAAAAAAAAATAAGTTTTGGGGTTGACTTGAATTTGTAGGTTGGTTTTGAAAGCACCCAAAATCAATATATCATTTTCATTAGCTTTTTTTTCCTACAATGAACTAATTAAGGCTAAATCGATTATGTATAGACTTATAGTGGCGCCTAATAAATAAGTTGTAAAAATGTAAAATAGCATACAGTGAAGAGAATACACAAACAAAAGATAAAGGTTGGTGATGATAGACATAAGCAAATGTTTTCTTCTTCTAAATTTCGTTTGGCCATCAAAGTATCTATCTTATTAAAACATTGATATTTTTAAGAGTTAACTTTATTGTGGAATACTACAATTTTTGCTATTGCCTTTACAAACATATTTTTAAGAGAAATTGTAATGTATAACACAAAAAATTATGATTAAACAAAAAACTATAGTAAACAAATGGGTAGGATATAATATATAATGTATTAATTGCCATAGTACCCATATGTACGTTAATTATTATTTTTTTCTTCTAAAATATTTTCCTCTCTTTACTTTAATTTAATTCTAGTATCTTAAAAAATATTCAAATTTACAAACTGCACATTTAAAACATTTTTTCTGTTTAAGATGTGTTTTGAAAAAATTTAAGAAAATATGTATTTCTATAAAATTTGATTTTTAATGTTATATAGAGAAGATTAAATATAAATTATATATTATATTATAGATTCATATAGTATACAGTTTAATTTATACTTCAAAGAAAATACCATACTTGAGCATATACATTAAAGAAACTTGATGTGAATTGATTTTTCTTCAATTTTGACCAAAACTCTAGATCGCCTCTCATATTTTCCATACTTTTTAGGGGTTTTTAATGCGGTAAAACCGAAGAAATTAAAACTGAATCGAAATAGAGAAAGTGGTTTAGATTTGGTAATACTAAATATACTGAATGAATGCTATTTTTAAAAACCCACGGTATATAGATATGGTTTGGTAATTGTCCATGTTATATTTACCAATAAGCCATATCATCAATTTTATAAGTCATGTTATATTTTTTAGTGAAAGTGACTGTAGAGAGGATATGCGGCAAATCACATCTTAAATAATGTTTAAGGGATATTAAATTACTAAAATCAACATTTTAAGTATGATGATCATATCCATAAACAAATTATGAATATTATTAAATATTTTACAGAGTGTACATATAATTATACTAATATATTTTCATTAATCTGTTTATTCGGTTTGATCAGTTTATTTATATTTTTGGTAAAAGTTTTAAATTATGGTAATAACTCATACATTACATCTAATGTTGATTTATAATTTTGATAAATTTTTAGAATATGGTAATAACTCATATAACATTATTAAAATAAATATATTCAAATATGCCATTAGAACCGGGACTTCTAACTCTGGTGGTAAAGGGCTCACGGCTGTGAGTTCCGCCACCTGGGTTCGAATCCTGGCCACTGAGAAATTAACATTTCGGCATCGCCAGGGACAGAGGACCGACACGTGGCAACACGTGACTAGTCTGGACTAATTATGTGGGGCCAAGATACCTCTGTATAATTAAAAAAATATATGCCATTCGAAATATTATTTAACTCTATTACTATATTTTCAAAAATTTATACAATATTTTTAAAAAAATAGAAATTTAATCATTACATAATTAGTTTCTTATATATCTACAAATTTTATAAAAGCTGTTTATTTAAAACTTTTTGTAGTTATAAAATTTTATATTAATTTTTATTAATTTTATACAAGTTGATTTAATATACTTAACCAAAAGAAATAGATAGAAAACTCTATCTAAGATTATAATTTTAAGTATATATATATATTAAGTATAATTGAAAATAAAAAAATATTTTTATCTTAATTTAATGTTTTATTAAATCACCTAGTTTTTTAAAAAAATTTGAAGTTATTTTTTCACTTTTTATCAAATTAAACAAAAAATAATTTTTACTTTTTTGTTGACAGATATTGTATTAATATTTGGTTATTTAATAATATAATGGATTACTAATTATTTTCATATTATATAAATATTATTATCATATCAACTTAATATGTTTACTAATTATTTTAAATAGTAAAAGAAAATATAGTATATTTAAAAACCGAAATATCCTCATGTTTTATTCTAGCCGATATCTAATTATATAAAGTTAAATTTACAAAAGGCTATAAAGGATAAATATGTTTATGGTTTTTTTTTGTATAAAACCAAATAAACCAAAAACCGACGGCATATAAACCGAGCTAAACTAAAGTAGATATGGTTTTATTATGGTAGTTATGTTTATAAACCGAATTACCAAAAACCCAATAAAAATAATGAAAGCCGAACCAAAATCCGGATTGAACACCCCTAAAATTTTCGTTTTATTCTCGTCCAAGAACGAATATGTAATTGATATAGTATATTGTAAATAGTATATACTATTCTATTTTAATTACATTGTATAGTATGTTACATTTTTTTTTCTCTTTCTTTTCTTTTTCTTTTTCTCTTTGTTCTTCCTCTCACTTTACTTTTACTCTTTGCCCTCTTTACTCATCTCATTTCTTTTCCTCTTTTTCCTGTCTTTGCTCTTTTCATCACTCACCTCTCTTTCCTATTTCTCCTCATCTTCCTCTTATTCAGTGTTTTGAAAACCGGATCGGACCGGCCTGTCGAACCGGTCCGACCGTGGCTTGCTGAAGAAGCCGAGTCCGGTTCGGTTTAAAACTCAGATTTGTGGAAAACCGCTAAAACCGGCTGAAAACCGGTAAAACCGGTGACCCGGGTAAATTTTAAAACCTGGTTCTTAAAAACTAACATATAATTAAGTATTTTCAATTATTATTAGCTAAAATTTAATATTTATAATTATTGTTCAACTATCACTATTTAATGGATTTTTTTATTTTATTTTATTAAGAAACAATGTGAAACATATATATATTTGACTTTCATATACTATCTTTATTTTACCATATTCATAAAATTTGAGATGTTAGTTGTAAAAATAAATAAATATGATAATTTTAATTGTAAATCATATGATTTTATCAATTTCAGTTTACATCGTATTCACTATTCAGTTTTTTTTACAATATATATAGTTAGATTTATGTTTATTTTTTATATTTATTTAATTATAGAAAAGAACAGAGAATATATTATATGTAGAAGTAAAGTTTATATAATATAAATATACAATATATATATATATATAATTTTCATAAATGGAAAACCCGGTTCGACCGGTTGAACCGGTCCAACCAGTCAATCAGTAACTACACCGAATCGGTATCCGGTCCGGTTTTCAAAACATTGCTCTTATTCCTTCACCTCTATTTTAAAAGGATAATATTAATATGTAACAATATTTTCTTTTCCACCTCATCTTTTAATATTCATCTCCTATTTATTCTTACTTCATTTAATTTTTACTCACTTTTCATTTATTTTTTTCCTTCTTGTTCTTCCTCACCTTTTTTACTCCACATCACTCTTTTTTGTTTTTCCAGTCTCTCACTCCTCACTCGTCCTCCTCCTCCTCTTTCTTATTCCTTACATCACATTTTCCATCTATAATGTTTAATACAACACTACAAACAAGACAAGTCTCATAATTCATCCTCAAGACTGACATTGCTTGACAATATAAATGAATTAGAAACAAAAAAAAAACTCCTTATACTCCGAGCTAACTGAGAGAATATCAGAGGAACCGACTTTCGTTAACAAAGACTTCAAAAAGCCAAGAGGATGACCTTTTGCCACATATGACTGCAATCTCCTCTGTCTTGTTACACTTAGAGCAATGAATGCTGCTCCTCTATTTTTCTCTCTCGTGACACTCAGCAACTGAAATTCCTCCATCAAAACCAGCTTCCTTTTCAGTTCCTATGCTTGATATCCTAACGCAGGCTAATGATGTGGTTTTGCACTGCTCGAAAAATTTCTTTGAAATCACCTGCAAAAACAATCTTGTTATAATGCAGGCTGGTCATGCTCTCCGCCGCCCACAACACCGTAGATAGTCTAGCCTCATCCAAAGAGTCAATGTTTGAGAAAGCTCTTCTGTTGTGAATTAATACCACGTCTCTATGGTTCCTTACAACCCACGCCACAGTGAGAAGCTTAGTCTTCTTTTCCCACTCAAAGGCTGCATTGCACATTAGCCATCCTTGTTTTGGGGGCAGCCATTGTCGTTTACATTGCACATTCACCTCTGCCACTTCACTTGCTGCTTCTTCCTCCACTAACTGAGCCAAAAACCACTCATCCACTTCCTTCTTTGCCTTTATCTGAATATCAGTAGCGTCCCATCTTCCGTTAAAAAGCAAGTCGTTTCTGCTCTTCCAAATAAACCACACAATCCATGTCCACGTATGCACCGATTTCGAACTTAATAAGTAGTTTATATTGGTGAACCTATTACCCTCCTGAAATCCAAACTGGTTGAGGAATCCTGGATAAAGCCCACACTTGTCTTGCTGGTGCACATTGCTGGTGCACATTCAAAAAGAGCATGATGAATCAATTCACCTTCGAGCTCACCTGTCTGGCATCTAACATCCACCTTCATCCTCTTTTGCTTATCAAGTCTGCTACTGGTAGTGCCTCACCTAACGCTTTCAATAAGAAAGTTCTGATCTTTGGAGCAGTCTGAGCCTTCCAAATTTTCTCTTTGATCGGGTTGGTAGATGGTAGAGAGGGTGCCTCTGGATGGCATTCTTTAATCTTATGGTCCCTCGCCAACCAGTAAGCAGACTTGATAGACATATTTCTGCGTCTGTTGTGCTTCTATGAATACCAGTCCGCCCAAAAAGTTGAAGGTTGTTTAGCAGTGATCAACTCCAAATCTGCTGGAACAAAGATCTCTTGTAGAGAAGAAATATTCCACATCCTGGATGTACTGTCTATTAGTTCACTGGCCATCAGGTTCACATCAAATGTGACATTCTTGATCCATGGTGCTCTCATGCCTAAACTTGGGTCTTCTACCCATTTGTCAATCCAAAGTCTTGTTTTTTTTCCCATCATCCACTTGCCGCTTCATCTCTCTCTGAACCAAATCCGTGCCATGTAATATTTTGCCACGCAAAAGAGGGTCTAGGTCTAATCGGTGCTTCTAAGAACTCAGACTACGAGTAATATGTGCTTTTTAAAAATCTTGCAAAGAGAGATTCAGGTTGATTGAGCAGTTTCCATCCTAGTTTAGCCAACAAGGCTTGGTTAAAGCTTTCCAAATACTTAAAACCCATTCCTCCTATCGCCTTAGGAAGGCATAACTTGTCCCAAGAAATCCAATATATCTTTTTTAAACATGCCTCTGAGCTCCACCAATAATTTGCTATCATGCTATAAATTTTCTTAATGGTAGTTTTCGGTAATCTGAAACATGACATGGCAAACACCGGTAGAGCCGACGTTGTGGTTTTAAGAAGAATCTCCTTCCCCTCCTGAGACAACTTACACAGAAAAAGCTATCAAGTCTGCATTGAGTTATATCCTTGAGGTAAGATAACAGTTCCACTTTTGAGCCAGAGAAGCATTCCGAGCGTCCAAAATATTTGCTTATACCCCTAAAATATCTTGAAGTTCAGCTTTTTCACTTTCCGGAATTAAACCGCCAAAGTGATGGAAAATTTTTGATAATTTATACACTGTCCTGTTGCTTCGCCATAGAAATTCAGAATCCTTTTGACTCTTCGCTTTTTCCACCACATTTTTACATTTCCTTATTCTTTTTATTCTTCACTTTCTCTTTTCAGTCTACTTATTCTTGATGCAGAGAGATATTTGGATATATTCCAAATATCATAATTATCTAGTTTATTATTAATTTGAGTATTTATCTTAATTATTTTTAATATTTTTAATATTATTTGGTTTTCATATAAATATGTGTTTTATGCCTAGATATATATATTCAGTTTTTGATTAATTAATAAAATTGAGAGTTCTCTCTTTGTTGTTCCTTATTTTCGGTAGATCATTGGGTGATCTCAACGAATTTAAGAAGATATTGATCTTACGCATTCTTAGACTAAATAAAATCCTTGTGATTATTCTATTTTTTCGGGTATTCTCAGAATCAACGGATCTCTAGTTATATCCTATAAAGTTTCCGCTATATCAGTTGGTATCAGAGTCCAGTTTTTTAGCTTTTTAATCAAAACTCGATTCTGAAATTATGGCGAATTTGTTTGTGGAAAGTGAAGTAATTGTTTACAAAGAGATTGTTGGAGATCCAATATTTGATGTTTACGATGATGAAGATCAAATTCAAAACGAAGACAATGAATTTGATGTCCAAGCGTCAAACAATGAAGTTTCTCTCCAAAAGATTGGATTCTTTGCCGTGGAAGGCAGCAACTTGGCTCTGAACAACTCACGCACTAAAGATTTCGGTGGCAATTGGGTTTTGAAAAAAATCTGGCCCAATACGAGCTTTTACACATGGTCACAGTGAGGGGCACATGGAATCATTCACGTCCATGTTGATTATCTTGTTTAAGGTGGAAAAAAATATTATTTTCTTATTTGGAAAATATTATCAATGGAAAAAGAAGAAGAAGAGAAGCGAGATAAAAACAACGGGATAAAGACAATGGGCAAGATTTCAGGACGTTTTTTTCAACTCGGAGATAATGATGCAGAGAGATATTTGGATATATTCCAAATATCATAATTATCAATTTTATTATTAATTTGAATATTTATATTCATTATTTTTAATAGTTTTAATATTATTTGGTTTTCATGTAAATATGTGTTTTATGCCTAGATTTGTATTCAGTTTTTGATTAATTAATAAAATTGAGAGTTCTCTCTTTGTTGTTCCTTATTTTCGGTAGATCATTGGTGATCTCAACAAATTTAAGAAGATATTGATCTTAGGCATTCTTAGACTAAATAAGATCCTTGTGATTATTCTAGTTTTTCGGATATTCTCAGAATCAACGGATCTCTAGTTATATCCTATAAAACTTCCGCTATATCAAATTCTCTTCCTCTTCACTTCTCAATATTCAATTCTTCCTTTTCGCACATTTTTTTCTCTTTTTATTTTTTCTTCCGCCTTTTTTCGTCTTTTCTTCTCTTTCACAACTTCTTCCTCTCGCTCTTTTTTATTCACTCCTCATTTCTCATTCTTCATTCTAACATAATGTAGCTAATTTTATAATATCAATAATTTTTTTTTTCTATAAATCATTTCTGTTTAAAATAATATATACACAATCGATATTATAATAAAATGATATTTTGTTGTTGTATCAGTTATATTCATGCACGCGCTATAAATACTGCAATATCCATCTGAATAGAAAATTGACACAATTTTCAAAATATTAATTATTTTGTTATTTTTCTATATAATGATTATTCTACTAATTAACCCTATTTTTAACTCTTCATTAAAGATATATTTGTCCATTATAATTTTTAACACGTCTAGAAAGACATTGAAATCAATAGAAAAAAACTGGCCAGACTACATTCGTGTATCTGTACTATACTAAAAGGAGAATAAGATCATCATTTAGCATGTCCACGTAGGCACGGAAAATCAACCAATCAGAGAGTCTGAAGTTGACACGTCACCTCCGCTTGAGACAAGAAAAAAAAAACAATCTATATATATACTATACTAAAAGGAGAATAAGATCATCATTTAGCATGTCCACGTAGGCACGGAAAATCAACCAATCGGAGAGTCCGAAGTTGACACGTCACCTCCGCTTGAGACAAGAAAAAAAAAACAATCTATATATATACTATACTAAAAGGAGAATAAGATCATCATTTAGCATGTCCACGTAGGCACGGAAAATCAACCAATCAGAGAGTCTGAAGTTGCCACGTCACCTCCGCTTGAGACAAGAAGAAAAAAACAATCTATATATATACTATACTAAAAGGAGAATAAGATCATCATTTAGCATGTCCACGTAGGCACGGAAAATCAACCAATCAGAGAGTCTGAAGTTGCCACGTCACCTCCGCTTGAGACAAGAAGAAAAAAACAATGCGACAGAAAGGATCGAACCCAGGTTAGTATGATATAAATATACTATACTAAAAGGAGAATAAGATCATCATTTAGCATGTCCACGTAGGCACGGAAAATCAACCAATCAGAGAGTCTGAAGTTGCCACGTCACCTCCGCTTGAGACAAGAAGAAAAAAACAATGCGACAGAAAGGATCGAACCCATCAGAGAGTCTGAAGTTGCCACGTCACCTCCGCTTGAGACAAGAAGAAAAAAACAATGCGACAGAAAGGATCGAACCCAGGTTAGTATGATATAAATATATAACAGTTACCACTAAACCATTGAAACTTTCTTGGACACATATACAAGAATCACTAATTATATATGTATGTATTTAAAAAATCCAAGATAAACCTAAAATTAGGCCCCGAGTAATCTCCGCTTAATCCCCGATTTTTCCACTAGACGGTAGGCCCAACCCGAGCGTACGTATAGCGCCTACCGAATTTTCGAACAGGGGCACTAACAATCAAACCTCCTCTTTACTCCCATCTTTAATGTATTTCGTTTCAACTCCGTCTCTATCTGTTTCTTATAAACCTCTTCACCATTTTTTTGTTCCAATCAAAATCCTCTCAAGAAGTCGAACCCGTGATGAAACCCGATGGAAAATCCCCACTGATCAAAAACACTGGCAAAACCGGAGTCTCCTCCACCAACCGTGTCTCCGGCGATCCTATGTCGAAGAAACCAAACGGCAAGGCGGTTCTCCACTCCGACTCCTCCACCAAAGCCGATGAAGTGTTGTTCTTCAGAGATGTCGAATTCGGACCACAAGAAGGCGAGTTAAGGTTTCGTCTGATCCTATGTCGATTAGCTTGGTCTATTAATTAACTTAAATATTTTTGTTTGTTTGTTTACCCTTAACCTTTCTCTTTATGGTGTAATTAGTGGATCAATAACTACGTTGAGAAAATGAACTATACCACTTTCATATTCTAATGGTTTTCATCTTGCTTATGGTGTGTATTGCCTCTCTCTCTCAAATACTTGAAACAGAAACCTTTAGCTCATTCAAGTCACGATATCAAGTTGCTCTCGTAAAATGTGATGCAACTTCTCTTTGCTTATGAAGTTTATAATGTTTTTTTTGTCTTACATGTTATATATATCAACTATGTGAAAGAAATAAAAGTTTAATATATAAAAAATATTAAATACAGAAAACTCTAAAAATTAACAAAAAAACTAATAAAATTAAACTATGATATCACTTGAAAGCTTTTTACACAATATTAATAAAATATTAAAGCGATAATTACACAAGTTTGATTTTTTTTTGCCGGCCAAAAGTTTATTATTAATTAGCATCAGTTATTTCAAGATGTTTAAGAAATGATGGAAAAAGAGGATGGACATAAATGATATATCGAACTATGAGTAGTACTTTGTAAAGCTGACTTAGATAATACATCTGCACATCCATTTCAGTCTTTTTTGATGCCTAAATTCAATTTCTTCAAAGCAGTTTTTCCACAAAGAGATCGTATGAGATATTGTTTTGATATTCAGATTTGTCTCTTGATTGCTAAGAAGATTCATAACTGTAAAAATGTCTCCTTCGAATATTATATGTCTATTTCCGAGTCTCCAATATGAGACAAGTTTGTTTAAAAAGTAAATAATTTCCGTTTTCTTATATTATATAATAAATATATATTATTTACTGATAATAAAAATATAGTTATTCATCTATCACAAATATCTATGCAAATATGTGAATCAAGTACAACAATCAAACAAGATAATGATATTCACAAAGAATAATTTAAAAATATATTTATGTTATGTAGTCTTAATAATGTAATACAATATTATACATTATTCTTTTAGAATTGAAAAATACATATAATATCTTATCCGCGCGTAGCGCGGTTAAAAAATCTAGTAATGATAACATTTGTTATTGTGTGTCATGACTCATGAGTCATGACTCACGTTTTTTTTTTCTGAAACTGATTTCTGATTTCTGATTTATGTTTCTTTTACTAAAAATTCTTTACTTATGTTATGACATCATCATCAAATCAGTTTTTATAGCTACTCAAGGCATACGTAGTGTTCAATTCGATATTGGGCTCGTCTTCTTCATTAAGATGTGCTAAAATGTTTAAAAGTTTTGATTAAATAAATATATTACTATAATCGTTAGAGATTAATTATTAAATTATACCAATTATTTGGAAAAAAAAACAAGATTTTTATTAAAAAGAATCACATATATATCGTATATAATTGTTTATTTTTTCTTGAGGCTGCAATATTTAAACAAGACTTTTTAAAAATATTATAAATTGAGAAACAATAAGCACTCAAAACCATAATATACCATACCACACCACGACCACGTGTAAAAAAAAACATAAAGTTATTAGAAAAGGACTAAAGTAGTTCACCGGATTTTTGACTTTAATCATGAGTCGAGATCAACGAACGGTAAGTTTCGGACCTTGCGGTATATGTAGTCCTTGTAGACCATGGGCTTAAACTTGGGAGGATTGTCGACGATAAGCTGGGGAAAAGGTCCCACGACGGTATCGTTGGTAGGCCTAACCAGAACCGCCCAAGACATTCTTGTTCTCTCCTTATCCACGGTCGTTTTATGCAACACGCTCTTGTACTTTCCGTTGCTAATCCTCTGCGCAGATCCGTTACCATATTAAAAATATAATTAGAAAGTTACTGAAAATTTTAAACACATCAGATTAGAACATACTAGGATCTGATCGCTGATGTTGACTATAACAGCAAATGGGATATACTCCACGTCGAACCATTGTTCGTCCTTGAACACTTGAAGTCCGGGAATCTCATTGGTTAGGAGGAGTGTGAGCCCACTAACATCGGTGTGTGCATCCAATCCCTCGATCACATCCGGATGTGGACACGGCGGATAGTAGTTGACATTTAGCAGATACTCACCACCAACAACTTCATTAATAGCCTCACGACGTAAACCTAAACCCTCTGACAACCACTCCATAATCTTCTCTGATAGCATCTTTACCTGCCTTGTGTACTCCTCGTTCACTTCCCTGAAAACATGTGATGTGTACCGTGTGATGAATATTTATATTTCGGACTCAAAACCAGTTAATTTAATTTGGAGTTGACCATACCTGTAATCTTGAGGATTCTTAGGCCAGTATGAGTAATTGACGGCTGAAGGTGGCCAGATATTGTGGTAGAGTTGATCAACCGTACCTATTTTCTTTTCTAGGTCTAATGTGTACCTCCTCGCGTATCCTTCACGGGAGTCATCTGGTTTGGCCACGGCTTTCTTTTCTGCTTCAGACAGCTCGAAGAATCGCCTTCCAACATTCTGAAAACGTTGAATCAGCTCCCTGGAGATCCCATGATTTACCAGCTGAAAAACCCCCCACTCTTCGCTCGCCTTCACCACCGCACGCGCCACTAGCTCTTGATCGGGACTGCTTATGTCAATTATGGGTATGCGTGAAGACAGTCTGTCTTGGTCTCTATCAGCTACCATATTGCTGTTAGTAGTGGTGGATATATTTGTTGATAGATGTTTGATCGGGAAAGACAAGAGGTCTATGCAATTTTTTATAATGGGATGATTCTGTCAAATGATTAGCTTGAGTGGTGGTAGGTGAGGATTAGGGAGAAGGTATTAAAATCAACAATTGCAGCAGTGTATACTTTGAATTTTTAGTTCTTTCATGTGAGTCCATATACGATTGGGTGGTTGGTAAACAGTGGTAGTTGATCAAATAATTGATCCATGGTGGAGTGAGTTATAGAGTTTGTTTCTAACAGTTTTATATTTGTGCATAACCACTGTTTCGATGTTATCTTTTGCTTCTCTCCGATGTTCATGTATTTAGTCTTGTCGTGATTATGTATCATTGGCTTCAGTTTGGATAATGGGGAGATTCAAAATCGGGGATCATTTTTTAGATACAAATGATCATCAAGTTAATATGGATGATCTATCCTTATCAATGTTACAGTCTTAAAGAAAAGCCAAAAAAAAAAAATTTGTTATAGAGTATATTGGCTATGTCAATTAATTTATGTAGCATTTACGTGAGTTTAGTTGAATCCAGAATCATTAGTTGATTCTGTAAACTATTGAAAGTTTCACTTTCAGTTCATATTGAGGTACTTGCGAGGAAAGAAGTAAGCAATGACCACTTTATTTGAATAACGTTTTTCACACCGTTGACCTGATTCCACTGTAGGGACTAGTTTTTTTTTTTTAATTATACATGGATATCCTGGATTTGATAAAGTAAGTCCGATTTCACCGTATTAGGTTTCGCACTCAAGTTAATCACTACTTGTTAGTTTTATATTGTAATTCAATGAATCTATCATCATGCACGGTCCCAACAACCACACAAACTTGAAAACATAAAAGATATAGTCAGAGTTTTTTTTTTTTTGGTGAAAAGATATAATCAGAGTTTGCTCATACATATTAATAACAAGAAGAATCACGTGGTATAATCTTAAAGACGATTAGATACTGTTTACCTCCTCTGTGTTCTTCGAAATCTTCTCAATTAGTCAGTCAGAACTTGTATTTTTTATTTTTAAAAGGTTTTAGACTTTAGAGTGTTTCCCACTACGAAAATCTAAGGAGCTATGTCCAGAAATCTGAAGACCTCGAGAAAAATGCCTCACAAAAGCTATAAAATCATACTGCGAACTGCTGGTGTTTTCTTTGAAAAAATAAAAAAATAAATCTGGGGTATCCAGGGCCTTATGATACAAAAGCACTTGAGCCAGGCAAGTCTGTAAGGCAAGCAAAATCACACATCTAGAAGTGATGTATGTATATACATCAAGTTCTAGTTCAGCTGTTTTTAGCATGGATGAGTATAGTATGGTGAAGAGATATGTATGTTTAAATTTTATTTCTTTTTAATTCTATTTCATACTTTCCAGCTTTCCAGTCTTAAAAACAGAGTCACTATTGTTGTAAAGATGTTTTTCTTAGCTAAATAAATTTAAAATTCATTTTTAAAAGGATGTATGTTTGATCCTTATGGTTGATGACGATGTGAAACAAGATTTCACAAAAGAACTAATTAAGGATCACAAAGATGCTAAATGATTTCGAGGACCGATAGATTGTGGAGTTTAATTATATGAAGAAGAAATATTGATTTACGTGGACAAGTTAGATCTTCAGACACTTAAAAAGATTTGTTTCAGGTGCACAAAAAAAGAAGTTGTTTGTTGGAGGATGGATTAAGGACTCGAAACTCTTACCTACTAATATCCTAATGGAGAAAGGAGTAGTATGTTCTCCAAACAACTAACTTCCAGTTCCAGCTCTAAGTGAAGGCAACACATATTTTAACGGGAAATTACGTTCTATAACCAAAATAAAAAATAATATGTAGGTAAGTGGAAATGGAACTATTCGGGTACTGTTAAAGTTTAATAAACCCAAATATATCCCTATCTTATCTATGCAATCCAAAATTCTAACTATCCGAAAATATTTCTATTAGATAGTGTTTTCTACTGTACCTTCACGCAGTTATCTCTTTTTCCCTTTACGTGTGTTTCAATTTATTCTTTCTGTGTCCTGTTTGGTTCTTTCTTCCTTTTTTATATAATGAATTTTAAATTTATTTAATTCACAAACTTTTTTACAATGAATGCATCGTGTATTCTATAAAAACTTAGACCGAAAGCATTACTATAATCTCACATAGCCACTTCAAATCCTTTCCTCTCCAACATCCCAATTGTTTTTTTTTTCCGACGTCACAATTGTTGAGATCCTGTTTCTAACCATTTTGTCAATGTAGCTCCGTAGTCGAGCGGCTGGCTGCTGAAGTCTCACCATGTTTCCGTCCATTCCTTTACCGCCAAACTGCATGAACTATTGACTGGAACAGCAAAAAAGAGAAGAGTTAAGGAAAAATGTGCTTTTCTATTCTATTGTTTTTACTCAGCAAAAGGTTTTAGAGATTTCTAGAACTGGAGAGAATATCCAAAGAGATTTGTGATTAGAACTCCATTATTATATATTTATCTATCTATGCAGTTTTTTTAATACCTTGTTGTTATGAATTGCTTAGCCATGTCTGAGTAGTTCTATTGTTAGATTAAGGTTCAAATAGTTTATGAGGGATTAGCTCAAACTATAGATTACTAAGGCTTTGATTGGTAACACTTGAGTAATTGCGGAATGGCGGAAATTAACAGGTTTGCTGAATAAAAGTTGTGGAATTGAAAACTTGCTGAATAAAAGTTGTGGAACAAAATTTACTTGTGATTGGATTGATTTTTGCGGAATTGCTTAACAACGACCTTTTTAAAATTTTAGTTTTGTTACGTACCATTATTGTTCATCTACTTTCGATACATTCATAATAGATAAAACAAAAAACACATTTATAATAGATAAAAGAAAAAAAACTATGGATGCTCTGAAGCCCAAATCAAACTTGCAATCTCATTTCTAATAATTTGCATATATTGACCTGCATAGTCATAATGATTTTTGATTTTGTTGTAATTATAATTTTTACCGGTCCTCTCATAAAACTCAGTAACTAATCTTTTTTTACCCTCCTTGCTAGGATGAAAATTTATATAACCATCCATTTTCAGCTCACGGTCATATATTTCTAAAAATACTTGATGCATGTGATCCGACCATAGCTTATTTGGCTACAACGTTTCATACATTTAAAAATAAAAACATAATAAGATTTCTATATATATACAGAAATCTAAAACATTAAAATAAACTATTTGCATGGAATAATATATACATGTGTTTATTGGGCAAAACATACCTCTCTGGTGTTTGACATGTTTGAAGCACGAGGATGCGTAGGGGAAGATTCCATAGCAAATGCAAATTCTTTAGAAATTATTTTCTGTGTTTTTAGTTGTGTTTTCATTTCAAGAGACATATCCAATTTATAGACTTGACATTAAATATGTAACCAAACAATTCAGTAGGTTTTAAATTTTTCATTTAGTGATCGCTGGTGGTTGAAGTAACAATGACTATTAGTTAAGTGATAGTGAGTTAATTAATTTTCATGTGACAGAAGAAGGTATACGTGAAAGAAGAAGTGATAGAAGAAGTTAGTTGAATTAATTTCTCATGCAAAGGTATACGTGATAAATGTTGCTGGTTGTATAAATGCTTTAAATAAAAGAGGGTAGGAGTAAATGAGAAAAACACAAAACTCAACAGCTTCTGCAAATAAACGAGAAAAACACGTTTACTCACTTAAAGCAAGTTTATTTGAAAATTTTTAAGCAAAAACTCAAAACTCATGGAATGGCGTTTTACATTAGATTCCACATATTTTTTTGATTGGGAAAAAAGTTGCGGAATCGCGTATCAAATGTGTTTCCGCCGTTCCGCGGTGTTACCAATCACAGCCTAAGTTGTGATATTCATCGTTAGGATTCTCTTAATGTGTGTGTTCTAAATTAGCTAACTAGAACCTTGACCTAGGATATAAGTTAATAATTAACCTCGTCCTGAACTTATCCTAATTGAGTTAGGATTGCTAGAGAAAGACGGAAGCTGATCTAGGTACCCTTAGTGAGCATTCATTCAACCCGCTCTCAAAGCTTGCTAGAGCGCGTCGATCGATATTCATATAGAATAATTGATACGGTGCAAAAGGTGTATCGATCGATATTCCCCTAGAATAATCGATCGCACTTTCTAATTGATCAAACCGATTGGTAAGATCATTAGATCTAGTCAATAAACGAATCTAGAAAGCAAAAGCTGATCGATTTGTTCTTATGAAGTTGAGCTCTATAATATCATGCAAACAACTGTTAGACATTTATAGGATTACAATCCTGATTACCTGAATATAAACTTTAAGTCTAGCTACTTTCCATTAATTGTCAAAACCTCAATCAAACCAATCGAGCGACTACCTTGCTCAAAACCTGCCATTTAAGTTTAATCATAATCAACCTAGCTTAATCACTCTGATTAGATCTTTTTGGTTCCCTAGTTCCTTGTGGATTCGATCCCTAAGTACTACAAATGAACCTCTTATTTGAGAGAGTAAAGTTGCTCATAGGGTAATTTGAGCACGTATCAAATTTGGCGCCGTTGCCAGGGAGCTTTGATCGCCATTAGATTTAGTCTGATTTCGTCTAGGTTACTTCTTAAAACTACTTTCTGACATTAATTTCTTCTTGTCTTTTTCATGTGCATGCCCAGCGGTACTAGAAGTAACAAGGAAACACAACTGCTATTTTCAGAAGATCATGTAAGCTTGGAACGTTCGATCCGCAAAGGAAGATGCTCCACATCGATCGATAGCAACACTAGTTCGTTGACCGATACTCGCATACCACCATTGACCGAGGCTACTTTTCCGTCGACCGACATCTTCCATCCGAAATCGATCGACACTTCAGTCCGAACATCGATCGATACTCAGCCGCGAGACATGGTTGCGACATTGATTCTTAGACAAGACGAGAATGGAAACCTGCATGATCTAGAAGGTCATTTGCGTAATGCAGTAGGTCAAAGGATAGATGCTCAAGGGGCTGTAATCCCTGAGCCTGATACTGAAGCTACATGAGCTGCTCAACTTGTAGATGAGGCTGCTCGACCCAGAACGTTGGCTGATTACAACCATCCAGATCAGTTCTATGCCAACAGATCAGCCATTCGCCCTCCAGCTATCCAGAGAGGCGATTTCGAGTTGAAGTCCCAGTACTACACACTCGTGGGACAGACATCCTACTGTGGGTTATCTCACGAGCATCCTATGGACCATCTGAAGAGGTTTGAGGATTTCATATCCTCTATCAAAGCCAATGGAGTCCCTGAGTACTATCTTCTTTGCAAGCTCTCAAGTACTCACTTACTGGAGAAGCTTCGCAATGGCTTAAGCAGTTTCCACCAGGAGCTCTTACATCCTGCACCGACATCAACAACGCATTTTTGCGTAACTTCTTTGATGAGGCACGTGCTGAAGACTTGAGGAACAAGATTGTTATATTCACACATGAGCCTACATAATCATTCAGAAGCTCCTGGATCAGATTCAAGTCTTACCAGAGAGATTATCCACACCACAGATTTAACAAAGTGCAGCTGCTCAGCACTTTCTTCAGAGGCATCGCGCTGCAATATCAGATGGCTCTGGATACAGCTAGTGAAGGTAACTTCAACACTATAAATCCAGAAGAGGCTGTGAGACTTATAGAGAACTTGGCATCTAACATCAGCACCAAGAACACCGATTTTGAGAGAAGGAAATCTGCAGCCATCCTTGGGAATGAGCAGATGAATGAAGTGAAAGCGAAGCTGGACAGTGTTCACAAGCTTCTTAGGAAGCAGGTTTGCTCAGTAGAGGATGTAGAGGCTGTAGACACAGATGATAGAGCAGAAGTAGAGAAAGATGTGAACTTCATTGGTGGAACTGGATTTCAGAGGTCTGGAAACCAGAGTGGAAACAGAAACTTCTTTGGACAAAGAAGTAACTTCAACCAGAGTTCGCAGAAACCCTACAGCAACAACTACAGCAACAATAGCAGGAGTTATGGAAACTCATCTTACCAGAATCCACCACCACAGACTCCGGAAAGCAAGATAGAAGCAATGCTTGACAAGGTTCTTGAAGGTCAGCAGAAACTAACAGTGGATTTCAATGGGAAGATTGATTCTGTCTACACCAACCTGAACACAAAGTTTGAAACTTTAAGCACCCATGTGAAGAAACTGGAAATGCAGGTGGTTCAGACATGAGAAGCTGTTAAGAGGCAAGAATCCTTAGCAAGGGGAATAGGTGAAGAAGCAATGAAGCACCATGTGAATGCCATCATAGATGATGATTTCTGGCAAGTGGTGAAGCATGAGAAGCTGCAAGAAGGAGATTTCAAAGTAGATAGCTCGATTAGTTTCAGCGGATCGCATTGGTGTTGATCGACGCCGTCCCGCGACCATCGATAGATGGACTCCAACTAGAACCGATCGACGAGCTTCAACGAACATCGATCGACGACATCAGTAGAGTCAGTTGCATCGTGTAATGCCGTGAGGATTATGACTCACAAGGAGTTCGCAGAAAGACACCCACATCCATCCAGCCCTTTTCATGTCAATATTGATCGGCGTCAAGAACCAGCCATCGATCAACAGAGAGTGACCACCAACGATCGACAACCCCCAGCACCCATCGATCGACGAGCACCTCTCACATACCGAGTGCAGTTACCAAAGATTGATGTAGCATGACTCAATGCACTCAGGCATCCATCCAAACCTTCAGATAACCCACCAGACACCAGCAGAACTCAATCTAAGGATGCACCAGAGCCTGTGGAAATTGATAAGACTACTGAAGGGAGAACTTTGAGGAGAAGGAAGGAAAAGGTTCCTAAGCATATGAAGAGGGGAGTTAATGAGAAGGAGATGGATAGTTTTACAAAGAGAGTTCTCAAAATCCCGATAGACAAGCCATTCGAGGAATCCTAATTTACCCACAGGTTGTGGATGTTCTTCAGAGAGACCAAGGAGACAGAGGAGGACATTAGGAGAATGTTTCATCAGGTCAGAGATAAGATGAAGCAGAGGATAACATTGAAGAAGAAGAATGATCTGGGAAAGTTCACAGTACCTTGCTTGGTACAAGGTATTGAGTTCCCACGTGCGCTGTGCGACACAGGAACTTCAGTCAGCATCTTACCTAAGGTAATGGCAGACCATCTGGGTCTGAAGATGGAGCCTTCAGAGGACTCATTCACATTTGTGGACTGTTTTCAAAGGAACTCAGGAGGAATCACCAGAGACCTTGAGGGGCAGATTGGTAATGCCCTAGTTCCAGTAGACTTTCATGTCCTGGATATCAAGCTGAAATGGAACACTTCTCTATTGCTTGGGAGAGTTTTCTTGGCTACTGTAGGAGCAGTTTGCAACATGCAGACTAACCAGTTGTGCCTGACACTCATAGATCCGAATGTCTACTACGATCCTGTTCGAGTTGTCAAGACACGGATGCCAGTAGAGATTGGAGATGATCCGGGATTCATAGCAGCATGCTACTGTGGAGTAGAGAATGATTCAGAAGTCGAGTATGAAACAGAATATGACGAATCAATCGATGACGATATAGACAAATCGATCGATCTTCATCACGGAGAATCAATCGACCCCAGCAAGGCAGAATCAATCGACAGTAACTCTGCACATTAGGAAGACGATTACCCAGATGGGAACATTCTGATTGGCAGCTGGGAAAGTGATCGATATCACCCAACTTTTGCAGTGTACTTTGTGACGCCTGATATTAGAGATGAGGAGTATGATGAGGATTACATGGAGGAACGAGCTACAGATCTGGCCTTGGAAGTAAACCAGAGAAGCTTGTGCTTTCGACCACCAAATATTATGGTTTTAAACGGTCACATATGGACAAAAAGTTCTTAGTACCATAGTGGTTGGCTTGATGTTATTAGTGTTAAAAGGGTGTGTGTTCAAGAGACTCCGACGAAATTTTTTTATTTGGCTTCTAGCCACATAATTACTAGGACTGGCTCTAACCAGAACCCGACCGATCCGGATATAAGACGATCTAACTCGAAACTCATCTAGAAATTTATAATATCTGAAAGAAGCCTAGTTTTGAAAATTCAAAAGACTTGATACCCAAAATAAACAACACATATCTCAATGGATACCTGAATGCCATATCTAACTGATTCTATAAACAAATAAAAAATTCTTTGTTAACCGTTTTGAATTCTTTTCACATATTAATCAATTTCATTTAAACATGTCAACTTATTATGGTTAACGTGCAAAATAATTGTTTCGAATTATTATGGTAAATGAAATTAATGAAGTAGTTAAGAAAAGTGAAAAAAAATGTAAAAGATGTAATAAAACAACTAAAAATAAGTAAATTTTGTAATAAATGCTGCTGAATTATTTAGAAAAAAATAATAGATGAAGTAATTAAAATTAGTTAAAATGAAAACAATCTACAAGAAACTATTTAAAAATAAATTAGAGTTTGAACCGCACGTTCCTGCAGATTATTTTCAGTTTATAAAAATATAACCTTGATATTATCATAGAATTTTTAAATATACGATTTATATTTAGTGTTATATATTGTATAACTCTATAATTTTAATGTTTAAACTTCTTATTCGTCATTATTAATATATAGTGATTTATTTCATACATTTCATATTCTTAATGATTGTTACTACTTATTAATATATTTTTGAGCTGGATACATAAACTATAATCTGAAATAATAAAATATATAATGTCCTTTAACGTAGCTTTTTAATTTTTATAATTTGCGTACAATACATTTTAAATTTTATTTATTTATACAGTAGATGGATATTTGGTTATGATAATTTATATTTTCATGGGTTTTTTTAAAAAAATAAATAAATAAATATCTGTCATTTTAGTATTTTAGGGGATTTTATAAGTAGAATATATCATATTAGAATATATAATATTATTTTAGTAAATTGTATACATAGTAGAATATATCATATTATTTTATTAAATTTTATCAATATATGATATTTTTGGATGTTATAATATTAGGTTTTCTTATTTTTTAATTAAATTAAGATTTCAAAATATTGATTACTTTTGATTTTACAACATAAATTGTTTTCTGTGTTACATTTCAAAAAGTTATATTTTAGCATCTATGATTTTATCTTTTATAAAATTTGGAAGATTATCATATTGATTTTTTAATATTTATTTTAAAATTGTATACTTGGTCAAGAGAAATTTAGAAAATTACAAATTATTTTTTTTGCTTTGGAAGATTATATGATTATTTAATTTTTTTACTAAATTAACTCAGTATATTATAAAAATATATTCGGATTTTTGGTAAGATATTTTATATTTTTCTCAACAGATTTGTTTATAATTAAATTAACATTATATTAGTAAGTAAAATTTATTTGTAAATATAATTTTTATTTAATTATTAAAAATTCAAATTTTTCTAGTAACAAAATTTGTAAAAAAATACATGAACTAAAGGTTATTATATACTATTATATTTTTGTATATAATTATATATAGATAATATATTGAGGTGTGTTTCAAAATAAATAAAATTATAATATATACTTGTAGATATAAAATTTTAACATATTTTAATAATTTTTAGGTTTTGTATAAAATATTACATAGTTTACGGATTTTAACCCCTTTTTAACGACGAACGATAATTTATTTAAAGGAAACGTTTTTTTTTTAAAAAAAAAAATCTGTTAATCTACAAAATTATAATGAATTATCTTATAAAAATATTTAATTTTTGGTAGAATTTTGTTAGATTGTTTCTCAATAGATTTTTTATAAATAAAAATAAAATTCAAATTTCTAATTAAAATTGATTTATTATTAATATCTTTATTGATTAGTAAAATTTAATGTAAATAATCAAATATATCATATTAAGTAAATAATTAAATGGTTCTACTATGATTTGTCAAAAGTAGATAAAATATAGGACTCTAAATTAATAGATTAGACAAATATTGTTTTGTACTTCATCTTTAATAGAATAGATCCGTTGTATAAAATTGGTTAAAAGAAATTATGTTATTTATTGAAATCTGATTCAAAGATTTCTTTTTAAATTCTGTTCTCATATTTCCCTAAACTTATTAATTCTTTGAGATTCGCGGATAAATATTTAAGACCAGATCTTGATTTTAAAGAATCAAGATTTTATCAAAATACTCTTTCTGTCAACAACCAAAAAAAAAAAACTTTTCTGGAATAACCAAAAACACTTTTTCCAAACTAAACAGACTTTATAATACATTTTGTTTAATTTCATGTGTATATATATACATACAAACTTCTTATTAAAAAAATATGCATACTATTTTATACGATAAATAAGAGAAGTTAAGAAAGATTAGTATGAACAAGTGCAGTGTATTGATAATGGCGATGATGGTAGTAATGACGGTCATGGGAGAAGTTCAAGGACTTTCATGCGAAAACAAGTGTAAGCTTAAGTGCACCATCCATTTTCATAGAGAAAAATGTATTGAGCAATGTATACTGGAGAAATGCCAGTATCCACCTGGTGATCAACCTGGTGGTCCAGGTGATCCACCTTTTGTTCCTCCTCAAACATTACAGTAAGAACCTCTTCTTCACTTGTAGAGTTTGGTTGCTTTTTGTTTCTAATTCTATTTATATTAATCTAAAATTTGAAACTATTGTGTTTGTTCTAAGAGATGCATGCATATATCAAATATTTTCTGAAAATATAATATAAACGCAAAACATCTGGTTGGAGTTTTGCATTTTTGTAAACATCTCCGCTAAATCATAACATTATGTTTTCAAAAATAAAAAATAATACTTTAACAAGAAAAGAATTTTTGAACTTTTTGTCTGCGTATAGAAAAGTATTTTTGTTCTTTTGTATACAAAAGCTGACATGTTTACATGTGGCGACATTGCAGGGAGGAGGCTATAATGAGAAACATCAGAGGGTAGATATATACATCAATAAAAATAAATATATTATAAGTCCGTTAAATTACTACTTAAATAAATCTATCGAAATTCTGGTTTCAATAAATTATGAACAAATTTATATGTATAAAAAAGGAGCTAATTGTAAGAAATATATATATATATATATATATATATATATATATATATATATATATATATATATTCATTTACTGGTTTCTAAAGGCCTTGAATTCATAATCTCAACCCCTCCCACCGTCTTTTTCAACGATCTATCCCCAGAATCCTGCCACAACGGGATGCTTATTGATCTTCAACTAATCTTCATCGACGAGAAGGTAATGCCTACTCTTCTGAATCCTGTATTTTTTTCTTCCGCTGAACCTCCAGTACTATCAGCTTTCGGTTTTAAAAGACAGAATTTGCACGCTGACGGACGGATGCTGATTCTAACGGTGATTTCGGCTATCATCGGCCAACTATGCTTTTTGTAATAATTTTCAGGATAACAAGGATGCAGGCGTTTTACAACAATTTAATTGGTCAGTTCAATGTGGATTCTATTCATCATTCTGGGTTGCAGATCGTGTAAGTTATTTTGTTGTGATCATTGAACTTTTTAGGGTACAATTAGATTGCTGAACTGAAAAACAGCTTGGCTTATATACCAATTTGTAGCAGATTTAAGAAATAAATATTTTTAAGCTTGACTAATTTTAATTCCCGAGTAGAATAATAAGGTACCTCTATTACTTGAATGTGCACACTAAGGTTCCCCAAGTACACTAGATTACAATATACACTCATAAGCTACGAGACTTTGATACGTACATCAAGACCAGTGCATTGACCAAGGCTTTGACATCATTATAGACACTGGGGGAGGACATGACATGAGTCACATGAGTTTCGAGTTAGATCGTCTTATATCCGGATCGGTCGGGTTCTGGTTAGAGCCAGTCCTAGTAATTATGTGGCTAGAAGCCAAATAAAAAAATTTCGTCGGAGTCTCTTGAACACACACCCTTTTAACACTAATAACATCAAGCCAACCACTATGGTACTAAGAACTTTTTGTCCATATGTGACCGTTTAAAACCATAATATTTGGTGGTCGAAAGCACAAGCTTCTCTGGTTTACTTCCAAGGCCAGATCTGTAGCTCGTTCCTCCATGTAATCCTCATCATACTCCTCATCTCTAATATCAGGCGTCACAAAGTACACTGCAAAAGTTGGGTGATATCGATCACTTTCCCAGCTGCCAATCAGAATGTTCCCATCTGGGTAATCGTCTTCCTAATGTGCAGAGTTACTGTCGATTGATTCTGCCTTGCTGGGGTCGATTGATTCTCCGTGATGAAGATCGATCGATTTGTCTATATCGTCATCGATTGATTCGTCATATTCTGTTTCATACTCGACTTCTGAATCATTCTCTACTCCACAGTAGCATGCTGCTATGAATCCCGGATCATCTCCAATCTCTACGCTGGGCATCTGTGTCTTGACAACTCGAACAGGATCGTAGTAGACATTCGGATCTATGAGTGTCAGGCACAACTGGTTAGTCTGCATGTTGCAAACTGCTCCTACAGTAGCCAAGAAAACTCTCCCAAGCAATAGAGAAGTGTTCCATTTCAGCTTGATATCCAGGACATGAAAGTCTACTGGAACTAGGGCATTACCAATCTGCCCCTCAAGGTCTATGTAAGACATACTTATGTCTAGGAATGAATATTTCTTTTCATGATGTGTGGTCTTATAGTAATCAATTTCTTATTGAAATTGTTAACCATAAGTATACTTGGTAACCAATAAAATTGGTAAATAAATGAGTTTATTTTCTAATATTTTTAACTAAAGTATAAGTGGCAATGTTCTAGAAGAGAAGAATGATTTGAAGGACAAGTTTAATGAAAGATGCTTAAGAGAACAAGTTCAATGTATGAACTTAATGTTCTAGAATACTTCACATTTGTCTTCTCCTAATGAAATGAGTCACCTTAAGCAAAACACTTGTCACTTACTCAACTTTGATGGATGGTTGAGATTAAAGGATAAACTTACCAAGGAAGTAAGAAAGACTTGGTGAGAAAGCTATCAAAACTTGATGAGGAAGCTAGGTCCCTCTCCCCACCTATAAATAGATGTCTTTGCTCCATCCTAAAGCATCATGAAGAAAAATCTAAAGAAACACATAAGAAAGGTTTGTAGGCAAGGGGAGAGAAAATCTAACTCCAACTTAAAGATCATGAGATCATCTTCCATGATCAAAACCGTTCAAGAAGATTTCTGCAGCAATGAATCGAGGTATTCCGCAAATCCTTCTTATAGGTATATTATGTGAATAGTCTAGATGTTAAAGATCTTAGGGTTCATGTAAAATCATGTTTATATGTGGTATCAGAGCTAATGGTTATAAACATCAAGCTAATCCGGAAAGTATAATAGATTTATGATTTATAGAATTAATGTAGATCTATACTTAATTAATGAATATTAGATCGTAAATAATGTTTAAGTTTTCGGTATAAAACCGACGAGAGTTTTCGGAAATCTTGAATCATACATTATATGTATGTATTATATTTCGATATCTGAAATGAGAATTAATCAATGCATAAATTTTCTATACAGATATCGTATAGAAATTAAATTAAGTAATTTATGCATGATTTTTATAAAACAGTATTTTCATATAAAGAGCAAAATTAGAGTTAAAGATATCACCACAATGACTTTACTCTAAATGATTTTGCAAAATGTAAATTATTGTTCAAATAAGTATTTGATATTTTGAGTAATAACTAGTTACCCACAGGTAGACTATGTACACAAAATATGATCAAATACTTATAGAGTGTTTGTATTGTGTGGATTAAGTATATCCACATATAGCTTAATCTAAGTAATTCGATACATCACTGGTAAATGTTTTCGAATACTATGATTATTGATGAAAATATGGCTGCTACCCACAAGAGCACCATAATTTCTTGGCATAAGTATTCAATAAATATATGTGTTGATTATGTTTAAAAGCCTAATTTAAACTTGTATATCTCAAAACTATAAGTTTCATCTGAAAGATTGTCATATAAAGTCTTGTCTATTCTAGTCTTTAGTGGTACCGACTTCTCAGAATGAAAAGAAAAAGTTGATTTCATATTGAGATTTGACACTCCTCAACGACGAGTCAAATTCACTAATAGTGGATAGTACTTAGGACGAAAAGAATTTCCATAGAGCTTGGACGAAATTGAATAGACTGAGATTTATGATCTTAAGATGACGAAATTTATAAACATTAAAACTTTCCTTTTGACAGCTGAAAAAGCTTAAAGTATCTTAAATATATAGAAGAACGGTTTAAGATTGCAAGCAAATCCCTAGTCGGGAAACTTATGGAAAATCTTACAACCATAAAAGAATAATGACATAAGGTCTATGCATGAATATTACATTGTAAGACTTATCTTTCAGCTAAATTAAAGAGTTTAAGAATGAATATGGAAGATTAATTTCTTGTCCAATTTCTTAAATTTGCCTCTTCTTAGTATGAACCATTCCAAATTAATTATAACACCATTTATGTCAGACGGAGGTTGAATTAATTGGCTAATAAAATGGTTCAATAGGAGGCTAGGCTTAGCCGTAGAGATATTAAAGTTGTCTATTATGTTCAAGGAGCAAGACCTAAGTAAGTCATGAAAGCATCACTCATAAAGAAGATCAAGTAAATAAGAAGAAAAAGGCAAAGAAAGATGACAGATGAAAAGGTCTGACCTCTTTCAGAATGATTGCGATAAAAGAAGAAAATAGTTCGAAAAGGTAACTTTCAAAGTTCCATAAGGGTTTCCGAATCTATTCTTTTAATATTTCTTCTAAAACTTGGAAAGTGGATAATGGTGCTAATGTACATGTAATTAATTATGTGCACGATTTATTTATGATCAAAACCGTAATTTCAAGTGTGAACTAAGTACTTATGGGAATAGAGTGAAGTGATTGTTGAAGCTGTTGACGCTCCTCATTATAAATAGTGGAATTTGTTCGGATTCGTTCCAAACATTTTATGTTCTATCTATTATCCATAAGTTTTAGTTTCATTAAGAAAACTTGATAATCGGGTTTTAAATCGACTTAAAGAGATGGTTGTTTTAATTTATTCATGAACCCTAATTGAATCGGTTCAAGAATATTAGTCGATGGCCTTTATTAGATATCATTGGCTGATCAAACTTTTAAAAACACATCTAGTTCTGCACATTAAAGAAAAATTAAAGAATAAAACATGTACTATAATAAGTACTAGATTTTGATCCGTGCTTTAAAAGCGCAGGTATATTTTTATTTTAATAAAATTTAATTGAATTTATAATTTTGATTAGAAAATAAATAATTTTAAATTTTTCTATTTGTGTTTTAAAAAACAATTGTTCTATTATAATACTTGATTTTCAAGTGGTGTTTTCATATCCAACCCAAACCTGTGATTGAACCGATAAATCCAGTGATATGTGTATAATTCAGTTCGATTTAATAAAAAAATTGTAATTATAATCTTAGAAAACCTGGTAAAGATCTAAATATCCGCTACTAACCTAAAATCTGATATGAGATGATCCGATGAAAACCAAAAATATAAATAATATTTTTGAAATGTTTATTAAATATTTCATACTTCTTAATATTATATAAAACTGAAAAATAATAATTATTTAGACTTCAATGAGATTTGTATTATGTCATTTGAAGAAAATGAAACAATGGTAATAGGAAACTTTATTATTGATATGAAAATATTATTTTCTTTTTTTGGTTACTAATAAGCTATGATAAGTTTGTATTTTTATTTATATTTAGATCTAAAACTTAATTTTAAGATAAGTTAAAAAAAAATTTGAACACTCAAAATTGGCATATCATTATTATGTAAAAAATGACATAATAATATTTTTTAATTTGCATGTATATATTCATATCCGATCTTTAAAAGATATTATAGATTTAAAATGATATTCAAATTAAATGAAAAGTATAATCTGCATAAAAATTAAAACTATTATCATTCTATGGAAAGTATTAATTACCATAGTTATAGAGAACATTCTATTTTTAGTTTAAATTAAATGCCAATGAGAGATACTTGTAAATATATTGAAATACAGGGGCAAGATCCTAAATTTTTGAAATAGGATCCTGCTTTAATAGTATAGATCTCTTATGGCATAAAAGAGGTGAATATATTTCTAATAAAAGAATTTCAAGGTTGGTAAAATATGGAATTATTGTGAATCTTGATTTTGCCAACAATGAAATGTGTGTAAATTGCATTAGGGATAAGCAAATAAAGACACTTAAAAATGAGCCACAAGAAATACAAAGCTTCTTGAAACTATACATACAAATATTTGTAGACCTTCTGACGTTTTATCTTTTGGAGGTGAAAAGTATTTCATTACTTTTTGATGATTATTCACATTATTGTTATCTATTGCATAAATTTTTTTTTTCTAATTTTGGATACATTACAAGTATTCATAATTAAAGTAGAGAGGCAATATGATATAAAAGTGAAAATCATAGTCATATAAAGGTAATGAATTTATGGCAAGCATGATGAAAAGAGACAATGTCTCAGATGTTTTGCCAAATTTCTCCAAAATGAATGAGAATTATATCAGTACACAGCCTGGTTTTCCATGGCATAATAGTGTAGCTGAAAGGCATAACCGTAATTTATGTAAATGGTTTGATATATGCAAATTCACTTATATCATTATGGATAGATGCATTATGTACTGCAGTATATTTCTTAAATAAAGTTACCAGCAAATCAGTTCTCAAGACTCCTTTTGAACTGCATAAAGGCTGCTAACCTAGTATGAGACATCTCAAAGGTATGGTGATGTCCAATCAAGCAACAATATATAATCCTTGTGAAAAGAAATTAGATTTCAGAACGATCAGTGGTTTCTTTATAGGTTGCCCTGAGAAATACAAATTATATTGTCCAAACCGTAGTACATGATAATAGAAACCAAAAGTGTCGAATTTTATAAGAATGGCAACATTAGTGGGAATCATAAAGTTAAAGAAGTGGTCATTCAAGAAATTAGGAAAAATAACATGTTGCCCTAAATTATGAATGTTGAAAATTCTCATGTTGTGAGTAAAATCCAATGAATGATCATATACTCCATGATGAAAAGTTGTCAATAATGATCAAGTACATGAAGTTAAAGAGGAACAAGCATTAAGAAGATCTACTTGTATAAGTAGATTTGCTATTTCCAATAGGTACTTTATCAGGTAAAATCTGAAGAATAGAATATTAAAGATTTGGTTTCTTATTCATAGCTATAAAAGATGTTAATTCTGATAAATGAATTGATGCCATGAAGAATGAAGTAAACTCGATGGTGAAAATGAAGTATGGGATGTCATTCAATTATTTTAAGAATATAGAATTTTCGAGAGTAACTGTAAGACCAAACTCGAGTATCGTGAAAATATTGAACGACATAAAGCCCGACTTGTAGCCAAAGGTTTCAAGCGAAAAGAAGGCATCAATTAGACTAAGTTTTTTTTTTCTCATGAGTCTATAAAAGACTATTAGAATTATCATGGTCCTGGTAGCTCAGTACGATCTTGAGTTCCATTATGGATAAAATAATTGCCTTTCTTAATGGTGACTTGAAAGAAGTCTGTATGCGTCAACCTAAAGGCTTCATAATCGAAGCATAGAGCAAGACATGGTCTATAAACTAAAGAAACCAACATATGAACTGAAACAAAACTTGAGAAATGGTATCTAAAGTGTAATGAAATCATTAAGGAATTGATTTTTGAGAAACATAGATCCATGTATATACCTCAAGATCAGTTGGAGTAAGTTCATATTTTTGGTTATGTATGTTGAGGAAACCTTATTGGCCATAAGTGATCTTGGTCTATTAAATGAGACCAAGAAATATCTCTCTAAAAACTTCGCAATGAAAGATATGACTTATGTGATCGGATTAAAATTTTTCGTGAGAGATCACTTGGAAGTTTAGAGTTGTCTCAGAAAGCATATATTGACAAAGTTCTTGATAGATATTGCATGATAATGTGTTCTTCTAGTATTTTTCTTAAGCAATGTACGCATAATAAAGTGGAAGTTAAAGAAATGAAAAGTTTAAAATAAATTTTGAGATATTTAAGAGAACAAGAAATCACTTGTCACATATAAGAAATCAGGTTTATAGTGGTTGGATTTTCAAACTCAGGTTTTAATGGATATAATGGTTCTAAGCATTACAATTTTGGCAATGTGTATCTCATCAAATGAGATACCTTATTATGGAAAGGCTTATAGTTGTAATTGCTTTAAACATCCAATAAAGATGCTGAGTGTGTGACAAATTTAAGAGGCTTCTATAAAGTTAATTATGATTGCAAAATTATCATTGAGTTTGAGACTGTAAGTGTTCGACTCTTTATGTGATAATGAAATATGCAATCATATAGTGAGACATGATATCTAAAGGATCCAAGAATATGGACATTAAAATTGATATATGTCATTAAATTAAGATATCAAAAGAGAAAAGTTTGTCATTATGCATATATGCACTAAACTTATGGTCACAGACATATTTATGAAAGCTTTATATCCAAAGACATTAAAGAAAATCTAGAATTATGGGTCTAATGGATAGCTATTAGAGTTGTCTGGTTATGTTTAGCATATTTTGACAATATATGAGCTCTTATTGACTTTTGAATCTTTTGCATTCCGTTTCCAATGTGCACACCAATTATTTGTGGTTGGATTTATGATAACGGAATGAGTCTTTATATAAGACATAGAAGGGACCATTATGATAACTCCTACTTATGGTCTAAGTATGATAGTAAGCAATGTAGTAGTGCATGGAAGGAATCATGTTGCAAAATAATATGTGCCCGCCATGACTCACATTGTTTGCTAGATTAGCTAAGACAACTATGATGACCAAATAAAGGCAAGGGTTTAACAAATAATGTCGACCTTATGATTTTCAATAAGAAATCTTAAGAGATTATACTAACGACAAGTGGGAGAATGTAAGAAATATATTTATGTCTATGTAAGACATACTTATGTCTAGGAATGAATATTTCTTTCTCATGATGTGGTCTTATAGTAATCTTTTTCTTATTGAAATTGGTAACCATAAGCATACTTGGTAACCAATAAAATTGGTAAATAAAGGAGTTTATTTCCTAATGTTTTAACTAAAGTATAAGTGGCAATGTTCTAGAAGAGAAGAGTGACTTGAAGGACAAGTTTAATGGAAGATGCTTAAGAGAACAAGTTCAATGTATGAACCTAATGTTCTAGAACACTTCACACTTGTCTTCTCCTAATGAAATGAGTCACCTTAAGCAAAACACCTGTCACTTACTCAACTTTGATGGATGGTTGAGATTAAAGGATAAACTTACCAAGGAAGTAAGAAAGACTTGGTGAGAAAGCTATCAAAACTTGATGAGGAAGCTAGGTCTCTCTCCCCACCTATAAATAGATGTCTTTGCTCCATCCTAAAGCATCATGAAGAAAAATCTAAAGAAACACATAAGAAAGGTTTGTAGGCAAGGGGAGAGAAAATCTAACTCCAACTTAAAGATCATGAGATCATCTTTCATGATCAAAACCGTTCAGGAAGATTTCCGCAGTAATGAATCGAGGTATTTCGCAAATCTTTCTTATAGGTATATTATGTGATTAGTCTAGATGTTAAAGATCTTAGGGTTAATGTAAAATCATGTTTACACTAATCTCTTGAAGAATGGTTTACAAATAGGATTGTATTTATATGCCCTTCATATCATATTTCATGTAAATAGCCGGAAACCAGAAAAAAAAGTGATTATTTGTCTGTAGCCTTTAGGCCCTTTACTTTGCCCCCAAACAATCCATCCCCTTCTCGTTTACTTGTATTTACGTAGAAGCATCGCCTTTTCTTGATGCCGTGAGAAAGAAGTTACATTTGATTACAAGAGCTAGGAAAAAAAATGCTTGAACAACTTTGACTGGATCCTAAATACCAAGGTGACCATACCGAACACATCTTACTCAGACCCATCTTAAGTTGGTTCCAAATCATGCATGAGCATATACTGCTGCCATGTTCATAAATATATATTTATTGGAATTATAAATCATGTTAAGAGCTTCGTGCAGAAACACAGAACTTTCTAGCATGATATGTATGTTTTCAATCTCTAGATACAATTTACAAAGCTCCAAAGATATCCCCTGAACTATTACTGAATTAACCATCTTGCTCGTCAGCCAAGAACAACTTTGTTGGATGGAAATCAATATATCCTAATATCATTTCAATAAAATAAACAAAAAAGTACTACGAAGAATATTGACAAATTGTAGAACTAGCTACGAATTGGTTCCACAACAAAAATAAAAATAAAAACATGGAAGCAAACGACACTCGGTAGAACTCAAAACTTCAACTTGCAAGCATCCACCTTAAGATATAGTGATGGGAAAGTAAACTTGGAGAAGAGACTTTAGCCAAGGCTAACACGGAAGAGAAGCCTGGTAGGAGTGCAAACCGATTGCAATCAAATAGGAAGCTGGTTCATCCGGCAACAGTAACTAAGAACCGAGATGGTATTAACGTCAAGACAACACACACTTACGGAGCTTAATAGCAGGATCTCACTCGCACAGATTATTTATCTTAGGTTATGATTTATCACTACAGTACAGTCTCTCTCTTTTTTTGATTCCTTCCAACATGGGTTAATTCAACCATTTTGGCCCTCATCCGAAAGAAAGTCCTTGCACATACTATAAAGGATTACATACCAATTTCTTACTGTAATCTGCTGTATAAAGTCATCTCTAAAATCCTTGCAGACTGCCAAATCAATTCTTCCTAAATCCATTAAACCTAATCAGTGTGCATTTGTTAAGGGAAGACTGTTACTAAAAAATGTTTTACTTGCAACAAAGCTCAAAAATGGTTATCATCTGGCCAGCATCTTAGATCGATGCATTGTTAAGCTTGATATTTATAAAGCGTTTTGGGTTTTACTACGCAAGTGCTCAGAGCTATGGGTCTACCATATCTTTTTGTTAAATGGATTCATCTTTGTATTTCTACAGCCTCCTTTTCTGTACAGCTTAATGAAGAATTTGAGTGTTTTTTCACCTGCCAGATGAATTCGTCAGGGCTGCTCTTTGTCTCTATATTTACATGTCATCCTTAATAATTTGCTCTCTCAAATGTTCAATTAAGCTGCAGCTACAGGGCGTTTCGGTACCATCTAAGATGTAAGGAAGTCCACTTAACACATCTCAGTTTTGCTGATAACATTTTGGTATTTACATGTAGAAAATCTGTTTTGCTTACTGGGTCTTGGGAGTTATGGATCAGTTTGCACCAATGCTAAATCTAAAATCTAACCCTAAAATACATCTTTGAATATTTTATCACCAAACCATAAGCTTTGTATAAATATTTTCTTTCAAATTGTTCAATTTTATTTAAATTTAATTTTAATGATATATATCTCATATTAGTTCATAAATTGATGATCTATAATAATTTTTTTTAAACATATTTAAGATAAAACAAAATAAAATTAGTAGATCAAATTACGAAGTCGAATTCTTGATTTTTTGTTTGGTTATAAGTAAATGGTAATTTTATTAACAATATAGATTACTTTTACATTTAATTGAATACAGAGTTTATTTTTACATTTCTTTGAAACTTTGAGATATTTTGAAAAATTTCCTCTGCAGAAAATTGTAAGAATAACAAATATGAATAAATTAAAAATGTTAAAATTGAACACAATTCTTAAAAAAATGTGATTAGTTGGTGAGAAACAGTTTTCTTCCCTAGTCAAACGATTTTTCTCAAAGAAAAGATAATGTCATGTACAAGATATAAAAGGTTTTGTAGACAAATATGAAATTTTATTTAAAAAATCTCATACACAAAATTATCTAAAAATGTAGTATGATAATTATTTATTGTTTATAATAACGTACTGTTATTTGATTAGAATGAATAAATACGCATTGTATATATTAAATAAAATATTTGATAAATGTTTAGATAGTTTTTCAATTAGAAATAACTTATATTAGTTGTCTTAATAAAAAAAATCAGTTGTATAAAATTGGTTAAAAGAAATTTCGTTAATTTCTAAAATCTGATTAAAAGATTATTTTAGAAGTCTGTTGTCGGTTGTTCAAAAAAAAAAAGAAGTCTGTTATCATATTTTTGTAAATTTAATTCTTTGAGATACGCAGAGAAGTATTTAAGGCTAGATCTTTATTTTTTAGAATCAAAATAACAATAGTGGACATATACAAAATGCCTTAATTTTACCAAAAATACTCTCTCTGTCAACAAAAAAAAAAAACTTTTTTGGAACGACCAAAAGCACTACTTATTCAAAACTAAACATACTTTGAAATAAACTTTAGTTACTTTCATGTGTATATATACATAAGAACTTCTTATTAAAAATATGCCTACTATTTTAGGGAAATTTGCCAAATATGACTCAAAACATGATTTTAAATGTAAATCTATACTTAAACTTGAATCAAATACAAAACTAACGTAAAAGTCTTGTGAAATTACAGTCAACTCCTTGTGACCAATAAAAAACAGAAGTCATTTTTACCTATATGTGTTTATTTCTGTATATAGTAAACACTTTTTAAGTTTGATTTGATTTTATGAAGTGTTTAGTTAGTTAATTAAGTTTATCTCTTTTCTTAATTTATTTGTTGACATTTTGTAGAATCGTAGCAAAGTTCATACGAATAAAGTTAATCTTGAATTTCTACTATTTTTGACCCAAAAAAAGAAGAATTTCTACTTTTCTTTTTTTCTTTTTTTTCTTTTTTTGTAATGTACAAAGCTATAATAGATTCTCTTAAAAGAACCGACCTTAATGCTAACGAATAATGTAGACATTTCCTATTAAAGGAACTTCGTCCCGCCAAACGAATTTGCTTTTTTGACAACACCAGGATTAACATGCCATGTTTGAAGTTCTACGTCGAACTTCATTAGCTAAAACCAAATGAGAATTAGGGGTTGCAGTTATTAGTAGGATTAAGAAGTGAAGTGAAGTGGCTATAGTGAAAGTATTGTGGATCTTAATGACCTTTTTGTTTTAGAGTAATAATTAGCCAAATAGAGAGTTTGGCCTTTGGAGCAGAGAGGAGCGGCACTCAAGGGAAGATATGTGTTCTTGCGAATGAAGACAAATGATTGTAAATTCTGATTTTAATATTTTAAGAAGAATTTAATTTGTGTTAGGCCATTGCTTAAAATGAATTTATTATTCTTCGGATCTAGATCAAAGATGGAGTATCATGTAAATGCACGACTCCACGTTTGATAATTATTAAGTTCAATGGGTAAGATCTAGTTAAAAAGTATGTAAAACATATAACTAACATATTATAAAACGAATGGACCTAGTTGTGTCCTAAACAAGAGATGCATGGAGTCTCTTCCGAATAAGGTCAAAAAATGATATAGAAAAGAGTCGAGAAATCATTTTATCCAATAGTTAATTATATTCTAAATAGCAACTAAATTGGAATAATATAAGCAATAATTCATAGACCTTGGATAAACTAAACCAAAATGCAAGAAAATTCTAACACACAACTAAAAAAAGTACATGAACATTATTGTTTATGTACATTACATTAAAATTTAAATGATCTAGTATTAAACAACAATTGATAGCTGTCATCTAAAGCATGGACTCTCAAAATGAATTATGTTTAGCAATCACATATGCTATTTCTTGGATGATCAATACTGGTATCTGTCGCTGAAGCTTTCAATGAGAAACCAAGATGATGAAACTACCTCTAAGGAGGCGAAGTAACAGGTGGGAGGTTTGTAAAGAGTCACAGATAATGTGGAGAAGTTCACTGAATCATAAATGACATAAGCGATGGCCATGGAAACTTTTTTCAGATCTTTGACGCTGGTGTAGCTCTAACGCGTTATCTCCATCATCCATTTTATCTTATCTTAGCTAAAACCAACAATTAAAAAAACAACAAATCAGTAATTTGGTTTAGCAATCACATATGCCATTTCTTAGATGATCAATAATTCAATAACATATCTGACTCTTATGATTTTACGTAATAATAATTCAATGTGATGCTTTGCTTAACGACATACGAAAATTGGATGATTTTGTACATAAACTAGAGTCAAGAATATCCAGAAAAGAATATGTGACATCTCACATTTAGTCGACCTAAATAGAAAAGAAAAGAAGATCAGTACAACTAGACTACTTTCTTGAATTTGACATGTCATATAAACTCAAGAAATGCCAATAGCAAATTCAAATAACTCCACATGCTGATGTTTCAAGCTTTCGATTATGTAAAACTGGGAGACGAAGAGATATACACATACATAACAAAAAAAAAGTAGGGAGATTTGCTAAAACCAACCCAAATATTGATTGCAATAAAAATGGTTTATGTTCGCGGGTTTTTAATGGGTTCTTAAAAAAATCAATGCCCATTTAGACCCATTTAGTTTAATGAATTCTAAATGGGTAGTTTTACTAAGACCCATTTATTAAATAAGTTCTATTAAAAATTAGCGGGGACCCTTTTAACCCATTTAATTTAATATAATAAATTAATTTTTTTGTTGGAAAATGTGATTTTGCGGTTTTGGCGGGAAAATTCGATTTTATAGTTTTGGCGGGAAAACTCGGTTTTGCAGTTTTTGCGGGAAAACTCGGTTTTGTAGTTTTTGCGGGAAAACTCGGTTTTGCAGTTTTTGCGGAATACTCGATTTTCGGTTTTGGCGGAAAAACTCGGTTTTGCGTTTTTGGCGGGAAACTCGATTTTTGTGGTTTTGGCGGAAAGTCGATTTTACGGTTTTGGCGGAAAAACTTGGTTTTGCGATTTAGGCGGAAAAACTCGATTTCCGTTTTTTTGCGGGAAACTCGATTTTCCGGTTTTGGCGAAAACTTCGATTTTACGGTTTTGGCGGAAAACTTCGATTTTGTGGTTTTGGCGGAAAACTCGATTTTGTGGTTTTGGCGGAAACTTCGATTTTGTGGTTTTGGCGGAAATTTTATTTTACGAATTTGGCGGGAAAACTCGATTTTGTGGTTTTGGCGAGAAAAATCGATTTTGTGTTTTTTTCGCGGGAAATTCGATTTTGCGGTTTCAGCAGGAAACTCGATTTTACGGTTTTGGCGGGAAAAAATGATTTTACAATTTGGGCGGGAAAAATCGGTTTTTGGTTTTTGGCGGAAAACTCGATTTTGTCCGAAAAATTTGATTTTGCAATTTGATTTAGTTATTTGGTAAGAGATCATAAAGTTAAAACAATTCAAAATTAAATCAGTAGAATAATAGTTTAAATGGGTACATATAAATTTCGCGGGTTCTAAATTGGTACTCCTATTAGTCCTATTTTTAAATAGGTTTAAACAGGTATGGGTTCTAAATAGGGTGGGTTTAAAACGGGATGAGTTTAAATGGGGTGGGTTTTACCATTTTAACATCCCTAATTGCAACCTTAAAAGTAGTCCCCATATTCAATCAAATACAAAACCCGACTAAAGAGGTGTTAAAACTACTATTTAGTCTTTATGACCAAACAAAAAACCAGAATGTTATTTTACGGTTTTGTCCTTCGTAAGTCTGAACAGAACAAAAAAAATCTACATATCCGTAGACCTCCTACATAGTCTACTATGTAGACTTATTCTGTAGCCCACTTCGTGATTTGATCTAATGATTTAATTTTTAAAAATATATAGAAATGATTTTTGTGATATTTTTATTAGTCATCAATATAAATGTTAATATGAAGTTTCAAAATATTTATATAATTGGACAATTTAAAAGAATATATATTGATTTGGTAACATGTGTTAGACAATTTTTATGGTTTAGCAACAAAATGTTCTAACATGTTAGAGCAACTCCATCCATTAGGACCTCAAATGGGTACTTGTGATTAAATTATAAGTAAATAAAGTTAAGGACTTAGGTTAGTGGAAATAATTTTTTCCTCCTCCAATGGGAGGACCCCATAGGGGTTCTTTAATAAAAAAATATATATATATTTATATATATTAAAATTGAATGATTGTAAACATGAAACTTGAATTCACATTTTGTATATATAGAATATACAAACCTTGTTAATAAGGGAGATATAGTATGGCTTCACTTCCTCCACGTTTATACGAACTTTGCTTTTGTCGTAGAGATCATACTTGTTAAACACTTTCAGCCACTTCATGTTCTCTCTGTCTTCATCATTCATCAAATGCTTGTATGCTTCTGATTTGTGCAGAGCTGCAAACCCAACAGAAAACCATGAATTAGAACCAGTAGCTGTATAATCTTCACTGTCGTTATCCCAAAAAAGAATGTTAAGAGCAAATATTTATATATGAATTTTACCTCCATCATCTTTGGTGAAACACATTGGTGGTTTTATCCTGAAAACATTCCCATGAAGCCCTCCTTTTCCAACGAGAATGCCAAGTTCTTCATAGAGACAAGAAAGAGTTAGATTCTCGTTACTCAATTTGATGCATTGGCGTTTATTGTTTGTTTACGTACTATCATGTCTTTTCTGCAGATCTTTCAAACGTTGAATACGGTGTGAACCAACTTCAGCGCAATGTGTTTGGCGTCTCTCTTTGTCAATAACGTTTAGAACAGCAAGCCCACCAGCTGAACACACCGGGTTCCCACCAAAAGTGTTGAACTGAATCTTTGTAGCTAAAACACTCGCAATCTCTGGTGTAGTCACCACAGCTTCTAATGGAAATCCATTTCCAATTCCCTGTGAGCAAAACCGGTACCAACGGTCAATGATTAGAGAATAGAGTAAATGAACTCGGCCACAAAGTAATCTAACCAGTGACAACATTGTTGCATTGACACTGACCTTAAATTGAAAATGAAATGGATGATACTCATGATGAGTGCTATACCCATCGTCATCATCATCTTCGTTATTTTCCATCCTTGATCTTTTATCAGCTCCGATCATGACGTTTTCGTCATACAACAACACTATATGCAGATCGTCTTCACTTTCGTTATCCCAATCATCTCCATCTCCTTGTCCTCCATCCCAACTCTTCACCGCTTCTCTTCCTCTTCCACCACCAATCCCCTCCGGCTCCGACAAACACTCGAACTCTCTGTTTCCACCACTAATTCCGTAAAACCCACCACCACCGTCTCTCACCAAAGACTCGTCCTTTACCGGACTCTCCAAATCCTCTCTACTGAAATCCCTAAACCTACCTTCCAATTCATCCCCTCCATGATCGGTTTCCCCAATTCTCAATACCCAATTGGATCTCACCCGCTTCGCTCATATCTTTCCTGGGTCTCCTCACCTGAGAATCGAACGCCGCCGCTTGGTACTGGTCGCCGCCGATTTCTACTAGACCTTGATGGTGATGGAGATTGGTTGGCATTGATCGACGAAGAGTCGAAGAGAGAGACAGGGAAAAGAGAGACAGAGATCGAAGGAGGAAGAGACACGTAAGGGTTCCTTAGCATTTCTTAAAAGCCCATGTTTAGCACCGCTCCTTCCTATTTTTTGCCTTTTTCATTTATTTTTTGCCTCATTTTCTTTAGAACCCCTCCTTTAGGACCATTGATGGAGGTGGTCTTATGTCTTTAGAAGTTAGATTCTTAGGGTTTAGATTTTATATTGATATTTTTTTTTGTTTTATTGTTTTAAATTTGCATATTAGTCTTGATTAGTTTATATTTTATATTTGGATATTTGATATAATAATTGAGACTCTTTTTGATTAACAAACAAATTTAGGGTTTGAATTTCGTGGTTTAAGGTTTGGTAGACTTACAATTCAGTCTACTTTAATTAATGTTTTGAAAGAAATCATTATTTTAAAATTAAATTAAGTTCTTCGAGAATAAAAATGTGAAATCATATATTATAACTATTACAAAAATTAATAATTCATATATAAATTATTAAAACAATAAAGAAAATAGAAAAATAAAAATATGTGTAGACTAACAAAAGAGTCTACTCTCATCGAATTAATGTAACCGAATTTAACCAATTAAATTCTAATCTAATCCAAATTAAATCAAACTTTATTTGAAGGGAATAAATTTAAAATTCTGTCAAAAAAAAAACAAACTTTATTTGTGCAGACCGTGAGAGATTAATTTAACCGAATTTAACTTAACCAGAAAAGTTACCCAACATAGAAATATGATTGTTATGCTTTTGGGTTGAAAAACCCTAATCCACGCCGTTTCTCTCTCTTTGACGATTTCCAGGGAGATTCCCGGCGAACCCTAACCACGCCTTTTACTGTTTTCGCTCTCAAACTAGTCGCCGTCCGCTTTATTGCTCCAATATATTCTCTCCGATAAGGTAAATGTCTTTGGTTTTGTGTCGGTCAGCGTTTAATGCTAAAAAGTAACCACCTTTTACCTTTTTTTTTGTTTCAGATTCGTCCCTCGTGCTGTGCTCATGGATCTGGAGCCTGGTACCATTGACAGTCTCCGATGTGGACCATACGGTCAGACCTTCCATTCCTGATAACTTGTCTTAGGCTGCTAGGTTCGTCCGTCTTAGCCTTCTTCACTGCTTCTCTCAACTGATTCATTATGTTAAAGCTTCGTTCTTTAGCTTTCTTACATTTCCTTTATATGGTTTCGAACAGATTTTGAAGTGGGAAGCATCGTTCAGAGCAATGTCTCCGGCTAAAGGTACGATCTTTACGTTGAATATTCATATTTCACTTGGGTCTTTGAGTGTTTTTAATTTCTTGGAAGACTTGTGTTAAACTCAAAAAGCTAATAAGTGGTCTTAGCTTAATGTTTTGTAATAACGTTTTGTAGGGTACCTAGTCTTGTCTTTTAGGTTCGTGCAGTTATGTTGTCAGAACATTCTAAGTTGTTACAGCTCTCTTGTGTTGTTATTATGTAGTTGGTACGACGAAGAAGGCTGACCAGAAAGCCAAGGCCTTGACGGCTGCAAAGGCAGTGAAGTCTGGCCAAGCTTTCAAGCTTTCAGGACTCTCAAACTCACCACCCCCAGCTGTAAGATTTATGGTCGCATTGTTGCCGTGAGATGTCTTTTGGTTCTATAGTCCATTTTCTTTGTCTGTAGATAGTGAATGTGATTTAGTCATATATCTTCTAATTTTCAATATACTTTGTGTGTTGTGTTGTTGGCTCTCTTTGTTGATCTTTGGTTCTCTAATACTAATGACATTTTACTTTCTTATTATATGGTTCTTCTTGTGAGATGAGTGATTTTCTGAATCCAATGGTTTTGTAGAAGAATAAGATTGTCAAATGCTTTAATAAGTTGAAAGTGTACTGCCTGATCTTTAATACAGAGATATGCTTTATGATTGCTCTGGTGCTGTGAGATGCCTCTTCGTTTTATACTTGATATGCTCTGTAGATGATGAACATGATTTGGTCATTGTTTCGAATAGCAAGTCTTGCAATTCTCCACCGATTGATGCTTTCGCCATATTTACATAAACCTCATGTGCTGTGTTGTTTGCTCTGTTTGTTAATCTCTGGTCATTTGATTGATGTCATCATCACACTAAATCTTAAGCTATTATTCTCTTATACCGATGGCATATTACTTTCTGATTTTAGGATATGGTGGTTATATAAAAGAGCATATTGCTTTAGTTAGTTGAAAGTGTACTGTTCAGATCTTTATTATAATGATATCTTCGAGCTCTGTTGTTGTGCTTACGTTTGTGTATGTGTATATGGCTAGGATGTATTCTCCTGTTCATTGATCTTCACAGCTTTTATTTTTATGATTTGTTGGCTTTAATGAATCAATTCCTTGCTCTTGACTAAAAGATTAATTCTGGCAGCATTTACTGTCTTTTTAGGTTCATGTTGTACCATATGGTGGTGCAACATCGATTGAGGGTCACACTTCTTGGTGGTCTTGTTTTAGCCAGCCTGGATTAGAAGACCAAGAAACTAAGCTCATCACAACTCTACAATAAGTCAAACCAAGAAGTTGATGCATTTCTTGTTTTACTTTATAGTTTGAAAGAAGAGTTTTTTGCTAAATGTTTGGAAGAAGAGTTGCGAGTTTTATTTGTATTTAATCGCTATATAATCTTTTTGGTTCTCTTTTACTCAACTGTATTAACAATTGTGATTTCTTACGAGTTTTTAAAACCTCCATGAGTTGGATTAAAATTGTGATGTGTTTATGAGTTTTTCAAACCTCCATGAGTTGATTAGTTTCTTAACGATCACTAACTTTAATGCAATGTTTGACACATCTGACATTCTGTGTTTGGTATGATAGATATTTTTTGTTCTTAGGGTTGACATATTTAATAACACCAGAACGCAGCACAACACTTTCTCTTAGCCATTTCATTCATGTTTACCTTGTTCCTCACGTCGACTTGTGTTGTACTGTGATTTTGTATAAGAATGATGTATTATGGTTGTAACAAAAATTTCATGTTTGATAAAATTATAAACGTAGATTTACAAAAAAGTCTATATTTACTAGCTAACGACATACTCAAATAAAAAAAATTGATAGTTTCATAATTATAAAAGATTATCTTTTTAAAATAGTTCAGGACTATTAGTATTAACTAAAACATATTTTCAAAAAATAAAATCTTGAAAATACATTATGAATAATACATAAATTCATTTTTTAAAAATAAATTTTCTTACGTAGACTTTTTTGTCTAAAAATAAATAGACTTTTGTAGACTGTCATGCATGTTTACTGTTCGGGTTAGTTTTTGCAATTGCAAAATTCACAGGTTATTATCTGTATTTTAAAAAAAGTTATGATTTTATACGTGTTGACTTTCTTTTCAGTCTACATTTTGAAAAGATTAGTTTGTGCAATTGACCATAATTCACCCCGGATTTGATTTTAAAAGTAGACTTCATATACAGTCTACATTTTATTTTATTTTTGGGAACATGTTAGTTTTTACAATTGACCAAGTTTGACTTTCTACAAATAGACTGAGAAGAACGTCTACACACGTGTAAACATCATCTGAAGTCTACTCAAAAATCCGATGGGTTAGTTTTGCATTTAACCAAAATAAAATAGTATACTTCATAAGCAGTCTACTTTTTTTCCTGAGTTTAGTAGACTGAATAGGAAGTATACACTTCTTTTATTTTTTAATCCTCGTCGACTTTTTAACATTTTAGTCAAATACTAAACTAACCTATTCAACGAAGTCAAAGTTTGGGTCAAATGCAAAACTGACATTTTGTAGACTTTCCAAGCAGTCTACATTGTGTAGACTGTCGAGGAAGTCTACTTTGAAAAGTCAAAAGTTTGGTCAAATGCAAAACTAACCTCTTTTATGTAGACTTCTTAGTAAGTCTATGCATTTTTTTTTGTTATTAAAGGAAAAAACGTAGACTTCCAAGAAAGTCTTCTTTACAAAAAAAATTATTTTTGTCAATTGTAAAACTAATTTGTGCGCTGACTTGTAGACCACAACATAAGTCTACACTTATGTGTAGACATACAAAATAGTCTACTATCGCGACACATATCTGGAAAATGACGAAAATCATGTAAATAGTTACCTTTTTCCGGTGTAAAGCTCGTTTTCACCCTCTTCCATCGCCCAAGCTCCAAATATGAGCAAAAAGAAGCAACTTTGACGACTCACAACAAAATACACTCGAAAATTTGAAGTTGTGCTATGAAAATGAAAGATGAAAGTTTTTAGATGAAAATGGAGAGGAAATGAGAGAAAATGAAGAATTGTTTGTTTAGAAACACAAAAAATGGTTAAAAATTGAATTGTAGAGGTTTAAAGAACTCAAAAATGGTTACTAATGGTGGTTGGAAAATTGATGATAATGGCATTGTTGTAAATAAGAAGAAATGTCTAGGGTGTTATAAGGTTTTTAGCATTTTTGAAATACTTATAAAATAAATTAATAATGGCAGTTTTGTAAATAACTCAAAAACATAGAAATGAATAGAAACTTTCAATGGTGAATAGTAATGACAAAAAAAGTTGGTTTTGGGGTTGAATTGAATTTGTAGGTTGGTTTTGAAATCATCCCAAAAAAATATCAATCAATGTTATTGTAAATACTCAATTTCAACAGATACGATTTATAGTATGTATAACATGTGATCACCACCATATGATGCAGGATTCCAGAAATTGTAAGCATGTCATTCACATGTTTAGAATGCTCATTGAGGGTTTAGGAGCATAAAGTAAAACATAAACATTCAAGATTCAGAAAAAACAGTCAATAAACATTAAAGAGGGAAACACAAAATACAAACAATCAATATTCAAAGAAATAATAATACAATCGGGAATTCGACCAAAAAAACCTCAACTTTGCACGAATTACCAAAAGAAACATGAACTTTTGGGCTGACCAAATAAAACACAAACTTTTCATTGACTTGATAATTAATTAATAATGTTTTCGTTGACTTGCCAATTTAGCACGCCGTCAGCAAATTTAACAGAAAAATTTGACGGAAGTCGTTTTACATGATTTGAAAAAAAACAAGTAGACACTTGGATTCAAACTCGGGTTGCTTGGATCAAATGACAAGGTATTTTACCACTAGGCTAGTGGCACTTCTAATGAAGTTACTAACTCATTTAATTTTATTTGGTACTGACTGAATATAAAAAAAAAATTCTCTAAAAATAAAGAAAATTTTAATAAAATTAATTTTGAATAAATTTTTTCTTTAAAAAATTAAAAATCTTCCAAAATTTTCATTTAAAAAAAAAATTCCAAAAAATTTAAAAATTCAAAGAAAATGCAAAAAAAAAATAAAGTTACAATTATCAGCTAAAAATTAAAATCGTACTCATAATGGGTAAAATATTTATTCTAAGAATTTTAATTTAATTTTAATATGTGAGTATCTTTTTATGTGTTAATTAATTTCAATTTTTAGCAATTATTTTCTAAAGAAATTTTTTTTTTAATGTTTTTTTAAAAAATCATTATTTTTAGAATTTATTTTTGGTCAAAATTTTTTATTTTTAATTTTAATTTCAAATTTAATTTTATAAAAAAATTCTTTATTTTTCAATTTTTTAGAATTTTAAAGATCTTTATAAGTTTTTAGAGAATTTTATTATATTCAATTAGTACCAAATAAAAATAAATATGTTAGTAAGTACATGGAAAGTATCACTAGCCCAGCGGTAAAATACCTTGTCATTCGATCCAAGCAATCCGAGCTCAAATCTAGGGTCTACTTGTTTTTATTTTCAAATCATGTAAAATGAACGACGTCGTTTCAGTTAACGCCAACATTTAACGTCTAGTTAACACTGTCTTAACTGTGGATTAACGGTGTGCTAATATGGCCAGTCAATCTTAAGTTGCTTAATAAACTAAAAAATCAATAAAAGTAGAGTAATTTTTTGGCCAGGTTCGTGTACATGTTTCTTTTGGTAATTCGTGCAAAGTTGAAGTTTTTTTTGGCCGAATTCCCTAATACAATCTATAGTCTTTCATATGTGTTGATCTACAAGAGACTAAGATACATTCAAATCATTAAAGATTACTAACGCTATTTAATGACTGAAGGCTAAGAGTATAACACAAAACGGAAACACTTAAAACTTAAGGAAACTATACACCACAATATGCAGTCTCTCACCTAGTCTCTCACCTACTTAAATCTAAAAGAGACTCCAAGATACATTCATTTCACAAACCTAGAGACCTTACAATACATGCAATAGAGATTACAAAAACTGTCAAAATAGAAAGCAATGTTCCAATATATCAAAATAGAATATCTACCAGTTCACGATGGATATGTTAGAAATCAATTTCTAGACCCTCACAGATGCTATACCAATGAAAGAAATGTTAACAAATCAGGTTAAAATAAAATTTCAGTTAAAAAATAGAGCTTAGATAATCATTTCCAGTTTCTTTAGTTCATGACTGTAAATTCAATATTTTAAAAAGAATTTGATTTGTGTTAGGCCACTGCTTAAAATGAATTTAGATTATTCCTCAGATCTAGGCCACAGATGGAGTATCATGTAAATGTACGACACATTTGATTACTATTAAGTTAATGGGTAAGATCTAGTTAAGGAAATATGTAAAACATATAATTAACATATTATAAAATGAATAGACGTAGATGTGTCTTAAACAAAATATGCATATAGTCTCTTCCAAATAAGGTTGAGAAATGATATAGAAAAGAGTCTAGAAATCAATTGATCAAATAGCTAACTATATTCTAAAGAGTAACTAAAATAGAATAATATAAGAAATAGTTCATAGACCATATGATAAACCAACCAAAATGCAAGAAAATTCTAACACGCAGCTAAAAGAAATTACATAAACATTATTGTTTATGTACATAACATTAAAATTTAAATGATCTATTTTAAATAACAACTCAGTTTATTTTTCGCTAAAGATTACAGCTGAATCTATCTACAATAGCTCTAAAGCGTGAACTCTCAAATGAATTTAGTTTAACAATCAATCACATTATGCTGTTCCTTAGATTCATAACCTAGACTATTATTATTTTATGTAACAGTAATTCAATGTGATACTTTGCCTAACAACGAACAAAAAATTGGATGATTTTGTACATAAGCTAGAGTAAAGAATATCCAGAAAAGGAATATGTTAGTCGAACTAAAGAGAAGAGAAGATCAGAACACATATTCAACATGCTTACAACTAGACTTTATATACGGCTACTTTGTTGAATTTGACATCAATCATAAAAAAAAATCTAGAAACAACAATTTCACATTCTAATAACTCCACACACTGATTCAATAGATTTCTAAGCTACATTGACTCTTAAAACAAGGAGACCAAGAGACATACATACATACACACGTATATAACAAAGAATTATCAATCAAAATTGTAAAAAAAAACTCAGTTTCAACAGTTACAATTTATACATGTGAGACATGTGAGCATCATGATGTGATACAAAATTCAAAAATTGTAAATATATCATTTCACATCATCAGCATAACACAAAACAGAAACACTCAAGAAAACTACTACCACGGTCTGAAGGAATCTCTCACCTGCGTTGATTTATAAGAGACTCCAAGATATATCCATTTTATAAAATAAGAAATCTTTATGATACATACAAGCATCAAACAATAAAACAATCAAGATAAAGACTACTACTAACATTGTAAACATAGTAATCAATGTTCCAACACCAGAAAATAAGATCTACCTTTTCATGAACGAATATATTAGCAATCCATTTCTAGAATCTGGTAGATGCAAAATCAATGATGTTAGTAATGATATCAAAATAGTTTTCTAAGAAACATTTTTGATGTTTAAATTGTCTAAATTATTTAATTTTATGTATTTGTCAACTATCGTTAAGTAAAAAATTTCTACAATCTTACATATACTACATTAATGAGAAAATGTTGTCAAGACTCAGAAACCAAGGGATAGACACAAGTACAATAACATGGAAACTCAAGTTAACATATACAAATAGAAGCTAACGTAGTAATCATCAACGTGTAATACATAATTGTAAAGATGTCATTTCACATATAGTGTAACACAAAACACAAACCATCAAAATATTCAAAGAAATTAATACTATAATCTGTTGATCTACAAGAGGCTCTAAGATACACTCATTTATAAAATGAAAGACCTTATAATACATACAAGCATCAAACTATAAAAAATTACTAACACAGTTTAAAATGATCACTGAAGGCTAGGAGTATAATACAAAATAGAAACACTCAAAATTTAAGGTAACTAAACCACAAAATGAAGGAGTCTCTCACCTACTTTGATCTAAAACAGACTCCAAGATACACTCATTTATAAAATGAAAGACCTTATAATACATACAAGCATCAAACTATAAAAATTACTAACACAGTTTAAAATGATCACTGAAGGCTAGGAGTATAATACAAAATAGAAACACTCAAAATTTAAGGTAACTAAACCACAAAATGAAGGAGTCTCTCACCTACTTTGATCTAAAACAGACTCCAAGATACATTCATTACACGACCTTATAATACACGCAATAGAGATTACAAACACCGTAAACATACAAAGTAATGTTCCAATATATCAAAATAGAATATCTACCAGTTCATCAATGGATATGTTTAGCAATCAATTTCTAGACTCTGGTAGATGCAAAATCAATGATGTTAGTAATGATATCAAAATAGTTTTCTAAGAAACATTTTGATGTTTAAATTGTCTAAATTATTTAATTTTATGTATTTGTCAACTATCGTTAAGTAAAAATTTCTACAATCTTACATATACTACATTAATGAGAAAATGTTGTCAAGACTCAGAAACCAAGGGATAGACACAAGTACAATAACATGGAAACTCAAGTTAACATATACAAATAGAAGCTAACGTAGTAATCATCAACGTGTAATACATAATTGTAAAGATGTCATTTCACATATAGTGTAACACAAAACACAAACCATCAAAATATTCAAAGAAATTAATACTATAATCTGTTGATCTACAAGAGGCTCTAAGATACACTCATTTATAAAATGAAAGACCTTATAATACATACAAGCATCAAACAATAAAACAATCAAGATAAAGACTACTACTAACATTGTAAACATAGTAATCAATGTTCCAACACCAGAAAATAAGATCTACCTTTTCATGAACGAATATATTAGCAATCCATTTCTAGAATCTGGTAGATGCAAAATCAATGATGTTAGTAATGATATCAAAATAGTTTTCTAAGAAACATTTTTGATGTTTAAATTGTCTAAATTATTTAATTTTATGTATTTGTCAACTATCGTTAAGTAAAAAATTTCTACAATCTTACATATACTACATTAATGAGAAAATGTTGTCAAGACTCAGAAACCAAGGGATAGACACAAGTACAATAACATGGAAACTCAAGTTAACATATACAAATAGAAGCTAACGTAGTAATCATCAACGTGTAATACATAATTGTAAAGATGTCATTTCACATATAGTGTAACACAAAACACAAACCATCAAAATATTCAAAGAAATTAATACTATAATCTGTTGATCTACAAGAGGCTCTAAGATACACTCATTTATAAAATGAAAGACCTTATAATACATACAAGCATCAAACTATAAAAAATTACTAACACAGTTTAAAATGATCACTGAAGGCTAGGAGTATAATACAAAATAGAAACACTCAAAATTTAAGGTAACTAAACCACAAAATGAAGGAGTCTCTCACCTACTTTGATCTAAAACAGACTCCAAGATACATTCATTACACGACCTTATAATACACGCAATAGAGATTACAAACACCGTAAACATACAAAGTAATGTTCCAATATATCAAAATAGAATATCTACCAGTTCATCAATGGATATGTTTAGCAATCAATTTCTAGACTCTAACGGATGCTATACCTGAAAGAAATGTTGACAAGTCAAGTTAAGATAAAATTTCAGTTAAAAATGGAGCTTATATAATCATTTCCAGTTTCTTTAGCTTGCCTATCTATAACTTAATTTAAGTTGTAAATTTTTCATATGTACAAATACCAATTTACAAGAGAAAAGGTCAAGAAAAGCATATACCTGCCTGAACAAAGCCTTGGCGTCAATTAACAGCTTTTGAAGCACAAACCTAAACAATTGAAACTAGTCTTTACTTAATATATATGTCTCCTTGTGATTTTCATCAATTAAATTACAAACAAGTTTGAAAAAGAACACTCATACCTGAGAAAATTCAGAATGTATAATAACAAAGAGATCTGCTACACATCAATGAGCACATTCTGAAGCACACGCATACCTGAGAAAATAAGAATTAATTAGTCTAAGCTTTGGGTAATAAAGTATAAATCAGAAAATCAGAGTTGTGGCTAGTAAAAGCAATAACTCTGTTTAAGATTCAAACTCTTAGTCTAACGACTTTAATAAGCCGTGGGTAACTCACAATCTTTGTCTTAAAGACTTTATAAGTTGTGAGTAACTCATAATCTTTGTCTTGCAGACTTTCATAAGCTGTGGACTCAAAGTCTTTGTCTAAAGACTGTACAAGCCATGGGTAACTAACTCAGTCTTTGTCTAAAGACTTTACAAGCCTTGGGTAACTAACTCAGTCTTTGTCTAAAAGATTTACTGCAGGATGTGAGTACAAACTGTCTGTCTCAAGACTTTTCTTAAGCCGTGGGTAACAAACTCGTCTTTGTCTAAAGACTGTACAAGCCGTGGGTAACTCACAATCTTTGTCTTAAAGACTTTATAAGCCGTGGGTAACTCACAGTTTTTGTCTAAAGACTTTACAAGCCTTGGGTAACTAACTCAGTCTTTGCCTAAAACTTTTCATAAGCCGTGGATAGATATTGTCTAAAGATTCTTCATAAGCCGTTTTCATCTGAATCTTTGTCTATAGAATTTTCATAAGCGGTGTGTAAACAAGCGAGTCAAAGTCTTATCTAAAAAATTTCGTAAGCCGTGGGTAACTCACAATCTTTGTCTTAAAGATTTTATAAGCCGTGGGTAACTCACAATTTTTTGTATAAAGAGTTTACAAGCCGTGGGTAACTCACAGTTTTTGTCTAAAGACTGTACAAGCCGTGGGTAACAAACTCAAGTCGTTTTCAACTCATGATTTTTATTTAAAGACTTTATAAGCCGTGGGTAACTACTGTAAGTAATACATTCTCAAACATATTTTGCTTTAGACATGCACTACCACCAACCAATAGTTGTTGGGGCTATGGTTTAACGACTTTATAAGTCGTGGGTAACTCACAATCTTTGTCTTAAAGATTTTATAAGCCGTGAGTAACTCAAAGTCTTATCTAAAGACTTACATAAGCTGTGGGTAACTCAGAATCTTTGTCTTAAAGATTTTATAAGCCGTGGGTAACTGACTCAGTCTTTGTCTAAAGACTCTTCATAAGCAGTTTTCAACTCAGTCTTTGTCTAAAAGATTTACTGCAGGATGTGAGTACAAACTGTCTGTCTCAAGACTTTTCTTAAGCCGTGGGTAGATAGTGTCTAAAGACTCTTCATAAGCAGTTTTCAACTCAGTCTTTGCCTAAAACTTTTCATAAGCCGTGGGTAGATAGTGTCTAAAGACTCTTCATAAGCAGTTTTCAACTCAGTCTTTGCCTAAAACTTTTCATAAGCCGTGGATAGATATTGTCTAAAGATTCTTCATAAGCCGTTTTCATCTGAATCTTTGTCTATAGAATTTTCATAAGCGGTGTGTAAACAAGCGAGTCAAAGTCTTATCTAAAAAAATTTCGTAAGCCGTGGGTAGATAGTGTCTAAAGACTCTTCATAAGCAGTTTTCAACTCAGTCTTTGTCTAAAGACTTTACAAGCCTTGGGTAACTAACTCAGTCTTTGTCTAGAGACTGTACCGTGTACCGTTTGTCATTTTATCCATCAATATATTCCTTGTTTTGTCTGTTTAAAGACGTTCTTGTAATTCGTTGGTCCTCTTATCAACCATTTGTCAAATCTAAAGACTTTTATGCTAGCCATGGCTCTTTTGATCTATCCAAGGTTTCATAGCCTTTGTCTAAAAGACTGTACAAGCCGTGGGTAACTCACAGTTTTTGTCTAAAGACTTTTCTTAAGCCGTGGGTAACTCACAATCTTTGTCTTAAAGATTTTATAAGCCGTGGGTAGATAGTGTCTAAAGACTCTTCATAAGCAGTTTTCAACTCAGTCTTTGCCTAAAACTTTTCATAAGCCGTGGGTAGATAGTGTCTAAAGACTCTTCATAAGCAGTTTTCAACTCAGTCTTTGCCTAAAAACTTTTCATGAGCCGTGGTTAGCAATATTTTCTAAAGCTCTTCATAAACCATTTTCAACTCATGATTTTTATTTAAAGACTTTATAAGCCGTGGGTAACTCACAGTTTTTTTGTCTAAAGACTTTACAAGCCTTGGGTAACTAACTCAGTCTTTGTCTAGAGACTGTACAAGCCGTGGGTAACAAACTCGTCTTTGTCTAAAAGACTGTACAAGCCGTGGGTAACAAACTCAAGTCGTTTTCAACTCATGGTTTTTGTTTAAAGACTTTATAAGCCGTGGGTAACTCACAATTTTTTTTGTATAAAGAGTTTACAAGCCGTGGGTAACAAACTCCGCTTTGTCTAGAGACTGTACAAGCCATGGGTAACTAACTCAGTCTTTGTCTAGAGACTGTAGAAGCCGTGGGTAACTGACTCAGTCTTTGTCTAGAGACTGTACCGTGTACCGTTTGTCATTTTATCCATCAATATATTCCTTGTTTTTGTCTGTTTAAAGACGTTCTTGTAATTCGTTGGTCCTCTTATCAACCATTTGTCAAATCTAAAGACTTTTATGCTAGCCATGGCTCTTTTGATCTATCCAAGGTTTCATAGCCTTTGTCTAAAAGATTTACTGCAGGATGTGAGTACAAACTGTCTGTCTCAAGACTTTTCTTAAGCCGTGGGTAACTACTGTAAGTAATACATTCTCAAACATATTTTGCTTTAGACATGCACTACCACCAACCAATAGTTGTTGGGGCTATGGTTTAACGACTTTATAAGTCGTGGGTAACTCACAATCTTTGTCTTAAAGATTTTATAAGCCGTGAGTAACTCAAAGTCTTTATCTAAAGACTTACATAAGCTGTGGGTAACTCAGAATCTTTGTCTTAAAGACTTTATAAGTTGTGAGTAACTCATAATCTTTGTCTTGCAGACTTTCATAAGCTGTGGACTCAAAGTCTTTGTCTGTAAACTTTATAAGCTGTGGGTAACTCTCAATCTTTGTCTTAAAGACTTTATAAGCCGTGGGTAATTCCCAATCTTTGTCATAAAGACTTTAAATTGTGGGTAACTCAAAGTCTTTGTCTAAATACTTTACAAGCCGTGGATAACTCACAATCTTTGTCTTAAAGATTTTATAAGCCGTGAGTAACTCAAAGTCTTTGTCTAACGACTTTAATAAGCCGTGGGTAACTCAAAGTCTTTGTCTAACGACTTTAATAAGCCGTGGGTAACTCAGAATCTTGTCTTAAAGACTTTATAAGTCATGAGGTACTCATAATCTTTGTCTAAAAGAGTTCATAAGCTGTGGACTCAAAGTCTTTGTCTAAATACTTTACAAGCCGTGGGTCACAATCTTTGTCTTAAAGATTTTATAAGCCGTGAGTAACTCAAAGTCTTTGTCTACAGACTTTAATAAGCCGTGGGTAACTCAGAATCTTGTCTTAAAGACTTTATAAGTCGTGAGGTACTCATAATCTTTGTCTTAAAGACTTCATAAGCTGTGGGTTCAAAGTCTTTGTCTGTAAACTTTATAAGCCGTGGGTAGCTCCCAATATTTGTCTTAAAGACTTCATAAGCGGTGGGTTTCAATTCATAGTCATTGTCTAAAGACTTTATAAGCCGTGGTTAACTCAAAATCTTTGTCTTGAAGAATTCATAAGACGTGGGTAACTTCTATCTTTGTCTTAAAGACTTCATTAGCCGTGGGTTCAAAGTCATTGTTTTAAAATCTTTTTCTTGAAGACTTCATAAGTTGTGGGTTCAAAGTCATTGTGTAAAGACTTTATAAGCCGTGGGTAACTCCCAATCTTTGTTTTTTAAAGACTTCATAAGCCGTGGGTAACACAAAGTCTTTGTCTAAATACTTTACAAGCCGTGGGTAATTCACATTCTTTGTCTTAAAAACTTTATAAGTCGTGGGTTACTCTCAATTTAGTCTTAAAGACTTCATAAGCCGTGGGTTCAAAGTCATTGCCTAAAATCTTTGTCTTGAAGACTTCATAGGCTGTGTTCAAAGTTATTGTCTAAAGACTTTATAAGCCGTGGGTAGCTCCCAATCTTTGTCTTAAAGACTTCATAAGCCATGGGTAATTCAAAGTCTTTGTCTAAATACTTTACAAGCCGTGTGTAACTCACATTTTTTGTATTAAATATTTTGTAAGCCGTGGGTAACTCAAAGCCATTGTCTAAAGACTTTACAGTGTACTTTTATCCATCCAATATACACATTCATTGTCTTTGACTCTCTAAAGACTTTTTTTTTTGGTAAGCCGTCGGTCGTTATGATCCATCCAACGTTTCTTAGTCTCTATCTTAAGACATTTTTGTTGTTGTACGCCGTGGGTCATTTGATCTATCCAACATTTCATAGTCTCTGTCTAAAGAATTTTCTTTTAAGCCCTTTGTTGTTTATGTAAGCCGTGGGTAAACTAAAGAATGTCGTCATACTTTTCATTCTTTGCTTAGACATGCACTACCACACAACCAATAGTTGTTGGGGATATGGTTTTGATTTTCTCAGGGTCTGGACATCAGGCAACGGGACAATGTCCCCAAATACAAATCTGACAGACACACTATCAGATTAGTGTCTCTGCCTATGATCTTTTTGGGACTTAATAAAACCAAAGGCCAAGTAAGCTCGGAAACAAATCAGTAAAAACAGAGGAAAAGCGCTTATCTGTTTTGCTGATTCAAACGTGTCTTCAATTGTCTCAGAGATCCTCTTCAGAGATGATGCACTAGTATCTGTCAGTGCTGGGTTCTCTCCACGCAAACATTCTGTATAAAGAAAAAAAGAAACAGAAACAGAGAGACATTATCATTTGTATTGGTGATAACAGCCGACAGAACAAACTTGCAACTCAAAACAAATCTCTGTCTCAATATTAGCTTCCTATGTCTATTCGCATCAACCTTTTAATTAAAAGTAATCATTCAATAAGTAATCTTTCAAAAGTAATATATATAGAGCAATCAGCTATTGTGATAATAAATCAAGTAGATTCGAACGCATCTACTCTATTCACTTTCTATAATCGATCTTTAAGTCCTGATATTGATAATATCCATCAGTAAAACATCAAATACCCCAAATCTAAAACACGATCAAACTTTACAGTAGATCGAACTCTAGGATAAGACAGAGAGTCAAGTACCTCAACGGCGGTTTCACGCGGAGTCAAGCGCTTCCCATGTAGATTCAACATCACTACAAAGATTAAACAAAGAAGGATTCAGGGATCGTGAAACCCTAAAACGTAATCGCAAAGTGGATGATGAAACCCAACTGATCGCAACAGTTTCACGCAAACCCTAAAACAAGATAAGAACGAAACAGAGACAAATTCATGATCTAACTATTACATAAATCGGAAAAAGACGTATTAATCTAAGAATCTCACCTGTTCCTCCGCATGTACAAATCTTCGAAGATAGTAGAAGATAGAGAAAGAGAGACTTTGTCATTGAGAGAGAGAAGAGAGACTCTGCTTTTATTTATGTATGATGATGCATCGTCGCGTCTTTGTTAATTTTCTAACGGATACATTTACGGTTTACCAGCATATTAAGATCAAACACCAAAATCGAACCGGTTTAAGAGACGTTGTATACCTTAATCGGATGGTCATGTTCCGGTTATAGCGCACGATTTAACTTCTCTCTCCATCGACTGTCCAACATATTAGATGGGCTTCAGCAAAGCCCAGTAAAGCAAATTAATTCAAATTTCAAAAGTTTAAACTCCACGTTCTCTCTCTTCCTTCCCTTCGTCAATGGCGAATTCAAACTCATACCTAACCACACCCACTAAAACCCCATCTTCACGTAGAAACAATCGGTCCCAATCGACGATGCAATCTCACTCCCAGTCCCAGGATCCGGCCACTTCGGAGTCGAGGTCACGATTCGAAGCCTACAACCGTCTCCAGGCAGCCGCGCCGTCCTCTGATTCTCCAGATGGTTCATGATGTATCAGCGTCAGAGCCATGATGCAGATTTCAGGTAAACGGATTCTCTCTCTCGTAACTATCATCTTTCGATTGCTTTGTTAGAGAAGAAGAATATTCGTGTTGAGTTTGGTGAGTTTTTGATTTGGTAGGATGAAAGAGTATGGAAGTCCGATCGTTTCGGCTACGGCAGTAGCAGATGTGATTAGATCTAGAACGGAGGTGCTTTTGAGGAAGACGAAGACTGCAGTTTTGCCTAAGCCGACTGTGATGAGAGCTGAGTATGCTCATTCTCCCAATCTTACTATCATCGATACTCCTGGCTTTGTTCTTAAGGTAGCTCAGATTTTGATTTCCGGTTAAGGGTTAATATTCAATTTTGGTTAAGAGTTTAGTTCAATTTCAATTTGGTACAAATTTCGATTATCATTTAGAGGTTTGGCGATTGATTTTTTGCAAAATTGTCATTTGAATATTTCTCACTAACACTTGTGTGTGTGTGTGTGTGCAGGCGAAGAAAGGAGAGCCTGAAACGACGCCGGATGAAATTCTATAGATGGTCAAGTCACACTGGCTTCTCCTCCACATCACATTCTCTTGTTCATTCAGCAGAGCAGTGTGGAGTGGTGCTCTTCTTTGTGGCTGGATGCAGTTCGTGAGATTGATTCAGGCTTCCGAAGGACAATTGTCGTTGTCTCCAAGTTTGATAATCGCCTCAAGGTACTACTAGAATGTTTGAACACACAATCACTTAAGTTGATGATTCTTTGTCCTGATTCGAGTTTCCAATCACTTGCAGGAGTTTGATGATCGTGGTGAAGTTGATCGTTACCTCAGTGCTAGTGGGTACCTTGGGGAGAACACTCGTCCTTACTTTGTGGCATTGCCAAAAGACAGAAGCACCGTCTCAAATGATGAGTTTCGTCGACAGATAGCTCATGTGGACATGGAAGTTATAAGGCATTTACGAGAGGGAGTGGTTCAGGTTCTAAGGTGTTGAAGTTGGGTTTAAGACTTATGGTTTTGATTTGGGGTTTAGGGTTTATTGTATTTTGTTTAGGGCTTAGGGTTTGTGATTTTGTTAGAGTTAATACATTATAGTTTAGGGTGAACGGACAAGTTATCCGGTTAACAAGATACATAACTGTATAAGAAATCAGTTTTCTAGACAATTTGTTAATATTTGCCGCATTTGTCTCGTCTTATATGAGCTCTGCCATAACTCTCAGTCCTTAACATATTTTTTTTCTTTGCTCCTCAAAACATGCATTCACTCCAAGTAGATATTTGATATTCGATAATGGAATGGAATTTTGTCAAAAGACAGCTTGAAATTCACAATCTTTGGTTGTGATTGGTGACAATTAATTCGCGTATTTGAGTGCGGAATTTTCAGAAACGCACTTCAGTTACCATTCACAATTCTTCCTTACATACGTGCGGTTTTTTAAAAAGGAAATACGAAAACCGCACTCACCAAAATTGTGTTATAACATAGTGGATAGTAGTCAAAAACCGCCCACGTCTTATAAGCCGCGGTTTTTCTAAAAAACGCACTCAAGCTTTTTGAAAATTATATTTTAATAAAATACAATATATAGTTACATTACATTTAAAGTTTTATTCATTAGTTAGTATTTTAAAACATGCGATCCTTTTGTTTATTATGGTTAAGGGTTTAAAGTAATTTAATTACAATATGGTCCGGCAAAAAACGCCTTTACGTAGTGAGGTTTTTGTTTTGACTAATTCTTGGGTTCACCCCATAGGATAGGTTTACCAACCAATAAGATTTCACTATTTTATATTCAGTATCTTTTTACTATTTTATATTTAGTATCTTTTTAAAAAGGAAATAAAATATTATCAAACTATCTTATATTTTTAAAATAAAAATAAATAAAAACAATAATAGTTGCAAAAAATAATGATTTTTAAAAAAAAATATATATTTTTAATACCGTCAGCAAAACACGAAACCCTAAACCTTAAATCCTAAACCCTAAACCATAAATCCTAACCTCCAAACCTTTAGATAAATCATAAATCCTAAATCTTTGCATTTAAATCCAAGGGTTTAGGGTTTACCCAAGGGTTTAGGGGTTAGGATTTAGGGTTTAGGGTTTATTGTTTAGTGTTTTGCTGACGGTGTTAAAAATATTTTTAAAAAAAAAAATCAAAGATCTAGGATTTATCCAAGAGTTTAGGGTTTATCCAATGGTTTACAGTTTAGGATTTTGGGTTTAGGGTTTAGTGTTTTGCTGACTGCGTTAAAAATATTTTAAAAAAAATCAAAGAATTAGAATTTATCCAAAGTTTTAGCGTTCATCCAAGGATTTAGGGTTTAGGGTTTTAGGTTTAGGGTTTAGTGTTTTTCTGACGATATTAATTTTTTTTTAATTATTTTTTTTGCAACTATTATTTTTTATTTACTTTTATTTTAAAAACATAATCTAACTTTACAATATTTTGTTTCAATTTTTATAAGATACTGAATATGAAATAATGAAATTCTATTGGTTGATGAATCTAGAGGTTCACCTTAGGGGGTGAATTTAAGAATAACTTAGTTAATATTTTTATTTAAGTATATTTGTTAGTGATACGTGAAATAATCTTTATCAATGTATCACTCTTTCATTTTTTGTATGTGTATTCTAAACCAAAGAGATTTTTTTCCTCACGTACTTATCAAACAACATAAATATTTTTTAAAGTATGATTTGTAGATCATAAAATTTATAAAATATAAATTAAAAATTGTGATATGATATTAACATAATTAGCGTTAGTAAAATTGGTTAGTAATGATGTTAAATAATTATTGTAAACTGAAGTACTTATGCAAGTGATGAAATCAAATGTATTAGTCCTATTTATAAATATTAATATATTTATGACAAACTCAAGTGATCGGTGACTTTAGGTTATATAAATATTAGTTATTACATAAAATATAAATTTTAAGTATTTCATTATATTATTTTAATATATTTTATTTTCTATATCATTATTATTTTTTTTTTTTAAATTATTCAATACCGCAAATATATATTGTCACCAATCAAACAATATTTCGCACCGCTTTTTACCGTAAACCACACTTGTATCGTACCGCATTGTAATTTTGCAAGAATCGCAGTTGCACCGTCCCGCACTTCAATTCCGTACCATTTTTATTACTAATTCCGCCGTAACCATTCGGAGTCTTTATCTTTATATTCTTTTTAGAGTCTCTATTATCAACTCGACCAGTGGCGGAGGGAGAAATTTTTGTGTCATGGGTCAATATAAATTTGAACATTAAATATTATGCGTTACAAAAATATCAATTGCAATAACAAGAAGCTGAATATGTATCTCGGGGGTCATACGGTACGTAACATAAATTAAAATACACCATCATACACCACTAATTAACTATATGTATACACCAACAAAATAAAAGTCATGTGGGTCAAGTGACTCTCCTCCCAATGAATTGGCTCCGCCACTGAACTCAACTTCTAAACTTATATCACCATCTCTCTTCAGTGATAGTCATTCCTTGTGTTAGCCCTTTCTTCAGTATCTCCCGAGATATTCCAATAAAATCTTAACTCATGTGGTTTGACCTGACTCTTTAGCTTCATCTCACAATTTTGGTATCCTCAACTCTTGTTGTGAATAACGTGACGCTCTCAACTCTTCATTTCCGGCAGAGGCGGACCGAGAGTCCCCCGACTAATTTTTTATTTTCTTTAATAAATACTATAAAGTCTATAAAAGGGTCCCGAACCCAAAACTTAAATACAGTGGAAAAAAACGCAAGACACATGATTTCAAGAGAAGCAGTCTCTAGCCCTAATTTTCTTAAGTTACTTGTATCTAAAGCAACAAAATATCACAGAAACCAGATACAGGTTTCCTGCTAAGAGAAGAACCTCTGGAAAAAAATTATAGTGTTTATTGATAAGTAACGATATCTGATTTAGATAGCCCTAAAACCATAGAGACAATATATATGACTGAAGAAAAAAAGGGAAATAAAAGTGACTCGCAGGTAAGACCGAGCCGTACAAATATTTATTATATTTCCAATTAGAATTGGCCGTACGGGCGAGAATTATAATAAAATTATTAATTTATATTAATATCATGAAACATTTTAAAAAACATGATGGATTGACTACAATATTATAAACAAATAAATTATGGACAGATTTCTGAACATTGTGTTTAGTTTGATTCAGTTTTAGCTGGATCTATTTTGTGTTCGGTTCGGTCTTAATTTGGTTCGGATTATGTTCGGTTAGGTAAATTTTGATTTTATTTATTTTTATTCAGGTAAACCCGCCCCCTCGGACGGATGAGTAAATAAATTAATAATACAAATTTATGTTGAATTTAAAATCATTCTCAACTAAAAATACACTAAAGTTTATTGTTGGTTTACAACAGTCTTATCTAAGAATTTTAAAATTTATTTTAGAAATATAATCTTGTCTAATTATAATAAAAATTTAAAATATAATTATTATTATGTTAGTTTAACTCTACCAATAAAACACATAGATTTTTTAAATTACTAAACATTACGAAACATTATGTATTTTTTTAAAAATTATGTTTATTAATAAAAAGCAATTAGCAACCATCAAAATACTTAGATATCTGATTTCATCATAACGAAATATCTATTCGCAGGATACATGTGACTCCCGGCATATCATCCCCAGGATGGTCGTACACTCCCTATCAAGGTAGCCTCTGATATGTAACTCTGAAAATGAATAAAAATGGCAATTTTGAGAACAGTTAACTTACGTGAAATTGAAAAAGTAATCAAAATATTAGAATAATAGTATAATTTTAAATTATTTAGTCTATTCTCAACCGAAAGTATTACTGATATTTACTATTTGTTTTATTATTTTTTAGAAATCGTACGTAGAATTGTCTCAGTAAGAAGATTTCCATGCAAATGTAATGGATTTTCACTTTTCTCAATATTTGGTGATTCAAAAAATAAATCATTGATTATTTTGTTCTATTTATTCTTTTCCTTATGAATTCATTGGTTTGTCTTGTATGTTTTTCTATTTCCTCTTTTACACTACTTTTATATATAATGTGTCACAGAAAAAGACAATGTGAAAAAGTAAATTCATTGTAAAAAATTATCTATCAGTTTAGCTAGAGAGTGAAAAATCTAATATTGATTATCTGAAAATATCTAATTTTGATTGTTTCTATTTGAAATGTACATATTTATTTTAAACTTCTGTCAAATAAACCATATCATATTCCTGTTCTTTTATGCCAATATATAAAAGTCACTGAAAGTTAATAATATATTTCCAATTCATTGGAAACCCAAATATTCAGTTGAGAAAAAAAGAAGATCATAAAAAATAGGCATTGTCGATAATAACCCAACTATTTAAGAAGTATTTTTAAAAGTAAATGAAAAAGAAAAAAATATTAAAATGCATCATACCTCAATTGAATCGCAGAATCGAGTAGATCAAAGTCAGAGAAAGTTAGAGAGAGAAAGTAGATCGAAGTTTGGTTCCGGCGGTCGGTCGGTGCGTGAGCGTCCGTGCCGTCGCCGGAGCCTGTCTTTCTCGCAGCAAAAATCATTGGCCCTTGTCCCCTCCCGTCTCCCCCGATTCCGCCTGTCGGAACTCTGGTCAGTCACCAAATGAGGTGGTTCTGTTCGTGGAGTCACGACGCGGTTGCGGGATTGATGGCGCGGTGAAGATGTTAGTAGATCGAGTTCCATCTCCGGGAGACGGAGGTTCTCACAGTTCCGTCGCCACCGCTCTTTTGTCGCCGTGACGGGGAAGCTTCTTCAATTCCGCCGTGGTCGGTTCTAGTCTCCGGGAAGTGAAGGTTTACACAGCCTTGCGTCGCCGGCTTATGACCCCTAGTCTTTTAGGGTTTAGTTATATCTCTTTTTTTATTAGTTTGCGTTTTGGTTCCTTTATTTTGTTTCTCGTCGGAGGAGGTTGAAGCTCTCCGACGGTAAGAGTGATGTTGCATGCGAAGCTATCTCTTGGATGTGTGCGGTAAACAATGGTGGATGAGATCTCGTCACGGCGACGATTGATTCTATTCGGTTTTAGAGACCCATGGTTGTAAAGATGCTCGCGGTGAAGATAGACGGAGACATGGAGCTCCGGTGTGGGCCGGCGATCCGAAGTTTGGGTTTCCGGCAATGAAGAGACTAGAAGCGGTGTCGACGTGATGGCCTCGCGACACGTATCCCCTCGACGTTGAGGATGGCAACACGTGTCCCCGCAACGAACAGTCCGATCTGCGAGGCGGCAGTAGTCAAGGCGCGAAAAATCTAGGGTTTCCTCAAGTTGGGCCATAGGTCTTAGGCCCAATTGAGTAGCTTTTTTGGCCCGGTTGGTTTGGGCTTGGGTTGTAATTGTTCTGGGCTTGGCCCTTTTTCTTTTAAATATTAAAAACCTTGAGGGAAAATAAAAATGCATCATACCTTCACACAACAAAAGTAGTTATGTTTGCGTGTGAAGGAAAGGGGGAAGGCTGACAACATCCACTGAGGTTGTTCATCCTACACAGTGCCATCCACTCTCGCAAACTGAAGACTTATAAATTGACCCCAGTTCGGGTGCACACGTAGAGAAACTACTGACCCCAAAGTGTTTCACAGTGAATAATGCAGCTGCAAAAGGAAGAACATGACACTTCATTACTTGAGAAAGTCGTATTGTGGAGTCTGTAATCATATATAAAAGTACGAATGCTTCACAAACGTCTGTAGCTATGTTCACATTTTGACTTACGATTCGTTGAAGGTCAATGTAATACAGATCCAATTATAACCAATACCATTTGATAAATTCTCACAAGACTCAAAAGAGGAATAAATCCCAATTTCAGAAGCAAAAAATACGCATGAGATTATTGGCTAAAAGTCCAGAAAAGCCTACCAGTAAGAAGCTCATTATTTAGACATAATAAGGTCTTACTAAACGTGAATAGAAACAAAGAGATGGAATGTTAAAGTCGGAAGCTATCCCCTAACGATATAAATTGACACTGAAGCACGGTAATGACTCATCAAGGGAAAATAACTCGAAGGCAACAGAAACTATCAAAGTCACTATGTGCATTCAAACAGACCCGCCTATTCTATCTGCAAAAGTTTTTAGTATCAGATATCATGAAGCATATAAGTTCAAGAAAGTAAGGGAATGATATGAGTCACCCGTTCCTTGGGATGCAGAACCTGGCCTTCTTATTAATCATACATCAAACTATTAAGCAAAGGCTGACTCAGATAGACAACACCAAACAGAGTAGAGACTTTTTTTGTGTGTGTGTGCCTAAGATGGTGTTGGGAGATATGTGTACCTTCGTAAGCTATCAGAAACAAAGAATCTGCGAAGAAGGTCTTTAAAACTCAAGGTTTTGATGAAGGCTCAGTTTTTGTTTCTCTGTCCTGTTCTGTAGAAAAAAAAGGTTGAACACTAAATCTGAGCAGAACACAGCAAAAACAAACAATTAAAGGTTTTTACTAAGAAACATGATCCGTACATGTGCAGAGAACTCGGAAATGTTTCGTAAATTCATCAGACCTTTAATCTCTAGCTAAGACACCTATGAACCTGCTTTGAAACGAAGCCATTCTACTGGGAAAAGATTTAAGTGTTATTTTGATTCACGACGATGATGCTTACGGTTTGTAGACTAACCTTTTATAGCTGTAGATGCACCGCCTTGAAGAAAGGGAATATACATTGAATGTGAAATCATGGTAGAAGTGGATTGAAGGAGTTAAGATGGAAGTTAATAGGAGACAATCAATTCTTTGGATTAGGGTTCCGGGGAGAAGAACCGGAGATGAAACGACACCAAGACTTCTAGATCCGGGGTATCATTATCACAGTTCGTCTAGAATAGCTCCTCTGAAACCCCCATTGTTGGAGATGAAAGAGAAGCCAGCATGTCGAACCAAAGATGTCAACGGCCCCCATTGCTACAGAAAGTGAATGTCATTAATGGGTTTAGGTTTTTTTTCTGTAAAAGCCCAAATAAAAGTTATTGTAATCCAATAATGTAAAGCCTAAATATTAATGAAACGAAAACCAAAGAGAAACATGTCGATACATATTGAAAATTTGAAACCGGACGCAGCGTATTAGAAGATGAGACACGTGTCAGGCTCAGAAGAAAGGACTTTCTGACGTGGCATGTCTAAGGAGTGAATATAACATTACTTAATAGAAGATAGAAGATTTCTTTGAAGGCTAAAGGATCTACCAACCAAACTTGTGTTGCACGAAACGAATAGTTGTTTCACCAAACTCACCATCTTGTTAAAAACTCATCTCCATGTACAAAATAAATCTCTTCAGTATTTCACCATTTCCTTCGAACCATTAGCTGGTCCCGACATCATCACTTGTCTCAGCAGCTGGATTACCAACAGAACTGTCTTCTCCAGCTTCACTTTCTTCCTTGTCCTTTTCAATTCCTTCAGGCCTATCTTGGACCGAATGATCATCGCCTTGGCTTAGATTGGCTTTCGATGAGCTTCCTTCAATATCAGAGCTTGAACATTTATCTGTGGAAGCCTTATCTCCAGAGACAGGTTGATGCACTACGTCTCCACTGTTACTTGTTTCGCCTATGCTTCCTTTAGATGCAGGGACAGGCTTTTCCTTGTAAAGCGGACGCATCTGGACACGGATATCTGATTTAAAAAACAAAAGAAAAAAAATAAATAAGCTGCAGCAACAAGGTCGAGAGCCATCAATCAAAGTCACTTATTTAATAAGAAAATAAAGATAACAAATACCCTCTAGTTGTATAGGCGTGATATCAAACTCCTGACACCAGCTCTCTCCATTTGATTCCAAGTCCATTTTTAGGTACTTTGCAGCGAGGAAAAAAGCAGCTGCTGCTATATGACGAGGCTTATACTGCAGGCAGAGTGTCGTCCAGTAACTGCAAATCACTTGTTGTGACATGTATTACGAACGAGAAAAAAACAAGCAATGCCTATACACCACCATCAAAATTCTCAGATATTTTGAAAGACGATTACCTATCGTTAGCAAATCTCCATGCAACTGGAGGAAACTGGGCCTTGGTAGCGACGTCAACGATATATTTTTCAATTGCTACGGTAAGAGGATTGTAAGGAAGATCAACACTGACATCAAAGTTTAATGTAGAAAAAGCAAGCTTCTCTCCACTTAATACAAGCTTTTCCTGCTGTTCATATACTTCCTGCCGAAGTAAAATAACATTTTACTATACGCAAAAGAAATGGAAAAAGAGATCTATATTGTTGACAAAAGTAAAGAACCAAGGTAATAGGGAAACCTGTCTCTGATCAGGTGCAATAGCCTTCTTGTGTAAGATCTCATTAGAGACAACAATAAGTTCTTCTAGATCCAGTCGAGTTCCTCTCTCAACCTTCCCAGCAATGAACATGCAGACTGTTGCAATTGTCTGTAGAGGAAACGTAACAGGCAAATGCATAAGAGAACTAATCAGCGAAAAAGACACCAAAAGAAAAAACATTTAACAAATCAGGTAATGAACATATACATATAAAGGGGAACTTTGAGGAGCTGAAACAGAGGAAGCCTAATATGCTAATAGACTCACTGTATAACTTATCAGGTCGAACAAAACTCACCCGTCTGTCATTCTTTGCGTGTGATTGACGAAGGAAGAATCTATGACAGAGTACCATAGCAGTGGCGAGCACAATCTGGTGACTGCGTATGTTGAGAGATTATTAATATTCGTTCAAGCAAACAAAACCAATGCTAAATCAAACTAACCCAGAGTATCAGTAATTGACTGCACCAGATCAAACGATGTAATGTATATATATATATGTATATAAACAGATCAAAGCCTATATGTGTTCCCTACTCAATATAGAAACTAAACAAGATAGAAGCGGCAGAACATAGGCAGTAAAGAAAAAGAAAAAAAAAAGAAACTTACACTTTGAGTCTGAGACCGAGATCTTTCAAGAATGTACAGTATGAGTTGCGTAGGCGAGTTTCTTCCTCCAAATCGATACCATCTTGTCTTGATGGTGAGTTGTTTTCAATTTCTTCTCTTGAAAAGTACCAACGATCACCAGGCAACATTCTATAAAGAAAGTTATGATCCTAGACTGATTCTGAACAAGGGTGAAAAGGGAAATCAAACGGAAACTGATCAACAGGAAGCACGAGAGTGTAACAGAGGCTCAAGATAGATTCAAGGTCATAGATAATTCAAGATGTGATCTTTTCGTATAGGATCAAGAAGTTTGCAAATTGCCAAGAACGGGAAAGGAAAAAGGAAGTTACATTCTTGTTGCATCTCAAACAAAACCCATGACAACGACGAAGAACTCATTTATCTAGCGAGAAATGAAAAAACTCAGAGAGTGAAAAGAAAAAGATGAAAACTTAACCTAGAAACAGAAGCGATCATGCAGAAAAGAAATAGAAGCATAGAGAGAGCAGCGAGGAACGAACGAAGAGGAAGAAGATTGAGAGACTACTCTTCTCTACTAACGCTCTTTTTGAAAAAATCGAAGATTTTTGAACTTTATAGCTTGGCAAAGTTCTATTTATAACTTCTAAGCCCATCATATTTTGACACGTGTACGGTAATTTCAAAATATATATATTTTTTGATGAGTAACTTTAATATTTTCGATGAAGTTATCTCCAAGAATTAGACATCTAAGTTTTCGATAAGTTGGATTTGAATGTTATTTTATTTGACTTCTCAGAACTGCCAAGTGCCAACACATTCAAAAAATCTGCCACAAGAAACTGCCATCGTATCTGCTTCAGCTCCAGCTATTTCAATTACCAATACCACTTACAGGTCAACAACTCCAGAGAACAAGGTATCTAAGGTTCAAGTGAATCAGCGTCAGAAAATATCTAGCCATTCCCCACTTCAGTCTCCCGCACCCTCCTCTTCAGCTCGCCGTTCTTAAGGTACCAGATCGATAGACAATTGTGCTCTTAATGTTGCAAACAAACCAAACTCAAATCTTTCTGAAGGACTATACTTTCCACAAGTAGGATTCTGGAACCTATATATCATCAGAACTCCTGGACATATCTTTTTTAACTGATCACGTGTAAGCCTATGGTTTCCAACAGATAACTCATACACTGATTCGAACATGTTAAGGATAAGAAATGAAGGTAGAGCTTTCACCGGGATCAAGGAATACACTAAAGCGAGATGTGATTGTGTTCTAGAGACAGCAGACAACAATCTGTTGTTTGAATTTCATTTAGTATCTGACTACTATTGTAATCACGCTTAATTACAGTGTTGATTTATTATGCTAGTAATGGTGCTATATTTATATGTGTACATGTTGGTAAAACTATTCACAAGGAGGTGAAGTATGAAAGAATCCTCTTACAGTATGACACTACATGCACCATTGGCCTTAATCGAGAAAAAACTTGTCCTCATCACAGTCTGATTCAAAACTTGCACTACCAGCCAATATACGTTGATTTTATCTCGTCTCCATGTCCTCTTCCGCCTGCAGAGAAATGAAATGAGAATCTTAAGGGCCTCATAGGTAAACCAACTAACCCCGGAACTGATAAAATTTGTAATACAATGCATAAATTATTCTTACTTCTTCTGTAACTTGACTGATTGGTGGAGTGTCTTGAAACTGGACACTAGGTGCGTGTATCACTTGCGAAAGTTGATTTAGTAACGTCCTCCTATATATAAAGGCACAAACAATTTTTTAAGTCTTAACTAGAGTTCTATGACTAGATACATCTTTTGAACTAACTAGGCAATGAAGTAAAGAGGTATTAGAAGATTACTTTATGTTTGCAATATATTTGTCTGTGTTTAAATTCTTCATGCGGCTCGGCTCGATATGAAGTTGATAATCTGGCGCAAAACACTCGTCGTCCACGATGATAGGGGGATTGTCGTTAATTTCTTTTCCAACCGCAACAGCTGTCTGCACCAAGGGAACCAGAAAAGAAAAAAAAACACCATTCAAGAACAGAACTTGTACGAATATAATTGAAAAAAAAAACACACACATAGTTGAAGTTACTTAAGAGAGACCTCACAGCACCAGCAACGTGCAACATTTCCAAGAGTGTGACCTTCACCACCCAAGAGCATGAGAGGAACATTAAATGATCTTATATATCGGAGACAAGCAGCGTGACCCTTGGTGGTCAAGTTGAATCTACCATCACCAGCTAGTGAATCAGGGCCACACTGAAGAACAATTGCTTCCGGCTGATAAACCTCGATAGCCTTGTGGATAAGAGGTACGAATAGAGTGATGAAACTTGCATCGTCCAAACCATTCTTCAGTGGTGCATTTAGAGAATAGTATTCTCCCTTTCCCACCCCGTAGTCTCTTATGTATCCACTTCTTTGGGCCCCATGCTTGTGGAGAGAAATAGTCATAACTCTATCAGTTTCGTCGAATGCTTCTTGTACTGCATCTCCATGGTAATACCCAATATCTATGTAGAGAACCCTCTGTCAAAACCACAATTCAGAAGCAAAGTCATGTACAAGCATCAAAGATTCAAGCATCAACGCTTAATTAATCAAGTTCAAGAAACCGTTCAGAGGCAAAGTTACTAGCTCATGTAGAAGGTTCTCTATAGCTCAAGATTGAGGAATTCACGCTTAATCAAATTCAAGAAACCATTCAGAGGCAAAGTTACTAACTAAAGTAGAAGCTTCTCTTTACTTGCGAATCAAGAAACATCAAAATTCAAGAACCAACGGTTAATCAAAGAAGTAGTTACCTACCTTGAAGACTTTGAGCAACTCGAGGATCCCAAGCACAACGTCATTGACATAGCCAAAGCCACAAGCCTCATCTCTCTTGGCACGGTGCATCCCGCCGGACCAATTGATGGCGATATCAGCTTCGTTTCGGTTCAGCTTGTCGGCGGCGCAAATAGAACCACCGGCGTAGAGACGGCAGTACTCGAAGAGGCCAGTGAAGAAAGGGGTGTCCCACTCGTCTAAGTTGAAGAGCTTGACGGTAGTATCGGCTACATTATCTGACTTATAAGCCATGTTGACATACTCCGGCGTGACTGAGCGGAGGAATGATATGTACTCCGTCGAGTGGAACTGAGTGAAATCTGAATCTTTGGCAAGCCTAGGGCGGAAGATATCCATATCGTTATGGAGGTGATAACTGCGGATGAGGTTGTCAGTCGTACGGATCCCTTGGGATACCCGTTGATTGCCGTCGCCGATGTTTGGCTCGTAGAAGTAGCTCACGCGCCGTTTCCTTCCGTCAGGACCTGAAGCCAAGCTCGCCGCATCCTCCATCTTCTTTCTCTTTCTTTTTCTCTGCAATTTTTTTTTTGTTTTTCCCTCAAGACGCGAGAAAGATTGATTTTATATTCTTTTATATTTCGCTATTTCTGTATTTATAACAAAAAATATATATTAAAATTTAAAAGTTTCTTACTTTATTTTAATCCCTCAGTTTCTCTGGTCAATTTTGGGGAAAGAGGCAGTCATAACTCTTTATCATTGTCGTAAAACGCTTCTTGTACTGCATTCCTCATGGTGAGTGGCCCTGTCAGATACAAGTATATAGAAAGTGAAGTAACATCTTCAGAAACAAAATCATGTTTTGAACAAGGATCATCAATCTTTGCAGAACAGACACAAATTCGATAGTGAGTACTGATAATAACAAACTATCATAAATATGAGATGGTCAAGTAAATGCAGAACCAAAAGCAAACTTCTATAACAAATGGCTTTCTACTGAAAATATTTGCAGATTCAAGTTCAGATATTTTCACTCATTGGCACTATAGAAGTCTCAGATATTAAAAAAAAAAACATAACTTTTGCATAGGTTCATGAGACTAATTTAGACTTTGGGAAAAATATCATTTAAATCATCAATTTCAAATTTGGTTAAAATAAAACACTAACTTTACGGTAAATAAAAAAAATTCTTCAATTTTTATTGCTAAGTAATTTTTATCATAAACTTTCATTGACCATAACATTTTAGACATATCATTAATCAATAGTTATAATTGACTAACCGTAAACCTAAAATAACTTTTAAAATTGATGTCTTTTTGGCACAATATAAATCAACACTTTTTGAAAATATAAAATTTTAAATATTGAATATATATATATATTTTTAATTTCTATAACGCTAATAATAAAATTATAAATAAGAAATTTAAACAAAATATAAAAGTTTTTTATTTTCTGTAAATAAAAATTTCTCTAATTTCATATTTCTCTAATTTCATTTATATTCTAAAATAGTCAGTTAACATATCACTAATTGAGTATTTAGTTATCAGATGATTATGAAGAATTTTTATAATTATTTACAATCAATTTTTGTAACTTTTTATATAATCTTATTTGGATTATTTTTTATAGTTTTACCGTCAAAAGTTTTGTATCCAAAAGAAAATTTATATAATTTCTATAAATGTGTTACAATATTCCTTCTACATTATAGCGAAAAATATGTTTCACCAAAAAAATGTTAAGATCCAAAATGTTGCTACATCATTAGAATCATGAATAATCTATATACTATTGATTTTATACTTGTGAGAATCAAAAAACAAATTAGTATTTTACAAAAAATCAAAACATTATGAACCATAATCTAACTAGGACTGTATGAATAGTTACAAAAGTGACATAATTATCGTAAATAAAATTTCTTTATGATTATTTAATAAATTATTATTAAACTAATGATATGTTATCTAACTTTCATACAATAGAAATTAAAACTATTTCAATTTTATCTTGAAGAAAATAATGAATTTTTTATTATTTTATTTATTCAATATTTATATTTATAAAATTTTATAGTTACTAAATAATTTATTTAAAAAGTTAACTTACAATTTTTCTGAAAAAAACTGTTGTTCTTTATTTTTTCCAAAAAAAAAATCATCAACTATAAAACTCATTTTAGGCATAATGATAGAACTAGTATTATAATATGGTTAACGAAAGTTTATGTTTAAAAAATTTTGTCAATAAAAATTGAATGCTTTTTGGATTATGGAAGAGTTAACGCTTTATTTCAACCAAATTTAAAAGTTGATGATTTAAATGATATTTTTCCCTTTAGACTTTGGTTCAGAATCTTTTAATCATATAAAAACAGAAGACCTTTATGTAGATTCCATATAATGGGGTAGTTGAATCTTTTATTCAACTATTGAAACCATTATAATGAGTCGTTGAATTTCTAAAGTTGCATATGTGGATTAAATAGAGTTGAAAACATTCAATTAGTTGAAATCATTCAAGGATTTGATAACACTTAACTTGTTAAATACCCAAAAATGTGGGATCAATAATGACACATGTCAATTTCTAAATACTTTTTATATTTTCATATCATCCAAATTACTTATAACCAAAAAAATTATTAAAAAATAGATTATTTTTATTTATTATATTAAAGGTTATTATTTTGAATTCTCTATAAATAGAAACTAAGTTTACTTAATTTAGATACATAAATTATTAATTAATAAAATAGGGTATTCAATTTTATTAAACAAAACCATTATATTGGATAAAAGTTGAATGTGTGTTGAATAATGAAGTGTAAGAAAAATAAGATAATGTGGAATGTTAAAAGATGAAAAATAGGATGATGAATCTTGAAACCATTATAGGTCTTATATATCCTAGTCATATGTGAGCTGTAAGCGATAACCTACAGTGAGGGTGTTAAAACCAAGTTTTAACTGTTGAATATTGTGCAATGAGGTTGTTTAAAATTTTGTGGTCTATCTAGGTAGCTTCAATATAGTTGTAAGTTTCAACCGTTGAAGAAACATTTTGTGGCCTAGCTTAGCCACGTGGAGCAAACTGTTTGGAGAGAAATGTTGTGCAGATTTTTTATTTTATCTCTATCCAATAATTCGACTCATTTATTATATAGTAAAACTTTTTTAAAAAGTAAAAATAATAAAAAAAACTCAAGAGTTTTTATGAACTATAAATAGAGATTACTTTCATTTCATTTAAACACAGAAAAACCTCGTTTTCATTATAATCAAACTAGTTTAGTGTTTTAAACCTTTTTGTTAAATATGTCCCAATAATAATCTTTTTTAATTGTTTTAATAATATTAATTTTAGTATTATTTTAAAAAAATTAAGGTAAGTATATAAATAAAATAAAAAAATTATTAAAAATTATGTTATTAGATTTTAAGTTAGCTACAATTAAAAATATTATTAATGTGTAGTTATTGTATTGTAAAATATAAAAAAGTATTGTAAAATATAATACAATAAATTAAAAATAATGGGCAGGGTGTTGAATTTTTCAAAACAATTAAAAATGATGATGGTGTTGAATAAATTAGGGAATTTGCATCACATGACGATAGAAAAGATTTATATTAGCTATATGGAAAACCACTGTTACAAATTCGATAATACCACTGATGCCCCTAAATCTATGCAAAGCCTACGTCTGACAAGAGATATGACCGAACAAGATTCACGCGCCATAACAAGACTAGTTCGCGTGGGCAGTAACATATAATGTTAATACAATAGAAACTGCAAGAAACCAGAGTTTCCATTAAAATTTCTCTCTCTTTCGGAAAGAAGAAAAGACTAAAACTCAAAAAACTTTTCAGATCGAAAATCTCATCTCATTTTTTTGAAGATGGTTTCTGCGAAGCTCGTAGAAATACCCGACTCACCCAAGAACGGTGAGGATTTGCTGATTCCTGACATGATGTTCGTGCAAGGAGAAGAACCCAACGGGGTTAGAGTTCTAACTTACCAATCTTCCAGAGCTATAAATTTTGTTTTAAATTCTCTTGAAGAAGATGAGATTCAGACTATTCGCGAATCGGCTTTTGGGAAACTTGTGGAGATAGCTGGAAAACCTTCGTTCTCGGGAAGATTCACAAGGTATTTACTCTCTAGACAATTGAAAGTTAATAAGAAGCATGAAGTGTGGTTTCGGTTCGCTGGTAATCCCATACGATTTTCGTTGCGGGAGTTTGCGATACTAACAGGGCTTCCATGTGGCAAGTATCCTAAGAAGTCAAAATTGAAGATGAGGGAAAATCTCAATGAGAAGCCCTATTGGCCTACGCTATTTGGAAAAGTAGAAGTGGTGAGCGTTAGATCTGTTGTTAAGATGTTGCGAAAGAAGACAGTGAAGGATAAAAATATTCGGATTAAGATTGCATGTCTGGCTCTCCTATCATCTGTCCTTCTATCAACAAATCTTAACATGAAGATTATGAGAGAACATGCGGAGGGCATTGAAGATATTGAAGAGTTTTTCCGGTTCCCATGGGGAAGAATGGCGTTTGATCTGCTAATGTCTAGCGTAAAGGAGAGGGATGAGATAGCATTATCTCAGAAATCCATCGCATTGAAGGGTTTTGTGTTGGCTATCCAGTTGGTGCTGGTTGAATCAGTTCCATCTCTGACCGAAGTCGTTCTTGAACATGGCTCCTCCTCTGAATCCGACTCTGAAGATGATGTTGACGAATGTAGACAGAAGCTGGGAAAAAAACACACGCTTTCCCCTGGACATGCTCGCCAAATTGATTCCAAATCTGAGGTAGGTATACTGTAATTGCGGTGTTAACATTATGTTCCATAATCAAGTGGAAGTAGTAAATATTATCGAATTGTCTAGATTATAACTGTTTGTAATTGTAGGTCGCAGTGAAAAGTCTTATAGAAGAAGACCCGGCCCGACCAATAGATGAGACTAGTCTGCAATGGTCTGATGAAGAGGAGGACGAAAAAGTTAACAATCTTTTAACTCTGATAAGAAAAGGCCATGCTTTTTCAAATGATATGTTTAGAGGCGGTGCTACAAAGGCTGATGTGGAAAGGTTGATCGAAGTAGCAACGTCCAATAGGAAAGTCAAGAGGAAATCAATACCACCACCAACTGCTCCCCTCCATGATCAAACCTCTGTGGTCAATATCGTTCTGCAGCATCTTAAACCTGAAGTTGCTAGGCTTGAAGAAAACATAGCTTCCGTAGCATCTGGTATGAAGGATGTAAGTTGCAAGTTTGTCTCTATAGAAGATACTGTAAAGAGTGTGATTGGACCCATGCTTGCAAATTTCAAGGAAGAGGTTCTCAAGTCAGTTGGTCAAGTTTTGAAAAAAGAAAAGGTGGAAGGGACACATAAACATGAACGAGGACTGCATGCACCTACTGGTTTGGGAACTATTACCGATGGCCAAGAAGGTGTTGGTGATATTAATGAGGAAATTATTCGTAACGTTATAGACAATATTGAGCAGTACTCAACTCCGCCACAATCTGTTGACCAATGCGAAGTAAGGTTTTCTATACATGTCAATACAACGATAGCATTTCAAATTTATTTATATAAATTGTTAAGAAAAAAATACATATGTCCGGATATAGTGAGAATAACCTGGTCTTCAATTTAATATCATCCACTTAGTATGTTTTTATATTGTTACACATAGTCTTCAATTATAGACCACTTGTACACCTACCTCAGATTTAACGTGACAGGGTCCATTAATTCCACCAGAGTGTAAATGTTGCATCAGAGAACCAATTACAGCCTTGTATCATATACCAATATAATTTAATGTTGCAAGTCAATTCTTAATATAAGTTTATGGTTTTCTGCAGGCTTCTGATAACCGTACGATTAACCAAGAACCTGCAAGCGTAAATGCCGCACCAGTGAAAAAAATTAAAAGAACGGTGCCACAATTCCATTCTACTGCATCTGCTTCAAGCCCTGCTCAACTAGACATGGTAACGTCTACACTGAACTACTGAATGAAGTACAATACTTATATTCGGTTTTAATATCCGCAGAATGCATTGACTGCACACGACACCGGAGAACCGGAAGAGCCATCTTTCTCCCTTGGTTTGACACAAGAAGAAAAAAAGAATACACTGCAAAGTCTTCAAGTTGATCATGAGGGTACAGACCATGGTCATAATAAAGTTGCAGATGAATTCTGCAGTGGCACCGAAATAGAAGTTAATGGTAAAGACTCAGAACCAGACCTCCCAAGGAAGAGCAAGAGGTCTAGAGCGGCGCCACCGGGACTAGTTGCTGACTATCAGTTCGGGTCAGACTTACAGAAACGATTTAGAGGAGTCAAGGGGCTATGCAATCATACGATGGTTCGGCTGTCATCGAGTCAAAATTCTCCATCCTTCAGGAGAAGATCAAGGAATCATTGTGAGCATATTGGCATAATTAACCAGTTATAACTATTAGTTACAGGATTCATAAGGTAAATTTTTAACGTTTTCGCTCCAATTCAAAATTGAATGCAGTGTCATCAATTTTATGGGCCTAGCTGTGACGTCAAAAGATATAGCAGATGTTGTCGAACGCGTTCGTCCTCTATCTGCGAAGGTGAGACCATTTATTACTGAATGGGTGATATAGGTTTGAGTAAAATTTTATGTTGAATCAAATTTTATATTTGTTTCAGGTTGTTGACATACTTGTAAAGCTTCTTCGGTTCAATTTGGAAAAACATTTGGCCTTGCCTTCTGGTCATCCTTCTCCGTTCTTTGATACCAGATTTTTTAAAGCGTTGTCAAGAGCTTACCCCAAGTTTAAGAGGTGTAAAAATAGGGAGACCTTTTCTTTCTCAAGGGGTTTATGTGCATATTTCAGTAGCCCATTACACGACACTAAGGCGGGTAGTTCTTACTATGTACCATTCTGTGGCGGGAAAAAACATTGGTTGGGCCTCTGTGTTAACTGCAGCGAACGGAAGATTACTGTGCTCGACTGTAACCCTACCCTAAGTTCAGATAAGGACTTGGCTACAGACTTGGCACCTGTATGTGTCATGTTTCCTTATTTACTGAAACAAGCTGGAGGAACTACATTTTGTGATGTGCTTACACCCTTCTCTATTGAACGTCCTGAGGGACTAGTAATCAACTATGCACTTCCGGATTCTGGTTTGACTGCTATGTTGCTTCTGCAGTCACATGCGCTTGGGGGGATAGAAGAATGTAAGTCCATATCACCAGCTAATATAGCAGAGGAAGCGAAACGAGCTGTTGTGATGGTGTATGAGTACCATCAGAAGCTGGTGGAGTGATCATTCAAATCCTTTCATATATAATAAGTAATGTATGGTTTTATTTCGCACGAAAGAGACATGTTTCGTTCCTGACTTATTTATGTATTAAGTAACTATGTTGTATTCATGTGTTTCGTGGACTTTATATATTTCGGGTGGCTTGTTCGGATCACGAGTGAACTTGCTAAAAACTGAGTAAGTGGATTTCTTTGTATGGAAGAAACAGGGTGCATTACTTAGGTGGCACGTAAACAAGAAACGAAACTGGATTTATCAACCATTACGAACAAGAGTTATTGATATTTTTCCAACCTATATTCAATTGTTACTTTGATTTTGATTTTTTTGTAAGCTACTTGTTCACGGATATAATTCTAAAATGATGCTTAGGGTCGATAAATTTTTGTAACCAAATATGGGCAATGAGTTTAGACATCCAGTTAGTAAACATTATAGCTCTATATCTGCATTTAACCGGCTTTTTAGTATTCAAGTCTACGTAAAACTCAGTCTCAAGTACATTCTTTTCATACTTTAAGCACAAATATGGGAAGATAGTTTTAGATCTGGTTAGAAAATATTTTGAAACCATATATATCTACATCTAGCTGGATTAATTACTATTTTACAAATTGTGACAATATTTGCGCATTTTGGAAAGATGTATCTTATTTATCAATACTCGGTGTTACATATTCCTGCCACATATCTCATCTGGTTTATATTACACATACTTCAATATTATACATCTGCCCAGTAACAGTCATCCATGCATCCATACACCTTTCTGCTTCCGAGTATACACCTTTCCTAATACAATAAACGTAACTTGATTTATATAGCCATTTTGCAAGTGGACTTGTTGTGACCAGTTCCTTTGCATCTGCTACACATGTTGCGCTTTCTAGGACCCTTCATCTATGGGGAAATGTAACGTTTATTAGACATATGAAACTATAACAGAGTGTTGGATATAGGTATACCTTAACTTCTCCCCTTGATAAAATGCGATTTTTCCGAGGTCTCCCAGGAGGTCTCCTACTTGCTGGTGGGTTGACCTCTATGTTTAGTGCACTCATCTGTGAAGGTAGGTTGGCATCTTCATCTGATTCGACAACAGGGTTGATCTCCTTAGCATAGGCTGCTTTAAAAGTGTTTAGACTATAACAGTCACTAACAAGTGAGTCCACGCTTATCTTATTCCGGTTTGCTGCGGCTATTGCGTGAGTGCAGGGGATTTTAAGCATCTGGAATTCATAGCAGCTACACGTTTTTCCAGCCAAGTCAACATGGAAAGACAGGCCTTGTTTGTCGATGACGTGAAACTCAGTTTTGTTAATGACGTGCACACCGTAGACGCCACTATTCTCAAAGTTGGCTTCTACTATTTCCGCAACCCGGCGCTAGTGTGTTGTCCCCATCATTCTCAATTTTCTCCGAGTGGAAAACCAACTCATAAGTTTTGCCCGTATGTATTCAACAAGAGGCATGATGGGGAACTCACGTGCATCGCGGAGGACTGAGTTCCGGTTTCAGCAATATTACTTGTCATGATGTTGTACCTATCACCGAAAAATGTGATCTGGCCCAATGTTCAACCCTATACCAATAAGATAATCTGCACAAGAAGGGTTGATAATTTTGATCTCGTTGAAGGTTGTGTAGAAGTCTGAGAGGCTAAATGCTCGTGCTGCCTTTCCAACCAAGAAACCTAAATGCTTGTCTTTGAAGTAACTTCGTATATTCCTCTTCAGATGAAGAATGCAAGCGCAATGCTTTGCATTTGGATATACCTACAATGAAACAAGTCTGCGTTAAATATAGTAATAATACCAGATTTTATCATTCCATCTGATTAGTTTGTTATAAATTTAAAATTTTATAACCGTAATTATGACAAAGCAAAGGAAAAAGTTGTGATACCTTAGCCATGCCGTAGTATATTGGCGGATGCCTATCGAAACAAATACATTTTCTTCGTGTTAGAGATGAACTTTTGGAGGTTTTTAAAAAACCATTCCCAACTCTTATCGTTCTCTCCATCGACAACAGCTACGGCCAAAGGGAAAACTTGGTAATTCCCATCCTGTGCCGAAGCTGTCAGCAAGCACCCGGCAAATTTACCTCTGAGATGAGTTCCATCAACAATAACCACTTTCCTCATGTGTTTGAAACCTTCTATTGAAGCACCCAGCCAAAACATGTATTTAAAACGCTGTCCAATTCCATCAGCCATCTCTGTATGCATGATTGAAATGGTTCCGGATTTGCGAAACTAACTGGTCCAAATAACGCGGAAGTAAATTATATGACGCTCCACATGTACCTTTTGCATAGTCCAGAGCAACTTCTCTTGACCTCCATGCTTTCCAGTAAGATATATTGACATCATGGTCTCCTCCCATAACCTGTATGATCTCACTTGGTCGTGGACCACCTCCATTCCCACTAAAACGAGCTTTCATTATCTCTCCGATTACAGTATGTGTAGCTTGATTTTGGTACCCTGATCTGTCATCCACTGAGCAAGTGTGATGAAGTTCCGCCCGCCTTACTTCATACAGTTCGGTGTTTTTCAAAAGAACAGCATATACACGCCATTTGCAAGTTCCGCTGTAACACCGCAAGATCATACCAGTTGGTGCTGATCTACTGTTTCGAAATCTGAATTTCTTCCTTATAGAGTAGAAGGCCATGTGTTGTTTAAAAGCTTCCCGGCTTTTAAAGATCATTCCGACATGTACATCGTCCGGATTGTGTGGACTTTTTCCTACAGTTATTTAAAGTCCAAAATTAATATTAGTTCCTTCATTGGAATGTAGTGTATGTTCGTTTGAAAACTTTAAAGATATGACATTGCAACGTAAATTAAAAACATAACATATCATTAAAAGTGGTTATAATACAGCCAAAAGGTACCACATACAACATATCCGGAAAGCATAACCATATTTTACATCAACCTTTTAAGTTTTAACAACGATACCGCTTAGCCGAAAACCATTTTTAAAACAGATTAACTAGAGACACCCCAAAATATCTTGCAAGCAACCATTAAAAGTTCCACACACAAAAAAACTTGCATCGAGCCGAATAGTTTGTTACTTGAAGCATTGCTTTTAGGACAGATATAACAGTTTATGTTCAAGACCCACCATTGCCAACGCCCACATTAGAGGAAGAGTCCTCGATATCAATGGGAGAGCCGGATCCCCCATGTTCACTACTCCCACTTATTGTTAGACATAAGTTGAGTAGAGGTTCAGTGGGATCAGTGATATCGATACCAAAGCTCTCCATGTGAGTATTTGCTTCATTGTCCCCAATATCCATGATCTTAGATGATTCCCCTGCAAAAGAATATAAGACAATGATTAAAAGATTTTGTGAATTACATACTATGACATTTCACACTTAAAAAATACATACCTTTTTCATATTGTGCATTTTTTCCATTGCCATCACCTAAAACAAAGTTAGGAACTTTATTGCAAATCATAGTGTTGACATGGCTAACAAAATCAGCCCCTCCGGATGAGTCAGTACAAGAACCTTGGAGGCCAAGCGATGTCACGGATTTGTTGCTGCGATCAAGTTCAACAACTGCATTGCAGTCAAGTTGGTTGACATAGTTTCCACCCGTGAAAGCACTACCTTGAGATAACATGACATCCCAAAATCCAGGGCCAACTTCCATATTTCCCACAACTTGTTGAGTCTGAGGATGAGTGGCAGTGGGGGCATGATTCTCAGATGCCTGTTCTTGACCGATACCGCAAGTTGATAATGGAAGTGGTGGTAGTCCTGTATTATTCGGAAATAGCAGTTAAATATTTTGAAATGGAAGAGATAAAAACATTCAGAGTGGTTCTACCAAATCTATAATCATTTACGACATCAAGTATAATCATGATTTCTTGCAAAAGGTACAAACACAAGCAGAAATATTTAATAATTTCAATAAAGGTGGTGATGGTATATGTACCTTCAGTTTCATCTACTCCGCATCCGACGTAGTCCTCCTCTCTTATGTATGCATCGAGCCACATCTCATCATCAGAGAATGTCCTATCCTCGAAATCAAAAGCCGAAGAAGGGTCGACGTTTAGGTCGATAGTGTTTCTGGCCTTCGCTATCTCGAGAGAAAACCTGTGAACAATTACCATCTGCTCCTCAGTGAATAGCTCAAGTAAAACCCTGAGACTGCACTCGAACCCATCGTGGTGATACATAGCTGGTAAAAAAGAAAATTTTTAATTATTTTTCCCATTTGGAATGCCTAAAATTACAAATATATAAAGGTAGTATATGTACATGATACCTTTAATAGCGGACATGTGTTCTTCTTCTGTTACGCCATCACCTAAGAAAGTCATGTTTCCGATATTGAAAGGACTCCGACGGAGGAAACCATACTTGGCGACTCTTTCTGCTCCACAAAGAACACAAACGATCTGATAACCGTCCCATTCACGAATACTCATCATGACCTCAACATTACCAGATGATAGTAAGGTTTGGGGCGGGGAGTCTTCTCCTCCAGGCGCAAGCATCCACTGTGGGAGTTTGTAGGTTAACATAAGAGGGGTTTTGGCAGGGATATTGTAGGCCTCTCTAACAAGTCCAGTAAAATCTTCGATGGATTCGTTCTCCCTTGACCAGATTTCCATATCCATTTCACCAGGGTCCTTCTCGAAACGCCAAATTCCATCGCCGGATTTTGACCAATCCCCTTTCAAAAGCCTAACCAGACGTACCATCTGTTGAAAAAAAGTAAGTTAGTTTTCAGTTCATAATGAAATTAATGTAGACTGAAAGAATATTCGCTAAATTTGTCTCCATATGAGTAACTGCTTCCTATAATAGATTGAAAAGTTAGGCTAAATAAATATGTATTGTAGCCCTAACCTTAAAGCCGCAACTTGCTTTGCATAAGCGTTGCACGTGACCGTTGTTTGCTGTATTTTCAGTGTATCCGGTGATAGAAGATTAGTGATGGTGCGGTGTGGAAGAAAGCTGGAAACCTCAATTTATAATGGGGAGAAGATATCAACTTGAAGATACATACACTTGTATCTAAAGATGAATACTCCAGTTTGTATCGGAGCATTTAATGTGCGCAGCCTAGTTACAAATATGTAGCTGAACATAATTAGATATCCGACAAGCATATCAAGAATTTTTAATTATTTAAAGAGGTAATTATCTGATAAGACTAATCCTAAAGCCACTTGCAACATACAAAATAGTTCCTTTTGTCGGGGATATACACGATGACACTTTCTTTAGCAAACACCTGTCCAGGGAAAACACATAAAATAATAAAAAAAAACTTGCTATTCAATTTTAAAACCAGCTTACGTAAGGCAAGTTGGTTACTAATGAAAGTAACAGTTTTCACATGTGCCAATATTATGGCTTAAAAAACTATACTAATGTTAACGCAAGTGGACTTAACGGAGAGAGACATGGCATCGCTTATATGATATTAAATACCATCTCATCTTCTTCATAAACCTTACCCCATTTTCTCCTGAAATTCTACAAACTTCTTCTCTCTGTTACAACAATGGCAGTTAGCCAGAGTTCAAGTTCTGTAACGTCTCACCCATTTGACGGTCCTCCTTGCCACTGCTCACGTCGAACGTTTCTGGTCATGGCGTGGACCGACGCAAATCCAGGGCGGCGGTTTTACAAGTGTTATCTCCATGGATTTTTCACCTGGGCCGATAGGGAGGATCCACACGGTTGGCAAAAGCAGAGTCTTTTGGAGGCGAGGGATCAGATTCGTCGACTGAGGGAGGACAAGAAATCCCTTTACAACGAAATCGCTGAGCTCGAGAAGCAGTTGGCCTTACAAGCAACTACAGAAAGAGCCCAACGCCCTGAGGATGAAGAAATTGATGGCCAAGGGATGCCGAACTTAGTCTATAGTGACCGCGAGAAAGTGATGCGCCAGTTATTTATTCTATCATGGGGAGGTTTCATATCAACTACTGCCATCATCATCTATATGCTGAAGCGCTAGATCTAATGTTTCAGTTGTTTCCCGTTTGAAATCCTTGTTCTATGGTGTATATGTTTGTGATGTTATGTATCAATTTCTTCTATGGTGTTTAATTATGTTTGCGATGGTATGTATCAAATTCCTATATGTTTTAATTTTATGTTGTTAAATATCTTAATGAAAGAATTAAGTAAACTAAGTGTCAACGTATCAAACGGGGGATTAATGGGAAATCTATAAAACATGGGTTATTTCAAATAATCATTTATATTGAGTAAGTGAAGGGGCAATAGTTTCTGTAATATTAAACATTACCAAAACTAAAACCATGCTATCAATAAATAATATAACCCAAAGCATGCTTCATATGACGTACTCATCTCCCGACATCTATCTGACAATATCTAAAAAAATATCAGAATATACTGGAGCACGCAGGCGCGTTGAACCTCGAGGAGGTTTAACTTGGCAACGCAGGCCCAACATTATACCACATCTGCAAATAAATTTAAATTCTGCATCGTTACCTAATTACCGGTCTTTTTTTGTATATTCAGCTAAATGGGCCAATAAATTAAGTGGAAGAGAGTAGATGATCCAGAATGTTAAAAAGGTAAAAAAAGGTGTTAAAAATGAAATAAGTGTTGAAATAATTATACATGGTTTAGAATTTAAATTAAATGAAAAATAAGAATACGGTGGAAAGAAATAAAGTGGAACAAAATAATAAAAATATTTATTCCTTATCGTTCCATCCTAGATCTAATAAGAAATAGTTTACTCTATGTTTTGAATGGTAACCAAATGAATAAAGAGAAACATTATATTTCTTAACATTTTTATCATCTATGAGGCATAGTTTTTCCTTTTCATTCCTTTTCATTCCTTTGTTTATAGCGTATTATTGAACAAATTTGTTTCTTATAATTTTGATAAAGAATTACCATTCTTTATCATTCCTAGAATTTTAGTCCTACTCTTTATTTTCCTATACATTTTTAGTGTTCTTAAAATGGTTTCTTAAGTTAAAATGAATGAATTGATTTCTTAAGTTGCATTTTTAGGTTACCAGTATGATTTCTTAAGTTAAAATGAATGGAAAAAAATTTTATAAATGGTATCATATTTAAGGAATGAAATGGAATCAATTATTTTTATTTATTCCTTTGGTCGTCATTTAGACCCTAATACAGAAAAATCAGATAGCAAATCATACATTGAGCAGTCTGAAGTTAAGCTTTTTTCTTATATTGTTGGACACGGCAAAAGAAGAAAATCATAAAAATTATAAACAATTGATTAGAGGCAGTCGATTTCTGAAATTAAATCTTTATTCCATAACTAAAAACACATCTGAAATTAAATCTTTATTCCATAACTAAAACACACACTGTTTCACATGGAAATATTTGTGTTCGAAGGAAAGGTATCGACATTAATTAATAATTAAAGCCACTTTAAATTACACCAAATCGATTTATTTGCTTAATTTAATGAAAGGAAACAGAAACAAGAATATTCTATTTGAGAATTGTTGTCATCTTGTCCACCAACAGGGGTAGATTCTGGCCATTATTGTTATCCTGCTGATCCTGAAGGTTATCCTGAAACTAGTTGTTCTGGTTCTCAACCATCTCAACCTCTTCAATTTTTTCAAGTTCTTTAATTTCCTCAACAGTTGCAAGTCCTTTCTTTTTCCTCTGTTTTTCTAAGCGGCCAAGTTCTAACTCCAAAAGTATTAGATTTGATGATTCTTATGAAATCTGCACATGCACCTTAGAGCACAAACAAAGAGAAAGAAAAAAATGCTATAGACTGAAACTGATCTTTAACTCTAAGGTGACCAATTGGTCTCCAACAACAGTGTTAAAATTGATAGGTCAAGTTTTGACCTAATTATCTAACTGAAAATGTATAGTGAAGTACGCCTCAGTCTCCCAGTATTGGAGACCTATTTACTACATTTTGACCAGGGGCCTGTCTAGTATTTGCTTAGGTACGGGATTAAATCCACAAGGACCAATGATCACACGTAGAATAGCATACAAGTTACTAGCTAAAACGAATAAAAAGAATGTTTTATAGTTTTTAAATTTTTAATTCAAATAAGAAAGAACAAGTAAACAAGACAGCAATGCAAACGAGTTTGTAAACAAATGGGTAAAGTGCTGGGTATTGGGAATTCTCAGATATATCTTTTCAGTAATGATCATACAACAGCAAACAGGGAATCAATGAAACACCATCTTGAACTCAAATCACTAAGTTGAGCTAACCTAATTCCATAGAGCTAATACCCTATGTTTCAGAATCTTAAACGCTAGCTTCCACTGAATCTCAGGGGCTAAACATGCATTTTACTCAGATCTGATCAGTTCACAAGGCGCAGTAACATCAACTTCCGTTTGATTACATAAACCTTGCTCATCTACTGATATTTTGGGAATTCATTCAACATTTTTGGTGCGATAAAAATCTAAAATCAGAGGCTAGGTGATTAATCAAGTCTCAGCCTTAAACAAATCATAGATAATGATTCAGATTTATAATATCCCTATTCTAACAGTTTTTAGATCAATACATCAGGACATCCCCATTGAGAATCCATTTTACCCAACAAAGAGATTATTCATTCATGATCAAACAGAATGTAATCAGAAAAACATCATGAAATTGTATTGACAATAAGAAAAGGATAGAAAAAAATTCTCCAATAACAGTATAGGAAGAGATCTCCTTGCACAAATCTACAATAATGATTCAAAGTGTTACAATCTCTCAAAAATCACTCTAGAACTCTCTCTGGCAATCAATAACAAGAAAAGGTAAAAAAATACAGAATAAACTTGGTTTTAGATTTTTAGATCTTCAAAATGTGTTTTTTTTTTGCAAAAGGAGAACACTGCTCTCGGATGGCAAGGATCGTTCGATCCCTACAACACAGATCGGTCAATCCTTGCATGGACCAATCGATCCTTACAGCAAGGATCGGTCGATCGCGTGTCAAACTGTGGACAGATTCTCAATGTTACGCTTTGGGTCGATTGGTGTTTGACACAGATTGATTGGTATGTTCATGTTTCCAGCTCAATACAATCTTATTCTTCCTTTTTGCAATAAATTCTTTTCCAAATGCATTCTTTTCCAACAAGCTAACCTATATTCTGTAAAATATAAGAACACCAAGAGACTCCAAAACCAATCAAATTTCAACCAAAAACAAAGTTAAAACCAATGAAAATGACACCATTAGCAAACCAAACTCAAATCATTCTAGGGACTATACTATCCACAATAGGATTCTGGAACTTATCTTCAGAACTCCTGGACATATCTTATTAACTGATCACGTGTAAGCGTTACATGCTAAGAAATGAAGGCAGAGCTCGGTAATCCTTTTCACCAGGATCAAGGTATACACTAAACCTGATATTTGATTGTGTTCTAGAATTTGTGTTTTTTGAATTTCATATAAAATCTGACTACTATTGTAATCACGCTATTTACAATGTTGATTTATATGCTATGTTTATACACCTGTTGTTATATATGTACATGTTGGTAAAACTATTCACAACTCACAAGGAGGTGAAGAATAAAAGAAGCCTCTTACTATGACACTACTCCGTTGGCCTTAACCGAGAGAAAACTTATCCTCTTCAGAGTCTGATTCATAACTATCACTACCTGTCAATATACGTTGATTTTATCTCGTCTCCATGTCCTCTTCCGCCTGCAGACATAAGAAATGAGAATCTTAAGGGCCTCATAGGTAAAAGAACTAACCCGAAACTGAGAAAATATGTAACATTAATGCATGAACTATTCTTACTCTTTCTGCAACTTGACTGATTGGTGGAGTGTCTTGAAACTGCACACTGGGTGCGTACGTGTATCACTTGCGAAAGTTGATTGAGTAATGTCCTTGATGTAGCGGAAGCTTTTAGGATAGAACTAGATCCGTTGATTCTAAGAATACCCGGAAACTAGGATTTGTGAATACTCTTCACAGTGCTTAATCAAAAGCTCTTAGGGTTTGAGAATACTCTTCTCAGTGGTTTATCAAAACCTCTTTAGAAAAATTCCTTTTATTAATAATCAATCAACTTAATACAATTATAGAGTCAAAAAGACTATATATAAGAAAGCCATAAAACCCTAAAACATTAAGATAATTATCTAAATAATTAATTAAATCAATAATAGAATATTTGGAAATATTCCAAATATTTATCTGCATCAGTCCTCATATAATGAAATGCACAAACAATTTTATGTATTAACTAGAGATCACTGACTAGAGACATCTTTTGAACTAACTAAGCATTGAAGTAAACAGGTATAAGAAGATTACTTTATTTTTGCAATACATCCGTCTGTATTTAAATTCTCCATGGGATTTGGCTCGATATGAAGTCGATCATATGGGGCATAACAGTTAACACGCATACGACACATTGATATCGATATCGTCGTCAATTTCTTTTCCAACCGCAACTGCTGTCTGCACCCAGGGAACCAGAAAAAAGCACCATTCAAGAACAAGACTTGTACGAATATAATTGAAAACGAAAACACATAGTTGAAGTTACTAAAGAGACCTCGTAACACCAGCAACGTACAACATTTACAAGAGTGTGACCTTGACCACCCAAGAGCATGAGACGAACATTAAATGATCTTATGTACTGGAGACAAGCAGCGTAACCTTTGGTAGTCAAGTTGAATCTACCATCACCAGCTAGTGAATCAGGGCCACACTGAAGAACAATTGCTTCCGGCTGATAAACCTCCATTGCCTTGTGGATAACAGGTACGAATAGAGTGATGAAACTTGCATCGTCAAACTTGCATCGTCCAAACCATTCTTTAGTGGTGCATTTAGAGAATAGTATTCGCCCTTTCCTACCCCGTAGTCTGTTATGTATCCACTTCTTTGGGCCCCATGCTTGTGGAAAGAAATAGTCATAACTCTATCAGTTTCGTCGAATGCTTCTTGTACTGCATCTCCATGGTAATACCCAATATCTATGTAGAGAACTCGCTGTCAAAACCAAAATTTAGAAATAAGGCTCGCTATAACCCAAGTAGAAGCATCTCTTTACTTGCTAATCAAGAAACATCAAGATTCAAGAACCAACTCTTAATCAAAGAAGCAGTTACCTTGAAGACATTGAGCAACTCGAGGATCCCAAGCACAACGTCGTTGACGTAGCCAAAGCCACAAGCCTCATCTCTCTTGGCACGGTGCATCCCGCCAGACCAGTTGATGGCGATATCAGTTTCGCGTCGGGTCAGTTTGGAGGCGGCAGAAAGAGAACCACCAGCGTAGCGACGGCAATAATCGACGAGGCCAGGGAAGAAAGGGCCGGGGTGTCCCACTCGTCTAAGTTGAAGAGCTCGAGGGTAGTTTCGGCTACGTTTTCTTACTTATTAGCCATGTCGACGTACTCCAGCGTGAGAGTAGCGAGGCATGCTATGTATTACGACGAGTGGAACTGAATGAAATCTGAATCTTTGGCAAGCCTAGGGCGGATGATTTCCATGTCGTTGTGGAGTTGATAGCTGCGGATGAGGTTGTGAGTCGTACTGATCTGTTGGGATACCCGTTGATTGCCTTCTCCTATGTATGGCTCGTAGAAGTAGCGCCGTTTCTTTCCGTCGGGACCTGAAGCCAAGCTTGCCGCATCCTCCATCTTCTTCTCTGCGTTTTTCTTTTTCCGCCAAGAAGCGAGAAAGATTGATTTAATGTCGTGCTATTTCTGTATTTATAATTTAATATATTAAAATTTAATTTTTTTCTTATTTTATTTTACTTTAATCCCTAAGTTTCTTTGGTCAATTTTGGGGAAAGAGCAGTCATAACTCCTATCATTGTCGTAAAACGCTTCTTGTTCTGCATCCCCATGGTGAAAACTGAAAACCATTGCCCTGATTCAAAGAGTCCTTATATTAAAAAAAAAAAAGTTGACAAAAAGAAAACCATTGCCCTGGCCCCTGTCAGATACAATGTAATATAGAAAGTTAAAAAGAAAAAAAAAATATTTATATACATATATATATAAATATATATATATATAAAGTGAAGTTACTAGCAGTAACATCTTCAGAAACTAAATCATGTTTTGAACAAGGAACTCTTTAATTGAGAACCTTTTGTCAAAAAAAAAAACAAGGAAGTCTTCAATTCTATCTAAAAAAACTCTTCTATTTCTATCTACCCTTTAAATATTTAATAACAAACAGACACAAATACGATAGTACTGATTGTAATAAATTATCTTAACTCATAAGTATGAGATGGTCAAGTAAATGGAGATTAATTCAAGTTAAAATATTTTCACTGATTGGCACTATAGATGTCTCAGATTAAAAAAAAACGGAACTTTTGCATAGGTTCACGAGTAATTTAGACTTTGCTTCAAATCTTTTAATCATATAAAAACAGGAAAAAAAGCTTCAAATCTTTTAATCATATAAAAACAGGAGAAAAAAAACAGAAGAACTTTCTGTTGTACAGTATATCTTAATCTTATGTGTGGACTGTAGACGATTACTCTAATACAGAAAAATCAGGTAGCGAATCATACAATACATTTTTTTATTGAACTGCTAAAACAAAATTATTGGAGCAATCTGAACTTAAGTTTCCTCTTACTTTTTTTTTTAGCTTCATCTTACTTGTATTTTAATTTGGGCATTGCAAAAGAAGAAGATTCTAATAAAATATAAACAATTGATTTAGAGGCAGTCGATTGCTGAATCTTTATTCCATAACTAAAAACACACTGAAATTAAATCTTTATTCCATAACTAAAAACACACATGATTCATTCACATGGAAAGATTTGAGTCTGAAGGAAAGGTATCGACATTATTAACTAATAATAAAAGCCACTTTAAATTATACCAAATCGATTTCTTTGCTTAATGCAACGAAAGGAAACAAAAACAAGAATTCTCGATTAATGAATTGTCGAAAACACCCCTGTGTTGAACGAATATTTCATTCCTACATTTGATAGGGGTCCCACAATGACGTCAATTTCTTCTTATAAATAGACTCCCATCGACCCACACAAATCTCGGTTTAAGGATACAACAGCACTCCCAAAATCTCCTCTTCTCCAAAACAAATACTCTCAGAAGCTTCTTCTAAGAAAATAAAAACCCTAACAATGGTGGCAGCGAAGAAGAGCGAAAGCAATCTCAAGTTTCTCTGTAGTTACGGCGGTAGAATACTTCCTCGCTCTATCGACGGGAAGCTCCGTTACGTCGGCGGTTTCACCAGAGTCCTCTCCGTTGTTGATTCCATCTCTTTCTCAGGTCCGTTCATTTTTTTTTCCCCGATTTCAAATTTTCCTAAAAAGAAAGTGAAATTGATTTGTTTTTTCTTTTTTCTCAGAGCTAATGGTGAAACTAGAGGAGTTCTGTGGATACACCGTTGATCTAAAGTGCCAGTTACCAGACGGAGATCTCGAGACACTGATCTCCGTCAAGTCAGACGAGGATCTCACGAACATAGTTGAGGAATACAATCGCGTCTACGGAGGCAAGATTCGAGCGGTTCTATCTACTCCTAAGCAAGTATCGCCACGATCGAGCGGGGGCGATGCCTCACCGAAATCTCCTTTCTCCGTCGTGGCTTCTCCTTCTCCTCCGCCGGCGTACGGAAGGTTTCCACGACCTCGGTATCAGATGGAGAATCTTCAGAGCGGAATATTCCGTAAGCGAGCGGAGGAATATTCGCGCTGCGTTAAATGCCGTGTGCAGAACAGAGACTCCAAGCTCATCTGGCACTGACGTTGACGGTCGTCAAATCAATCGGAACGCCTTATAATAAATAATTTTGAAGTTTATATGGTCGTTGATGTGATGGTTGTTGTGATGAGATATTAAGGAAAATTACTTAAGTTTTCTAGTCGGAAACATGATATCGGTGTAACGGAGAAGAAGACGGAGTTTTTTTAGTCTTCCGTTATCTTTCTTGTTAAGATATGCGGGTAACGTACCAACGTTAGTTTTTTTTCAATACGTGGTACGTTGCGACCGTTCTAGATGTGAAACGTGTCGATCTCAAACGTGAGTACGCGTGCGTGTCTTGTGGATCAGTGGATGTGTTTCCTCACACGTGTATGTATGCCTGTTAGACTGTGAGTCACTGACACTGAGGTTTGTCTTATTTTTTTCATCTGCGTGATTTTCTCTGTAAATTAATTTGGTGCTTGTCGTGTTTTCATCCATGTCTAGTCAGAATGGCGTAGGCTTAATTTGTTTCATTTTGCCAATTCAGTTGCACTTTTCCAAAGGCAAAAATATTAAATAGGGAATACATCCAATTTCCAAATATCAATTGCAGAACTTATAAACAAACTAGCCGTTATTTAAGGAAAAAAACTACTGAATTAGTTATTATACTTTTTACTTTTCTTTTATTTAACACGGCTACACATGAATTTCGGTTTATTTCGAATCCAGATGACCAAAACCAATCAATGTTATTGTCAAACAACTTGACCAATGACCTGAGACACACGCAATTAAAACTGAGCTGAAATTAGATTCAAGGATGGCAATACTAATAGACCAAAGTAAAAAAGTTTTGTTAAATACTGCTGTAGAACGGCTTGACTAGGATTGTCACAGTCCTTTATTTCACACAGAGTTCCAGAAAAAGAAGTGAATTTAATAACAAATACAAAAAAATTTGACAAACTAGTAGTTACCGTGTTGTTCAACCAAGCTCTCTTTACTTGACTACATGAGCTAGATGTTATACCTTTTTTACGGAACAAATTTGGGACGGACCAAATTGACCAACTTGCACCTGTTCATAATATAATGTTAGTACACAATAATGAAAAGAATAACGCATATAATATGAGAAAATAATTACAAAGTTTTCAAAAAAATAGAATGATGCGAAGTTTCTTTTTTTTTTTTTAGAATTAGAGTAATGCGAAGTTGCAAACAGTTAGTGGGCACAAACAAGAAAAAACCACAAACAATATTGTAAACCGAGCTACAGAAAAACATTTCGATTTCAAACTAATGATCTTTCTAGACTTCGAATCATTTCTTAATAACAAACAGGAATGCAATTCTTCTTCAAGGAATGCATTTCTTTTTCACTTTTTGAAGAGAACAATTTCCTTTTTTTTAAGTGTTGTGTATAAAGTTTGATTGGACCATTTATTGACGAGTTTCGTTTTACTCGACATCGTTAGATCTAATTAACAGACAAAAATCACAATCATGTCTATGTATCACTAAGCTAATCGTATAACCTTTTCAGGTAAAAGTTTTTTAGGGGAGTAGAAAATGGTAAGGCCAAAGTGGACCGTGGATACAAACCTAACTTCGGTGCAAATAAACTGGTTAAACGTCAGCATCACACGGTCGCTATAACAACATACAACTACAAGATTAGATACGTGCCCGAAAATGATCATCATCGTCAAATAAACTGCCACCATGTCAAAAATTGCTTCTTTTGCATAATTTTCTGAATCTTCATTTGTTTTTCTTCTTCTCTGCGGTAAAAATGATGTGAAAAGTGCTTAACCAGCTCTGTTTTGTAAATATAATTTTTAAATACTATTGATAATGTGTTAGCGTACACACATATTTTGTATATGGAAAACATTTGTTACAACATGTCTTTCTAGCTTTTAAGCAAAAAAAAACATGTCTTTCTAGCTTTCTGTGTGCAAATGCAACAGCAGAAAAAATAATGCGAGAACTTGATGTATTCAAAAACAAACAAGTATAAAAAGACCAAAACTCTTGGCTGATAAATAAAGTGGCATATGATGTCTCTTTGTGAGCTTTCTTCTGTCAGCAATTGATCAGACAGACAGTCCCATGTGTGAGGAAGAAACACGTAATCTTATCATATTTCAGCAACAAACCTCACATGGTCATGGCCAAAACAGACAGGTGGGAAGTTCAATCGGATAAGAGTTTTTTTTTTCCTTCTTCATTTTTTCCTGTCCTGTAGAAATTCACTATTTGAATATGAAAATAATTTCTGTATAATCTATATATGCATTTCCATTCTAAATCAAGAAACAGAATCTCCAGCTTCAAAATATTGGAGACTAAATACACAGAGGTCCTTTATTCTTTATGATTGGCTTAGTTGCTAACAAAAACTGTGTGTGAACCTCAAAACAGATGAAAGAATAAAAGAAAAACTTTTCATTTGCTGTCTAGTTACTTACCTAATGTCCTGAACTATTACGTATAACCTTTTTTTTAATTATTACGTATAATTAAACATATTAAGTCCTAATCTACCAGGTTTTGAGCCAAAAAAACGTATTTGTAAGAGAATAATACATGTGAGGTGAAGAAATTAGTCCTATAATTGCATTCTCTAAGTGAAATCTGTAAATTTATTTCAGAAATGAAAGAAAACAAGAAAAAAAAACACAAAGATATGCCAACAGTGAAAAATTGCAGACTGTTATGGAAAATCCCACATCATTCAAAGCCTACAAAATCAACTTGCTATAACCCTGCGGCCAGTGTAGCAGGAAGGAGAGAGGAAACTGTTAAAGAATCTTTCACTCCGAGCAGTCCAGTGATGATCGAGTCCGTTTCAGAATGAGGGGGGCAAGAGCTCTCAGACCAGGAAGTCCCCAAAAAGCTTCGAAAACATCATAACAGGAAGGATAATTATATTCTGAGCTTCGCACATCCTTCTTAACAACTTTCACAGTCCCATCAAAAGACTCTTTTGCATAAGCAGGGTGATTTTGCTTCTTCATCATCTGTACAAGATCCAACGCCTCTTCACCCTTCTTGATCTCATGCAGCTTCTCTATAAGACCATTGTAAGTAGTTCTCCAAGGCTTTACATTAGCAATTTTCACCTTCTCCTTTACGAATTCGCACGCCTCCTCGACCCTGTTTTGGCTAAGAAACAAACCTACCATGACATCAAGCAGTCCAGAGTCGATACCAATCCCTTTCTCCACCATATTCTCGAAACACGCGAAGGCCTTATCCGCTTCATCGTTCTTGGAGTGTCCTTGGATCAGAACAGTCCAAGTTTTCACATCGGGGAGACATCCATCTGCTTCCATCTGATCCAGGACCACACCACACGCTTCTTCTAACCTCTTAGCTTTACAAAGACCAAACACGAGTTGGCTGTATGTGATGTTATCAGGCTCATAACCAGCCTCTCTCATAGCCTTCATGGTATCTCCTGCTTCGTCAAACCTAGCTACACTGGTTAAATACCCGTGGATTCCATCATAAACAGCCTTTGAGAGAGTCTTCCCAGTTGATTCAAATTTCCTCGAAACACGATACACCAAATCCAAGTCTGGACTAGGACCAGTTGATAAAGACCTCAACAAAAGACCACAATCTTCAACAGATGGCTTGAACGGACCATCCGTCATAAACTCGTAAAGCTTCACCGCTTCAGTCATCATTCTATATGTCTGAAACTGTCTCGATACCTTTGCATAAGTGTCGAAATCAACCTCGTGCCCTGCCTCCTTCATCTCATCCACCACACTCCAAAACTCTGCTACCGAACCAGGCCTTGCCAGAGCCCTCAACGCTGCGTTATAAGTAACAGTGCTGTGTTTATAACCACAACCACCGACCCAACGGAGAAACGACAATGCTTTCAGAGGATGCTCCTTTAGTCCCTTCAACACCCTGACGACGAAATTATCAGACAGAGGGAGTTTCATATCCTTAAGCTCCCTCTCAACCTCACAACTCCAATCTTTTTGCGAAACAGAAGCAGAAACATTGTCTGCGACAACAGACATTGCGTTATCCTTAAGCAAACTCTCGTAGAAACGAGTCAGAGCTGTAGCGTCTTTGTAGCTCTCTTTGTTAAGCAAAGTATAGATAGTCTTGTACGTTTCCTCGTCCAGACAAAACCCTCCTCGTTTCATATCTGTAAGAGTCGTCCAGAATCTTTGCATGGGTCTCTGCTGCACTAGTATCATCCTCAGAAACGTGCTGTAAAGTGGAGAACTTGGAGTAAGATCTGATTCTCTGATGACCCAGTTGAGAAAGGAATAAGCTTTCTCTGGGTGCTTTGCTAGTTTCCTTAGAACGTAGATTGCAGTCTCGTGGGTTAGAGGCGTGTCTGGTTTCCTCAATCCTTCCACTACTTCTTTGGACCAATCGTTTTCGAGAACTAACTGAAGCATAGACTCTGGTTTTGAAGTAAAGGACCGGAATTTCCACGGAGAATCAAAAGACGAATACGAGTTTGATGAAAAACCCACCTGAACTCGGCATAGATAGGAACGGTTCGGAATCTTAGAGTAAGAGTTTCGAAGAGAAGACAGGACTGCCTTTGATCTGTACATGGCTACTGTACTCTGAAAGAAGACGAAAATGTGTAATAAGGGTTTTAAGTAAAAAATACATTTTCATGGGGTTTAAGAGCATCCTAAACGCTGCGTTTTATCTGAAGATATTTTAAGTTTGGGCTTTTAGCCCAATTCTTCCAATCTTTGGGTCCTCTCCAAGATTTGCTTACCAACACGAAAACAAATGCTATTTTTTGGCGGTGAAATGCAAAAATAAATCTTAGTATGAATTCGCAAAAAGAGAATAGCCAGTATCAATCCAGTAAGAGACCGACGTGTTGACATACGAGAAAATATGGTTCTTTTTGCGAGCATATCTTATAAGAAAGTCCGCTTGATATTACTGGATCTTGTCTCGTAGACCACTTTGCTGTCATGATAGGTATCCCAAAGAATTTGGAGCTTTCGGAATTCAGCTGGGAAGGCTGGCCAATCTTTAGATGTGGTAACCATTTTAACTAATTCTTGAGATTTGGTAACAAAATAATTACAGTAACGCTGATGTTAAGTCAAGCATCTTAATACCCATATCAAACTTTTGAGCTTAGTGTACAAAAGCAATATTTCCTTGTGACCACCTTGTAGTGCAAGTGAATAGATTGATTCATCTTGTAACCGGAGGATCCAACCACTGTACTTGTGGTTTCATCATTCTTCCATGATCCATCCACATGACAGATGAAGATCCGGGGTTCTAAATGGTCTCCTAAGCACCGTACTACGGCCAATTTCCCTGGTTCCTCTTCTTGATTTGCATTGTACCAACCATTGCATTCTCGTGCTGCGAGGTCGATTGTATCCAAAAGAGAAAAATCACATCTTTATTGCGTGCTTTCCAGATATATTATATGAGCCTAGGAAAAACTCGAAGTAATTAAAACTAGATATTTTCTGTGAAATAATTCAAAATTTTCATGTCATAGAATAAATTTTGAAATACTCAGTTAATATAAACTGAAATCATTTTGATCTCTATGGTTGACAAAAAATTTAACAGCTAGCTTTCTATGATTACTGTAATAGTTTCATATTCAAATACTAGAATTATATAAATGGATTTTTTTTATGGTCGATAAAAAAACTAAGCAGATAATTTCTATGATAACTGTAATTATTTTTGTAAACTGTAATAGTTTCATAATTTTCACTAGTTAATAGAGCACCTACATTCATATTGTTTTAACATTTTAAATTATAACTAAAATAATATATAAATTTTTTAAATATTACATATATATAATAATTTCACATATATATATATTATTTTTGCACAATTAAATTTTTATATTTACTTTTTTGTTTCTTTAGAATTTTTGATATATCAAAGATAATGATTTCATTTCTGGAAGTTTTTCAAAAATGACTCAAAAATTGAAGTCAAACACAAAAGTAACATCATTTTTATCAATACTATTTAGTCATGATCTTTCCATACCCTCCTTACATTTTTCAAATATTTACAAATTTACCACTATAATTCAATTTCCTTTTATTTTCAAAAATGACCAAAAACAAAATACACCATGAACATTTTTCTTTATTTACAACAGTGTCACTATCATCAAATTTTCCAACAATAATGAGGAACCATTTCTGAGCTCTTATAGCTCAAGAATTCAATTTTCATCTTCTTTTTCCTTATTCTACACCAACAAATCTTCATTTCCTCTCCACTTCCATATAAAAAACTCACATAACTTTTATTTTCACTAACACAAGTTTCATATTTTCGTGATTCTTCACAAATATTCGTCAAGCTGGCTTGTTTTTGCGCATATTCAAACTTTGAGCGGTAAAAAAGGTTGGAAACGAGCTTACACCGGAAAATGTAACTATTTACATTATTTTCGTCAATATTATTCAGATCTGTATCACGATAGCATATTGCTTTTTATGTTTACGCTTATATGTAAACGTGCTATGCAGCTTTTTTGTCAACATACATGTTAGTTTTGCAATTGACCAAAATTATAAAAAAACATAAAAAATAAATGTCTAATTAGTTTACTTTGAAGATATAAAGGACGAAGTACATGAAAAATGTAGACAAGAAGTGTCTTCAGATGTAATTACATCACTCCATCTTCTCTCTCGATTCTGATCTTGTTCTTCGTCGAGGTTACGATTGTTATTACAAAGGCAAGAACCCTATCGAAGACAACTGCAGCAGGAGTGTTTTGTTTCAGCGAAGAGCCTCAAAAGAAGAAGGAAAGATAGAGAAAGAGAAGAAGTCAAAGATGGATTCAAAGACGAAGCAGATGATCTTATCAGCTCTCTGTAAACATTTCTCTTTGGACCCTGTAAGTGAAGCAAGCTCTCACCTTTTATCTTAGTGATTTTGTTTAGGGTCTTGCTTAGTAGTTGAGCTTTCTGTGCATCGAATGGATCTATCAAAGGAATGTTCTTTATAGGTGTTTAGACTTGTATTGTTGTTGCATGAATCATCAAGCTCGTTTAGGGTCTTGCTTAGTAGCTGAGTTTGTGTATGGTTTTGTTCTTTACTATAAGTGGGTATAGAATGGATTTATCAAAGATTTGTTCTTTACCAGTGTTTATTAATTTGATTAGGCACATTTTGTGGGAGGGGCTGGTGAGAGTGATGCTAATGTTTTGAAGGCATCTGAAAAATAAATGTTTGCACAAAACAATGAGGAGGTAATTTGTTTCTTCTAGAACTTGATTCCTAAAGACATGAATATTGAGATCTCTTATCGTTTATACCACATTTTGAGAAGTTGGCTTTAGTTTGTTTGAGTTTCAATGCAATGTCTTCTGTGTGCTGGTCGTAAAGGATAAGTCTTTATTTGGCTTTCTTTAGCCATCGTCTCACATTTTGTTGTCTTTATTTTCATATCTTTTAGTCTCCATCTGTTTTCTTTTTATTTTTTGTTTTCGTTTATCTCTTTACAGTCTATGGTTTAGTTCTATTTAACTTAACTTTCTTTGTTGGTTGTGTAAGGATTGGTGATGTGTGGGGATGACAGTTGCTGAGTTTTCTTTTCATTCATTACGGAACCCACTCTCCTCTCAGAAACAGATTCAACATCATCAAAGCATCCCTCTTTCATTGCAGTTGACAAGAAGTAAGTAGACTTTTCCTTTAATGCGTGTTAGATATTGATTAGGTTGGGAATTAAATGTACTTTAGTATTATGGTATTTGTTAGTTGCGTTGAAGTGATTTACATTTAGTTTTCCTGGTTGTTTTAGTTTTAGGTAAAGACATTGATTGCCATTAACACATAAATTGAAACTTCAACAACTAAAATCTTAAACTTACCTTTAAAATCTGAAAAACATGTTTAAACAAGTTAATTCCTTCTCCTTTGCTATTTGTTTCTCCTTTGCTATTTCCTTCTAACTTTAAAACAATTTTATGGATTCATATAGTCAATATTCTTGCTTTTTAGAGTTCTTAAACAATCAACAATCAACAACCAAACACTCAACCTAGTATAGAACTCTCTGCGTCGAATGTCTCTGTCTTTAGTACACAATGGGCTGAAGAAGCACACACTGTGGATGACCGTAAAGAGAGAAGGAAATGTACACTAACAGAAGATGTTGTACTCATCAGTGCTTGGTTGAACACCTCCAAAGACCCGGTTGTTGGGACTGAGCAAAAAGCAATTGCGTTTTGGAAACAATTTGCAGCAAGTCCAAAGCTTGCTGGTTTGCAAAGAGAGAGCCAAGTCACTGCAAACAAAGGTGGGAGAAGATTAATGAGGATGTATGTAAGTTTTTAGGCTGTTATGAAGCTGCAACGAAAGAGAAATCAAGTGGGCAGAATGAGAATGATGTTATGAAAATGGATCATGAAATTTTCTTTAATGATTACAAGGTGAAGTTCACACTTGACCATGCATGGTTAGAGCTTCGCCATGATCAGAAATTGTGTGGAGCTTCTTCTACTAAAGATAAAGTACAGTCGAAAAGAACGAAGTTAGATGGCCAATCAGCACAGTCATCAAGCTCTATGCCAGGAAGCCATGGAGAGGATGAAGCAATGGCTCGGCCTGTTGGTGTTAAAGCAGCAAAGGCCAAAAGTAAAAGGTCTGTGAACAAGCCAACCGCTTGTGGAGTTTGAGAGCAAATGGGAGATAAGGCAAAAGGGCTTTGCTTTGAAGGAGAAGCTTAACAAGCAAAAATTGCTTGACAGCCTAATTGCCAAAACAGAGCCACTTAGTGAACTAGAAATTGCTTTGAAAAATAAGCTTATTAATGACATGTTGGCTACTTAGTTTCAGTCTGAGTTTGTTTTGTGTCTGAGTTTATGGATCTTTAATGCTTTTGCTTTGTGTCTGAGTTCGTTTCTCTTAATGCTTTTGCTTTGTGTCTGAGTTTGTTTCTCTTTATGCTTTTTTTTTGTCGAGTCTGTAACATTGTGGTTTTTCTTAATTAATGGTTAAAGAAATCTTAAGACTATGATTCGGTTTATATTTTTGGTGGGTGGAAAGAAATGACCAATATCTGAAGTAAAGACTAACTAATTCTCTTTTTTTTTTTCCAGGTATATGCTTCAGAAGGTGCTCAGAACATCACAATGTTAGAAGTAAGTTCAAACCTGATAAGTTTTAAGAGTGATTTGTATGTGTGGGTTAAGATTGTTTCACTGGAGATGAGTGATTCGTATGTGTGGGTTAAGATCGTTTCACTGCTTTGATTCAGGTACCTGTCTCGCTTGATAATCTTTTGTTTCACTTCTTGTCTCGCTTTCTTATTGTATCTTCTTGCTTTTGCAGGTGGAGCCAACATGTGACATAAGAAGACAGTAGAGGGTGTGGCCAACACGTGACATAAGAAGACAGTAAGAAAAGGAAGAAGACAAGAAGTGTTTGTTGTGTGTCGTAGATGTGTTGATGTCTTTCCATGTTTTGCTTTTTCAAAATTTGGTTGATGTGTTTCAATGTTTTCTTTATATGTCAAAACCATTTGCTTCTTTCTTATTTTACTCCACATATTGCTTCTTGCTTCTTTCTTATTGTTCAAATGACCATTTATTTTCTCTTCCTCTTCCTTTAATAATTTCATCTTACCACATTTAGTTCCTCTTCCTCTTCACCAAAATTGCAAGATTTAACATATTGTAAATGACTTCTTCTTCTAATAATAATCTTGAAGAAATGATGGATGAAAAATTCGACCAAATTTTTGATCAACAGTTCGAAAATCTAATTTCATTCATCATGATGATCGTCAAGAAGCATCCAAGAAAAAAAAACGAGCCTACCTCGAAAGACAAGGTGAACAAGGACACATCCAGTTATGGAACGATTATTTTAGTGAAGATGCAACATACCCTTCTCAAATATTTCGACGCCGTTTTCGAATGAACAAGCCCTTGTTCATGCGTATTGTTGATCGACTCTCCGCTGAAGTCCCATTCTTTCAACAAAGAAGAGAAGCTACTGGAAGGTTCGGTCACTCTGCGTTACAAAAGGCAATGGCAAAAATTCGTATGATGGCATATGGTTGCCCAGCTGATGCGGTTGACGACGTCCGACTTGGTGAGACCACCGCGCTTTCATGCTTGGAACATTTTGTTGAATCATAAATTAATTTGAAGATGAGTATCTAAGAAGACCCACGCCAGAAGATCTTCAACGACTACTCGATATTGGAGAGATACGCGGATTTTCCGGGATGATAGAAAGCATTGATTGTATGCATTTGGAGTGGAAGAATTTCCCGACCGCATGGAAAGATCAATATACACGTGGATCAGGAAAGCCAACAATCATTTTAGAGGCTGTAGCTTTATAAGATCTCTGGATATGACATGCGTTTTTTGGACCTCCAGGTACATTAAACGATATCAATATTCTTGACTGATCACCAGTTTTTGATGATGTATTACAAGTTAGAGCTCCAAAAGTGAATTACATTGTCAGCGGACATGAGTACCATTTGGCTTACTATCAGAAGATATTTATCCAAAATGGGCTACTTTGTCCAATCTATTCCACTTTCACAAGGTCCGAAAGCATCCTTATTCACTACATATCAAGAAGTTGTACGTAGAGATGTCGAGCGTGTTTTTGGGGTCTTGCAGGCTCGATTTGCCATAGTAAAAAATCCAGCTCTTTTGTGGGATAAAATAAAGTTGGAAAGATAATGAGAGCATGTATCTTTCTGCATAATATGATAGTAGAAGACAAACGAGATGGGTACACTCAATTTGATGTATCTGTATTCGCACAACCGGAATCAAACCGAAGTTCACAAGTGAATTTCACATATTCTACAGATATGCCTTCAAATCTCGGTAATATGATGAGCATTCAGAATCGATTTCGTGATGAAACAATACATCAACAATTGAAAGCTGATTTGGTTGAGAATATATGGCAAAAATTTGGTACAAATCAAGATTATAACTAATCGGCTTTTTCTCGTTTATGCTTTTCTTTCATGTTTGTTTAAAATTTCTAATTATAAATTTGTATTTATATTTTTAATATGTTTTATGTCATATTTGTTTAAATTTTATGTACCAATAATTTATAAGTTCTGTAGAATTTAAATTTAATAATTCAACTTCTAAAATAAAATAAAAATTTAAGAATCGCAAAAGGGTTCTGCCATTGGACCATGAGAAAACTAATTACATTAACAAGGGTTCTAAACTTTACAAAGTACAAAATTAATAATTAAACTACTGATTAGAACTTCTCAAGGGCTCTAACCATTGGACATGCTCTAAGGAACCAAGTAAGCAAATAAATACACATGCAAAGAGGAATAAAAGCAGAACATAAGGAAGCAAGCTAACACACACAAGGAAGTAAGAAGAAAGGAAGCACACAAGGAACCAAATAAAAAAAGTGAAACAATGAATACATGGAAGTTAATAAGGAAGCAGGACATCAAGAAAGTAAGCAAGCAAGGAAGTATGAATGAATGACAGGGTAAATAAGGAAGCAAGTAAGTTAGCAAAAGAATCAAACAAAAAAAACTGAAAAATCCAAAAAGCAAGTAAACCATGAAGTATGGAAGCGAATATGAGTATACAGTATGCAAGTACGTATGAATGCATATATTAATGTATGTATTTATGTATGTATGTTTATGCATTCTTTAAGTTATTGCGCAGAACCCATGTATAGAGGTTTGAGATACACTACATTAGGATTTGAAATCGGTTGATGCAGAAACAAATAACCTACAAGATCAAAATAAATGAGTGAGCCAACGCCAAAACCAGATGTGGAACTTGGACAATCAAAACAGAGACGTGAAAGAAAATCACTAACCTGCAAAATTGTTTTTTTTTTTTTTTTCACTAACCTGCATAATTGCAATGCAAGTGACCATGTGCTTTCTTCTACGAAACAGAGACATGGTTACTCTGAAACATTAAAAGGCTTTATTTGAGCAACATTGATTCAAATGCAAAGTTACAAAACAAAAAGAGGGTGCTAAATCCATACTTCACCAATGATCTATAAACCTTATGGATCTCTGTGGCGTCCATGAGAGAAGAATATACCTAAGCAAATCAATATTAGCCTTTAAATTTTAAGCTGTTGCATAAATATAAAGGCTAACACTTATAAATCTCTTAAGATTTAGGATGCTTATTCAAGCACATGTTTTATCAAAATCAAAGAAATCTTGATTTCGCTTATGTTTCTCCTACTTGTGAATTTAAGAAAAAAATTACAAGCAAGTCTGAAAAGCACACACCTGTCACAGAAGTCTGATACACTTGAAATCTTCTCAGAATCTCTAAATTTTGAACACCTTTTGAAGCATATACCTGAGATTTGTCTTTTACTTTAGACATTGGTCATTCTTTCCACCCACCAAAATATCAACCGAATCATAGTCTGTATTAAGATTCTTTAACCCTTTGGTGATTTCTATTTTTTACATCCAACAGATATTACTCAGCCATTAGTCGTTTTTCCATCTAATGACTTTTTTTCTAAGCCGCTGGTCCATCCAGCATGTCTAAGAACAGACCCATATTAGGCGTGTTCGTTTTATCATCGCCGATTGCAGCGGCGACGGCAAAAAATACACTTCGACGAAAACAAAAAATAACAAAACCAAAAGTTAAAATAGACGCTGCGGTTATTGGAGATACAAAAAGACGGAACGCCGTAGCCGCCATTAATTTCAGCGTTCATCTTGTTCATTATTAATGGCCGCTGCGACTGAAAACGAGTTAGAGATGTTTCACCGGAGTCGTGCATTATCGTGATGAAAGACTTAATTTTTGATCGCAGCCGCTAGATGTTGCGATCACGAAACGAACACGCCTATTGTCTTTGTCTAGAGACTTCTGTATGTTGCTTGCACTTTTTCCATTAAGGACTTAAGCCGTGGGTAGACAAGTAATGAATCTATTATCAATTCATAGTCTTTGCGTTAAGACTTTTTAACCCTAGTTATCTGATTGGCCTTTATATACTTTTAAGCCTTGTGGTTATTGAGCAGAAACAGTTCTTTCAAACCTTAGTTCATAGTCTTTTGTCTTGAGAATTTCTATTTAAAGCTGTGTTGCAGAGTAGAGAATCTGTTTTCCATTAGTAATGAGACATTTTTAAGTCGTTGGTCATTTTACCAAAACCAACCGATAGTCCTCTTTTCAAAAGTCTTTTAAGCCATGTGGTTACATAAGACTGTTGTCGATTAATACTGTCAAGAATCTTTGCCTTGTCACCTTTTGAAAGCCGTTGACCTTTCATCAATACCATAAGTTTGAGTTTTTTTTTACCATCCAACAAGTCTATAGTAATCTTTTTGTCGAGAATCTCTAAGCAGTTGCTCTTTTTCCCAGCAAAATCGTTAGTTGTTTTTACCATCCAATAAATCTAAACTGATCCATAGTCTTTCTCAAAAGACTTTTCTAAGATGTGTGACATTTCTAAGCCGTAGGTTGTCTTTCGTCTAGAGACATTCCGAAGCCATGGCAGTTTGTGTTTGAGCTCTTTCTTTGTCTACTTTAAGGCCTTGTGGTTATCAAATAGAAACAGGTCTTTAAGCCTTTTTGGCCCATACTCTTTGTTTTAAGAGTTTTTTTCAAACTGTTTATCTTAGCCATTAGTCGCTATTTCTTTCATCTAAGGACTTTTTTCTTTCTAAGCCGCTAGTCATTGTTTCCATCCATTATATCTGCAAACCGACAATTCTCACTTCAAATATTTTTTTTTTTTTGTATCACGACATCTCTTAAGTTGTTGTTCGTTTTCGCATCCAACAAGTTTAACCTAAGCCATTAGACATTTTTTATCCATCTAAGGACTTTTCAGAGACTTTTTTAAGATTTCATTAAGCCGTTGGTTGGTTTTTTCCCCCATCCAACAAGCCTTATTTAAACTGTTAAGTATGAATCTCTTGATCCTTGTTAAGAATCTTTGTCGTCTTAAGACATTTTTAAGCCGTTGGTAGTTTTTGTTGCTGTGTGACTTTCCAAGTCCTTGTCGTTCGTATTAGCTATGTCAAAGACTGATTTCAGACATGCTCTTTGTCTTTTTCATACTTTATCTTAAGCGGTTGGTCATTTGTTTTCCCCATCCAACGAAGCCATTGTCTTTTGTCCGACGACTTTTCTAAGCTGTGGGTTGTTTCTCTACCCAAAAAGTCTAATACCAACTCATAGTCTTCCATTGTCTTTGTATTATGATTTGGTCATCATCTCTATCCAACTCGTAGTCTTTGTATACTTTTAAGCCGTGTGGTTATCCGAGCAGAAAACAGTTTGTTTTTCTCTTAACACATCTTCAAGCCATTGCTTGTATTCGCCCCCCCCTCCCATCAATAAAGTCTTAAGCCGTTAGCCGTTTTCTCCTAGAGTCTTTGCTTATGACATCTTTAAGCTATTGGTCACTTTTTCAGAGTCTTAAAAGCCGTTAAGTTAGAATCTCTTTTAGATTCATAATCTTTTGTTAAGAATCTTTGCATTATGATTCTTTAAGTCATTGGTAGTCTCTGTTTAAGACTGATTTCAGACTATGAGGTGGTGGTCACTATTTCCATCCAACTGCCTTTGTGAATACTTTAAGTCCTTGTGAATATCAAGCAGAATCAAATTCTTTTAAACCTTATAATGGTTCATAGTCTGTGTGTTGAGACTTTCTATTTGAAGTCGTCTGGCTGATTAACGGATCAGTTCTTCATCCACAGTTTCAGTCATGAGAGATGATTTATTTCATTTGAGATGTGTGTTGTTCTTCATCTATAGTCTCTGTCTTGAGACATTTAAAGCTACTGATTATTACCAAAACCGAGCCATAGTCTTTTTTTCGGAAGACTTTTTTTCAGAAGACTCAGCCATTTCGTTACATAAGAACCTGTTGTCCATTCATATTGTCAAGAAGCTTTTGCCTTAAGATTTTTTTTAAAAGCCGTTGGTCTTTTATCAATAAATCAAGTCGTTAGTTGTTTTCTACCATCCGGGCCGTGTGGTTAAATAAGAATCTGTGTTTGATTCATCATCCTCAGGCAGTTTATTTCTTTAGCCGTCGTTAGTTGTTTTTACAATCCAACAACTCAAATTGATTCAGAAGTCTTTTGAGAAAGACTTTTCTAAGCCGTGGGACATTTCTAAGCCGTGGGTTGTCTTTGTTTAGAGAGTTTCCAGAGCTGTCGTTAGTCTTTGTCTACTTTTTTTAAACCTTGCTTGTGGGTTATCAAACACAAAATAGGGATTTTTAAGCCTTTTGGTTCATGTAGTCTTCTGTCTCATGACTTTCTAAAGATGTTTGTCATTTTCTTCATCCAACAAGTATTCTCTCAGCCGTTTGTGTGTTATATGATTCGGTAAGCCGTTGGCAGCCTTTGTCAAAAGACTTTCCATAGCCATTAGAGTTGTTTTTGTATCAGCTCTGTATTAAGAACAATTGTCCATCCTTTCCATCCACCAAAATTACAAACCAACTCATAGTATTTGTCTTGAGAGCCTTTTCAGACTTTTGTCTCAAGTTGTTGGTCGTTTTTATTTTCCATCCAGGAAATCGTAAACCAACCCATCCAATTCTTAGTCTACTTTAAGCCTTGTGGTTCAGTCTTTTGTCTTAAGAGTTGGTCATTACACCCATCCAACTCAAAGTCTTTGTATACTTTTAAGCTTTGTATTTATCAAGCAAACATAGTTTTTTTTACGCCTTGCGGTTTAGTCTTTGTTTCAAGACTTCATCAAGCTGTTGCTCTTTTTTTTTTTCCATCTACAGACTTTTTTTTGTCTGAGCCGCTGGTCATTTTTTCCATCCAGCATATCTAAAAAAACCGACTCCTTTTGTCTTTGTCAGGAGATTTTTTGTAAACCGTTTGAACTCTTTTATTCAACCAAGGACCCATTTTCTAAGCAACCCCTCTTATTGTCTTTTGTGTACAGACTTTTTAGTTTCAGACTTTGTCTTAAAGGCTTATTTAAGCTGTTGGTCGTTTTTCTTTCCATCCAACGTATCGTAAACCAAACCCATCCAACTCTTAGTCTTTGTCTACTTTGAAGCCTTGTGGTTCAGAGTCTTTTGTCTTAAGACATCATCAAGCCATTGGTAGTTTTTCCAATCTAACGGGTCTTATTTAAGCCAATAAGGACTTTTTCTAAGCCGTAAGTCATTTTTTTTTATCATCCCCATATAGTCTTTTTAAGCATGGACGACCATCATCAACCAATAGATTACAAAACTTATGTTCCATCCCCATACCATACTCCTTTTTTTTTTTTTTGAATGAATGTTAAATATGGAACATAAGTTTTGTAATCTATTGGTTTGATGATGGTCCATACCATACTTCTTTAGACATGTTACTACCAACCAAACGATTCCTTACGGGACATAATGTACCCAAATAAAAATCGGACAGAACACTTTTAGATTAGTGTTTGCCTGTGATCTTTTTGGATTTCAAACTGCTATGACATCGTCGATTAGAACTGATCAAATGTGTTTTGACTTTGTCCTCGTTTGAATTCCATCCTCAAAAAGACAGAAAATTTAAAAACAAACCTTCAATTTTTATTTCATAGACAGAGAAATTACCTGGGCGACGATGCAGAGTAAGCTTCCAGGTATGTAAGTAAGGCAGTAACAGATGCGAAAACAAAGGCATGTGAGTGTTTCCTTCTCCAAGCGAGTGATCCTTTCATCTGTCAAACCAAAACCGTGTTCACCACCAAAACCAGATGTGAGAGATAAATTCAATCACAAGTGTCTGAGGGAATGTAGCAACAAACAACTATAAAGACAAAAAAAAGTTGATTTAAAGATGACAACGAAGATTCGCTTCAAAACCCCAAAGCATAAACAAAAAAAAATATTTACCTCGAAGACTGAGTCAAGAAGCTTGGCTCCGAAACTAAAGAAAGAACCCTAAACCAAGATCACTGCAACAAAAATCTAACTTTGAACAAATAGGAATTTGAAATCGCCAACAGTAGAGAGGATTAACACGAAACTTATTAACCCTAATTAACATTATAGACAGAGAGACGTACCTCGAGAAACCCAGGCACTCGCATCGTTTTCAAGCCGAAACCAGATCTAATCGACATCTCTACCCAAAAAAAAAGGAAAAGAATTAAACAATTACAGAAACTTGAAACCCAAAACATAATCAGAAGCAAAGATTAGACGAACCACATACTAATCTAACAATGAAATTGGATTCTGAATCCAATTTGCAAGAGTCGATCGTCAGAACTCTCTCAAATCTTCTTCACAGGAAAAAGAATTGTGAAAACAAAATCTAGGAGAAAAAGGTTTGATACCTACTTCAATGTATATAGCTCGCTGCGTTTGACAAACACACACCATTTTAACGGTTATATTTTCACGCGTTTGATGAACACGCGTTTTCTAACGGTTGTATTTTACAAGACCGAGTCAGATTAGTTTCAATCGAACCGGGCATGCATTTTCTACCTAAACCATACCTATCCAAACGGTTATATTTTAAAATCTGGGTCGATTTATTTGAAATCAGACGGGTCTGTTTCCTAAGTTTATACACACCATCAGTTCCACAAAAAGGATTTTCTAAATTTATTACTGATACATTTTCTAAATTTTAAAGTACCTTTAATAATTAGTCTTGATAAGTTGTATACTTTTAAAACACATTAACTGATAATATTTGAATTAATTAAATACTATTGGTTAATAGTCATTGGAATTGTATTGTAACATGAATAATAAATTTAGTTAAAAACATTGGGAAATTTCATTTTTACCTTTTTTGGTACTACAATTTATGTTTACTTTCATTAAATAGACATTTTCACAAATACATTTTTTTTATTAAAGAGACAAAAGATGTTTCTACCTTTTTTATAGATATATAAATATAAATAATTATTTAATAAAAAACTAAATAAAATTAAATATTTTTTATAGTTTTCGAATTATACTTTTCAAATTCGAACTGTTTATATATATATTTTTAATTTTCTTTTTGAAATTAAGAAATTCTTTTGAAACTATTTTAATTTTTAAAAAAATATTTATTAAATACTTATTAAAATCCTAAACCTCACATTCCAAAACTTCATTTTTCAACTCTAAATCCTAAGTCCAAAATTAATTAAACTTAAGGTTATAAGTATCAATTCACTTCTTTAAAAATGAGGGTAAATATGATTAAAATGAAATTATATGTTGGGATCATACATTAGGATAAATAATGTGAATTTATGGTCTAAAAACTAATTTTTCTAATAAATGTTAGTTTAAGAAAATGTGTATGAAAAAACAAAAACAAAATTTTTTACATCAAATAAAAATGTAATTCATTACTGTTATTTTTATGAATTAAAAAAATAAAAAATATATTTAATTTTAGGAGAATAGGTTTTGAGAGAGAGGAGGGAGCCACAGATCCGACGGGTAAGTACGAATGACAATCGTCGGCCGCTTCCCTCATCATTTCTAGGGTTTTAGTCTCCAATGGCGAATCTTATGCGTAGATTCATCAGGAACCAATCCTGTCTACGAGCAATCCCGAGGCTTACCCCCAATCTCATTTCGCATCAGAAGCCTTGCATCATCAACAACAACAACGTCGAGTCTCTATCTGATCCACTTCCTCTCGCTAATCCCGTGATCACCATCTCCGCGTCCTGGATCAAACCCGATGAAGCTCTGCGGTTTTACCCTAGCTTCCCAATCGGATACGGGCTTAACCCGAGTGTGGTTCATGGTTCGGGTCTAATCGATACGGTGGTGGAGGAGAAAGATGAGAAGGAGGTTGTGATTCATGCTGATAGTGTGAAGAAGAAGAGGAAGAAGAAGATGAACAAGCACAAGTACCGGAAACTCAGGAAGAAACAAGGTCGCAAATCTTAAGAGCTTCTTTTTGCTAATTTCTGAATGAGTCTATTTCTGCAATGTTATTTCTAGCTTCAATAATTGAATCTTTGTGGTGTTGAAACTTCTCAAGAAACAATTTGTTTTGATTAAGATGATGGGATTTGCCAATTTAGTTTGATTCAAAGTTTGCGTCTTTTCTTTCTTGGCGTTGGTTTCCTCTCAGAGGTCGTTACTTAATCAGACAAAGCTGAGATTTTTATAGGCTTCCTGAGTTTTGTATCCTAGTGACTTTTCTTGGTTGCTTTGATTCGTTGGTATGTTGATCCTGGATGCGTGTGTTGCATGAGATTACTCCTTTGAGCTCTTTCAGAGTGAGTGGCCTATATAATTTGTTGGTTCAGGTCAAGTTGAAAATACTGTCTTGATATAGATGGAAAATGGTGTTGATCATCTGCTTAGTTTTTCTCCCGGCAGAACTACGTATGGTGTTTAGTAGCATTCATCAAGTTTCTTTAACTACGAACATAGTAATCAGTAGTTAAATTTTAAATTCTTCAACGGGGTTGATTTGGCACTGACCATCTAAGGTTTAACTGCCATCCATATAGAGTTGATTGCTTCTACTATTGAGATTACTTGTTTCAGCTCTATTGAGTGGTTTACTAATTTGCGGGTTTAGTCCACCCAATTCCAACCATTATCCTTAAACCCTGTTTTTTGAGATTGATGCTTCTTCTGCTTTCTCAAATTCTGTTTGTTTGTTTAGATATGATTATGGGTTTACTTGTGAAAAGAGAGGTTTGTGAATGTAAATAGGTTTGGTTTTGGGGTTCTCAAATTAAAAGCAGAAAATACACAATGTTTTCAATCGACTTTGAACTTCTTAAAATGAAAAAAACATCACGAAGCTACTACACCGTCATCCATAGCCATAACACAAATCAGAGTCAACAACGATCAAGATCAAAACACAACTCAATAAACAAGATCAAGAATTCAGCATCACAAGCCTCACAACGATCAAGGCGATTAAGATTGCATCCACATATGATAGTAATCTCAATTCGATCACTCTTCCAAATATGAAACGCACCTTTTGTCAGTCATACAAATAGACAGGTCTAAGATACAAACTCTGTGTGCGAAGCCCAACCAATACCCATATGCCATAACACAACTGTCTTGACAACACTCATCTTCAATCTCTGTCTTTTTCAATATATAATTCTTTGTCTGGTTGCAAAGCAATCATCCAGTATAGCTTCGTATAGGAATAGGTGGACGAGTTTATTAATCATCTCTTATCCTAAACGTTGTGTAATCTACTTTCTAGCTGTATAAATGAAATTTTTCCTAGAGCTTCGTATAAATTTTTCCTAGAGCTCTATAAATTAAGTATGTAATTGGTTCTTTAATATTATAAAAGAAATTTATTCATCTCCTAAAGTCTTTTTGTTTTCATAAACTCTCATATAGTATCAGAGCCATTCTAGTTTTAGTAGATGTTCTAGTGGCATATCCATTAAATCATTATCCGTTTCAAAGAAATGTTTATGTTTTCGAGCATTGTTACCTTGAAATTTAAAGACAATAAGTATCTGCTTTGAAAAACTCAGCTTGAGTCTCTGTTGTTAAGACCATCTCCAATGGTTTACTCAATTTTTTACTCTAAAATAGAGTGATTCTATAATAGAGTTGGAGTTTGCTCCAATGGTACTCTATTTTAGAGTAAAATATAGAGTGATGAACAAACAAAAAATAACTTACTCTATATTTGGAGTAAATCTAATTTTCACTCTATTATAGAGTGAGAAATAGAGTACCATTGGAGTACTTTTACTCTAAACTCTATTTTAGAGTGAAAAATAGAATGGGTTGGAGATGCCCTAAGTCAAAAGCTTTTTGGTTCTGTGACTTTTGTCAATGATACTATTCTCCAAGTAGCATGTATCTTTACCAAATCTCTCAAAAAGAACATTTGTTTTTTTCAAAGCAAACTTGGTGTGAAAACTTTTCGTACGAGTCCACCACAAATTTAAGAGGGAATGTTAGTCATACAAATAGACAGGTCCAAGATACAAATATGTAGGTGAAGCCCAACCAAAGCTCATAACACAATTGTCTTAATAACGGTTATCTTCAAACTCTTTGTCTGTTTGAAGAGCATCCAGTGAAGAAATGAGGTCGAGATTAGAAACGAGATCGAAAAGAATATAGAATTAAAGCGAAGCTAAATGAGATCGATGTATTGCTGGTTCTCTGCCTGTGGGTTTTCTCAGCGATATTCCTTATGTGATTGTTTCTTTTATATTATCTTGACTCACGATCTCATCTAACTCCTTCCTCGATCTCCAAAATCTGTTTCCTCTCCTTCGAGGTCGCTGAGATCAAATCTTTGTTGATTTCTTGGTGGGCCTTTAACCAGAATTACTTTTCTATCCGATCCGGTTTTGAGATCCTTGGTCGACTTCTTCCACCAAAATCATGTTGTTGACATCGATGGGCTTCAGTCCATTTATTAAATGCCGGTTTTGGGTCCAACAAACTTGACCCTAAAATACTTAAGAGCTTCACAGGTTCGCTTCACTTGCAAGCTTAATCTCACACTAAGAAGGCACTTGCCCTGATCTATCTCCGAACAGAGAAGCAAACAGCATTGCTCGCCTCGAAACAAAAGAGATGGAAGAGGTGGCTGCGAGGGAGGCTTTCTGCATTAATCAATGGCTTTGAAACCGGACACGTCTCGACCAGCAGGTGAGATACTACCGAGACGAAAAGCCACCAGAGAACGGTCATGATGTGAATGCAAAAGAGAAGTGGACAGAACAAGGCAGGCTCAGCGAACGAGTATGGGGATTTACAACGTAAGGAGAAAAAGATGACCAAGCTAAGAATGTCTGGAACAGGCTGGACCACCATACCTAAAGAACCTTCAGAAACTCAGGGAGATTTCATCCCTATCACAGACTCTCGTGAGGATTTCAGAAACACTAAGAGAGGATGGAGAGCCTTAGTAGTAGAAACCGATACGGAGACTCTGACTCGCCCTCCAATTGGAGAGTAAAGGTAATGGCTCCCTAACCAAGTTAGGTATAAAGAGCAAACTAGGGAGAAGAAAGGAAAATGTGTCTAGATCGCCGAGATTCCCGGACTCAAAGAACAATTTAAGCACATCGGTACCATAGATATGACTACCGAGAGGGGAAAGATTTTCAATCAAGGAATGAACAATACTTGACTGGAAACCAGTTCGAACGGAGGGAAATAGGAACGACGGGCAAACTCGACCAGGCATCAAACGGAGGCAACACGAACTCAAGAACAAACAGGAGGATAGAAGACGTCAGATGAAAGGTAAAGCTATCGCAGTGGAAGGAACCGAGAGAAGGGCACAGACCATGACCGGCTTTTAATGGAGAAAATGGAGCTAGTGGAACCACTGCAGAAGTGGACCTATAGATGAAAACATCCCCGAGATTCAGGCGCACGGGGAACCAGGCCCTCCTACTCAATCTGTTCCGTTGGATAAGACTATAGAGACTGGTATTGTTTACCCCACTGTAATACTAAAGACCAAGTTCATGGGATGGAGACGAGTGTAACCAAGGAAACGGAGAAGCACGGACCATGGAGGAACAACAACTTTATAGCGATGAAGAGATGAACCGGATCGCGGAGCAATATGCCGCTGTCAACATCGAAATGGATGAAGAAATGGTTGATTTCGACGACCTACTTGACGAGAAGGAAGATGAGTAAGCAGAAGTTCGAAACGCAAGAGGTTACTACAAAAGAGGTAGCAAGACATACTAAACAGAATCACATAAAGGAAGCAAGGAAGCTTTGTTAGGAAATGATGGTGTAGAAAAAGGAAAAAGAGAAACCGAGAGGGTAAATCGACCGAAGGTGAAGGAAATGTGAGAGCTCGAAAGAAAAGATGGTTATGGCCTCACCTAACAAACGCCGGGCACCCAGCCCAGATATGAAAGGATCAGCAGCATCCAGAAAACTGGCAGTGAGGTCGAACTGACAAGAGGAAAGATGGCAAGACATGGACGACTTAGCATGTCGAAAAGATGCACAATAATGTGGTTTCTTTGAAAAATCAGTTTGATTCTCCCTTATTAAGTTAGAAACTTCTTGATTTTAGAAATTATGTTATTCTCCAAATAATATATATATATATTTATTACCCAATAAGAATATTTGTAAATCTTTTAATTAAATTTGGTGCGGAAGTTTCTCTCACCAAAAATTTGAAGGGAAGTATTAATCATACAAATAGACAAATCAAAATGCAAATTCTGTGTGCGAAATCCAACCAAATTCCATAACAGCTGTCTCAACTACGGTTATCCTGTCTTATCCCTAAACATTGTGATTGTACAATTTACTTTCCATCTTGATAGTAAAAAATGTCTAGATTATTCCTAGAACTCTGTAATTCTATATTAAAAGTGAAGCTTATTATTGTTTCCTAAAGTCTCTCTTTCACTAACTCTCACACTTTTTTATTCGATAGAAGACTTTATAAAAAGTCGAATTTATGATAAAATTTGTTCAATTACAAAGCTTACCAATTCTTTTTTATTCGATCAATTTCAAAAAAAAAATATCTTCTAAAGAAGTCTATTCGTTTTTTTGTTAACAGAGAAAAGTTAGAAGACGATCCCAAGGCGATTTCCAGATCTGAGGTCGATGGCATAAGATCTAGAGATTCCGACGTATCAGGAGGGAGGGAGACTACCCACACTCCTCTCTGCCTAAGTTTTCCTGTCCTTTGCAGTGTTTTCTTATTAATTTTCTTGAAAATCGCTAACTGTGTACCGTGCTTTACACGATATCGAGGCGTTCTCAAAGTGATTGGAATCTGTTCCCTTAATAGGGCGGCTGATCTGGGTGGTGTTGGCCAAGTAGGCTGGATGTATCGAGCAAGGAAGAATCGGTCAAGGACAGAGGATGATCGACAGTTTCGGAGACGCATTACCGCTGAGGAGGAGATCATCAAAGTTCCAGAGTTTGACTATACGTATTTGGTTGAGAAGTACAAGATCTCCCTTGTGGGACGAATGTTTCATCAAGACGGTAGAAGTGTAGATGCCCTAATCAAACATATGCCAAGAAGTACGATTTCGGATGTTGAGGGCAGAGTTAGATACACAAATCTGGGGAATAATAAGTTCCAATTTGACTTTGATAAAGAGGAAGACCTACAGAAAGTGCTACAGCGTCGGCCCTGCCATTTTAATAAATGGAGTTTTTCCCTGGAGAGATGGACTCCAACGATTCAACAACACTTCCCAAACGTCCTACTGCTATGGGTTATAGTGATCGGAGTTCCCACACACTACAAGAAAGATGAATCTTTTAGGAGTATTGGAGGAGCACTTGGAGAAGTAGATGTTGTGGATGTTGATAATGGTCGAGTGAGGGTCTTTATTAATGCTGATGAACCCCTACAATTTGAACGTAAGGCAGGGTATGCAAATGGTGATGTGATAACGTTGTAGATCCTAAAAGCTACACTAAGTATTTTGTAGTGTTTGAGATGTTAAACTAGGGAGAAAAAGGATATGGGCAACGACTTCCTTAGAACACAACGATTTAAACAGATTCCGGTTGACAACAAGGGACTTTTATTGATTTGTGTAAGTTGAATACAATGAAGAAATGAGGTCGAGATTAGAAACGAGATCGAAAAGAATATAGAATTAAAGCGAGCTAAATGAGATCGATGTATTGCTGGTTCTCTGTCTAGGGGTTTTCTGCGTATATTCCTTATGTGATTGTCTTCTCTTTTATATTATCTTGACTCCGCGATCTCATCTAACTCCTTCCTCGATCTCCAAAATCTGTTTCCTCTCCTTCGAGGTCGCTGAGATCAAATCTTTGTTGATTTCTTGGTGGGCCTTTAACCAGAATTACTTTTCTATCCGATCCGGGGTTTTGAGATCCTTGGTCGACTTCTTCCACCAAAATCATGTTGTTGACATCGATGGGCTTCAGTCCATTTATTAAATGCCGGTTTTTGGGTCCAACAAACTTGACCCTAAAATACGAAGAGCTTCACAGGTTCTGCTTCACTTGCAAGCGAATCTCACACGAAGAAGGCACTTGCCCTGATCTATCTCCGGAACAGAGAGAAGCAAACAGCATTGCTCGTCTGAAACAAAAAGAGATGGAAGAGGTGGCTGCGAGGGAGGCTTTCTCTGCATTAATCAATGGCTTTGAAAACCGGACACGTCTCGACCAGCAGGTGAGATACTACCGAGACGAAAAGCCACCCAGGAACGGTCATGATGTGAATGCAAAGAGTGCAGAAGTGGACAGAACAAGGCAGGCTCAGCGAACAGAGTATGGGGATTTACGCAACAGAATAAGGAGAAAAAAAGATGACCAAGCTAAGAATGTCTGGAACAGGCTGGACCACCATACCTAAAGAACCTTCAGAAACTCAGGGAGATTTCATCCCTATCACAGAGACTCTCGTGAGGATTTCAGAAACACTAAGAGAGGATTGGAGAGCCTTAGTAGTAGAAACCGATACGGAGACTCTGACTCGTCCTCCAATTGGAGAGTAAAAGGTAATGGCTCCCCTAACCAAGTTAGGTATAAAGAGCAAACTAGGGAGAAGCGAAAGGAAAATGTGTCTAGATCAAGCCGAGATTCCCCAGACTCTCAAAGAACAATTTCTGAAGCACATCGGTACCATAGATATGACTACCAGAGAGGGGGGAAAGATTTTCAATCAAGGAATGAACCAATACTTGACTGGAAACCAGTTCGAACGGAGGGAAATAGGAACGACGGGCAAACTCGACCAGGCATCAAACGGGAGGCAACACGGAACTCAGTAGAACAAACAGAGGAGGATAGAAGACGTCGTATGAAAGGTAAAGCTATCGCAGTGGAAGGAACCGAAAGAGAGAAGGGCACAGACCATGACCGGGCTTTTAATGGAGAAAATGGAGCTAGTGGAACCACTCGCAGAAGTGGACCTATAGATGAAAACATCCCTGAGATTCAGGCGTACCCGGGGAAGAACCAGGCCCTCCTACTCAATCTGTTCCGTTGGATAAGACTATAGAGACTGGTATTGTTTACCCCACTCGTAATACTAAAGACCAAGTTCATGGGATGGAGACGAGTGTAACCAAGGAAACGGAGAAGCACGGGACCATGGAGGAACAACAACTTTATAGCGATGAAGAGATGAACCGGATTGCGGAGCAATATGCCAGTGTCAACATCGAAATGGATGAAGAAATGGTTGATTTCTGACGACCTACTTGACGAGAAGGAAGATGAGTAAGCAGAAGTTCCGGAAACGCAAGAGGTTACTACAAAAGAGGTAGCAAGACATACTAAACAGAATCACATAAAGGAAGCAAGGAAGCTTTGTTAGGAAATGATGGTGTAGAAAAAGGAAAAAAGAGAAACCAGAGAGGGGTAAATCGACCAGAAGGTGAAGGAAATGTGAGAGCTCAGAAAGAAAAGATGGTTATGGCCTCACCTAACAAACGCCGGGGCACCCAGCCCAGATATGAAAGGATCAGCAGCATCCAGAAAACTGGCAGTCAGAGGTCGAACTCCGACAAGAGGAAAGATGGCAAGACATGGACGACTTAGCATGTCGAAAGATGCACAATAGTCGATGGTTTCTCGTATTGAGGTGTATCCTTCAGCCTTGAAAGGCCGAAAATCTTCTACTGCTTTAGGTTCGGTGGGGTCCCAGAAACCACCCAGTGCTCATATATGAGTGCCATTGCCTGGAACTATCAGGGGACAGAAGCCTACCTGACCAAGCAGCATCTACGGGAGCTGCATCGCTGTTTTCATCCTAGTTTTCTTTTTCTTTCAGAAACAAAAAATAATTTTAATTTTTTGCAAGACTTTCAGATTGAGTTTAGTTATGATCATTTGTTCACCATCGACCCGGTTGATCGTAGTGGTGGACTAGCTTTATTTTATATGGATGCTTTTGATGTGAATATTAATTTTTCTAACAATCGCATGATTGATATTGAAGCACAGGTGGAAGGACACAAGGTGTTTATAACCTTTGTTTATGGAGATCCGGTTGTTGAATACCGCGAAATTGTATGGGAACGACTTCTGAGACTACATGCGAATAGGAATGACCATGGCTTCTCCTAGGCGATTTTAATGAGATAACTAGCAATGAGGTAAGAAAGGAGGAAGGAGACCTACTGACGCTTCTTTCTTACCATTCAGAAACATGCTCATGAGCTGTGGAATGATAGATTTTCCTTTCGTAGGAAACTCGTTATCTTGGGCAGGACGCACACGAGCAGGAAGAGTACAGTGTCGTTTGGATAGAGCAGTCGGGAATGAGGACTGGCATCATATTTTTTCCCACACTTTTGTGGAGTATTTACTGCGGTGGGGGTCTGACCACAGACCCATTCTGGTGAGGTTCCTCTCGAAGGAAAAGCAGAATAGACGAAGCTTCAAGTTCGATAAAAGATGGATAAGCAAAGAAGGCTTTCGTGAAGTAGTAATGGCCGATTGGGAATCCTCCGGGATAGATGGTCAGGCGAGCTTATTTGAGAAAATCAGACGATTGAGGAGGACCATTTCTAGTTGGAAGAGACAGAATCCCACAAACAATGAAATCCTCATTACCGAACTAAAAGAAAAACTAGACAAGGCGAAAGCTGATGAAACGATCTCAAGTGAGGAAGAATTGGAACTTAAGCTATGCGCCGCCTATAGAGAGGAGAAGATTTATTGGAGACAGAAAAGTTGTATGCTCTGGCTTAGGGAAGGAGATCGAAACACAAGATATTTTCATGCAAAAACTAAGCAAAGAAGAGCCAAGAATCGGATAACTAGACTAAAAAACTCAATGAATCTTTGGGTTGAGTCGGAGGAAGGAATAGAAGAGGTAGCAACGACTTACTTCCATCGGCTTTTTACTACGTCGAACCCTACCTCTATTGATGATACTATCCGGCACATTGCCGTGTTAGTAAACGAGGAGATGAACCAGAGACTATTAAGGATTTCTCAAGATGAGGAGATACGAGAGGCAGTCTTTGCAATAAACCCAGAGAAAGCACCTGGACCAGACGGTATGACCAGCCTATTCTCTCATCGGTTTTGGAAAACAGTCGGCAAAGATGTATGCGACATGGTTCGAGAATTGTCTTCTACCGGCGATTTTGATGAGAGACTCAACCAAACAAATATTTGTTTGTTACCAAAGACGGACAGACCATCGTCTATGACAGGGTTCCGCCCCATTAGTTTCTGCACGTGGGATACAAGATCATATCGAAAATTCTCTCCTCTAGACTGAAGCGAATTCTGCCGAACATAATCTCTGAGACGCAATCAGCATTTGTAGCGGGACGTTTGATCACAGGTAATACTTTCGTCGCCCAGGAGATGTTCCATGCCCTCAGAACGAACCAGAGCTGTAAAGGTAAATTTGTGGCGATCAAAACCGACATGAGTAAAGCTTATGATCGTGTGAAATGGAGTTTCTTGGAAGCTTTGCTGTTAAAGTTCAGTTTTGATGCACAATGTGTTCACCTGATTATGAAATGTAGTGTCGGTTTTGTAGCCGCAAGTAAACTAAAGGAACGACACTGTGGAAATGATGCAGTGTGTCAGAGACGGGCGGACCAGGAAACCACTAATCACATCATCTTCGAATGTCCTCCGCCGTACAATTCTGGGCACTGTCGCCAATCTCATCTGCTCCGCGTATTCCCGGCTCTTCAGTTTATACAAACCTGGATACTCTTCTCCGACAAGTAAGTAATGCATCGGCACAAGGAGTTAATATCTCTATGTTTTCATGGCTAATATGGTACATATGGAAGGCTCGCGAATGAGAAATGCTTCAAAGCAGGATATTATTTCAGTTGATACCCAGCTCGCAAGCAGGAAGCGGAATCGTGGTTGCTCAGATCGTGGAGAGAAATTGCAGGTGCAGATACGGAGGAAGGAACCGCAGAAAGCAATGAGAAGTCAAGCCCCTGCCTGCAAATGGATATGTCAAGTTGATGCATCATGGAAGAATAAAGAAGAAGGGATAGGCCTTGGTGTCCCACGGTAAACGCCAGCCTCTCCCTTACACGCAGAAGCAGAAGGTGTGAGCTGGGCAATGAAGGAGGTGAGGAAGATTGGAGTCAGCGAGATATACATTGAGTCAGATTGGCAGCTCCTGAAACGACTCATTTCGACTCCACAGAATGGCTCTTGGCTATGAACTAGATGAGATCGATTTCCTTAGCTCAGATTTCGTCATTCTCTATTAATTTTATTCGCTTGTTTAATGTCCGTAGGACTGTCTCTCTCAGGATCGATCACGAGTCGAACTTTGTTTCTTTGGGGACATGCCTCCCACATGGCTAGTTCATGAAGCTTGCCTGTTTGAACCTTTGAGCTTAATAAATGTCAGTTGATGCCAAAAAAGTCTTCCATAAAAACACATAGAAGTTCAGTTGCAAAACTAACATATGCATTGACCGAAAAGTCTTCTTCAAGAAATGGATCCGACAAAATTCAAATATCATTATTAAACCGACTAGATTTATGTTTAGTTTCTCCAAGAAAACATAAATTGTTAATGAAAATTATCCACTGCTTCGATCAACAATCATAAACTTGAGAACTCTAATAAGTTTATAAATTTTGAAATTAAAAGGTTAGAATTTTGGAATAAAATGAGAGAGAAGAAAGTGAAAGAGAAATAGTTTGTATGTGTAAGAAATGAGGATATGAAGATGTAGATGTTGATTATATGTGAAAAATTGGTTGTTCATGGTAGTTGTAATGATGACAATGACAATGACAATATTGTAAATAAAAGAGAAAAATGATGATGGTTAAGTAAAACAAGCATTTTCGAAAAGAAATAAAAAGGAAATAGCATTTTTGTGAATAAACTAATTTTAGGGTGAATAGGTAAATGAAAGTTAAAAAAATCATAGATTACTTTTGCATTTGACTCTTAGTTTTGAGTCATATTTGCAAAATTCCTTTTAGTTTTAGTGATTTATTTGATTATTTTTATTATATTCAGAATAAATGATTAGAGAAGATTTCAGTGATCTATCATGTTCTCTATGATTTTAGGTTATGTCATTCATTTTATAAACAATCTAAATTTTAGTGATTTATTTGATTTTTATAATATTCAGAGTAAATAACAAAGGAATATTAACAAACTCCATCGAATTATATCATAATTATTTTTCATTTGTCATGTTCTCCATGATTTTAGCCTAAGTCGTTAGTTTTAATAAATAAGTTTAATTTTAGTATTTATTTGATAATTTTAGTTATAATTTTAGCGATAATATCATAATTAATTTTATCATCTATTATCTTAATGTATATTTTAATTATATTATCTATGATAAATACATGTTTCTTAATTTATTATTTTGCTTTTTGTGTCATAATTTCTAAGGTATAATTTATGATAGTTGTTTATTTGCTATTTTTATTTTGTTGATATTTTATGAGTTGTGACTATCTATAATATTTTCAACACCTCTGAGACGCAATCAGCATTTGTAGCGGGACGTTTGATCACAGGTAATACTTTCGTCGCCCAGGAGATGTTCCATGCCCTCAGAACGAACCAGAGCTGTAAAGGTAAATTTGTGGCGATCAAAACCGACATGAGTAAAGCTTATGATCGTGTGAAATGGAGTTTCTTGGAAGCTTTGCTGTTAAAGTTCAGTTTTGATGCACAATGTGTTCACCTGATTATGAAATGTGTTTCTTTGGTCCAATATCAGGTTCTGATAAATGGGGAAGCTAAGAGACAGATTAAGCCATCTCGGAGACTTCGGCAGGGAGACCCTTTATCGCCATTCCTTTTCATCCTATGCACTGAATTTCTGATCTCACATATTAAACACACAGAGGAGGAGAAGAAGCTAACCGGGATTAAGATCGCAAGAGCCAGTCCAGCGATATCCCACCTTCTATTCGCTGATGACAGCCTTTTCTTTTGCAGAGCAGAGCAATCCCAATGTGAAAAACTGATTCGAATCATTGACGTCTATGGGTCAGCCTCAGGACAACAACTGAATAAAGAGAAATCTTCAGTTCTGTTCGGTTCTAAGGTCATAGCGTCCATAAAATCCGATCTGAAAATATCACATGGTATCACTAAAGAAGGTGGGATGGGTATGTATTTGGGAATGCCAGAGAAAATCTGCGGATCGAAGAAACATGTCTTCTCTTTCGTGCAAGATCGTATGAACGGCCGAATAAATTCATGGTCCGGAAGACTATTATCTAGAGGGGGTAAAGAAGTTCAGATTAAATCTGTTGCCCAGGTAATACCAACATATGTAATGTCTTGCTATCTGCTTCCTCTATAGATTTGCAATAAACTTTCCGCCGCAGTGGCGCATTTCTGGTGGGGTACACGAAATAATAACCGAGGTCTACACTAGGTAGTCTGGGATAAAATTTGTGTGCCTTTGGGCGAAGGGGGATTGGGCTTCCGGAATTTTAGAGATTTTAACCTTGCTTTGCTGGCCAAACAAGTCTGGCGCCTCCTCACAAAGCCAAACTCTCTCCTGGCCCGGGTGCTAAAAGGACGTTACTACAGACACACAAACCCACTCACCAAGGTTAAAGCAAACAACCCCTCCTTTGGCTGGAAGAGTTTGATGGCAGCGAAACATGTGCTCCAGGATGGACTGCAGAGAACCATAGGAACAGGGACTGAGACAAGGGTCTGGGAGGATGTATGGATTCCTAGCTCACCACCCCGGCCAGCTCTTCCACGAAATGGGAATGTCGACATGGGACTGATGGTCCATCATTTGATTGACTTTGAACGCAAGGAATGGAATGCAAATTTAGTTAACGAACTGGTTGCCGCACAGGATGTTCCTAAAATCTTAGATATCAAACTGAGCCGAACAGGGCGTCGAGACGGATACAAGTGGAGCCCCACAAGTTCTGGAAACTACACTGTTCGATCGGGTTATGCTACTGCGGTAAGACAAAGGAAGAAAAAAGAACAGGAGGGGATAATGGAACCGAGTACGACAGAACTAAAAAAGGCGATGTGGAAACTGAAATGCCCACGGAAGTTAAAACACTTTTTATGGAATGTAGTGTCGGTTTTTGTAGCTTCGGCAAGTAAACTAAAGGAACGACACTGTGGAAATGATGCAGTGTGTCAGAGATGCCGGGCGGACCAGGAAACCACTAATCACATCATCTTCGAATGTCCTCCGGCCGTACAATTCTGGGCACTGTCGTCAATCTCATCTGCTCCGGGCGTATTCCCGTGCTCTTCAGTTTATACAAACCTGGATACTCTTCTCCGACAAGTAAGTAATGCATCGGCACAAGGAGTTAATATCTCTATGTTTTCATGGCTAATATGGTACATATGGAAGGCTCGCAATGAGAAATGCTTCAAAGCAAAGGATATTTCGTCAGTTGATACGCTCCAGCTCGCAAGCAGGGAAGCGGAATCGTGGTGCCTTGCTCAGATCGTGGAGGAAATTGCAGGTGCAGATACGGAGGAAGGAACCGCGAGAAAGCAATGAGAAGTCAAGCCCCTGCCTGCAAATGGATATGTCAAGTTGATGCATCATGGAAGAATAAAGAAGAAGGGATAGGCCTTGGTGTCCGACACGGTAAACGCGTAGCCTCTCCCTTACACGCAGAAGCAGAAGGTGTGAGCTGGGCAATGAAGGAGGTGAGGAAGATTGGAGTCAGCGAGATATACATTGAGTCAGATTGGCAGCTCCTGAAACGACTCATTTCGACTCCACAGGAATGGCCGGCTCTTGGCTATGAACTAGATGAGATCGATTTCCTTAGCTCAGATTTCTCGTCATTCTCTATTAATTTTATTCGTCGTTTGTTTAATGTCCGTGCGGACTGTCTCTCTAAGGCAGGACGATCACGAGAGTCGAACTTTTGTTTCTTTGGGGACATGCCTCCCACATGGCTAGTTCATGAAGCTTGCCTGTTTGAACCTTTAGAAGCTTAATAAATGTCAGTTGATGCCAAAAAAAAGTCTTCCATAAAAAAACACATAGAAGTTCAGTTGCAAAACTAACATATGCATTGACCAGAAAAGTCTTCTTCGCGAAATGGATCTGACAAAATTCAAATATCATTATTAAATCCGACTAGATTTATGTTTAGTTTCTCCAAGAAAACATAAATTGTTAATGAAAATTATCCACTCGTTCTTGATCAACAATCATAAACTTGAGAACTCTAATAAGTTTATAAATTTTGAAATTAAAAGGTTAGAATTTTGGAATAAAATGAGAGAGAAGAAAGTGAAAGAGAAATAGTTTGTATGTGTAAGAAATGAGGATATGAAGATGTAGATGTTGATTATATGTGAAAAATTGGTTGTTCATGGTAGTTGCCGTAATGATGACAATGACAATGACAATATTGTAAATAAAAGAGAAAAATGATGATGGTTAAGTAAAACAAGCATTTTCGAAAAGAAATAAAAAAGGAAATAGCATTTTTGTGAATAACACGAATTTTTAGGGTGAATAGGTAAATGAAAGTTGTAAAAAAAATCATAGATTACTTTTGCATTTGACTCTTAGTTTTGAGTCATATTTGCAAAATTCCTTTTAGTTTTAGTGATTTATTTGATTATTTTTATTATATTCAGAATAAATGATTAGAGAAGTGATTTCAGTGATCTATCATGTTCTCTATGATTTTAGGTTATGTCATTCATTTTATAAACAATCTAAATTTTAGTGATTTATTTGATTTTTTATAATATTCAGAGTAAATAACAAAGGAATATTAACAAACTCCATCGAATTATATCATAATTATTTTTTCATTTGTCATGTTCTCCATGATTTTAGCCTAAGTCGTTAGTTTTAATAAATAAGTTTAATTTTAGTATTTATTTGATAATTTTAGTTATAATTTTAGCGATAATATCATAATTAATTTTTATCATCTATTATCTTAATGTATATTTTTAATTATATTATCTATGATAAATACATGTTTCTTAATTTATTATTTTGCTTTTTGTGTCATAATTTCTAAGGTATAATTTATGATAGTTGTTTATTTGCTATTTTTATTTTGTTGATATTTTATGAGTTGTGACTATCTATAATATTTTCAACACCTCTGAGATTTTTTTTAATCCACAGAATGATAAGTATTTGATTTCAATTACTAGAGAAGATTTTTATTTAAATCCAAATATAAATTCCTTAAAAATTAAAACAAAATAAAATAATATAACAATTGTCAATACGGATATTGAAGTTAGATCATTTATAAAACTACTATAAACTGTTGCTCAAAAACAAAAACTACTATAACCTGTGTGTGTAATTTAAGAATTTAGATTTTAATAAAAAGTAACATTAACATCTAAATTTGTGGGATATATATATATATATATATATATATATATATATATTAGTTTGTGTAGTCATTACAAGATGTGCAGGCTCACACCTAGTAATATTTTAAAGTAACATTGACAAATCTTAAAAAATATTCATTTTCCTTTATAAATTATAATTTTGAAAAATGATTAAATATATAACTATTATTAAATTTTAAATTATAGCCCAACAAATAATCTAGGACCAAATCTTAAGTTTAGTTCCATAGTAATATAAGAAATATTCAGGTTTTTCATATATGTATTCAGTTTGTTTCATCAGTTTGATAATATGCTTTTTGAGTCTAGGTGACAAAATCGATTGCACTTATATTTGATTTTCTTCCCAAGAATTCATATTAATCAGTGAACGTCATTTGTACTATATAGTTTAAACTCTTGATGTGAAACTCCGATATGAGTATCTCAAAAGTCAAAAACGTTTACACAACTTTATTTTGAGATTCCTCCTCTTCAATTATTTGAAGCTTTCAAACCATTTAGGAATTTTAACGTTTTGGATAATATTAAATTGGATATCAAGGACAGTTAAGACTAGATGTGTGGATCGTTTCGCGATCCCTAGATAAGCACGTACGAACACGTTACATATGATTAAATTATTGGGTTTAGACTTTGAACATGTCCCTAATATTTATAACTAATACACTAATAAAGCCATTTGTACGATACTAGGAAACATCTAACCACGTCGTTGCATTTAGAGATTTTATGAAATAAACAACTTAAACCAAAAGAAAGTTGAGCATATTCAGATTCCAAAAACCACAATTCAATCGGTATTGTAGAAAATGAGAACTGAACAGTCCTCATATCAAATTGCATATACTAGTTTCACGTATTTTAGATACTTTCTTGTTGGTTATAAAACGTATTAGAAAATTAAGCTGGATCTTTTTTTCTTCAACTTTGTTTTGGTCAAAATTTGAGTCTTTTTTTTAACATATGAATATTCTTCATCAATTGGCGTGTGATGACGAGATCAAATTAAATGATTAATAACAAACAAAGATTAAATATATATGTTTCCTTACATTAGGAAGCATCTATGATCGATAATTAATGGGTATTATTAAGCCAAGAAAATCGTGATGGATAAGAATTATTCGTTCTTTTTCTTTGCAAACTACTTAATTTTAAAAGTCTTCTTAACCCACGATTCGTTTAAAATTATTCATTTTGATTTAGTCTCGCCGTGCCTCAATGTTAAAATTTGAAACATTGTTTATGGCATCCAACTTTCTAAAAAAATATTAAGGACATAATATTTAGTTTCATCTATTTAAGCTCAACTGGTAGAAATTGAAAAAAAAATGCTTAAAGATTGATTTTTTTTTTTTAATTCTAGGCCCAGAAAAAGCAGAAAAATAAAACTGAATGACAATTAGTTATTGTAGTAATTCAGAATGAATAAAACTCTTTGTGCATTTCTACAATATATACTGTAGCTCTGTGTATGTGTGTATTTGTTTGTTATTATAAATTAATACTAAAATAGGTAGATATCCGTGAACTCGCGAAATAAATACATTTAAATTTAAATATAATGTTATATTTTGTATTTAAATTTATAAGATTAAATATATTTTCAATATTTACATTCAACTAAAATTTTAAAAATTAAATTCAACATTACATTACTTATTATGGTGGTAAATATTTGTAAATGAAGGACGTATAAATATTTTTTGATTGATTTGGTAGTTTTTAGATTTATATTATTATTGAGTTTTTTTTTGAAACAAATACATATCAATTTCAGATTATATATTGCAGCCACATTATGAAAATAACCAAGAAACTTTTAAAAAAATTATTTGTTATAGATCAAAGATTAAAAAATCATATTTTGTACATCAAACTTATAGTACACATATAAAAAATCTGTAAGCATCCTAAACAAATATCATATATCCCATAAGAACTATACTTTAAAAGTAGACCATATAAGATTCAATTGAGTAAAAATATATTAACAAGTAAGATGTCAAGGAGATTTTTTAATATTAGATTCATTTTTCATTAACATATAGTTTAGCTGACCACCATAGAGATAATGTACATATTATTTCTATATATACCATACGAAGATGATATGGGAGGAACTCAGCAATACTAATAATTGACGTATATATCATATATGTATTTTTGTATGAATCTTAAACCAATAATTTGATTTCCATTGATTGTATACATTAACTCTTTAAATATTGTTGTTGTAGAAATATTATGAAGTTTTCAGTAAGGTTAAATTTTATAAAAATAATTTTGGATTTAAATTTTATATAATCCAAATATCAAGTAATTAGAAAACATTTTGATTATAAATTTATTTTCAAAACAAATATATTCTAACGAAAAACACTTATGTATCTGCCACGGAATGCTACCACCTAGTTTTAATATATTTTTAGTAACATTTAGTATTAATTTTATAATTGCATTATATCAAATTTGTACTTTGTTTCAAAAATATGATAAGATGATTCTTAATTTAATGTCGAAAGATGTAAAATGTTTGAATGAGATCTTTCCATTTTCTAAAGATTTGCTTTGTTTTTAAATCAAATTTTCGCGTTTACCTTTTTTATTACCATTTTATTTATATTATTGGATGTGTTTAATAATAAATTCCTTAACATATTCAAATTTCAACAATTTTTCTAAGGAAACTAATTGATGATCATGATGATCTCTTATAAACCTTGTAATTGGTTAACATAAATAATTATTATAATATCATTGGATTATTAGGAAAATAACATTATTTAGTTTTATAATTTCTTTTTAACATAATTAAAATAAATTAAAATTAAACTATCAATTTATTTTTCCATTAATTGTACACATTAACTCTTTAAGTATCATCGTTGTAAGTATAAATATTATGAAGTTTTTGAGTTAAATTAAATTTTATTAAATTAATTGGGATTTAAATTTTATATAATCCAAAGATCAAATAACATAACTATGTGAATAACACATAAACAAAAGTCCTTAAGTGACTTCTCAATTAGTTTATGGATTTTTATATTTGTATTATATCAAATTTTTACTTTGTTTAGAAAATATGATAAGATGATTCTTATTTTTTTAATATTGAAAGATGTAGAATGTTTGAATGAAATCTTTTACTTTTCTAAAAATTTACTTTGTTTTTAAATCAAATTTCTCACAATTACTTTTTTATTACCAAACTGTTATTTATATTTTTAGATGTGTTTGATAATAAATTTTAGAATATAAATTTCTACTTATATTATTTGGTTTGATAATCAACTAATAAAAATACAACTTTTTTCTAAGCCAAATAATTGATTACCATGATCTATTATCAACCTTTTAATTAGTTAATATAAATCATTATGTGTAATGTCACTGAGGTATTTGGAAACTAACCTTAGGTAGTTTTTGAATGTTCTCTTTTGAACATAACTAAAAAAAAAAAAAAATTAAAAGTCATCAACCAATCAAATTATAAAAATCTTTTTCAAATTCTCTATATGAATGATACCTAAGAAAAAGTCTCTTAGATAACTTATTAATTAATATATAGTATGATTTTATATATTTGTATTAAATCAATTTTTTACTTTGTTTCGAAAATATGATAAGATGGTGAGTATGATCTAATCGGTTCCAGGGGTGATGCATTCCTGAAATACTATCCTTTGAAAACTCTAGAAAATAAGGTATCCAATTTGATCTAATCAAATTAGGGCATATATATTTTCTAGAAAAAAAAATATTAGTATATATAAACAAATAAATTTTTGTAAGAAGAGCTTCAAGATTGATTACTTTAACACACTCATGGATCAAGTTCTAGTTTTCCTTAAATCCAATTTGAAAAATTCCAAAAGTGAGAAAACACTTTTTGATTTTTGTTTGATTTACGAAGGCTAAACATATACAAGTGAGAATACATTGAAGACATCATTTGTGAATTTGAACCTACTTTAAGGAATGGTACGCATTCATACATAGCTAGTGATGATTTGTTTATAAAACTAAAGATTCTTTGAGAATCATATCCAAAGAGTTCGAGAGCCTATTAAAATGCTCGACTTTTGAAAAAAATGAAGAGTTGTTATCAAAATACATAATTTTTTTTATCGAATATTGTTGACCATTTTGATGTTAGTCGTCACAGATGAAAGAAATTTTTTTGAAGTTGGAGCTGATGCGGGGTTAAATGTGTTGGCTATATTATCAATTGTAATGACTATGGTTGAAAGAGTTGACAATATGAATCTAATTGATGATTTTATAGGAAAAAACGCAAGAAGATCTATATTTCTAACAATAACTGTTCTTAATATCACTGTTTTTAAAAATAAATAGACTATAGATTTTGATTTATTTTTAATGATAATTTAAGTTTTTTTATATTGTTTTGTGATGTTGATTAAATTTATACATTGATATAGTTTTAAATTTTGATTGGACAGTATAAAAGGTTAGTCTGGCAAAAAGACGAATGTCAAATTATTCTAAAGATACTGAAGAATTATGAGAAAGTGTCAGGCCAGTTGATAAATGTCTAAAAATCTTCTATTCAGTTTGCATGTTATAATTTTGAATCTTCAATCCTATCACCCAAAGTTATTACTGAAACAAAAAGTTATGAAAGCGATAGACAAAAGTTGTAGGAGTTGCTGAAAAAAAAGTTTTATTGAGCTATAATCGTAGACCCACAATCCAGATCCCAAACTTGTTCCAAAAACAATGGTACGTAAATAATAGACAAATCGCCACGAGGTCCTCCCTGGAAGAACACATGACTTTCCCACGATCCATGGAATAAAAAATATTTCATTAGACTATATCTTATATATTAAAATAAAAGTTACGACCTTAATTCATGTGTGATTTTTTTAGAAAATAGACCCTAACTAGAAGTCATGTTTCATTTACTTATTAACTAGATTTTTACCTAGGCAATCGCCCGGATATTTTTTTCACTTTAATGCACATAAAAATTTGTTTTACATCATTAATGATATATATTGTTTATGTTCAGTCCGGTAAAAGTAAACCAATTAAAACCGAACCGATAAAGAGAAATCAGTCTAGATTTGGTAATATTAAATATACCAAATTAAATATACCGAATGAATGTTATTTTTAAGAAGCCGCGGTATGGAAACGGTTTGGTATATAAACCGATCAAACCGAATAAATCGATTAGTGAAAAATAGTAGTGTAATTATATGTAAACAGTATAATTTAATTAGTAATATATACATAATTTATTTTATTAATATGATATTCTTACTTAAAATGTTAAATTTAGTAGTTTAATATTTTGTTTTGAACTGAAATTTTAGTTTTCATTTTTATCAAATTAAACAAAGTATAATTTTTACTTGTGCATCGAAAAATATGCCTACTGATTATTATTTATTTAATAATATTATGGAATAATTTTTTATATTTTATCCTATAAGACCTATTATTATTAACTTAATATCTTTTACTAAACTTAATAACTTTACTAATTATTTTAAACTGTAAAAGAAAAGAGAAAAACAGTCTGTTTAAAAAACAAAATATCTTCATATTTTATTAGAGCCAATATTTAATAATGTAAAGTAAAATACACAAAAAATTTTAAAAGATAAATATTTTTATGATTTTTTGGTATAAAACGGAATAGACCAAAAATAAAAAATCTATAAACTGAACCAAACTAAAATAAATATAGTTTTAGTATAATAGCTATTTGTTATAAACTGAAATACTGGAAACCCAAAAATAAACGAACAAAAACTGAACCAAAACCAAACTGAAATCCACATTGGACACCAATAATTGGTAATGTTAATCATATATTTATATTACTATTTGAAATATGATAATTTATAATTTATATTTTATAATTTAATTGATTGTTTGAAACTATCACATGTATTTGTTGTTTTTATTTTATATTTTTCTTATTAGATTTATGCATGGTTATTAAACGGATTAATATATACACGAAACAACATTTATGAAAATGATTTTGTATTTAATTTATGTTAGATTCAGACCTATCCGTCAAAACGATGGATTACCTTTTAGTAATTTTTTTATGTATATTCATTTTGGCTAATATATTATTCTATATGTAAAAAATTAATATTTGTTAATTTTTAATACATGTGCTATAAAATAAGAACAAAATCATTAGATTTGGCCTATATTTGTATTTTTCGGTAACATATGTATGTTCGTAAAGATATGATTTACGTATATAATCAATTTTCTAGAGATAGGATTTAGTTATATAAATCCAAAAATAATATAACCAATTTTTTATGGAATGTCCATAAAAAATTGAAGTGAAATGGTGAGAATTCTATTTTAATATAATAGATAATATATTAGCAACATCACAGAATCACCTCATATATTATCGCTATAATAACTACTTTCCTATGATATCGGAAGGAAGCTATTAATGTGTACTTTTAAAAATCTTTCTAAAGTCAAATCTGATATTATAAAGAAATATAAATTTATCTTATGTTTTTTCAAAGTAACCATATAAACAATCGTTTTTAAGCAAAAAAAAAAACAATCGCACATAAGGAACTAACTTATAAGCTATTGCATAAATATACAGCAGATTATTTAGTTTGTGTATTAAACTATAAATGATACTGTTTGCAAAACCAGAGAATTACAATTCAAGAACACTTGATATCTAATTCAAAACACAAATAAAAGTACCTTTGGACTACTTTAAAATATGCAAATGAATCACTGTTCATATGAATCCATAAGTTACGGTTCATTATCTCTAATAGGGTTAGCTTTTAACAGTGCATCGAACCCGGGTTTGAAATCATGGCGAATGATATCAAGTCGCAGATTATAACTGCCCATTTAGCATAAGATGATTAACCAACCAGCATAAAAATATTTAAATGATAAGAACAGAGATTTGGACCTTACGTTTGAGCTGCAACATATGAAAATGCACTGATTTCAGTGAAGGCAGAAGGGCTCTTCAAAGTATATGGTCCGGACTGAAAAATTTGATAGAGCACCATTAGAACAACTCAACGCGTTCTTAAGAAAAAATAGCCGGCTCTATGAAAGTGTAGTAACACCTAAAATAAATGATGAGAGTAACACTATTACAACTCAGGAAACAAGGAAAATATAAAAGATCAAAACAGAAACCAGTTGTAACTTAGAGTCGAGTTTTTGACTCCGTAGAAACTAAACGAGACCTCTTCAATAAAGTCATCCAGTTTGAAGAATCAGTTAAGTAGATTGTCAAATTAAATGATCTTGACAATGATCACCTTATTCAAAACCCTATTAAAGAAAGAATCATCAAACAAAGTAACATGCGAAGACATATTATTCTTTTTTTTGTCAACGAAGACATATTATTCAAAATAAAGAACTTTGAACTCTATTCAGTTTTGTTTTAGTTTGGTTACAAAAATATAATTTTAAATATATAAAACTAATCATCATTTGAACTAAATTATTATATTTCCATATTTAAACGTAAAACCAAACTACAATAAAAACGTATAAGATGTACTCCAATTAAATATTATTGTTTTCGTGTCAAATTCCATAAAATTACTCAAAATAAATTTCGTTATATTTAATACCTTAACTTTTTTGCTACACAGTTTAATAATTTATTTTCTGTTTGAGAAACAAAAGTAACTAAATTGTGTACAATCTTAAATTTTATAGTACAAGTTTAAAGTTCAAATATTGAATTTAGTTTGTTTTCTGAAATAGAAAACAAATTTATTTATTATCCTTTAAAATTAATTTTTAAAAATTTTAAATTTTCCCTTATTTATTTACCTTATTTTTAAGATATTAAAATAACATTAGCAATTTTAAAAAAAATCTTGTATTTTGGAGTTTTTAAAAAAAAAAAATTGAAATTCATAAGTATTTTCAATTTAAAAATAAACAAAGATTGGGTATTAAAAGGGTATAGTTTTTAAAAAAAATTGTATTAAAATGAAAAAATAATTAGTTGGGGTATTAAAGTAGATAGCAAACGAGTTTAGGTATTAAAAACCTTAACAAAATTTAGTTGGGGTATCTTTATGAAATTTCCATATATATATACATATCACAAATAGTTTTTTGTATTGTTGATAGTGTAAGATATTTATATTTTATTTTTAATGTGTTTCTTTTATTGATTTATAAGTAAAATGTATAAATTTATGTTAAGGTGTTAGGTTACATGGTTAAATCTCAATATTATTAATATATTTAGTTAAATAATTAAATTATCACTTCGTTTTTATGTACGGTTTGTTTTAAAACCAAACCAAACCAAACCATTTGGGTTGATAAAACCTTTAACTAAATGGTTTGAACATATATTTTGGTTTGGTTGGGTTTGGTCAGTATAGTTGCGTTTTTTTTTTGCCCACCATATTATTTGTCATTTATAAGATGTGTATTGTTTTAATATATAAGATTTCTATATTGTTGTAAAGGCTTATTTAAATTTGTATATGTTTGAATTACAATAATACACCTTCAAATTTAACTTATTAAAAACAAATATCAATGTTTTTGTTTAAAATTAATTAGTTCATTTTATCATATGTTCTAATAATTAATACTAAATGCTTGAATATTTGTGTATACGAATACTTTTAAATTGTCAAAACTATTAAATAATATTTTATTATTTATAACTTAAATTAAAAAATTACATGTCAAATAGATTTTAATAATAAGATATTAAATATAAAATAATTTCAAATTTATTTAAGAAAGTATATATTAGTTTGTCTAATAATTAAATAGAAATCCAATAAGATATATCTATCATAAGAAGCAAGAAAAATACATATGGTGGTTTCAAAAAATTAATTGAATAGAGAAAAATGAAAACAATAAAATTAGTGAGTTTGAGAAAATAATATAAGCATTTAATATATATACATAAAAGTGAAAAAACATCTGCGCGGTTGCGCGGATCAAGATCTAGTAGTACAACAATTGATAAGTTGTTATGGATAGATAAATTGTACAGGGATAGATAGACTTTGTAAGTTTGTAATATGTGAAGGACCCAGCCACAATATTTATAGGGGTCAATATTGTTTATAAAAAAATAATTATGTTTTCTCAAAAAACAAAATAATAATTGTAAATTAAATTTGATATAATTATTAAATAAATTAAAGTTAAAGATATAATACTATAAATATTTACAAGCTTAAATAAGAAGACAAATTATATAGTAAAATTTTAGAAGTGTTGAACTAGTAAAAAAAGTGAGATGGAATTTTTTTTAGTGATTAAATGGTTATGAAAATTTCGTTTTTCAAAAATTCATAGGATTAGTTGACCCGCTTCTCTAACCCCTGCCGCCACTGTTTGTAATCATATTTAAGTTTTGGAATTTTCTGATAAATTTCATGTAATACATGAAAATCTCACAATTCTTGTATCTTCACATAATATACTCATGACCCAATTATTCCTGTAAAATAGAAGATTGTGCATCATGTTGTCATCAGTAAACACGATCGAAATATATATTTATATTTTTGTCCATTATAAATCCTTTGCAAAAAAGAAATGTTTTTATTATACAGGTCAACAACGCCATGGTGTGAACAGCTCTTGTTTTTTTTTTTTATCACCTAAACAGCTCTTGTTTAATCTTACTATTGCTTTCATTATTTGCCTAAGCTACTTGTTGCGTAATCTTGATTCTCCAGCCTACCTATTAATTAGAATTTACCTTTTCCTAATCTACAAATCTGCATTAAATGCTCTAATTAAGCTAAAGCTCAAAAGATATCAACCATGACAAGTATCAAAAAACCATCTTGTTAAAATGTTTTAAGGAGTCATTCAGTTATTTCCTTATCTGTCAGCTAAGCCAAATTAAAAATTCAAAAAAAAAAAAATTACAAAATTCATTGAAAGATATATAGGACGAGAATTAAATTCGTGATTAATGTATCTAAAAAAGAAGTTACACCTAAGATGGATTCATTGTTCGTCTAAGATGCGTGTACGAGACAAAGTTATCATAAAAGTGTTCCACAAGTCTGGCCAAGACGGTTCCTTAATCAAGCTTACAAACGTCGATGGTATTATCGTCATTTCATATCTCTCAATAAATTAGTTCTCTTAGCCTCTATAAATATCCCAAGCAGCAAACTCTCAACTTCAAACAAACAAGCAAAAATCATTAGAAAAAATGAAGAAACTTCTCTTGATCTTTCTCTCTTCCTTACTCATTATCCAATCCGTTCACGGGTTTGATTACCACGACAACGAACTAGAGAGCGAAGAGAGCTTCTCAAATCTCTACGACAGATGGAGGAGCCACCACTCTGTTCCTAGGAGCCTTCATGAAAGGGAAAAGAGATTCAACGTTTTCAGACACAATGTGATGCATGTTCACAACACCAACAAGAAGAACAACCCCTTCAAACTTAAGCTCAACAAGTTTGCAGACTTAACGGTTGAAGAGTTCAAGAATGCCTACACCGGATCAAACATCAAACATCACAGAATGTTTCAAGGACCGAAACATGGCTCGAAAGGGTTCATGTATGAGAATTCAACCCGACTTCCGACCTCCGTTGACTGGAGAGAGAAAGGTGCTGTCACTGAAGTCAAGAATCAAGGACAGTGTGGTAAGTCTAAAAGCAATGCCCATTAGTGAGAAATGCAAGCAGTATATATATATGGCACATAATTAAAAATATAGGGACTAAGCTATTTTCTTATAATTTTCTATCTTTAGTCCAATTTTCCAGAAAACATAGATATTATAAGTTTGATAGATGAATCTATTTTTAAACATGTAAAACTGACGTTGTGTTCATACTTGAGATGTGAATATACCACAAGGTCATTGCTAAAAATAAGTATAAGAAATGCTCAGTCCATAGTAGATAATTTTCCCTGTATAATTGATAATGTGTTAATATAAGCTTTAAGGGATACATAAAAAAATGTTTGAATTAACAAAATCTTTACTTTATTCTTAATGTAATATCTCTGTTGATCTAATGATTTGATATCGTTTCAAAAATTATCAGGAAGTTGCTGGGCATTTTCTACAGTTGCAGCCGTTGAAGGAATCAACCAGATCAAGACGAACAAGCTAGTCTCACTGTCTGAACAGGAACTAGTGGATTGTGATACTAAACAGAACCAAGGTTGTAACGGAGGCCTCATGGACATAGCATTTGAATTCATCAAGAAGAACGGTGGAATCACCACCGAGGATAACTATCCCTACGAAGGTATTGATGGAAAATGCGATGCTTCAAAGGATAATGGTGAGATTGTGACGATTGATGGGCACGAGGATGTACCCGAGAACGATGAAGAGGCTCTTCTTAAAGCTGTTGCAAACCAACCTGTATCCGTTGCAATTGATGCTGGAAGTTCAAATTTCCAGTTTTATTCAAAGGTAATGAAAACGTATATTTGATACTAGAAAATTCCATATCTCAAACATAATATGTCTACTACGATTTTACATATGAATAGACAGTACGTAATATTAAACTTAAAAGATATGTCACATCACATTTAACTGATCATATCTTTGGTAATGTTTTGTAGGGAGTGTTTACGGGATATTGTGGAACAGAGCTGAACCACGGTGTGGCAGCGGTTGGGTACGGATCAGACTCAAAAGGGAGAAAGTATTGGATAGTGAGAAACTCATGGGGACCTGAATGGGGAGAGGGAGGCTATATAAAACTCGAGAGAGGGATTGATGATCCCGAAGGAAAATGCGGTATTGCGATGGAGGCCTCCTATCCAGTCAAGCTCTCGTCTTCGAATCCAAATAAAGATGATGACGTCAAAGATGAGCTCTAGATATGTGTACACACTGTGTAAAACCATATAAATGGCCATCCGAATTCCTTACCAGTTCATGTTTGTAAGCTTGATCTGCATGGTTTGATATTGACGTTTGGTTTTAAATTCGAATAAAGCGGTCCCGTTTTTTCTCAACTTTATTAATTGGTTACTCAAAAGTTAAAGAAAGTTATTGTAAATAATAAGTTTTCCTAACAACAAAAAGATATAGGAAAACATATTATTTACTGATCAGATTGGCTGGTGTCTCCGAAGAGTCGAGTTACCAGAACGGTGGCGCACAATGTAGTACTAAGGAGATAAATAAGGGTTGATTCTGGAGTGATTTTTATCTGGATGCACCACTATGATATATGTTATATGTTTATGAAAACCGTCTTTTAGATTAAGAAATTTTTTCTAAAGGAAAAAAAATGATATCAGATTTTGAGTTTCTATAAATATAGATGTAAATTATTGTAGATGAATAATTTACATAATCAATATATAGTTAAATTTTAAAACGAATATTTACCTTAATCTTGTTCTCTTTTAGTGCTCTTACCTTTCTGTTTGATTTGTGTTTGTTCATAATAATAAGTTTTGAACTATAATATGAATTTTGGTAAAAAGTCGAGTGAACATTGAGAGCATAAGAATAGAGGGAAACAATGTTTAGAGCTTAAAACAATTGCAAACTCTATAGGCCTTTCATATAAGCCCCTAAATCTGATTTCAACAACGATAGGAACGTCACGGACGGGTTAACTCGGACCCTTTCATAAAGCTACGGAACAGCTAAAGAAAATAAACTAATTGACTAATCAAGTTCTCAGACCGGGCTCACTCGGGCTTTTGTTTTCTGTCACAAATGGAGAATTTTTTTTTGTCAACTTTTTATATTGATAGGCCTATGCCAGAGTTACAAGCAGTATCAACCCAATTCCCTTACAGAATATTGAAGCCCAAACCAATGTCCAATAAACAAACATAAACCCTATTATATGTTGAAAAAATTGGCAAATTGGGCAAATCCCAAGTTTGTAATTAGTGAGTTGGACGACCTCAAGTTTGAATTAGGGAATTGGGCAAATCTGCTTTTCAGCCTATGCGAAATGTCTGAGGAAGACTTGGTCAGATTAATTATTTACACCTTTGCCATTATAATAAAAAACATTCCTATTATTATTATTACATGTAAACCAATTTTCCCAGAAAATATTTTCTTTTCTTCTTCTCAATCTTCAACTTTTCCCTTTCTTCGGTTTATTTGGATTTGTACAGATTTGTAGATCTTCAAATTAGTTTTCCTTTTCCCTTTATTTTATAATTAATTTTCATAAACTTAGCCTTCAAATCCATGGGAAGTGGCAGATTCAAGTTTTGGAATCACATGGAGAATATGTTTTATATGTCGTTGTCTTTGCGCTCCCCATGATAATAAGTGCTTGTGAGATGCTTGGTGGAGATGTCCCGTGGAGATTTCACTATAATTGCCAAGAAAATCTGAGCAACCAATTTTTTTTCAAAGTTTTGAATGTTCAAAATATGGTGTTTATTGATTAGATTTTGTAATATAAACAACAAGAAATCACATAAAAATTGATACTTTTTGTTTAACAGAAGCTTTCCAGCTTGCCTCCATGAAAACTAATTGATTTGAAAACCCAGAAAAATTTTGGCAGGAAGAAGATGAAGTATTTACGAATATGCCATTTAATAAATGAAAAATAATAAAAACAGCAAAAATGAAATTCTGGTCATTCGAAACCTGGAAACCGTTGCTAGTATCAAGACCTTTAATACCACTAGGCCGCTACAATACATAACTAATGCTCCGCATATTCATTATATATAACATATGTAACAGAAATTTAAAACAATTCAGAAAACTATTCTGTTAAACCCCTATTAATCTCTGATGCTTCATTAAGGACTTTCGCCTTATGTTTTCAATTTTAAATTTATTTGTAAAGATTTTAGTTTTAAAAGTTGCATTTGTTATACTGTATATTTATAAACACATGATACCATTTAAAGGTTGTGGTTGTTATTCTGAATATTTCAAAAAATATGATTAACATCAATTAGAAACTGTTACAGTTATGATAATATGTTCTAAGTTAGTTGTTGACAATTTGAAGTTTTTAGTAATATTTTAGTGTATTTCTTTAATGAATAATATTTGAAAATAAAACTGATTTTTAATACGTGACAAACATAAATAAAATTACCTAGTTTGTAGGCTTTATTTTATTAATTATAAATTCTAGATATTATAAATGGTTATTAAAAATAAAATTTAGTTTCTTAAAAAATAATCCAATTGGAAACATTATCTAGATTATATGTCGATTTTATTGATTTTTATTGTAATTATATTACATACCTCTTTTTATTGTTTATTTTTTAAAAACAAAAAGTGATCTTTGAAAAATGCAAGAAATTAGAAAACGTCGATTTATATTTATAACTCCATTTAAAACTATAATTTTCTAAAAATATTACCGAATGGTTCATATATCTCTAGAACCGAAAAACCAAAAATCGAAAAAACCGAACAGACAACCGAACACCCATACCTACTAGGTGTACGATAAAGTATGTACACCTAGAAGATGTACATTATGAGGTGTACACTTAAAAGGCATACACCTATAAGATGTACACTAATATTGATAACTTTTTAAAACTATTTAAAATGTGTTTACTGGCATGTACAAAGATATACACTTCAAGATGTACACCTATTAAATCACTACAAAAAAAGAGATAGATTGAATCACTTATTTTAAATATTTGCATTAGTTATAAATGATACAAGTGTATTTTACATCAATTATTAAAACGACCCTGAAAGTGGTGATGCAAAAAATTTACATCAATTTAAACATAATTGATGTTAATATTTAGAATATTTGCATCATTTATTATAATTGATATTAACATGTATCACTTGCAAAAACTGATGTTAACCTTTGCATCATTTAAAATATTTATGTACATATATATATATATATATACATTTATGTACATATATATATGTATTAAACTATTAAATGAATTCAAATAATTTTATTAATTAATTATACGTTGTTAACGCTGGAAACCATGAAGATTTTATTAATTAAATATAAATAAATAAACTTTAATAGTATATCCATTATATATCTATATATTTTATCATATAAATTTATTTTTTAGTATCAATATTTTAACATAACATTTTTACGTAAATATGATGAATACATTAATTTTAACTAAATTATGTGTGTTTGTATCATTTTATTATTGATGTAAGACTTACTTCATTTATTAAAATGATGTTAATTTTGTGTCGTTTTTACAAGTAATATTAACACAGCTTTGTAAATGTATCAGTTACTTTAATGATGCAAACTCTTATTTTGTATTATTTTGGTAAAAATGATGTAAATGAATATATATTTGTATAAATTTCATTGAAGTGATGCTAAATAAATTAATAAAACATAATTTATTATAACAGATGCTATAAAAACACATTTTGCATCATTTGTCAATAAATAATTCAAAATAGTATCACTTATTGTTCTGATATTATTTATGTAATGCAACATATGATTTTTTTTGTAGTGAATGTATATTATTAGGTGTACACCATTAGGTGTACACTACAAGGTGTATACCTACAAGATGTACATTATTAGGTGTACTGTGTACACCTAAAAACCGTACACCTACAAGATGTACATTAATATTGATAACTTTTAAAAATGTGTCTACTGATATGTAAAAATATGTACACTGTAAGATGTACACCTATAAAATGTACATTATTAGGTGTACACCTACAAGAAATACACTAATATCGAGTTGAGATTTTAAAACTATTTAAAACATGTCTACTGATAATGATAACTTTTTAAACTATTTAAAGTTTGACATGAGATTTATGCTTATTGTTCCCTGGTTTAGTGTCTCAGGGTTTAGGGTTTCATGTTTTAGAGTATTGGTTTAGGATTTTCAGAATATGGTTTAATGTTTTGAGTTTATGGTTTACGATTAATGTTTATCAGTGTTCATAATAGTGTTACCATTCTTAACATTAATCATTTTATTGGAGCCTCAACATAGACTCTAATGTGTAAAGCAATTGTGTAAATAATAAGAAGGGTTTATTCTATAATGCTAAAGGTATATATATATATATATAAGACATAAAGCTTAATGTATAAAAAATGGTATAGTGTTTGGATTTGGTTAAGGCTTTTGTGTTTGTTTATGGTATAAGGTTTAGTGTTTGCTTTATAATAGGGCTGAAGCTTCAAGGTTTAGGGTTTAGTGCTCATTTAGAGTTTTAAGTTTGTGGGTTTAGGGTTTAGTTTTCATTTAAAGTTTTGACCTTGCAAGACCCTTCGTTTTTGACAGTTAATCATGGTCATAAATACACTTTGATTTAATTTGCTTTCAATACAAATTGTACACTAAGAAGTTTCACTACAATAGTTTAGGTGTACATTACAAGGTGTACACTACAAAGTCTACGCTAGGTGTACACTAGGTGTATACTACTAGGTGTACAATAGTTTTTTACATAGATGAATAAGCACTTAACATACATTAAATATTGTACACCTGTAAGACTAATAATGTAAATAATGTTCATATATTAAAGGAATATTTCTTCCATAAAATATTTAGACAACTTAAAAAACGAATGATTAGGTGTACACCATTAGGTGTATAATACAAGGTGTATACCTACAAGATGTACAATATTAGGTGTACCCCTAAAAATCGTACACCTACAAGATGTACATTAATATTGATAACTTTTAAAAATGTGTCTACTGACATGTAAAAATATGTACAGTGCAAGATGTACACCTATAAAATGTACATTATTAGGTGTACACCTACAAGAAGTACACTAATATCGAGTTGAGATTTTAAAACTATTTAAAACATGTCTACTGATAATGATAAATTTTTAAACTATTTAAAGTTTGACATGAGATTTATGCTTATTGTACCCTGGTTTAGTGTCTCAGGGTTTAGAGTTTCATGTTTTAGAGTATTGGTTAAGGATTTTCAGAATATGGTTTAATGTTTTGAGTTTATGGTTTACGATTAGTGTTTATCATTGTTCATAATAGTGTTACCATTCGTAACATTAATCATTTTATTGGAGCCTCAACATAGACTCTAATGTGTAAAGCAATTGTGTAAATAACAAGAAGGGTTTATTCTATAATGCTAAAGGTATATATAGATATATATATATATATAAGACATAAAGCTTAATGTATAAAAAATGGTATAGTGTTTGGATTTGGTTAAGGCTTTTGTGTTTGTTTATGGTATAAGGTTTAGTGTTTGCTTTATAATAGGGCTGAAGCTTCAAGGTTTAGGGTTTAGTGCTCATTTAGAGTTTTAAGTTTGTGGGTTTAGGGTTTAGTTTTCATTTAAAGTTTTGACCTTGCAAGACCCTTCGTTTTCGACAGTTAATCATGGTCATAAATACACTTTGATTTAATTTGCTTTCACTACAAATTGTACACTAAGAAGTTTCACTACAATAGTTTAGGTGTACATTACAAGGTGTACACTACAAAGTCTACGCTAGGTGAACACTAGGTGTATACTACTAGGTGTACAATAGTTTTTTACATAGATGAAAAAGCACTTAACATACATTAAATAGTGTACACTTGTAAGACTAATAATGTAAATAATGTTCATATATTAAAGGAAAATTTCTTCCATAAAATACTTAGACAACTAAAAAAACAAAGTTAGCAAAAAAAAAATTTACAAACATAGCAATAGTTTATTTTACTGCATGTGACAAACATTCCAACAAATCCAAAAGAGATGTAGTTTTTACATGACCCTTCGCTTTCGACAGTGTAATTATGGTCGTAGATGCATTTTGATGACTAGATTACCTTATCAGCTAGAAATTTGAAAGTTTTATGTTATGTTTAATATTTAGGTTTATTTAATTTTTAGGGTGTAGGGTTTAAATTGCAGGGTTTAGGGTTTTGGGTATATGTTTAAATGTTTTGAGTTTATGGTTTATGATTAGTGTTTTATGAGTGTTTATAATAGTGTTACCATTCTTGACATTAATCACTTCATTGGAGTCTCGAAATAGGCTCTAATATGTAGAACAATGGTGTAAAAACAAGAAGGGGTTAGTCTATAAAGATTAAGGTATATGATTTAGTGTTTGATTTCTAATAGGTATGAGGTTTCAAGGTTTAGAGTTTAGGGTTTCATTTAGAGTTTTGAGTTTGTGGGTTTAGGGTTTAGTGTTTCATTTAAAGTTTTGAGTTTGTGGTTTTAGGGTTTTGATATAGATGTATACTTATATAGACTAATCAAATGGAAAAAATTTTGGTTCGTCTTATTTATACTAGGGTTTAGACGTCAAAGTTTAAGGTTTAGTGTTTCTTTTAGGGCTTTTGTGTTTGTGGGTAGTATTTCATTTAGGGTTTTAATGTAGATCTATAATTTCTTACATAGCTTACATAGTTGCATCTATCATATTACTTTAGTGTTTCACTTAGGGTTTGGAGTTTGTGGGTTTACGGTTTAGGGTTTAAGGTTTCATTTAGGTTTTGAGTTTGTGGGTATAGGGTTTAGTGTTTCGTTTAGAGTTTTGATGTGGATGTATACTTATATATACAAATCAAATGGAGAAAGACTTGATTTATCTCATTTATAATAGGGTTTATGTTTCAAGATTTAGAATTTTGTGTTTATTTAGCGTTTTTAGTTTGTGGGTAAATATGTTCTGTGTTTCATATAAAATTTTGAGTTTGTGGCTTTATGTTTAGTTTTTTATTTAGTGTCTTGATGTCAATGTATACCTTTATACAGACTATCATCTATCATATTATTTTAGTAAATTTTTTTGATATAAGATATTTTTGGATGTTGGGATAAAGTTTTCTTATTTTTAGTTATTAAATTAAGATTTGAAAATATTATATTATTTTTGATTTTTTCCAATAATAAATGAATTAAAGGCTAATTATATACTATTATAGTTTAGGAATTTTAACAGCGAATGGTAAATAATTGTTTTAATAAAAACTTAAAAAAGTTCTTTTTGTCAGCAAAATAAAATAGTTCTGTTTACCACTGTAATATTTTCATATTTAATTAATATAACATTTGTATTTTAATATAATTTCGTGAATCAGTGGTAACCAAACGATAACGGGCAGTTTTAGGATAATTTTTATACACGCGAGTATGTTACGAAGTTATACACATGGTCCAGTGGTCATGGGCGCCCTAAGTGATAATCATGTCATGGGTTCGAATGTACCAGAAGCTTGTTTAATTTATTTATTTTTTCATTAATGGCAAACTTGTAATTAAGTTGTCTTCTTTTTTCTAGGACTTTCAGTTATTCTGCGAAAATTTACATGGCCGTCTCAGATATTTTCAACATAAAACATCATTTTCCTTGAAATTCTCTTATCATTTGTGCATTAAAACCGTAGATTTTCAACGTAAGATCAAATTTCAAGCGTTTGTAACACAAAATCAAAAGAGTTTTCGATAAATCCGATTTTTAGTACTCTGAAAAAGAGACATGTTATCGGGCAAATTTGACGAATTTTACGGTATAAATCTCACCATAAATTTTACGTTTAATTTCTAATTTGTAATTTTGTTTGTCTACTATGAGATAATAATGAATGATTATTGGGTAATCTGAAAGACAAGTTTATGCGACAAATTTTATAGTTCATCATAAAAATTTGGCTAGTTAAATTAAAAAGAATAAAGTAAAATTGCTAAGTTTTGATAGGCAAAAACACACAAAACTAAAATAATATAATATTTAATGTTTCCTTCTGAAATTAAAATAATATAATATTCAATGTCTCTATTACACCATATTCCGTGGTGTGTCGGTGATCCCGAGCAAGTTTTTGTAAAGCGAAAAGCGGTCATGTCACGATTCTTCAATTTCAAGATTGTTGGGCAAAAAGGTTAAAATTGTCCACTTTTTCTTCTCTCTCCTACTAGGTTTCCCAACAACCTAATTAAAACTTGGGTTTGCCCAATTTTCTAATTCAAACTTAAAAATTGCCCAATCTTCTAATTGTCCCTTATATGTTTATGTTTTATTATGCCGGAAAAGGTTTTCATACGCTTTTTCTTTTCTTTTTTTTTTGCTAAGGAATAAGAAAGTAAATATCATTAACTGGTAATGAACAAGAAATTACAAAATATACACAGCTTATGTTTCGTCAAATATATTAAACTAGGTGTGTTGTCCACATATGTGGACGTAATTTTCTTACGAATATTTATTAGTTTATGTTTTATTAATTCAAAAACCATCCTGAACATTTATTATTTATATTTTCAAAAAAGTTTAAATCAATTAAATTATTTATATATAACAAAATTTATCATTAAAATATATATGATTATTATTGTAATAAAATTTTGAAAACACTAACATATTAGAAAGATTTTAGAAAATATTTTTACACAATTGTTTTTGTTTGATTAATATTTAGATATAATTTTTAATATCTTAATTTTTAACTTTTATAATAGAAAAAATTATTTTAAGATAACAACACAATATATAAGAATTATCTTATTTTAAAAAGAATTAATATTATTAATATAAATTCATAAGAATTATCTTATTTTAAAAAGAATTAATATCATTAATATAATTATTTTTTAATTATTTAATAAATTCGCAAATAATAATATATATAGATAAATTTTTTCATATCTTATTTTTAACTTTTATAATAGACATAATTATTTTAAGATAACAATACAATATATAAGAATTATTTTATTTTTAAAAAATAAATATGATTAACATAAATTTGTTTTTAATTATATACAAAAAATCATTAAGGATATCATTGACTTTAACCGTTCTAACTTTTAATGTGAGAGCTCCGTTGCGAAAAATCACTGCAAATAATAGTATAGATAGATACGTATACATACATACACAACATGCCAAATACACCCATAACAAAAGGACTAAACTCAAATACAAGTCGTCTAGTAATATTATCAAATTTCAATTTGAAACCATAACACCTAAATCCATAAGTTATCTTATATGATAATGCATTCAGAGTTTAGAAAAAAACTCATACTTTATGTAATAGAGTTTTCATGACCAAATAAATTAATATACGGTAAATTAATGTACATGTAAACAAGATGATAGAAACATGTAGTAGGGTTTTAGCTTTAAGCAACTTTGCTGTACAAAACAGTTTATTTTCTTTTGAATTAATTATTCAAAAAACTTTTTTATTATATGCGTTCTGTAGATTCGATGCACTTTTTTCCGTCAAGATTATATTAAGATAAAGGGCCGTGCCCACAACTACAAGAAAACAAAGAAACAAAGCAAGGCTCAAAAAACAACAGGGCCACAAAGCCTACAAAAACAGGCCCGAAGGCCCACAAAAGAAAACCCTAGGAGCATCCAAGCTCTGCCGCCACATGCACAGCCACTTCGATCCCTTGCCATCTCACCCGATTCGAGCCACCGTCAGAGAACCAACCGACGATTCACCGGGACTCCCCGGAACTCACAGCTCCACACCTTCTTCACGCAAAATGTCTTCAACTCAGGTGATTTCATTATCGGAGAGAATCAATCGATTGCTCGAGATCTCATCCGCAACCATTCATCACAATCACCAAGAAAAAGGCTTCGCGTGAACCATCATCACTTGCCATCGGATAGCTTCGAAACTCCTCCGACTACGCATCCATCACCCACACCAGAGACCATTTCATCTGCTCATCTAAACCCGTCGGAGAGCTACAATCGACCGAAGTCGAAGTCTCATCCAAACCGAACAAACATCAACCGCAGATCGGAAATCACAAAAACACAAAGCCACCATCGACCGAAGGATATTGCGACGCGGAACCTTACGCCGACCGTCCACCTTTATAGAAACAGGTGCTACGACGGAAACTGAAGCCGAACGGCCACCAAAAAAGCGATGCACCGCCGGAGACAAAAAAAGAAACGGACAGGATTGACTACCACCACACCGGCAACAAATCCCGGCCGACGACGTGTCTGTAGAAGCCCACCGACGTCGGCCAGAAAAACTTGCGATCTACTTTCTCTCTCTTCTCTCTCTTCTCTCTCTTGAATCGGTAATTTTAGATTCGATGCACTTTATCAAATTCTAATTTGGGAAATTTTGGTATAAAATGAAAAAAAACGGTTGTTTATGAAGATTATTTCACAATAATTTTTTGATTTTGAATCCGCTGTAAAAAATTGCGTACTCTACATGAAAAATTTTGCACTGAGAAGTAGAGTTACGCCAGCTCGAGCTTTTATTGGCTTTGCATTACTTTGATTATAAAAAGTTAGCACTGAGGAGGTCCCAACCCATATCGTACGCATTTATATTCGCTAGAAATGGGAAGGGACGTGTCTATCGTGTTTCTAGCAAATCTTTTCTTTTTGCCTAACAGATTCTATTTCATACCTAATCTAATTTTTTTCAAATTAGTTAGACTTTAATGTTCTTATATATCATAATGTTCATTGCTTTTCACGTGTTTTGTGAAAAGTTTTTTTTTTTTTGAAAAAAAGTGTTTTGTGAAAGTTTTAGTTACCCATTCATGATATTGTCGTCCCACGCACGATGTCTGATCACCCGCCAGCTTTCTCAACTAGTCATTTATTCTCACTTACATAACACATATACATGTATCAATATTAAATATTGAGAATTTGAGACGAGGGAGAAGCTTTACCAGTTCCTCTGGTGAGCAGCCGCAAGCGTTATTTACTTATTGTGGGCTTTTTATATAAACTATGGAATTCTGGATTTGTTTCATATTTTTTCTAGTATATGGAATCAGTCTTTGGAAATTCAGTTTAAGAATAACATGTTTTATCAAAGGAGATTTGAATCTGCAACACAAAGAACTAACCTTCTTGTTCTACCACCAAACCTTTGATTATTACTATTATTATTTTATTTGAATAAAATATGAATCCTATTGTTTTTTTATCTTCATAAAATATAAATAAACTTTTTTTATATACAAGCTAACTCAACCGCAAAAAATTAATACCGGTAAATTGAAGTTATTATAAGACTATTTATAATTATGACTTTATGGTGTATGTTACATTACAGATCTTATAAGATCCCTATGGGATATTCACAATTAATATTCTGTCTCAAGAAGATATATTTTATTAATATTATTAAATCTAACACGTCCTTTTAATCGAGTCAGGAGGTTGTCAGACACTGAATCTGGTCCTGAAGGGAAATAAGAACGATCCATACGGTTTTGAATGAGAATGTGTTTTATCATACATGTTTTGAAAATATGATTTTATTTGTTGTTAGATTATATCGTTTTGAAATGAGAATGTGTTTTATCATACACATGTTTTAAAATATGATTTTATAGCCTAAGACGTATGCCGTATATGTTGGAGTGAGCTTACGCTACAATCGGATAGAAGCATTGTTTTTAAAACCGGACCGGCTAGCGAACCGGAAATATTTTGGGTCATGGATCATTGTGGTTCGACCGGATTCGATCGGGTTTGAACCGGATTTGTTTGGATTTAACTAAATTTAATAATATTTTGAATTTGCATATATTCTTATAAAGATATATCATATCAAATAAAATATTTCAATAACCATAGTGCGTAGAAAATTTTAAAAAAGTAACAAACTGAAAGTGTAATAAAAGTAATAAAAAATTTAATAGTTCAAATCCAAAATCGAAAGGAAAAAAACACATTTAAACATTAAGTTTTCAATTCTTAAAATCTTTGACACAAAAACAATACCTTGAAAAGTAGGTAATACCTTGTGATTTGCTGTTTTGCAAAAACGTCAAAGACTCAAGAAAAAAAGAGGAGACGGCTTTACGTTATTAATCTGAAACCCTATTTTATTTTTAAAAAGGAAATTTTAATTGTTTTATTAATAAATTTTTGATTTATTTAAGAATCAGAGTTTTATTGGTTCGTTGGGTCGCCGGTTCCCGGTTTTTCACGGTTCAATATGGGTTTTTAACCGGTCCAATTTTAGTTGGGTTTGGCATTAACCCAATCCGGATTTGTGTTCGGTTCGCGGTTAAACCTGATCTGATCTAACCGCCTCTTCGGTCCGGGTTTAAAAACACTCTCATAGAAGGAATATTTTCTATTTTGAACCAGTTTTATTAGATTCAGACTAACAGTCCTAATTAATTGTATCGTTGAAACAAATAAAACTACTATATACATAGAAAGTCACCAGCAGTTACATGTATATTTCAATAAAAATAATAATAATTCAATGATTAAATATTCCAAATAAAAAAATAGATATTTATGTTCTAATCATTTCATCGAAGGATATATCTATCACAAGAGACATAAACATAACAAAAAAAAAACAAGAATAAAAAATGAAATTTGTCTTGATCTTTCTCTCTGTTCTCTGCCTCCTCCAAGCATCCCAAGGATTTGATTTCCACGAAAATGAATTAGAGACCGATGAGAGCTTAGCGAAGCTCTATGAAAGGTGGAGAAACCACCACTCTGTATCAAGAGCCTCCCACGAGTCAATAAAACGGTTCAACGTTTTTAGACACAATGTGCTTCATGTCCACAAGACAAACAAGAAAAACAGACCTTACAAACTCAAGATCAATAGATTCGCTGATATAACGCACCACGAGTTCAGAAACTCCTACGCTGGCTCTAATGTTAAGCATCACCGGATGCTCCGTGGACCTAAGCGCGGATCTGGTAGATTCATGTATGAGAATGTGACCTCTGTCCCAAATTCTGTTGATTGGAGAGAAAAAGGAGCTGTCACTGATGTCAAAAATCAACAAGATTGTGGTAAGATGTTTTTTAATAAGCCTAAATGACTTCTTGATTTTTTTCTTGGAGAGTTTCTCGTTCTTGAATGGGTGTATGTCATCTTGATTATTTTGTTTTTTTAACATCTGACATGAACCAGTCTTCGAAATTTAGAGATTTGTTTGGACAATATTTTACGTAGTTCTGTTTGAGCTCTGTGTCTGATTGATTTGTTCTTGTTCTTGACATTTTCCTTTTTATCAAATCGCTAATATATAAAAAGAATTCCAGGAAGTTGCTGGGCATTTTCTACAGTTGCAGCAGTTGAAGGAATAAACAAGATCAGAACAAACAAACTAGTTTCATTGTCCGAACAAGAGCTCGTTGATTGTGACAATGAAGAGAATGAAGGCTGTTCAGGAGGTCTTATGGAACCTGCGTTTGATTTCATCAAGAACAATGGTGGTATCAAAACTGAAGAGACTTATCCTTACATTTCTAACGACGTTGACCTCTGCAGAGCTAAATATATTGAAGGAGAAACTGTAACGATTGACGGACACGAGCACGTCCCTGAGAATGACGAGGAAGCACTTCTCAAAGCTGTTGCTCACCAGCCTGTCTCTGTAGCCATTGATGCCGGGAGCTCTGATTTCCAGCTTTACTCTGAGGTAATATTTAATTAAAATTACATAGAAATGACCTTTATTTGTTGAAAAAAAGAAAAAGAAAAACAGTTGTTTGGTAGCTTTTATAAATTATGCAGATATATACTTACTTACTAATTTGTTTTATATTTGTTAGTAGTGGCACACGATGTAAGAAAGGATAGTTAGGAAACGACTCATAAAGTCAAATTAGAAAAAGTAGTTTGAATTATTCAAAATAAAGGAAATATATCCATTTGGTTATATTTAGGTTAGGAAATCAAATTTTATGGTTAGAGTTGAAGGATATTTGGATTTATGGTCCAAGTTCAATATATAACTTTAAGATTTAGGGTTTAGCTGTAGCCTGTAGATTGTTTTATTATTTTCAACGTTTTCAACAAAACAGTATGATGTATTTTTTTTGTTTCTTTTTGAAACTTATTATGATGTATTTTCTGTAAAACGGATTTTTATTTAAAATAAAATTTTGCACGCAAATGAAAGTATATATTAATAGAATGTGACGTCCATATTCAGATTAATTCTTATATCAGTGACATGTTTAACGAGAAACAAAGAGTAACATTCTTTAAAACATGTTTTTCACTAAATGAACGTGCATGTATATCCTATCAAAGGGTGTGTTCACTGGAGAATGCGGGACACAGTTAAACCATGGAGTGGCGATTGTCGGGTACGGAGAGACGGAAAACGGAACAAAATATTGGATAGTGAGGAACTCATGGGGTCCTGAATGGGGAGAAGGAGGCTATGTTCGGATTGAAAGAGGAATATCTGAGAACGAAGGACGTTGCGGTATAGCAATGGAGGCTTCTTATCCCACCAAGTTCTCTTCTAATTCCTCTGGAGAAACTAAAATTATTCATGAGCCAATAGCTCCTGATGCTGTTAAAGACGAACTCTAGAGATTGTGAGTCATGATTCATTAAGATGGGACGTCAAGGATTCTTATATTGTGGAAGATATATAATATAAATAATATGTTGATCCTACCTTTCAGTTTGTTATTGCATGTGTTTTATATCTTATTGCATGGTTGTTTTTTCCTTTAAAATGCCACGTTGACACCTTCTTTCTTACTTCATTACTATGCTGTATTTATCTTACATAAACTTATTGTACAAGTTGGTCGCATTAAAACAATTCCTTTTGTTACTTTAATTCATTATCTGATTTTTTAAATGCGCTGTCACAGTTGCACACTCATTATACTAATCTCATTAGTCACTAACTATCAAAATTCTTTATGTGTTTTGCATATCCCTTAGTATTATTTGAGGAGCACTCTTAAAAATAAACCTTTCCCTCATGTGTTATTATCAAATTTGTCATTATTTAGGTGTCATCATGAGAGTCTTCCTCATATCTTTTAGTGAATAATCCTTCTTTTACTAGATTAATTACTTATAGTGTCATTGGTCATTGACTTGCATATTATTATATACTATAATTGTTTCAAACGGATTATACATATGTCACTTATATATAATGCGATATTTAAGATTGTTTTTGTTGCATTATCGTAATGTGATTCTCATTCTTGCATGGTATCTCATATTATCGAAATGAGATATTACGAGATGCATTTTAATTGTTTGACTAATAATGTAAACTATTAAATATTCATGTATATAAAAAATAAAAAGTGGCGACCGTATTGAAATCAAAAGAGTGATAAACTATAATGTAAACTATAATACTCATGTATATAAAAGTGGTCGATAGTATAGAAACTAAACTCCCATATTTGAATAATCTTATTAAACTATACAAACGTGGTCGACCGTATAGAAACTAAACTCCCATTATACATAAAAATCATCATCATACTTATTAAACTATATACTAATGTATATAAAAATTTAAAAGTGGTCAACCGTATTATGGCATTGCACGGGGTGACCCTTATTGAAAAATCCTTATTGAAAAATCATTGAATGTATATATGGCATTACTTCCCTTTATATATTCGCATAATATTAATCAAAGAATTATTATAAGAAAGTTTTGACTCATATTCGTATGGAAATTAGAACAATTTGTGGTACATCAAATCATGACTAATTCCATTTAATTCTTTAGCTTCTCGACCAAGACTCTAAAATCAAGGAATCATACAATTATTCAATCTGATTATATTCGATAGATATTTGAATTTACACAATGTTAATATTGTTTCCTCAATGTTGATTTCTTAACTATATTTCTTTCCATAATTTAAAAATTTTTAGCTAAAAGTTAGGGATTCACACGGTTTTATTTATGCCAGATAAAATCCTTGACTCTATAATTTTTCATAAGCAAAACCCTATAAGTGATCCTATATATATCAAGGGACGGAAATTAAATTGACATTACAGCCTACCATTTCTCTCATTATCAAAAGAAAGTATCATGGATTTCATCTCTGATTTGAAAAAAATCTATGTGGAAAATCAAGGTGAAAGTTATCATTGAGTATTAGTTTTGTGTTGTGTGATTTTAAATATCAATCCAAAGAAGTCTATGTGAAAAATTAAGGTGATAGACTTCTAAATAGTTGCAAGCTGGAGACAATGTCACACCAATTGTCTGGTTTTATTAGTTTTTTTTTGTGTTTCTTTATAATTTGTTTCATCTAGCATTTTATTATCTTATTGTCTATGTTTCCTTTTATTTTATATTCATATTTTATATTATGAAAACAATAATTCTATTACTTATGTTTTGTTTTATCTTAAATTTAGAATAAATTTATATAAGTCTAAACTTACTCTTATAGATTTATTTCCATACAATATACTAAATTTACACCAATAAATAAATCTATATAGTTTAAAATTTATAACCTCTTATAGTTCATCACTCCGCGCATGGCGCGGGTTACTACCTAGTTGATTAGTACTCCACTCTCAGTACGCATATGAACTAAAGCCTTAAAAAACTCGTATCACATAACTCGAAACTCAGTCATTAATTAACTCGGACTTGATCAGCATTGGGCGGTCTAGTTAGATATCCCTCCGATCGAGCTACAAATATAAAAAAAAATTGACATCAATAAAATAAAACAATTTTGTGAAGTTAGATGAACAAGCAAAATTCCAGGCTTGGTCATGACGATGATTTAGACCATGAGCGCTTCCCCCCTGAATAGTTTTTTTTTTTAAGAAAACCCCCTGAATAGTTCGTTTATTGAAAAAACTGGAAACATAGTATCAAACAAACACAACCCAAAACAAAGATGAGAACAAAAACACGATTAAAAAGACTAACCATTACATATAGATACCTGATGTTTCCTTCATGATCAAAAAGATCCCTCAGCCATTGCAGTAGTCCAGCTGCCTACCATTAGATCACTGGACAGTGACAGTTTGAACAATTTGAAAGGCTCCTTTCTATGCGTCTCTAACCTCCTTCTCCACTGCCTCTTAGGTCATGAGTGTTATATAAGAGTTGGTCATTTACGATTCTGACTATTATGTCTAGTTTGAAAGCAAGCAGAGAAGAGGATATTATCAAGATATTGAGAGAGAGAGAGAGAGCACAAGAACTTAAAACTGTTTCATATAGATTAATGAATCATGTACAAGGGTTTATATACAAGTATACGTATATAGAGAAGTATACAAAGCCTCTGTTTCTATACAAGTATTAGAGACTAGTATATTCAGTACTCAATACGCCCCCCTCAAGCCTCTGAAGTGGAAGGTAGAGATGATGGAATGGACGGTAAAGAAGGAGTGAAGAGGCTTGAAACAGACATACGAGAGAGGACGTGATGAAAGGGGATGGATGAAGTGGTTTAGTGAAGATATCCGCATGATTGTCAGAACTGATCACATGAATGAGCTTGATGAAACCCTTCTTAACCTGATCACGCGTAATATGACAATCAACCTCAATGTGTTTCGTGCGTTCGTGAAACACGGGATTAGTGGCTATATGAATAGCTGACTTGTTGTCACATAAGAGCTTAGTTGTATGTTGAACAGAAACCTTCAAATCAGTAAGCAACTGCTGCAACCAGATAAGTTCACAAGTTGCTAATGCCATGCTCCGATACTCTGCTTCCGTACTGCTTCTGCTCACTGTGTGCTGTTTCTTACACTTCCAACTGATCAAAGATTTACCAAGATACACGCAGAAACCAGTAACAGAGCGTCTAGTATCTGGACAGAAAGCCCAATCTGCATCCACAAAGGCATTCAAGCAAGTCTCTGAATCATCTGCATAGAAGAGGCCTTGACCAGGATTAGACTTTAGATACCGCATGATCCGTTGAGCAGCCTGAAAATGTACATCGGTAGGAGCAGAGAGGAATTGACTCAAGCGATGGACAGCATATGTAATATCAGGCCGTGTTATTGTGAGGTACAGCAAACACCCAATCAACTCACGATAAGGAGTAGCATCAGGTAAGGGAACTCCAGTAGTGGAACTCAATGGAATAGACGGATCCATAGGTACTGCACACGGCTTCGATGCAAGCAAACCCGTATCAGCAAGAAGATCCAGAGTATATTTACATTGGGACAAAGAGATACCAGTAGAGTTCCTTGCTATTTCAAGCCCAAGAAAGAAACGAGCATGACCTAAGTCTTTAATCTTGAAAGCTTGATGAAGGACCTTCTTAACATCAAGAACAGCTTGAGGATTGTTGCTAGCGATGAGTATATCATCGACATATACAAGCAATGCAATGAACGACGTTCCAGAAGTCTTCACAAACAGAGAGTGATCTCCCGGAGATGGTGAGAATCCATCAGCTAAAAGAACCGAAGAGAAACAGTTGTACCACTGGCGAGAAGCCTGTTTAAGACCATATATCGACTTGTTGAGACGGCAAACTGGATTTGGTGGCATGACTACACCGGGAGCTAGAGTATATCCCAATGGTAAGCTCATATAAATCTCCTCATCGAGCTCACTATGCAAAAAAGCATTAGTGACATTCATTTGTTCCAAACTCCATTCATGTGAAGCAGCAAGACTGAGAATAAGCTTCACACTTGTCATCTTAGCAACAAGGGAGAAAGTGTCTGTATAATCAAGACCTTCTTGTTGTGTGTAGCCTTTGGCAACGAGACGTGCTTTGGATCTCTCCACAGTGCCCTCTGCATTGTATTTGATCGTATAGACCCATCTGCAACCCACAACATTTTTACCCGGGGGCAGTGAAACAACAGTAAAAGTCTTATTACGATCCATTTCCTCAAACTCCACATTCATCGCCTTTGTCCAGAACTTAGACTTCACAGCTTGCTTAAATGATGTTGGTACTGTCTCAAGAGAACATGTAAGAACAGCATCTTTGAATGAATGGAAATGGTTGTCATAGGAAAGAACAGATGAAAGGGGATAAAGGGGTGTAGATGAAGAAGAGGAAATGATATTGGCAACATAATGGTTTTGTAAGGAAGAGTCCATAGAGAGTAAAGAACAGTGGTAATCAGATAGATAAGAAGGTGCCTTACCTGCTCGTTTTGGCCGAGCTCTATCAGGTGCAGTAGCTGTTGTTTCAGAAACCACAGCTCCACCTTCCAAAGGAACACTTGAAGAAACCGATGGAAATGCAGATGATGATGAGGATGCATGAGAATGTACAAGAACATGAACAGGAATATCAGAATCAATAGCAACAGGAACAGGCAACGGCAAGATTGACTTAGAAAAGATACTTTCAGGCTGAGAACCACTATCAAGTTTCATAAAAGGAAAATCAGATTCCTGAAAAATGACATTACGAGAAACAGTGACAGTACGAGTATCAAGGTTAAGAACCTTATAGCCCTTAATACCTGATGGATAGCCCAAGAAAACACAAGGTTCAGCTCTAGGCGAAAACTTATGTCTATTTTTTTGCAAAGTCGATGCATAGCACAAACACCCAAAAGCTTTAAGGAAACTATAATCAGGTTTCTTGCCAGTTAACTTTTCATATGGTGATATCTTGTTCAAGAGTAATGAGGGAGTTCAGTTAATCAGAAAACAGCAGTGAGAACACAATCACTCCAGTATTGTAAAGGCATGCTAGATTGAAACATTGGCTCGTGCAACATTTAGGAGATGCTGATGCTTACGCTCAACAACAGAGTTCTGTTGAGGAGTATAAGCACAGGAAAACTGATGCATAATACCATGCTCTCTAATCAAATTGGAAAAGGCAAGTTCTTGAGCATTATCTCTGCGGATCATTTTAATATTGGACTTATATTGAGTGCGCACAAGTTGAACAAAAGAGGGTAAGATAACCGAAACATCACTCTTATATTTCATCATATAAATCCATGTTACACGAGATCATCTACAATTGTAAGAAAATATTTGTATCCTTCAAAAGACTCAACACAAAAAGACCCCAAGTATCTATGTGAATAAGATCAAATGGTTCCTTAGACATATTATTCTTATGTGGAAAAGGAAGACGATGCTGCTTAGCTAATGGACATATAGAACAGCTAACATAGTCAAGTAAAGAAGACTTATCTAAACCAATATCAGCAGAGAGATGTTGTAACTTGGCAGATGATGGATGTCCAAGGCGTTAATGCTAAAGAGAACCATCAACCTGCAAGGATCCACAGAAGTTCAATGATGAAGATTGAATTATGTTGATAGAGAACGTAAAGATTGTGAAACACATAACCTCTACCAATCATCAAGCCCTGAGTATGCTCTTGTATATGACAAGAATCAAAAAAGAAATGAGCAGAGTGACGATGTTGTTGTAATAAGCTACTAGCATTAATGAGATTAAAGCGGAAAGAAGGCACGTGTAAAACATTCAACAAAACAAGTGAATCAGATAAATGCACTGTGCCAGTATGAGTAATCGGTTCCTTAGTGCCGTTTGGAAGAGAAACTGTGATCCCTGTAACAAGAGATACTGAACTAAACAGAGCCAAGTTAGAACAAACATGTATAGTAGCACCACTATCTATGATCCAAGAACCCAAAGGTAAATTTGTGGATAAGGAAGAGAGAGTTTGGTGTTGAAAAGTTAAGGATTGATGCTCAAGACGGAGGCTAGTTGAAGGAAAGGGGAAAATAGTAGAGACAGTACCACTGGAAGATTGAGCAGCCATGAATCCTTTGTCTGTGATTGACGCATTAACCAATGATTGTGAAGGAATAGGTTCAGGTGGTCGCATATGTGACTGAAGCTGTTGAATAAGATGTTGAACTTGATCAGGATGAAAAGCACTCAAATCCAAAGTCCCTGCTGGAGAAGCAATCGAAGAAGCAGTCGTGACATTAGCAACATTGTTCTGCTTGGGATAAGATTGTGCAGGCTTCACTTGAGGTGGTCTTTGAGAAGAACCAGACTGAGGATTATTCTGAGAATTACTCCGTTGAGAATTGTTGTTGTTGTAGAATCTATGTCAAGGCGGATAACCATGCAATTTAAAGCATTTTTACACAATATGTCCTGCAACTTCATAATGAGTACACACAGGTCGTGGCCTCGAACGATAGCTATTGTTCATAGCATCATATGCAGCATTCTCAACGGGTGCAGAATATTGAGGCTGATCAGGTTCACTTGTTGAGCTTTGAAAGACAACATTATCAACACGCGTAGATGGTTTAATACTCTTCTTACGCTCAACTTGAGTAACTAGGTTGAAAACCTCTTCAAGTGATGGAATAAGTTTCAGCATCATAATGTGACGTCTAGTAGCTTCATAAGATTCATTTAAACCCATCAAGAACTTCATCACACGACTTCTATGTTGCAATTTCTCCCAAGACACAGCAGCATTGCACTCGCATTTGCCACACGTACACACGGGGAGATCAACATAGTTCTAATACTCTTCTCAGAGCGTGACTAACTCTGTATAATATGCACTGATGTCTAAAGAGCCTTGCTGAATAGTACTCAACCTCTGTTCAATCTCATAGATGCGAGGAGCATCATCTTGCTTAAAACGAGACATGAGATTCTTCCAAATACATTCAGCACTAGACATGAAGAGCAAACTCTGACCTATCTTCTTAGAAACCGAATTCATGAGCCAAGTAGAGACCATATCATTGCATCTAGACCAAGCACCAGAGTCTCTATGATTAGCAGGAGGTTTCAAGATTGTACCATCAATGAAGCCGAGTTTGTTTCTGACATTGAGAGCCATACGAACGGATCGACGCCAAGAATGAAAGTCAGCACCATAAGTGAGACGATCTGTGACAAGCGCCAAACCAGCATGATCAGAGTTATGAAGATAGTAAGGATTCTCATACTGATCAATGAGCGGTCGAGACGAATCATTCAAAGGAGATGGCATCAAGAGAAATTGACCGAATCAAGAAACGGAGGATGAATCGGAAGGATTTGAAGGATTTGAGCCGAATCGAAAGTTTCGAAGCCGAATCGAAAGTTGCGAAGATGAATCGAAGATCAGTGGAGATAAATGCGATGAAAGCGATGCGAATTGGAGCTCAACAAAGAAGAATCAAAGCTTAGAAGCACGCAAGACAGAGAACAACGACAAATCAGACGAAAACAATCAGATCTAGAACTCGAATCACCAAAGAGATAAGAAAATCAAGGAAGAGATGAGAGATTGATGCACTCATGACGTGAATCGAAGCTCAAGAACGAAGAAAAATGGCGGAAAAGTTGTTATGCTCTGATACCATATCAAGATATTGAGAGAGAGAGAGCACAAGAACTTAAAATTGATTCATATAGATTAATGAATCATGTACAAGGGTTTATATGCAAGTATACGTATATAGAGAAGTATACAAAGCCTCTGTTTCAATACAAGTATTAGAGACTAGTATACTCAATACTCAATGGATATATCTACATTCATATGCAATATTATTCAGATGCAATATTTTGTATGAGATGCTATGGTAGTTCAATTAAATCTGTGTGGCTTATAAAATGATGATTAATAGGTTTGAGAAATTATTGGGTTCACCAACCAATGAAAATTAGTTATTTCATATGCAGATTTTTTCAAAAAAATGAAACAGAATATTTAAAATTTGTTTTCTAAACAATAAGATAAAAAATAAAATAAAAATAGTAGTACTGGAAAAAAGAATTTTTTTAATATTGTTAAAACCGTTTATACTAAACTCTAAACCCTAAACTCTAAACCCTAAACACTAAACCCTAAACTCTAAACCCTAAACACTAAACCCTAAACTCTTGGGTAAATCATAAACCCTTGGGTAAACCCTAAACCTTAGGTAAAGAGATATTCCAAGGGTTTACCCAAGGATTTAGGGTTTACCCAAGGATTTAGGGTTTACCCAAGGATTTAGGGTTTATCCAAGGATTTAGGATTTAGGGTTTATCCAAGGGTTTAGGATTTAGCGTTTATCCAAGGGTTTAGGATTTAGGGTTTAGTGGTTAGGGTTTAGCGTTTAGGGTAAAGAGATATTCTAAGGGTTAAGAGTTTACCAAGGGATAAGGATTTACCCAAGGGTTTAGGGTTTATGGTTTAGTGTTTAGGGTTTAGTATGAACAGTTTTAATAATGTTAATTTTTTTTTTCTTTTTGACAGCTACTATTATTTTTTATTTATTTTTATCCTTTTATTTTAACACTGATTTATTATAATATTACAATTATGGAAAGATTACATAGAAGATTCGACAACCAACAATACTACCTGCCTTATGAGGATCTACGCTTAACTGCATCATCTGAGCCGTCCTTTGAAGATTTACTTCTGACCTGATCTACTTTCACCATGTTGAGTTCTCTTGTAAGCCTTTCTTCCGTTCTGCATAATTGTTTAATAAATCGCTCTCTCCGGGACTTGAAACCTGGATTTCCTGCAATCTGCAATAAATTGCATAGTCAGGGATTCGAACCCCAGACCTGGGTGTAGAAGCCTTTAAACCTTAACCACTAGGCTACGGTGCTTCCACAAAACCTATAGGTTCACAACCTATAGATTCACCTAGGGGGTGAACCCAAGAATTTCTCAATAGGTTTTATACTAATTTAACTTTTTATATTTGTGGAAAACTGTGGACTGGACGAGGGACATGTATCTGCGTTATTGTATTTTTTCCGAAAAACACTTTGGTTCACCCTCTAGCATTTAGGTGAACCTTTAAATTCACCTCACTCATTTATGACCAATTAAACTGCCATAGACTATTAAATAAAAATTAATTAATTTTTAAATAAATTAAAATAGCTGAAATAAAAAATAATGTCAATTTTAACGACGCTAATTCCATGACTAAACCCCAAACCCTAGACCCTAAATCCAAAATTCTAAATCAATTTTAAACCCTTGACCTTAAACCCAAACCCTTGGATTTAGGATCTAGGGTTTGGGTTTAAGATTTAGGGTGGATTCCTAGACCCTAAACCCAAACCCTAAATCCTAAACCCAAACTTAGATTTGAGATCTAGTGTTTGGGCTTAAGATTTAGGGTTTGGGTTTAGGGTCTAGGATTTGGGTTTAGGATTTAGGGTTTATCCAAGGGTTTAGGATTTAGGGTTTATCCAAGGGTTTAGGATTTAGGGTTTAGTGGTTAGGGTTTAGCGTTTAGGGTAAAGAGATATTCTAAGGGTTAAGAGTTTACCAAGGGATAAGGATTTACCCAAGGGTTTAGGATTTAGGGTTTACCAAGGATTTAGGATTTAGGGTTTAGGTTTAGATTTAGGGTTTAGTATGAACAGTTTTAATAATGTTAATTTTTTTTCTTTTGACAGCCTACTATTATTTTTATTTATTTTTATCCTTTTATTTTAACACGATTTATTATAATATTACAATTATGGAAAGATTACATAGAAGATTCGACAACCAACAATACTACGCCTTATGAGGATCTACGCTTAAGCGCATCATCGAGCCGTCCTTTGAAGATTTACTGACCTGATCTACTTTCACCATGTTGAGTTCTCTTGTAAGCCTTTCTTCCGTTCTGCATAATTGTTTAATAAATCGCTCTCTCCGGGACTTGAAACCTGGATTTCCTGCAATCTGCAATAAATTGCATAGTCAGGGATTCGAACCCCAGACCTGGGTGTAGAAGCCTTTAAACCTTAACCACTAGGCTACGGTGCTTCCACAAAACCTATAGGTTCACAACCTATAGATTCACCTAGGGGGTGAACCCAAGAATTTCTCAATAGGTTTTATACTAATTTAACTTTTTATATTTGTGGAAAACTGTGGACTGGACGAGGGACATGTATCTGCGTTATTGTATTTTTTCCGAAAAACACTTTGGTTCACCCTCTAGCATTTAGGTGAACCTTTAAATTCACCTCACTCATTTATGACCAATTAAACTGCCATAGACTATTAAATAAAAAATTAATTAATTTTTAAATAAATTAAAATAGCTGAAATAAAAAAAATAATGTCAATTTTAACGACGCTAATTCCGCCAACTAAACCCCAAACCCTAGACCCTAAATCCAAAATTCTAAATCAATTTTAAACCCTTGACCCTAAACCCAAACCCTTGGATTTAGGATCTAGGGTTTGGGTTTAAGATTTAGGGTTTAGGTTTAGATTTAGGGTTTACCAAGGATTTAGGGTTTACCAAGGATTTAGGGTTTACCAAGGATTTAGGATTTAGGGTTTAGATTTAGGGTTTGGGCTTAAGATTTAGGGTTTGGGTTTAGGGTCTAGGATTTGGGTTTAGGATTTGGGTTTATGATTTAGGGTTTAGGTTTAGATTTAGATTTAGGGTATAGGGTTTAGGTTTAGATTTAGGGTTTAGATTTAGGATATAGGGTTTGGGTTTAGATTTAGGGTTTGGATTTAGATTTAGGATTTCGATTTAGATTTAGGGTTGACAGCGTTAGCGTCGTTAAAATTGACGTCATTTTTGTTTTAACTATTTAGTTTTAAAAAAGAAAAATATTTTTTTTTTAGAAAAAATATTTTTTTTTTAATAATCTATCTGGCAGTTTGATTGGTTACAAGGAAATGAAGTGAATTTAAAGATTCACATAGAGGATGCATTTAAAGATTCGCCTAAAGAGTGAAACCTAAGTATTTCTGTTTTTTTTCCTTAACCGATTATTGTGTTTGTTCCTACTTCGTAATATAAAATGGTATTGAGGTGTTTAGGTTGTAGGAAAAGAAGAGAGTTGGTGATGGTGAAATGGTACAGAGTATAATTGCCAACATTTATCTGGTAGTTGCGTAATCATAATTTTGAAAGGAACTCACACTTTGACTTTGGTGTATTCCATAAAGTATAGATTAATCGAAGCAATGTTCACTCGATCATATCAAGTAGAACCGTGCATGGATAATACGTGTTAAATCTGAGTGAATAAATGAAACGGGACAATCCAATCCACATGAACAAAACATCGAAGAACCTCAAATCTTAAACTTGAGTAGCATCTGCATGATAGATGGATCGTGGACATCCACATCACAGTTTAGTGGATATGGATGGGCATGGATGGGCATGGATGGACAACTTGGGGAAGGCACAACTCATGTGGACAAAGAACTACATACGGCGTGAATCTGCTTTGCATTCAGAACTGGAAGCCTGCGATGGGCGATGGAGAGCATGCTTCAGCACTTGCCATACCAGAGCTCTGGAACGGATTGTAAGGACCTAATCGCCATGATTAAGGAGTCTCATGCTTGGCCTTTGCAACGGAACTAGAAAGGATAGAGACTCTACATATTTGCTTTCCAGACTTCAAGATCTCATATATTCCAAGAGCGCAGAATCGGATTTCAGACTCTTTAGCTAAAACTGCGAGATCTTTCCATAGAGAGTTGTATTTTATTGGTTGTTTTATTCCGGTCTGGTTAATCGAATCACCTCTAGTTTGAGTAATAGAATAACCGTTTGATGTCAAAAAAAAATACTCGCTGGTTTTAGGCAAAAAAATAACATATATAAAAACAAAAACTTAGAGACAAATATCCTCAAAAATGAATACTACTAGAAATTAGGTAAACTGTAAATTTTATCTCATGCTCAATCTAGTGAAGCCAGTCAAAATCCATCATTTTCTTTCTATTGTCAAGATTTAACTCACTTGTAACCAAACTTAATCTGAACTCATTTGGATTGGAACGGATCAGCTTTGAACCATCAAAACAAATGTGCATGTTTGCTAAGTTTTGTTCTACATAATCTATAGATCTGAACTTATACAGTAGTTTTAATAGCAAAAATAATCATCTCAATCATAGATGGGCTACAGAATCCGTTTGGGATCAGTTAGAACATCTTTAACCATAGAAATTCTTTTCTTTTTCTTTTTTGTTGACAAAATATTAAATTTATTAATCATCAGAAAGATACTACAAAGTATTAAGAACTTGTAATCATTTGAAAGAATAAATAATCAACCCGTGATGGTTCTCTTCTCGAACTAAACCATTTCTGAAGCAAGTCGTAGAGTTTAGGCTTCTGAAAATATCGAGTTGGTGCAATCTGATTATTCACTACTTTATCAATCTCACGCCCATGTTGTGTTGCCATTTTAAAAGTTGATTGTACCTCTTCTTTTTTTTTTGTCAAACATAATCTTCGTTAAATATACCAATCCATCTTACATCCAGCTTACAAAGCCAACCTAGCAAGGCTTGCTTTAGCCAAAGAGTCTGCCTGAATGTTTTCTAATCGAGGAATAAAAGTGTAAGAAAATGGACAGAAGAGAGTGGCAAGGTTCCTTATGTCAGTAAGGACACCTGCAATCTCATTCAAATCCCGCCCTTCACACAGGGTAGTAATAAGGACTGAGAGTCCGAGAAAATATGGAGACTTTGTAGATGCAAATCATTTGCTTGCTTGAGGGCATCTCTCATAGCTAGTGCTTCTGCAACAAGTGCTGATCCCACATGGATCCTGTTTGAGGAACCACGACAGAGAACTGCTCCTTCTTCGTTTTTAATAATCCATCCCATGCCTCCTGCTCTTGTAGATTCCTGCCAAGCCCCATCAATCCAACAAGAAAGAGGGTGAGGGGTTGTTGCTCTTACTGGGTTAAGCTTCTTCTGCGCCAGTTTTTTCCCTGAATTCGCATTCTCCCAAGCTCTAGCATCTGCAGTTGCTTTTGAGATGATGTCTTCCACCTGAAAAATCTTTCCTTCAAAAACAAGCTTATTCCTTGCAATCCTCCACAAGAGCCAAGGGATTAGTGGAGAGACAGTAACTCCTAGCGGGGGAAGCGCTGTCCTAAGAGCCTGAGTAGAGTACCAGCTTGAGAATTCATCCACAGGACCCAGTGCAACGATTTGGGAGGTAAGAGAGGCTTTAGCCCAGAACTGAACTGTAAAAGGACAGGAGGTGAAAAGGTGCAAAATGGTTTCCAACTCTCCACATCTTTTGCAGGTAAGTGCTGACTGTATTCCCCATATTGCCAGCAGAGAGCCCACCGGAATTGCGTTATGTAGTACACGCCATAAAAAATGTTGGATCTTCGGTGGTACCTGAAGGTTCCACACCAATTTCTTCCATTCAAACTGGTCATGTGCTGCACCTAGAGTCTCTTCACTGATCTTTTTATAACCTGACTTTGCTGTGTAGAGTCCTAAGGGATCAGGTAACCATACTCGTCTGTTCTCTTGCTTCAAGGAGCAAGGGATGAGAAGTCGGACTTTTCCTCATAGTGAGGCATATGCAGGCGGATTTTCTCCAGGTCCCATTCATTTGTATCTGGGATTAATAGATCCGCCACAGCAAGTTTTGATTTGCAAGAGTCGGTGGGCCTATTGGTGCTTCTGGCGTGGAGTGTGAGAGCCAAGGGTCCTCCCAGGCCTTTATGCTTTCTCCATTACCTATAATGTAGTCCAGTCCCTTTTCCAGGACCTTTTTCCCAGCCATTACACTTGACCAGCCATGAGATGAACCCGTTTTATCACAACTCTCCAAGAAGGAGCAATCAGGAAAATACTTTCCTTTGAGGACTTTAGCTAGCAGAGACTCCGCGTCATATAAACACCTCCAACCTAGCTTTGCCAGAAGCGAGTCATTGTACTCCTCAAAGTTCTTGAATCCCAGACCTCCCTTACATTTTGGTTGAGCCATTGTACTCCAAGCTACCCAAGCTATCTTGTGCACGTCCGGTGAGCTATCCCACCAAAAGCGAGTTAAGATGGACTGGATTCTTTTGCAGAGAGAGCTTGGGATTTTGAAGCTTGTCATAGAGTAGGTGGGAAGGGCTGTGAGCACCGATTGAAGCATCACATGCTTTCCCGCCCCTGAGAGAAACCGAGTAGTCCAGGACTGGGATCCTTGTCTGATCTTGTCTACCATACCAGTAAAGACATCTTTTTTGCTTCTTCCAAAAGTTTCAGGAAGGCCCAAGTACTTTCCTAAGCCTCCTTCATTGGTTATGCCCAGCGAAGCTCTAACTCTGTCTTTGATGACTTCTGGTGTTTTGGAAGAGAAAGTAATGGTGGACTTATCCTGATTGATGCACTGGCCCGAGCTCCCTTCATATCTCCTTAAGATCTCACTCAAAGCGCGGCAGTTCTTTTCATTTGTTTTGCAAAAGATCATGGTGTCGTCAGCGAAGAGGAGATGGTTGATATGAGGGCTTCGCTGCGCAACCTAGAGACCGGGGAGTCTACCATTTACCTGCGCTATTCTGCATAATCCAGACAGGACCTCTGTACACAAAATGAAAAGATAGGGCGAGAGTGGATCTCCTTACCTAAGCCCCCTTGCTGGTACCGTTCTGCCTTGAGGAGCCCCATTTATGAGGAAGGAATAAGTAACCGTTGTAACACATTCCATGATCCATCCTATGCATATGTCTCAAAACCCAATTCTGCTCAGAACCTGCTCCAAAAATCCCCACTCAATGCGGTCGTACGCCTTGCTCATGTCGGTTTTGATGACCATTGAGCATCTTTTAACTTCCCCCGATGTCTTCAGATAGTGTAACGTCTCGTGAGTGATCAGGATGTTATCGGAGATGGCTCTTCCAGGTACAAATGCTGTTTGATGCTTCGAGATCAGGGCTGGTAAGAACTGTTGAATTCTACGGGTGAGCAGTTTTGCAATGATCTTGTATCTCACGGTGCAGAGAGCTATTGGCCTATATTCCGCAGCTGTTTTGGGTGCCTCTGTCTTCGGGATCAAACAAACATGATTCTCGTTTATATGAGGGAGCATTCTTCCTGTGACAAAGAAAGTCCAAATATCTCGGTAAATATCTGACCCAACAGATTCCAGAAAGTCTGGTAAAAACTAGCAGAAAATCCATCGACTCCCGGTGCCTTGCCTCCGTCAATAGAAAATAGTGCATTTCGCACTTCCTCCATTTCAGGTATTCTGCAGAGTTCGTCATTCATTTCCTCTGTTACTCCTCTTGATATTGTTTCCTCCACTGTACTAAAATCCGTACCACCCTTTGAGGAAAACAATTTTTGGTAGAACCACTCAAAAACTTTGCCTACGTCTTCTTCTTCATACACCGGGACTCCTTCTGCGTTTTCAATTGTTGTAATGGAGTTTCTGGCCTTCCTCACTTTTGTAACAGCATGGAAAAAGGCACTATTACGGTCTCCTCCTTGTAGCCAAAGTATCCTACTCCACTGTCTCCAGAAGAGCTCTTCATCCTTGTAAGCCTTGCTCAAAGCTTCCGTTAGTGCCTGGACTTTGCTCGGTCAGGAGCAGCTGCTGATAATTCTCTCCCCGGTTCCTTTTGGTTAAAGAGCATCGTCTTCGTACAGAGTTCTTTTTGGATCTTGGACCATTTTATAATTTCCTGCCGGCATCGTGAAATCTTGGTTTCAACTGCTTCTTCTGATCCTTTTCTCCAAGCTTCTTCTATGATCTTCCTGGCCTTTTTGTTATCGTTGAGCCTCCTATCATATCGGAATGGTCGCTTCTTTTTTATCTTCTTTTCATCCAGATAGGTTAGAAGGGGACGGTGGTCCGATCCCTCAAAGCGGAGGTAATTGCAGCAACTAGCTGGATACATTCCCGCCCAAGCCAGATTGGCAAGAGTCCTATCCAGTCTCAATTTGATATCACGGGTGAGGCGCTTCCCGCTCCAGGAGAGCTCATCTCCCGTATGTTTCACATCCCACGGTCCATTCGTTGATACAAAACTTCTGAATGGGATAAAAGATCCTTCACATCGTTGCGGACCTCCTTCCTTTTCAGAATTATCCAAGATGTCATTGAAGTCCCCCGTTAGGACCCAAGCCGAGTCCCTTCCCTGGCTAGCTTCGAGATCTCTTCCCAGAAGGCGGCTCTATGCTCCTGTTGCGGTATGCCATAGATGAAGGTAAGAAAGAACTCCTTTGCCTTGTGGATCACTCTTGTATCAATATAATTTTTCGAGGAGGACAGGACTGTGAGATTGACTTCATTTCTCCAAAATAGAGCAAGTCCTCCGCTGAATCCGGAGGGTGAAATTAAGAAGTGGTGCTTGTACTTAATTGTTTCAATATTAGCAAGAAAAAAAACATCTGAGTTCTTAGTTTCCATAAAATACATTATGTTCGGAGCATGAACAGACCTCATCTCTCGGACTCTTGGAACTGTTAGGTCACCTCCCAAACCTTGATAGTTCCAACTCAATACAGCTAACGAATCTGGTCTGATGGATCGCGAAAATCCACCCTACCTTTGCTTGTACTCGCACATGTTACCTTCCCCACAGCTGGGATATTAGCATCCTTATTTAAAGGTAAATCTTGAGCTTGTGATGTCTTATCCACACATAGTCGCTTTCGGGCTGGTGGTCGTCCTCTGGTTGCTCTTTGTTTTGATAGACGAACACCTTGGAGAGGGCTTGCTTGTCCTCTTGGTTTAGCTGCTCCTGCGACTTTCCTGGCTGGAGTTTTCTTTGTAGCTTGCTTGCTTGGGGCAGCTTTCTTAGCAACCGCTCTCGGTGGGTTCTTTTTCCGTGAAGAGGAAGCCAATCCCAATCTCAGAGTTGCTGGAGTTCTTTGTGAATCTCCACCCAGGGGAATTTGTTGTTCTTCTTCTTCATAGTGCACTTCAACATCCTATAGCCTTGCTAGAAGAGAGTTCGAAAGCCCTGCTGCTCGCTGTGGTTCCTCTTGTGGGAGTTCAATCATTTCCAAAGCCGAGACCCTTTCATTCGAGGGAATATTTACTTCCTCAATCCTCTCCAGAGCAGAGAGTCTTCCTGAAGAGTGGGGCAGTTGCTCCTCGATCCTGTTGAGAGCTGAGGTTCTTTCTCTAGAGCAACCATTTACCTCTCCACCTTCCGGAACAGCCGGTAATTTCATCGATTCTCTGGGAGGCCCAGGGGGAGGAGTACGGGAGCTCTGAGACTTCTGGCCTTCATCTTGTTGTTTTCGTGCCTCCTTACTGTATCTTGTTGGAGAAAGGTCTCTGGAGTTCCTTCTAGTTGGGGTGAGGTTACGCTGGGGAGGGAAGCTATGATGAGATGAGTATTCCCGGAGATCCCTGTCTCTCTCACGTTTACGTCCATCTATAACTCTTCTTTCTTCTTCTCAGGAGTAATTAGATCTTGATCTCTCAAGGTGGGGGACTCGATCCAACCTTGAGTCTTGTAGTCGAGAGTGGACTGATCGATGGTTACTAAAGTGCTGCTCCCTTGAGTCTGGTGCTCTGTCTCTAGAGCTAAGAGATAGTGATCTTCTAAGATCATTTTTACGTCGATGATCTTCCAGCTTTCGCAGGGTATTGTGTTGACTGATCCCCTGCTTAACCTCTTCCTTATTATCTCTGTCCCTATTAAGAGGGCAAGTGTCTTTCTCATGACAAAGCGAGTAACAAATGAAGCAATGCTTCTCCAGTTTCTCGTATTTGAGATCAACTGTGATGACCTCACCATCAACTTCAACTGGGAGGCTCATTTCTAGCTTTCTCAGCCCATCCACAAGAATTCTCATTCTTCCATGCTTAGCGTCTTTGTCTAGAATCTTGCCAAGTTCCTCCCCTATCGTAGTCAGCGACGGGTCGGTCCAGTAGTGAAGTGGCAAGCCATGGACTCTTATCCAAAAGGCTATCATGCGTGGGAACGTGTTGGAGATTACTGGCTCGCAGCGCTGGAGCAGGATCATCCACCTCTTATAGTGATATGGTCCTTTCCGGAGAACCGTTTGCAAGGCTTCTTCTGAGGTGAAGCGGATCTGGAAAGGTCAGGGCCTAGTTCCCTGCCTGTGAGCTCTCCTTCCACATTCCAGTACTCGATGAGCCAATCCACCACCCATTGAATTTTCTGAACTGCTGGGTTTGTTACACGCCCAATTAGAGTAAGCTTGTGTTCTTCAATCAGGTTCGAGTTTTCGCTAGGAGGGAGTCGAACCGGAGCCCTTTTGTTGTCTCTAGAGGAAGTTGCTGTCCATTTCCCTTTTTCCGTTCTTGAGTATTTGTGCGCCATAAGGAGTAACCAGTTTATCTTCTGCGGAGTGTGAGAAGTTTAAAAGCCCTATGAATACTTGTAGGTTTCTTCGGAGACCGTCTTCAAACAGAGGTAATTGTATAGATCCAGCTGAGACTTCTTTAGTTCGGGGTTGGTAAATTCTTCCACGCTTCGAGATTTGAAAAGTAGAGGTTGTCGTTGAAAGGAGAACTCAAAGTCGGAGTTACCATGTCTGGATCTACCATTTGACCGAAGGAATTTTTAACTGGAGGAGATTAGGTCACCGGAGACATATTTGCGACGTTTCTTGCGGTGGAAACGGCGAGTTATTTCGGAGGAATTAACTTCTCAGGGAAGAGGTGCCTTTCATCGGTAGATGTGCCTGAGAGAGAAATGCTTTTCACAGATACTAGTTTTTGTCTCTAAGTTTTTGTTTCTAAATAAGAAATAAATAGAAACTTGAAATACTAGTTGCAAGAAGATATAATTAAGTTAGCTGATCATAAGTGCAGTTTTTGAGCATCTCCAATGTCTAGTCCCAGTCTGGATCGGGACCCTCACCGAACAGATTCCCAGCAAATTCAAGCCACACTGCACAGATGTATGGACATGCAAAATAAAGATGGTTTCACGATTCAAGCGACTCTCCACAAAATAAAAACGACTGATTGATAATCCAGTTTCTCGTACGCTCTCTTGTTATTATACAATCTCTAATTACTTACCAAATTATAGCTCTCTTGTTATTATACATTTTTCCATGGTTATGTCAATGAGCCTGCCCAATGGATGCCAATAATCCAGCCAGAATCTCACTGCCTCACCATCTTAAATCTCAGACTGGATAAAAGTTTGAGCAATAGGCCGATACTTTATAAAAGTTTTCTCCAATTCGATGGACCATGAACACTACTTTTCACCTCTGAGGAAGATTCTTCCTTAACTAAATACTTCTGAACCCATTACATCCACAAGCAGTGTTTTGAAACCCGACCCAGACCCGCGGTTGAACCGGTAAATCCGATGACCCAATATAAATCCGGTTTGGATTTTAAAAACCCAAAATTTAAAAATCCGCAAAAACTCACTAAAACCCGAAATTCGGTACCGATTGAACCACTTGTTGAATCAATAGATAACTTTTACTTTTTTTAAAAAAAAGTTTTAATTATATTTTTAGATTCTGATTTATATTCTAAATTTTCAATTAAAAATTTAGGTTTCTTGCCACAAGGAACCAGGCTTGTTAAAGAATCGCCAAATCAATTTCAGCATTGTTATATATGCAACCTTCTTCAGATTCCTAAATTCCATCCCGTCAGGACCGGATCTGAAAAATTCGGGAAGCTTAAACATTTCTTAAATTTTTTTTTTATAATCTGCAGACCTAAACTTATATAAAAATGTCAAAACATTTTGAAAACTGACCATTATTTCATTGGGTTTGGCCCAAATCAGGTCATGCACCCCGCCCTCTTCTTTTGGGCCACAAACGTCCACCCTTTCCACGTTCCCTTTGCAATTGCCACGAGGAGAGCCACTCTACACAAAGATCACATATTTTCGATATCATCAAGATGTATCCTTGAAGTAAGCAAAAGGTAGCAGACCAGAAATTAGTTATGATGGTGATCATACAATTCTTAACATGCATACCTAAAAAATAGACACTATAACGAAAATATCTCATTCATATTTATTAGTTTTGTTTAACAATTTAAGTAAAATTTAAATAAAAACCATTCACAGAATGATAAATGTCATATTCGAATTTATTTGAGAGTTTTTCCATTTAAGAATCATCTTTCTATCATTTTCTATCTCTATCTTCTTTTAAATCTTTTATTATTTTGTTTATGATAAATTCAATGTTCTTATTTGTTTAGATATTTTTCTTTAAATCAGAACCAACCTTTATTTATCTTTATGGCGGCTCCATGAAAACAAAAATATTTCACTGAACTCAAATTTTGGTCTTGTGTGACAAAAGAACTTGTTCTAACCAGCCGCACTTGGTCAGTTGGTTTACCTACTTTCACTCTAAGTTTCAATCCAAGATTCTACGTAAACTTGTCAATACCAATGATCATTACCTTAAATTCATCTTTTGTAACCCACATAAGCTATAAAAACACCTCTATATAAGTCGAGAACAATTATTTAACCTTGTCTTATTACATGCTAATATTTGAGGTAAAATAAACAAACAAATGTGGCTTATACACTGCCAATTTAAAAGGGTTTACTCATCTACAGACAAAACCCTCTACACCGATCAAATGATACATGATTATACCCTTGAGACTTCCTTTTTTTTTGTGCAAAACCCTTGAGACTTCCAACCATATATACTACAAAAAGAAACAAATGAACAAATGCGACTTTAAGGGCGATCCATAACTAATCTTCATCATTATCTACAAATTAACCCCAAGCTTCTCCATCACATTTGTTCTTCTTTGACGACTGACACAATGAAGACATAGCTTTTGCAGACACCACCCTTCTCACCAAAAGCTTCCACTTTGTGTCTTCACCCATCCTTCTGTCTTGTTCTACCCTTTTCTTAAAGTGCCTACTCCAAAAAAAATAAAAAATAAAAAGTTGATTAAGACACATGAAATTCTAAATATCTGCAAATATCTACACAGGGTCCACCATCAATTCTCAGAGCAATTTGCAAAGTTTCTAAAGGTGGGTGACAACAAACTAGTGTCAACGTAAAGCCAAACCAGATGGCCTCTTTCAAAAGGTGAAACTTTTTGTATACTATCAAATAAGCGTTGGTTTTTATATGAAGAATAATTAATTTCAAAAGAATAATTTTCTTTCTCAGAAAAAAGGAATAATTAAATTTCAAAACTTTTTTCAATCAATAAAAGAAAACGTTAGGACACACCTGCAAAGAGGGACGCGACAAGATTCTGGCTGATCACATATAGAAGAATGGAGTCTTAGGAGTTGAAGCATCCGCTTGCAACGAAGACAACCTTTCTCGTTACTCCTTTTCTTGCATACGGCAAAATGACGTATCGAAAGCTGGAGGCCGTAACACGTGGAAAACGCCTTACAAGGCTTGGACTTCTCCCCAAACGGAACAGTCGATGACTTGATATCGTCTACAATGTTTGTTGGACCGACCAACGTACAACCTTGGGTGCATATATGCTCTATACACTCCATAGCCTCGCTTAGTTGCATGTACAGATTCTGCTCCTTTTTATGCCTCCGTCTTCTTTTCTTCCTCTGCATTAAGTCCAACACACAAATCACAAACATGCAACATACCAAACCAAATAAACCGATTTTCTATTTAAAAATAATTATACTAGTTTTTAAACAGATATTTTATTATATTTTTATAAGTTTCATTATCTTTTTAGCTACTCCTTTTGGTAGTAAGAAAAACACAGATTATGTATTCAAAAATAATTAACTAAGTAAAATAAAATAATTACCGTTTCGGCATCGTCTATGAACTGGAGGATATCGAGCTCAAGAACAGGATCGTGTTCCTGAAGAAACTTCCATCCTTCTGTCATCTCGACGGTCTTAAACTGCGACTGGATAAGACGCATAGATTTGAGACAAACATCCGGAGCATCGCAGAGCTTAGCCAGCTGGAGAACGTCCACAACGTTCTCCGCAGTTAAACCCTCAACGACGCCTTTTGAGCAGCGTTGCTTCAGATTCGCCACCATGTACACGTGAGACAACGCTAAAAGATGGATCCCATATTTCTCCAAATCATCTTCCGTCAAACTACGCGTGAAAAAAAAAAATTCAGGAGGGTACGTTTAGTCATTGACCAGGTGTTTACAGAAAGAAACACGGTTTGAGATTTAATTATTTTAAAAATTAATCTGCCGTTGATTATTTCCACTTGTGTATAGAACGTTTATATTTTTCTTTAAAAAAGAAAATATGTTTGATTTCGCAGTTAACCAACCTAGAAGAGTATAGGAATCTGACGAAGACTGAAACGGCGTCGCATGGAACGCCAAGAATCTTGATGGCTCTCTTAGCTCCATAACGTTGGTAACGTCTCACTGTTTTCTTCATGATGTTCATTAGCACTGGAGAAGCCGAAGCCTGCATTATCCATAAGTTAAAACAAAACCAAACCGGAAATATTTAAAACCGAACCATTTTAAGAAAAAGAACCAAACTTATACCAGAATACCGGAATGAGCCGGAATCCGACGGTTGCCGGAGGTAACGATAGTAACGTCTGACGCCGTTAGATTGTATGAAACTTTATCGGTGATTAACGAAAATCCGTCGTCTTCTGACGTAGCGGTTACGGCCATCGCGACAAGGACAGGTTCCATTGATTGGAGAGAGAGTTTTGAGAGAAATTGAGAGATCTGGTTGTAAGAAAAAACTCTGTACATCTCGTAATATATAGAGCTTAGCGAGCTGGGTCCCATACTCCAACCTTTTAGTGCCTACGTGGGGTTTTTACAAATATCTCTTGCGTCTGTCTAGTCCTATCTTACACGCTCTCTTGAGCTGGCGCGTGATCTGTTTCACCAAAATAAATATCTTTTTATGGTCAGGCTACCTAATATTTTTTTTGCTATTTGTTTTGTGACGGAAAATAGCATTTTGGATAAATATCCGAAAGTCGATTAATCTTAAGAATGCTTTATAACGTAAAAATAAATAAATCATTTCCGAACAAAGAAAAATATTGTCGAAAGAACCTTATTTCCTTCCTCGTCCCTTTATTATTAAAAAATAGTTTTTATAGAATAATCTTTATTTGGTACTATATTCACAATTTTGTCATTCTTGTCATCACCACATACTCCCTCAGTTCCATAATATAAGATGTTTTACTTGAATACACAACAATAAAGAAACTTACGAATGCACAACAATAAAGAAATTTACTTTTTAGAATATAATATTATTAATAATATAAATTTAAAATAAATTAACCAATCATAAACAATGCAGTAAAATATTATTGGTTAAACAACTTTCAATAAAATTAAAGTACCTTAAAACTATCAAAACATCTTATATTTTAAAACATCCAAAAATCTTCAAAACATCTTATATTATGAAACGGAGGGAGTACATCTTTAGCATCTATTTTCAATAGACCAACATTTATTAGAGAACTATATTAATAAAGAATGTTCATATAAAACTATAAATAATATTACAACACACAATATTGCTTTTAAAATAATGTTGTGTATTCATATATCCTCTTACATGAATGTAACATTTTTTGTTTCTTCCTTTGAAACACCTATCTCTATAATATTATTTGAGAAGTCACTTTTCTACGTGTCGCACTCACGTTAACTCTCACAGTGGTTGATTACGATGATACACTTAATGAATTAAAATGTTATATTTAAACACTATTATTGATTTTTTATTTAAATTACTTTTTAATATTTTCCAAATAACATATACAATGGAAATATTATAAAGTTTATAAAGCAAATTTAAAAACGAAAATATATGTATAAATAATATTATTTCACTAAAAAGGCAAGTTCACAAAATAGTAATATTTCATTTTAAAATATTTTTAAATAACATAAAATATACTAATATACTTTCTTTATATTTATATTTTCACAGATAATCTTGATATTAAAAAAGAAATATTAATTATTTTAAAACCTAATTTTAAACAGTACAACATTATATATTTTCACAGTAAAAGAAATATTTTTAATATATTTATCTATTTTTAGATAATTACATAAAATAATTAAGTAACATAAACTGATATATATTTTATTGACTAAAATATTTTATAATTAGTATTATTGAAATGTTAATTGTATTTTCTTATATTTATTTGACCATAATATCGTTCAATTACAGCAAAAACTATCTATAATTTTTTTTTCTTATATAATAAGATTTCTCAAATACAATCACAATTTTTTTACTGCTTATTTTTAAGAGATATTGAAAAACGAAAAATAAATTTTAACAATAAACATCTTTTGATCAAATAACAAAAAAATTTAAAATCACACTATACACTTTAATGAGGTAGATATATTATATTTTGCATTATTAAAATTATATGTTTTCTTAATATAAATTATATGTTTTCTTAATATTAAATTTGCTTTTAAATTTTATGTTTTTATGTTTGTGGAACTTAATATAACCATAACCAAAAGGCATAAAATCATTTATAATTTATAAAAATATTTTAGTTATTGTAAATACTGATATGTGTTCATGAGCTTCCAAAACATATCAATTTCTTATTATGTAACTTTCTATAGATCACCGTTTTATTTTCTAATTTCTTTTTTTTAAATCAACATTTAATTTGATATATATATATATATTATGAAAATACATGTACATTTAAACGATAAATAAAATTAATTTAACTTGACTTAATTATAATAAAAATAATTATACCTCAGTTTGAATTTGAAAGAATATATGTAACTTAAGATACTCACAACATGAGTGACTCGACTAATTCAATTTATATCTAAAATCATAGATTTAACTATAATAAGAAAATATAATTTTATAATAATAATAATAATAATAATAATAATAATTTATTTTATAAATATAAATTATAAGATGACTCAAAACACCTTAACAAATGAAAATAAAATATTCAGCAACTGTTTTAATTTAGTTATTTTGTAAAATTTATATATATGCATGAGATTGCAGAATATTATCGTTATATTAATTTACGTAATTTGGAACCAAACATTTTAGTTTTTTTTTTCATTCTAAGCACAATATATCTTAAGTTATAGATAATCTTCCTAAAATATATTTACATATCTAAGACAAAAACCAACATAATGCAAATAAGAAAATTAATCAAAATTTTAATATATTTTGAATTAAAATTTTTATAATTGAATTCATAGCAATAGATGCAACCTAATATATCCAAATGATAACTAAACCGATTGTAAAAATAACAAAACCGACTAGATATAACATATCTAAAATTATATGTTTAATTAAAGTAATATATAAATTATGCATAAAACTATAAATTAATTTAAAATTAAAAGTAAATAACAATCAATTATTATAATATATATTTACTTTATAAATATTTATACCCGTGCATGAGCACGGGAAAATCACCTAGTAATGCAATAAAACGCAAACTTAACTGAGTAGAAAAAAAACATATGTAGTTCATCACACTTTATCTTATGGTTTCTCAAGAACAATCTAATAAACTAACAAATTCCATTGTTATATTCTTCTAATTGAATATGAACAGAATGGGCATAGTTTCAACATAAATTTCGGTTTGGCGATGATCTTAGAAAAGTCCACTAATCCATTCTTCTAAAAAATAGACACAGTGACAACCTAAACCATCATCAACGAACAAGATAGTAAGCTTCCAATCAATATCTTTAAGACAAGTTTAATTGTCAATCTGTATTCATATATTGCTGTAATATACCATTATCATTAAGAAGATCATCAAATGTCCCAGATTTAACATTACAGAAAATTTATGTTCCATTATTTAAGTTTGAAACAGACATACCATAAACACGAATGTTCATTGTAAATATATTTTCTCTTATAATATTACGCCATATCTTTTGTGTGTCCATGAGATAATTTTTAATAGTATGCACATTAAACTTTTGACTGGATCATTTCAATCGTATTACAGTGGTATAAGACCGTATAAGTTCAAAAGAAGATGACATCAGTCATAACATGTCTAATTAGCGTTTGATGTCACTTCTTTTGTCAACATATTAGGAAAACTTATTCTTAGAAGTTATCCATTTGATTAAGATTATATTTTTGATACATGATGAATCGTAATGTTTAGAATTTATAATTTATAAAAGTATAAGAAATATTACAATTTAAAAATGTAACTGAAAACTAAAAGGTATGCACAATTGCGTTAGCCTAACAATTTCCAAAAGAGAATTGGATTAGCATGTATTTGTTTTAAGTTTTAACGTCTTACTATAGCCGACGTGGTGTAACATAGAAATCAAAAGTTCGATCGACGGTGTAGCACTGCATATATATGTATTGCTAATAAAAGTTTAATATTTTTATCATTTTCCCTGAAAAAGTGACTTACTATAAGATGCTTTTGTCTGTGATCCAGAAAACAATACTACTTTTTGTCCATGTAGGCGGATTTTATGCTTTCTTGTGAATCCTATGTGGAAAGTGAAACAACCAGACCAAAACATGGGTTTGTCGTCAAAGGGATATAGCTTATTTAAATCTAGAAAGGCCGGTTATTGCAATAAACTGACCTTTGCCTATTCCCAAGAGCCACCCTCCTCATCGAACGTGCCATTTTGTTCTCATCCGTTCTTACAAGCCCTCTTGTATCACCACTCGAGATCCTCTTGTTTATTATCCATTGCGTGACACAATTTGAGTCATGATTTTACGTTCCATTAGAATATTTCCATACGACGATAGAACGTTCTTATCCCTTTTGGTTATATTAGCATATGAAACCTATACGATTTTATTTATAATAGTTTCACCTCATATCATCTTATCAAACACTTTCTTCATCGAAATTCAGACAAATTAAACAAATACTATATTCTCATTTCAACAATTCTTTTCTTTTTTTTTGGGTCAAATTCAACAATTCTTTTCTATGAATAGCATATAATCGTAATGCAACCCAGCAATACTTGACTTTTGATTTCGTCTAACAGTATGAAACAGAACCTACTAAACAATTATATATGGTTAATATCAAAATTTTCTGACAGCTAATCTGTTGAACTATATATCATATCTTACCGATTAAAATTGCATAATCTTTAGTAGTAGAGGTATTTTATATTAATTCTGAAAGTATACATGGGAGATACTATAATAATGTGGGCTATGGAATACTTGCGTATTGTTCACATTATTGGTGTTTTTCATGCAATATTAAAATGTATTTTTCTTCTGAAGTACCGTTTTAGTTTTCAAATCGTCATAATATAGCTTTATTTATAATTTTATAAGTAATCTTGCTTTTCATAGTTTGTAAAAATGCGTCTAAAATGGCATTTTATGAATCTTCGAGATTAAACTAAGAAAAGTCAAAATAACAATTATTATATAACTATAAATCTATTTTCTGTTATGATTAGTTTTTTTTTTTAACTTTGCCTTTTTTTGCTATGATTATTTTATTAATTTATGTGTTTGTTATGGTTAATGGCCCTAATTTTCTATAACTTTTTCATTTTTGTTTGGACAAAACTATTCATTTTTAGAATTGATGTCATTAATAGCACTAGAAGCTTTTATCAAAGAAAAACCTTCAAAGTTAAAAGTCATAAAATAGCATTTGCTTAACAACATAAAATAAATTTTTTAATAAATAATAGATCTAATATTAATTTTTATTAAGAATCAAATAAATTTTTATTTTAGAATTAAAATACGTATTTACTACTCTAAACTCTGGATCGTAAGGCTAAATCCTAAACACCAAAATTCAAATTCAAAACCTCAGATTTTAGAGATGTAATTGTTTTTATATCACTCAATGAGTATTAATTTATATTTTTATATTTATATGTTCTTTTGAAATAAAAAGAAACCTTTGTGATAATATTTTTTTCCTTTTTAGGGGTTTTCGAATAATAATTATTGATTTTATATGCACGAAAATTATAGATCGAACGTCTATTAAAAAAATAAAAATGGTTAAACAAACAATTTTGTTATTATTTTTTCCGTGAGACAAACAGTTCAGGTTGTAGGCCGCCAATTGTTACGTTGAATTTGGAGATAAAGTTCGCCGCATGTATGCTCAAGCCACGTGTTAGAATTTTGTAGGCTTTGTACAGTGATTATCTTCAGGTTGTGGTGTACGTCTACAACGCAATAGTGGATGTAAGCCATTCAAACGAAAAGATTGAGCATTGAAGCTGTTTTCGCTCTCCTCTCGGTCCGAGATGCATCGGTGGCGCGTGGAGACCTAAGAAGTTGGACAGAAATGAAAAAGATATAAGAGCCTAAAAGAAGCGTTTGGTCAATTTTCTTTAATATAATTAATTTTCGTTTATTTAATTGGTGGTTCAGCTGTGTAAGAGTTGGCAATTGGCAGCCATGGTGGACTTGAGTAGCGTTGAGCCGTCCACTGCTGAGACCAGATGGTGAATGGTGATCCTGCTTTGCCAAACCAGCCTCACGCATTGTCTCCGACTTGAGGGACCGCCTGAGCCGTTTCATTTTCCATTAGTTCTTTTGCATTTCTTTTGATCTATGAATTATGATAATTGGGTCGAAAATGATAAAGGCTCGTGTTTTACAAATCACACTAAAAGATATGGAATATAAGCTGTAACAACGTGCATGTTAGTTTTATAATGTAAGTCATGATTATGTTCACATAAGTATTGATTATGATAATGTTAGTCAATATTCGTGAATCTTGATTATGTTCACATAAGTATCAAGAAAATGGTTTCAAAACTTGTAGATTCGTTTCGACACGTGAATAGTGATCAGCCTCCCATGACTAAGAGCAATCCTCCCCTATATTTACCTCGATTTGCTATAATAGAGTGAAATCAACCTAACCCACCTCTATTTCTTTCCCTGAAATAGAAATTGCTATTTTTTTCTCTATATTAAGGGAAGAAATAGCATTCCTCTATAATAGAGAAATATTTTTTTATTTACATAATAGTCCTTTAAATTGTTTTTGTAATTATAACTGAAAATACATGTTTATGGAAAAATACAACATTAAGTATAAACACAACTTTTTCTAATAATAGTTCTTAATTTTACAGTTATAGATAAATAATATTATTATTTTATTTAAAAGTCTTAATAAATAAAATAAATAAATATTATTATTATTTTATTTAAAAGTCTAACTTTTTTATTAACAAATGATAGTAATAATGATGGTTACATAATGTCTACTTTTTTGTTATTTTTGTCCAATGTCTTTTTGTGATAAATTGTTTAATTCAATTAATATTGCATTTTTATGGAAAAAATTCAAAAGTTATAAAAAATAAGTTAATTTTTCAATATTTATAAGTTAAAGGTAGTAATTGTAAAATAAAAAAGATTCTTTTAAGAAATATTCTTTTTAGAAACAAAAATAGAGGAATACATTGGAGAGAACATCACCTCTATTATAAAGGAAAAAATAGAGAAATACATTGGAGATGGTCTAACAGATGATTATTATTGGAAGATTCATCTCTATTACAGCATTTCGAATAGTTACCCTTATATTTTTCTTTAAAAATGTTATAAGTATATTTCCTATTAATATTTATTATTAAATTATAATAATGCATTTTATTTTAAAACTTACAAATTTTACCAAAATTAATTTTATTTTAAATAAATCTTTATTATATATATAATTTAAATTTTTAATAGAATATAAAATGATTAAATGAATTTATAATTGTGCTAATGAAAGTATTAATAGTTTTGTTAAAGTAGAAAACAAATATATTTAATGTTTTAGATATAATATAAAATATGTAAGAGTTTAAGTAACAATTTGTACATAAAAAGTCTAACATCAAAATGAGGTTGTGAATTGTATTTCCTAAAATTTGATACTATTTTTATCTTCATTGTATCCCTCCAAATAATGTACTATTGGAGAAAATTTTCTCTCTTTTTCAATGTTTTCCACTAAATGATATACTATTAGAAATGGTCTAAGTAAATAGAATTGCAAAAACAATGATTATTCTCACATTTAAAGTATATACATTTTTGACTAAAGGAGAAACTTTGAAAAGACAGTAATGTAGTTTTTATGTGGTTAAATGCATTTTTCACTTTTAAAGTACACAATACTCTAAAATAGAGTATCATTGAAGTATAACTCAACTCAATTATAGAATTATTCTATTTCCAAGGAAAAAAATAGAGTAAATCATTGGAGATAGTCTTACACAATATTCTAAATATTGTTAGGCGGTTGTTAGACGTCTTATAGAAGATAATTGTTTATGCGGGCGCCTAGACAATTATCTTTCACACTGTAAATTTTCATTGAAACCAAACTGAAAACATGTTACAAACAAAGCCGGCGATTAACACAATCCCGGAAAACGGAGCCAGCGAACTACCACAGAGTTCTCAGAGACCAAAGCCCACAGAAGGAAGACATGATGAAAAACTAACCTTAAAATTTACCACATAACCATAAACAACAAATGAAAACTAGAACCAAACATGAAACATAATTGCATGTAGTCTACAAGAGCTCCTTTGAGATGAGCAGGCAGAAGTCCTCCTATAGTGAATAGTCCATACATATTAAGAACTGCAGCTTCAGAGACCGGTAGAAAAGAACTTCACTAAGTTCCTGGATCGATCACCGGAAGAGGAATCCAGAAACTCGCTGACATGAAGCCTCAAGGAAGCAGCAACGTGAAAGACCACACCTCGATCAGATTTAAAGGTAGAAGACAAAGAGCGACAAGATACATCTTCGGATACTACTGTTCGCAGATCCCGAGCCAAGTAGAATATCGAACCGAAGAAATAGCAAAGAGAACTCAAAACTAAACATGCAAAGACAAATCAGCAGGATCTAGATCTCAAACAAAAGGCTAATTACAATATGCATAGACACCTCAACCTAACCATACAGATGGACAAACCTCTCAATCTCTCTGGTAAAGAAAGGGACTAGATTGAAAACCAGTCAACATCCCCAGTTGAATAAAAAGAGAGTATAAAATATGAAGATCTAACTAGAAAATTGATTAAAAACAAAACACAAACCCGACTCCGGCTCTAAGAAAGCCACCAGAGTAGGAAGAACGAGACTGATTTTGTGAAGAACTTTAGATAGAAGGCAGAGGTTTTAGAGAGAATTTTTTCACCTAAAATTCAGGATTCTGCTTAAGTACGCTTATACATCCAATATTCAAGCAATATCTTTTATAAATGTGATATATTCAAAATGTTCCTACTATCAGTTCCAAGGCTGTAGAAATTCTCAGTTACAGCATGTTTCTCTTTTTATAGTTAAAGTAGAAATATACATACTAGATATAAAATTCCATTGATCATATATATATATTGCTAAAATCTTAAATTATTATACTAAAGTTTTTTAATTTTTCACAGAAGTATGAATATTCTAGTAGCAGAAATGCAGAAACTGTAAAATTAAACAAAGCATCTAAGTAACAGCAAACTTAATACAAGAAGAACATACTTAGAATTTGGACCAGACGCCGAGCAGGGAAGGGCCAAAGACAAAGCATGAGCGGAGAGATAAATCAGTTATTGTGAGCTATCAATGAAAAAGGCACCCTCAAACCTTAAAACAATACTACAGCTTTCAAGAGACCCAATTATCAACACCAAGGCAAAGAACCACAACTTAGACACACAAGGTCATCCGAAATCTTCTCACCGGCAGCACGAAGAGAGGTCCACAACCTGTGATGCGTCGTTTGAGGAGGTTCACTGCAGATTGATGCCTCTAACAAATACAACTCAAGACAGTATACATCCATTTAATCTGATGCCCATATAGAGCAAGGTAGCAGGTTGGGCACATCAACCTCCAGAAGGAACACCTTCATACTATTGAGGAGAACGAAAGCTATACTGACACCAGACCACATCTGACGGATCCAAACTGCTAGCATAATAGCCAAACCACCAGGAAGATGACAAAAGGAAGAGAGATGGAGGCGAGGAGCGCCACCCTGTTGAGTCCACGCCATCTTGGTGGAGAAGCCAAAACCCCACACGCCAAGGAATCGACGCTAGCAGAGGATCACACCAACATGCGCTGCCACCAAAGATAACCACAAAAGCAAGGCGAAGATCCACCCAAGGGAGCACTCCATGCGCACTACCGGAGACCACCAGAAGACTCAAAGAGGTGTAGAGAAACCTGAGATCTACAAACCGAAAGCTTCAACCCGCATAGAGAAACCGCCACCGTATAGCCACACCTTCACACTAGGCCGGAGAAGACTAGAGAAGGTCATTCAACGACTCAGCACCACCAAACTCGAAGAGACATGGTCATAGACAGAGGAAAAACCCCCGGTTAGAGTTCCCTTAGCAAACACAACAGAGACATGGTGGAAATGAAGCCGTCCACAAGCCTCACAAGAACCGCTAAGCACGAGCCAAATCTGCAACAAGAACACCAGATCTGACACAGGTGAGGCAACGACTGATCTCAACCCTTAACCGCCACAAATAACGAAAGGCCACGAAGTTAACAAGAGGAGTGGAGAGAGGAGGAGGAGACAAAAGAATGGAGTTCGGGCGACCACCAAAAGAACGCAGCGGTCGTCGGAAAAACACGGCCAACGGAGATGGAAAACTTAGAGAGAGAACGATGAAGAAATAGATTCTTTTTGTTACAATCTAACTGTTTTGGGTAAACTTTTTATAGTGACTAGTCTACCATTGCAAGCAGTACCTAAATCAAGGAAAACTTTTGGATTTTTTGGAAATGCATAATATCACTGCACTTGCAAAGTATCAGATATGCGACATATGGCATTCGTCTGTGAAAAGTAAAGCCTCTGAGATGCACTACCAAAGAATCGAATATACGACATCTAGCAATCGTCTGTAAAAAGGGAAACCTCTGGGATACAAACCCTTTTTTGCCCATAGTATATTACTAACCCTTTTTTTGTTACTTTATTTAACGGACACCCTCGTTGTAGTAACAGACCTTTTGTGTCGTTCCAGAAAATACGTGAAACATTCCAAACTATCATCCGCATGGTTTGTGGAGGATTGAAACATATCCTTTGAATCTCACTCACTTAAATGAAATATGAATTTGTAACATGTTTCTAGTTTGGGATGTCACACATTTCAGGTTCGATCCACCTGCCATGCGAAACTAAGTCACATTCTCCTGGTCACCCTACACGGATATAGGCTACTGCTTTTCGGCCCATTTAAATACCCGGAAGAGGATCTATCTGTGGGTTACACCTCCCACCCAAGAGTTAGATCTGTGTCTTTAATAGATCCGGGTTTAACCCTTTTTTAGCAAAAAAAAAAAAACATGTTTCTAGTTTATTATGCTAAATGTTTTTTCTCTAGTGCAAGCTTTATTTTTTTTGGATTCATTTTTAGTCAAAAGAAAATTTGGGATTAATTTAAAGATGTCCAACATCTATGGAATACTCCAGACTAATCCATAAAAAATGCAATCCATAGATAGATCATCTCTTTCACTATTCAAATAAGGTTCATATGGTTATATATTTATTGTTATAGGACTGTTTTAAGCCCAAATCACTTACCTTCCCAAAATTCATCTACCAGACTACCACTATATCACCTATATACGGTTTGATCTTTAGTTAAATTTTTAACAAGTTGGGATTATACTAAAACAAAAACAAAAGTTGTTTCTTGGAGACTTTAACTAATTATGTTAATTGTAGTTATACCATTTCGATTGCTTTAGGGTTTACTTCTACAAACGTCATGATATTATTATCTTATACACAAGTTAACTTATAATTTAGTTAGTAACTGATGCTAGGCTAAATTTGGTCAACTGTCGATAAAACCTTTTTTGACAAAAGACTTTTTGATAAAACCTACGGTCTGGGTATATAAATAGCTACGACAAAAAATATGTCGGTAATACTAATAGATATTGTTGAAAATGAGTCTTGCACTCTTACTCAAACATTATTATTCTACTTAAACAAAAGTTACATTGTTAAAAAATTCATAACTGAGTCTTGCACTCTTATTCAAGTCTTTCAGTCTGACCAAATCTTAACTTTTTGGCCGTTGACTTTCCGTTCCTTAGTCTTTGGAGGCAGCGACGCTCAAACACACCATAGGCAATTTAATTACTTATCGACTTATCGTAATATAAAAACTCCAAAATCTAAAACAAGTCTTGTTCTTACAGCTAAGATCGTAATGGCTACTGAGATGACCTTCTTTATTTTGATATGCAAGCAAAACAAGAAAAAATCAATGTTATAACAATATTATAGACCAATGTATTTTTTTTAATGAAATTTCAAATTGATCTGTCATAAGATTATTATTTACAAATCTTAAGCTATATAAAAGAATAATTCTAACCCTGGCTGTAGGAAATGAGTGAACTAAAGTGTTACTTCAAACCATCGTTGTAGTAAGCCAGCAAGTTTGTGATTGGGCTTGTATCTGAGGGAGTATATTCGATTCCTTACTGCCTTATCGATGAGCCGTCGCATTTGTTCAGCAGAAGTCCAATTTTGATGATGGCGCCTTGCATTTCTCTCCAGGTGTAATAAACTGTGGTCTGAAACAACATCTTTGCTAGAACTGTGTCCATCCCCTCTCCTTTCATTCGCTGCAGTCCATTGCCAGTCCGGGTTGATAAGATTTCCCACCAGCTGCCGAGCAAGTCTTCCCAAATCGTGTATGAGTATGGACAGGCAAAGAAGAGATAATCTCTTGTCTCGTCTCTCTCCCCACACATCTCACATCCTTGCAGCATGCCCCATTGTCTCATTCGATCTCCGGTAGATAACCTGTTCCGAATGGCTAACATTGTTATGAAAGAGAAGTGAGGAACCCCTTGAGTGAACACCAATTTGCTCCATTCCACTTTACTTCTCTTAACTCTAAGCTGATCCCAAGTTCGAGTTGAAGAGGAAGTTGATCTTTAGTCATATCTCCATGCTTCCACAAGCGAATATATATATCACTCCCATTCTCCGGTCTAGGAGGCTCAATAGCCATAATACTATTATGCAGATCATGGAAACATCGGCTTCTTGTTCCTCTAATTCTCCACCCTTCCACTGTCACAGCATCATAGACTTTGGCATGACGCATTACTCCCAGATAGGTAGTGCCAGTAGCCCCTGTAATATCAATCAAACGCCCCTTTCCAAACCAATCATCAAACCAGAAATGACAAGTTTTACCATATCTAACCTCCACTCCTATAAATTCATAAGCCAAATCTCTCAACTTCAGGAGTTTCCTCCATATTATATATACCAATATATTAGAAAGATACTAAAAACAAGATATTATATTGTTATATTAGAATGATTTAAAAACAATGTTAGAAAAATTCTATGTTACAGTATTAAAAACAAGAAAAAATCAAAGTTAACGGACAAGATATTATATTGTTGTAACTATTTTTAATATCATGCAAGTTTCGTCCAAAACTGGAAAATTCTGGTTTTAAAACATTATATACCAAAAAGATTAAATCTAGAGAAATTTTCTAGTACAGTCCTTTTTAGTCTATTTTTTCACAAAAATAGCTCTCAAGGAAGAAAATGACCAAAATAAATTTTATTAAAGGGTAAATATACACTTATACCGCTGAGGATAACTAATCTAGACTTAGGGTTTAGAGATAAAGGGTGGGATTTTGGGGGTGGGATTTCAAATTTTAAAAAGTAAAAAATTAAAATTAAATTTTTTAAAATAAAAATGGACTATTTTGGTCATTTTTCTTTTTGAAAACTATTTTGGTGATAAAAACTTAAAAATGTCTATGTGAGAGAATTGCCCTTAAATCTAAGATAAACAAATTTAATCATTTGCAGACGACTGTAACTTTTTGGTTTCCTACAAATATCTTAGATATATAAAAAGGCATGGTGAAACCAGTGCCGGTCCTGAGATATTCAGGGTCCCATACGAAATACAAAAATAAGACCTTTAAACACTACATAAAAACTATTGATTATTTTAAATCAATTATTTTCTTTTTAATTTTCATTCATATTAAATAACATAAGAGGATATATTAAGATTTTTTTGTGCTATATTATTAATATGTCCAATCTCTTCCTTAAGTTACCGACAATACATTAACATACACATTGATTTATTAAAAAGAAAGTAAACCCTAATTTTTTTATATAAATAATAGGCCCCAAATGATTGTTTTTTGTGTATGGGGTCAAGCCCGGCGCTGGGTAGAACCGGGAGCCCATACATAGAGTACAACGTCTTGATATCTCTTCTATACTGCATATTCAAAAACTCTTAGTTATGGATTAAAATTTTCTATTTAATTAGAGCTAGTACATTATTGCAATTTACTATACCATATATTTTTAACCAAAAATTATGAATGACTAAGACTTCGAATGCTATAGTAGGAGAAAGGTAATTCTTCCACATGCAGTCTTTCTATATTAGATTTCAAATCATGACGTATATAAAAATGCAGATCAAACTGAGAATGCAGCTCAAACAGATCAAATGCTGATCAAACTGGTAATGCATATCAAATGCGGATTAACAAGATTTACAAAACAAATGTAGATTTATTTATCAAATAAATTCACTAAACTATCATATTTGATTAAATTTTAGAAAATAATAATAATTAAATTAAATATTTAAACTAAAAATACAAATTATTAAGCATAAATAGTAAAATATAAAATGACCAAGTAACATATATATATATATATATATATTCACTAAATTAAGTTATATAAATTATTATAAAATAAAAATTTATAAACAAATATTAATTATTTTAATTATATTATTTATTATCACGAATAAAAATTAAATAAACTATAATATACCTGTTTTTAAAATTTTAAATATTCTATATGATTTTTAATGAAGAAAAAAATTAGATGATACAAAAACAAAATGTATGTCTAGATATTGCTTTTTTTGTTACAAAAAAAAGTATGTCTAGATATTGCAAACATAATATATAAACTTATGGATATGTTATATATATATATACAATTTTATATATATATGCTTTATTAAAGATGTTTACTTTTTAAAATTATTCATTTTAAAATAAATGATTTCATTTACAAAATCATTAAATCTTAGAGTTTTTTTTTTGTTTATTTTGATAGTGAATGACTTGAATAACAAAGTAGACGGTCTATTAACAATAATAGAAAATAATTTAATTTATATTCATTGGCCATCGACGGTCTTCTTCCCTTTTCTTTTACCTACAGTACAAAAAAGCAGCACAATTCTAATCTGGATGCCGTACATTAATTTTTTATTATTTTTTTTGGTTCTACATTTAATTTATGAATAGCTACAATATATAGTATTATCTGCATCATTATTTTTCTGCATCTCTCCATTCTCACCCGCGGTACATTCACATCCTAATAGTGTAACTCTCTCATCAACAAGTAATGCAGATCAAGCAGCATAGTTGATCAAATAGAATATGCAGAACAAATGCATATTTAACAGGTAGAACTAATTTATTAAATTATCATATTTTCCCCAACGTTAAAAATATATATATATATATATATAAATGTTAAATATTTAAGAAAAATATAAATTTTTCAATAACATGCATGAATTCATAAAACTATTTATATAAAAATATCTAATTGAATTGATTAAATAGAAGATAAATATGCATACATGTGTTATTTTTAATTTAGCAAATTTTAATAATTTATTTAAGAAACTAATTAAAAATATGCCTTGAATTTTTTAATTCTTTGTAATTTAGGTAAAGAAAACCTAAAAAAAATAAAATCTAATTAAACACAAAGTAAATATATCATTTCATAAAAGTTTATAAAAGAACTGATCTAAGTGTTACAAAAAATAAAAGCACCTTTTTCTTTGGTATTTGTAGGACAACAATTTGAAGACTAAAAGGCTTCGAATGGATAACATAGGCAAAAAATTACAGATGAAACAGAAAATGCAGATCAATCAAACCGGATGCAGATCAAGTACATTATGCATAACAAATGCACATCAAAAGATCATGTCCAATAAATGAATATCTAGCTGATCAAACTACTTTATCGAATCATCATGTTTAATTGAATGTTGTAACTTTTTATAATAATGTAAGTTTAATATATAAAATAAAATACTAGTTCTAACTAAAAAAAGAAAAGAACAAATTTCATGTGTTATAATATATATGTTAGAAACAAATAAAATATTTTATTGAATATTATTAGTCATAAACTTGAACTTATTTGCAACAAATTAAATTTTAATAATTCATTAAACCATAACTAATTCAAAAAATATTTTGATTTTTTATTTAAATGGATGTATTATATAACAACATGAAAATATAAAAATGATTTGTTTAAAAAATGCGTACATGTGTTATTATACATTGTATTCAACTATTACAAACACTAGATCGTTTTCTGCGCTACGCGCGGTTATGGATTTTGATCTTTTTAGTTTTGAACTATTGTATTCCTATATCTGAATTTATACAATCAAATTGATATGTCTTTTTCTTACCAATTTGTGTAAGCATTTCTTAAAATTCCTGCTTCATTGTTTGCCGTAGAATTAAGATATGATATTCTAATTGTTTCCTCCTATGCCCCACAATTTATGTTGTTATAAAATATGTTTACAATATATCCATAAAATAAGTAGTATAACTAATTTACTAAAAATGAGGAACGTACAATGAGTAGTGTATAACCAACCAAACATAACCATGTGTAGTATAACTAATTAACTAAAAAATGAGGATTATAATTTGATTTTTAATTTTTATGATGGCCAATTCTGCATATTTCTTATTGATGTATTGACAATTTTTAAATCAAATTTTTGCTGAAGTTTCAAATAATAGTTTTAGAATTGAATTAATTCATGCCAAAAAAAGAATTGTGGAATTAAAACTTTTTGGTGGTACTGATGGGAGTGCTAATTTTCCTACTATGGTTTTGATTACTTTCTAAATTACTAGGGTACGCCGGCGCTACGGGCCGGATTTTTATATTATTATTTATTTTAATTGTTTGATACAATAATTTTAATATATGGTTAGTTTTTAATATACAGTTTATTGTAGTTTTATAAATGTAGTTTTTTTCATCTTAGAAAATAGGATATTTATCAAAAGTATGTAGATATAATTTATTTCACTTTCTATATTACTGGTCCTGAAATTATCGTAAGAAAAGTGAATAAATTAATTAACCATAGTCTGAGAAGATAATAAGGATTGCATGTGATGCCTTGTTTCACCGTCTAAATCACTTCTTAAATATGAGAGGGAAACCAATCAAAGTGGTGGCCTGTTTCGCCGTCTAAATCACACAGTATTGCATATCGAGTGAATTTGACGAAAAACTTTTCTTTAATGTGGTTTTCGACATTTTAGGTCATGTGGCATCACCTCCAGTTACGAAAAGAGAACACTGTGTATATAAACATTATTATTTAAAAAACTATATTGTAAATTTTTATAAATGATATTTTGTTTTTACTTTATTTTTGATTTTATGATTTATATTTCTATTTAAAAATATAATTTTTGTTATTTTGTCTTCTTCAGAAAATAATTAACCATCGGAAAAAATATTAACTTATATTGTACACACTGAAGAATGTCACAATATTCTGAAATGTGAAGAAAATAAAAATTAGAAAGTATATACTGAAATGTGTTTTTTATTGTATCATATTCACATGCTTAATTTTATATAAAAATAATAATTTTTTTCAAGAAATAATATACCTAGTTTCTACAATTTATTACAATCCAACCAGAAAAATAAAGAAAGACAGCATGTATCACAACTTTTGGAAGATATTTTACTTCGATCAATTTCCCACTTTTCATTTTTCTTTCACAATTTTAGTTTGTGTTAGTGAGACGATCCAAAGACCGATTGTTTCTTGAAATTTCCCAATATACGCTGAAACAAAGCAGTGTATCACTGTCGTGATAAATTTTATATATTCTATGCAAACAATTAAACTTATGTAGATGAATTAAATACCTCTGATCGTGCAAGCTTAAGCTCAGCTTCTAATGGAGCAATGATAAGTTCAATTGAAGGCGTGTCATCATCTTTATGTGCCGACATGGACCCTTCTTAAGGTGGTTTCTGCAGCAAACTGAGCAACCATTGATGCTCTCTACCCTGTATTAGTTTTCTTGATTTATAGATTCTGCAACATTGTTATTTTTGTGTAATTTTAGTATCAAAATTAAAACTGTAACATAGCAAGCAAAAGAAAGATTTATGGAGAAAGATTTCTGTATGTTATGTTTTTTTCTCATTTGGTGACATCAAAGTAGTGATATCACTTCTAAATAAGCTTGCAGCGCGAGAGTATAGGATCAGGGATCCATAGCCGGATGCTGATAAATCTAACGCGCAATTCTTGTTTCTTGGCTGAATAATGCTTCAACAGTCTGGGACTGTACAGACGATCACGTACATGCTTCTTATTTTATACTGGAGGGAGTTCAATTTGTAAACATTTGAATCAATATTTCATAGTGAGCAAGGAAACAAAAAGGAGAAAGAACAAACAGCAGCAACGTGTCTTCCTGCAGAAGTGACCTCTCAGCAGTGAATCCACTTGGAACAGGTTCAGGAGGTAAGACAGCTGTGGCGGTTGTAGTTCTTTCTACCATCCCAATGCTTGTTTCAGGGGCTTCTCTGGTCACACCTTGAGAGAGCTTTGTTGTCACAGCTCCAGCTCCAGGAATATCATCACCAGGATAATCTGTCTCAGGAAAACCACTGTCAGCATTGATGTTATCAACTGATAGCTTCTTTCCAGCGTCATTAGAATCTCCATGGTTTCCATCATTCTCTTTACCCCATTAGTTGCCGGTTCTTGTATCATAGACAACTCACACACATTGTTATTGTTCTTCCTAATTTCCGGGACCTTTTGCTCTGCATCTTCTAGATCTTTATCGAGCTTCCAACGGTATGATCATTGTCTGAAAATAGAAAACTGCAAGATCCAAAAGCATGTAACGACCATCAAAACAGCTTGAGAACTACAAAGCAGAAACCAGTAAAAGATTCAACAACTAAAGATATTCAAAAGCTAAAGAATTTAGTTACCTGCTTTCATCCTTTTAGAAGACTAATTTTTCATAAAGAGAAGTCAATATACAGAGGTATATCTTCAAGGCTTCAAACACCAGTCATAAAACCAATCTACATGTCCAAGAGGAACATTTTTATCAATTAGATTCTCACAAAAAGAGACAGAGAACAAAAAAGAAGAGAAGAAAATATAAGATAACATCGTAGTTAATGCAATCAGTTATACAACTTACATAAGTGTGGCAAGGTATACACAGAATGAAAAATCTTCCGCAGTCATACAAAGAAGAAAAGAGACAAAAAAATAAAGCTTTGAACTTTTTTTGCAAAGCTTTTGTTAAAAAAAAAATCAATCAGTCTCATGTTCACAAATCACACATAAAGGAAAAATTCAAAAAGCTCACAGCTTGCAACCAAGGAATAAAAGATATAAAAGACAGTGTAAAACATAAAATTCAAGGTGCCCACATGGTTTAATAATTGATCCAAAATTATAATCCGGAATGATATCGCATGGTACCCAAAGGGGTAAATGCACCAAAACTCATTTCATGATAAATGAACTGCACAACTTCAGAAAGTTGAAAACTTAAAATTTGTGTTGAAAGGAACAAATAAACTCACATATTGACTTGACTTCCTTTACAGAATTCACTAATTATTCAACGAACACAAACACAACAAAAAGAGGAAAAACAAACAGACAACAACAACAGCAAACCTCTTCAAAGAACGTTCTCTCTCTATCTCTCAGATAAATTTAACGCTTAGATCTCAGTGTGTGCTTCCACTAATTCTCAATCTTTATATGCATCCAAGTAGAAAAAAAAAACTAATAAATCATGCAACCACCAACAACCAAAAAGATGTATAAATTCATAAATCAAATCGATGTGTAAACAACTATAGATCGAGCTTGAATTTTTTCAAACCTCTATCTTCACTCCCGTTTAATCATCGCATATATTCAGTACTCCAAATTTCATAAAACCTATTAAGGGAGGAAGACATAGACTTAATCAAAGAAAAAAATCTATGTCAGACAAAGATCTAAACAGGAAAAGTTGGTAAAAAGAATTTTACACGACGGAATCGAAATAATTGGAATCGAAAATTTAAAAAATATGAACCGAAGCGGAGATCTAAAGGTAACCTGAGAATCCAGTAGAAACATATCCACTACCATGAGTTCGCCACTGCGTCGTACGTTCCAGGCCTCCCAGAAGCGGAGCAACCGGACTTGAACGGTGGAAGAGCATCGTCCGATCTTCTGGTCCGACAGAAAGATCGCTGGTTAGACATTTTCTGGATATAAGTGTAAGGCCCTGACCCGGCCTCTCAGGCCGCGATCGATGCCTCACGTCGCTCGGTCCATACCCTGACCGAACCTATAAAATTTTTTACCCTTTATTTAAAACATCGCCCATAGGCGAGGGCTAACTCAGATCCTAGCTCAAGACTACCTTAGTCATTTTTTAACTTAGATCATTTCAACTTATGCCCAGCGGAATAATATCTACTTAACCATTGGTCTAAAAACAATCTAACACTTGTGCGGTCAGATCACCTCACTCTTGTCGGTACCCACAAGCTGCCGATTAGCTCCAATATCGATCCACGAACCTAGACCAAGTCATACAATCGAGGTTCCATTCCCTAAACCATTCTATCTAGATCATGCGACATTGATAGATCATACCTTTGCCACATCCACGGGCTTGTTAGCTCATTGTCCCGGTGACTTAGGCTGTTTATCTAGCTCATCCAGCTACGGTGAAACACTTCACTTGAGGTTTCATCTACTCTCCTCTAGCTGATAAAGCTGCGAGGTAGCTTTGCCTAGCTCCCCGTCCACTCGTCCAACTCTCCATATACCTGCATAAACTCTTCCCTTTGGTACTTAGTCATTCAGCCAACCATCCCCACGGACTAAGTACTTTCGGAAGTCTTCATTACAAAAAGCGACCTCAAGCAAACATGCTCCAAAATTAATTAAAATTCATGCATGATAAATCCCAACTAAGAAGAATCCATAATCATAATCTGAGAACCGGCCTTGATCCTATAGATCTCGGCCAAATTGATCAAACCGCCATAACTGACCACCTTCAAATCAATTAGATAAAACCCAATAAAATTCATGATAAATCATGATAAATCACCACTAAGAATAATCCATGGTCAGATCTCAATGAATCCCTCTGGATCATATAGATCTCGACCATGACGATCCGGCCGATGGCCAGGACTTCATACTGAACCGGCCAAGGCCTGGTTTAGTACCACCATGTCTCAGTGTACTCCCCTGGAACCAAGTCCTTTCATGGACTAACAAGGCCCATCAGATCCAAAGTCAATCAACCAACCACCCCACATGACTCACTAACCGCCCATGGAACCATGTCCCAATGAACCGATCAGTCTTGCTCATACAACATGTGCATCCTTTGATCACTTAGCTCAGACACCTTGATCCATCAACCAAGGATCAGGTCGTCCTTACTAACCAATGATCTGATCACACATGGTCTTCCTTGCATAATCACACTCGGGCTCCATACTTGTGGTACACACCACATAGTACTAACCTTACTCTTCTTCATGGCTCTCAGCCAATCTTTTACACATAGCTTACCAACACCAAGGTTGATACCTAGCATTCCATATGATCCCATTACCTCATTTCCACGGCCTGAAGCCATTGGTAATGCAAAATCATATATCCGGTTTACTCATGAACCACCATGAGTCACCAATCGATGCATAGCATATAATTACCATCCCACATGGATGAATTAGATCCACTATGATCCGTCCCTTTCTTGAAAGTCATGTATCCCTAAAATACATCACAATATATGGTCTCCAAGGGCGTGCCATACTTGGCCTCATTCGCACCTCAAGAGACATAAACATAAACCGGAAAGTAAACATAAATCAGTTACCTTATACTTGATCTTGTTAGATCTTGTGCTTCCCATATCAGGTTCGGCCAAGCCCCACCAAGGCATGTCTCTATCAAGACTTATCTTATACTTCCAGTATTTGATAAGATCTCCCCATGGATCGCCCAACATCTCTTCCCTTGAACTTCCATGAAACCACTTCTACATTGCATCCACCTTCAAGGCTGTTCATGCCTTTGAGAGTGGAGTCCGGCCTTCTCCATTCTCTTATGATCATTTGAGTGTGTCCCCAAGACACAGAGGAATCCTAGGGTGTGTTCATCCAGGATTAAACACCACCCGAGGGTCGTGCATCACTTCCCCTTTTAGTGCCCATGAAACTGTCTTTCTACACACATCTGTCTTCAAGGCTATCTCTGCCCTTGGAAGTGGAATCCGGTCTTCCAAGCGTGTCTTCTATGGATGTAGAGGAAGCCCATGGCGTGGCAAACAACAATCAAAACTCACCAGAGGGTCGTTCATAACCCTCCCCATGATTGCCCACCAAAACTGCCTCTTTGCTACCTTTGATTGCATCTCTGTCTTGGATTGTTGAATCCGACCATCTCCATGTTTTTCTCTGGTTTTGCTTTGTGTTTCAGGGTGGAAAATTAATGCCTGGCGTGCCTGCAATGGCACGGCCTTGCCTGCCTTATATAGAAGAAGGGGCAGTTACCTTTCCAAAGGCTGCACCCTTTCGGTTTCATTTCTGGCCATTGATTTAATAAATGGTCCACATCACACTCATTCGCCTATGGCAGTTACCTGGACATCCTGAGCTTGTAAAACTACTCCTGGTCATGTCCAATACAAGCCCAAACCGAATGCCAAGCCACTGGCTCAATCCCAAGAGCCTACCGGCCCATTGCCTCACATGACTGCCCGTATGGCCCGACCACTGTCCGGATCCGGCCCAACTGCCCGAGACCCGAACACTCGGTCAAGCTGAGTTGAGCTGATCCCCAGCTGACCCATCTGGGTGAGCTGGTCCATCCAGCTCAGGGAGCTGACACACTCTACTTGAGCTCCAAGTGAGCTCTGTCCAACTGGTCGAGCTTCCTGCTCGCATCACCCAGCTGTGATACACTTTGTACAGCTTGATATCTTTATCTTATTCAATCCCTCTAAGTCTCTTGGTCTATTTCCAGACCTAGACTTAGTTCTCCCATGATCCATTCTGATCATGCACTACATCACAGCTTCACCTAGCTGATCGAGCTTCACCCAGACCTCGTCCAGCTACTGAAACACTCGACCAACTCCTTTAAGCTTGCCTCCATCCTATTTTGGTTAAGTCTCAGCTGTCTGATTCCCTTAACCACGTTTTTGGATCATGACATACTTGTCTTTAGGTCATATGACCTGACCGGTGCGTCTCCACGCACGATGGTCCATCCGGACGATCCTACTCAGGATCGGGGACATGACAAGTCTCCCCCACTTGATAAGGATTCGTCCTCGAATCCAGTGGTGCTGACATCTTGTCTCATTGACCAAATGTTCCAACCGATCTCATTGCATCCGGAACATGGAGCATGCTCGATTGGTTCTTTCTAACCAATTCGTTGCATCTCCTTCCTTGTTCCTTCTCACTGATCACGTCTTTGATTAACATATGAACATGTCTCCCCCACTTGGACACCAAGTGGTCTTTTATGCCTTCTGAACATGGCACCATCGCAGACCGGTGTCACGGACTAACTTTCTAGGTTGCGTCTTAGTATTCACCAAGTCTATTCTTCTCGGCCCTAGTCCACGGCCAGATCATATTCAGTCCTTAAGAATTTACTGCATACCTGAGTCTTAGTAGATTTACCCAATCTCCAAGCCACTCGATGTATCAGTCAAATCTTAATGAACTCGTTCCAATCTTTAGGCCGCTCGTTGTACCACGAGTCCTAACAGATTATTCTATTTCTTTATGTCATTTACAGACACCAGGGTTCATGATCCCAGCCACATCGTCTGGATCATCTCTTAACCGACCATAGCCTTTTCCAGCTTGGCCACATTGCGATCTTAGTCTCGCTAGACTAAACCGCCTTATACTTGACTTCTGTCCATTACCGGACATTGTCATACTTTGATCCTCGTCCACTCATGGACTTGATCACATTTCAGTCCTGGTCCACTCGGGACTCGACCGTCACATTCCAACCATAGGTCCATCTCCGACTAGGTTGTCTTCTGAGCCTCGTCCTTCACGGACTTGAGTGGACTTCAAACTCAGCCATTTGGCTGGTGCCATCGATCGGAATTTTGGACCTTGGGATGCGTTCCGGTTCTGGTTCGATCATGAGCGGGTCAGCCTGTCGGGGTCACACCCTGCAGCCGAAACACATCCTTGAACTCTGAACCAACCGAATCCTGTCGGGCCACCACCCCTTCGACCGCCTTAGTGTAAATGTTTGCCAACCAGGCCTCGAGAACCATTCCCGGCATCTTGTCCACCAGGATCGCTGAGACCACTAAGCATCGAGGTCGGACAAATATCAAGGAACCTGATGGGGTCCACACCCACTCTCAAACTGCACACTTCCTCGGTGACAGTCTAAGGTGGCCCGATTCTGTCCTAACCATTACCTTGGAACCTGATCGGGGTCCTCACCCACTCTCAAACTGCACACTTCCTCGGTGACAGTCTAAGGTGGCCCGATTCTTTCCAAGCCAATCCTGCCAAGATCACTTCATGATTCTTGAGGCATACCACCAACAGATCCACGGGCAGCCCTTCCTTGGGTCATCACTGGATGTCCCTAACCAGACCTAGTGAATGCTTTACTCGGCCTCGGCTTCACTCACTATACCAGGATCATCCCTTCCCCAATTCAAACAATCCCTTTCGATCATATCACGGACTCACATACGGTATGTAGCTCCAGTATCGAAAAGTACAAGTATTTCCACACCACCGATCATTAAGTACTTAGATGAGTAGGATATCGGTTTGATCACACATTTGGAAAAACGTCCCATACCATTCTCCAAAGTGTCACACTTTTGTGAACGTCCCATACCATTCACAAGAGTGTTTATAATATACCTCAATCCACATCATACTATGATATTTAACATCGTGTTTCCAATTACTCTTGGAATTGATCCATTTCATTCAACTCGATCTAAGGAATCCTACCTTGACTTATACCGAGTCCAAGCTGATCCATCTGATCACAAGCCCACTCATGTACTAGCCAGGTAGTGTCTCCCTTAGACCAACATGAAACCGCATATGCTCACTTGTTTTGAACGGCCACCAAGGAAAACCACTAACCCCCAAGAGAGTGCTGCACGTTTCTTTCAACCTAAGCCACTCTCTGGTCTATGTTACTTCCCTGGTCCAGGTCGTCCATACAAAGATCTTGCATTGCGTCCATCATCCAATCCGTCTATTACTTCCAAATAACTAGATAACTAACCTTTCTGTTTCCAGGGTCTTGCCCTTGGAGAGTGCATCTTGGCTAAGCCAGCTCATCTTGGAACTTCCCCGTTCACAAGCATGAAACCCAACCTAACCTCAACTCCCACTTGGCTCACCACAGCTAAGGTTCCAAGTCATCTCAGTTTTCAGAAATAATTTCGGTTTGGAACTCAACATCTTTGAGCACTGTCCTTAACAAGATCAAGCATGCTCTGATACCAACTTGTAAGGCCCTGACCCGGCCTCTCAGGTCGCGGTCGATGCCTCACGTCGCTCGGTCCATACCCTGACCGAACCTCTAAAAAATTTTACCCCTTTATTTAAAACATCGCCCATAGGCGAGGGCTAACTCAGATCCTAGCTCAAGACTACCTTATTCATTTCCTAACTTAGATCATTTCAACTTATGCACAGCGGAATATAATCTACTTAACCATTGGTCTAAAACCAATCTAACACTTGTCTGGTCAGATCACCTCAGCTACTGATCAGTACCCACAACTGCCAGCTAGCTCCAATATCGATCCTGAACCTAGACCAAGTCATACAATCAGAGGTTCCATTCCCCTAAGCCATTCTATCTAGATCTATGCAACATTGATAGATCATACCTTTGCCACATCCACAGAGCTTGTTAGCTCATTGTCCCAGTGACTTAGCTGTTTAGCTAGCTCATCCACTAGCTGAGCTGAAACACTTCACTTGAGGTTCCATCTACTCTCCTCTAGCTGATAAAGCTGCGAGGTAGCTTTGCCTAGCTCCCCGTCCACTCGTCCAACTCTCCATATACCTGCATAAACTCTTCCCTTTGGTACTTAGTCATTCAGCCAACCATCCCCACAGACTAAGTACTTTCGGGAAGTCTTCAGCTGCAAAAACGACCTCAAGCAAACATGCTCCAAAAATTAATTAAAATTCATGCATGATAAATCCCAACTAAGAAGAATCCATAATCATAATCTACAGAACCGACCTTGATCCTATAGATCTCGGCCAAATTCGGTCAAACCGGCCATAACTGACCACCTTCAAATCAATTAGGTAAAACCCAATAAAATTCATGATAAATCATGATAAATCAGCACGAAGAATAATCCATGGTCAGATCTCAATGAATCCCTCTGTATCATATAGATCTCGACCATGACCAGTCCGGCCGATGACCAAGGACTTCATACCTGAACCGGCCAAGGCCTGGTTTAGTACCACCATGTCTCAGGCGTGTGCTCCCCTGGAACCAAGTCCTTTCATGGACTAACAAGGCCCATCAGATCCAAAGTCAATCAACCAACCACCCCACATGACTCAGAACTGATGAGTCTTCACACTTCCTAACCGCCCATGGAACCATGTCCCAATGAACCGATCAGTCTTGCTCATACAACAGGTGCATCCTTTGATCACTTAGCTCAGACACCTTGATCCATCAACCAAGGATCAGGTCGTCCTTACTAACCAATGATCTGATCACACACGGCCTTCCTTGCATAATCACACTCAGGCTCCATACTTGTGGTACACACCACATAGTACTAACCTTACTCTTCTTCATGGCTCTCAGCCAATCTTTTACACATAGCTTACCAACACCAAGGTTGATACCTAGCATTCCATATGATCCCATTACCTCATTGCCACGGCCTGAAGCCATTGGTAATGCAAAATCATATATCCGGTTTACTCATGAACCACCATGAGTCACCAATCGATGCATAGCCTCTAATTACCATCCCACATGGATGAATTAGATCCACTATGATCCGCCCCTTTCCTGAAGGTCATGTATCCCTACAATACATCACAATATATGGTCTCCAAGGGCATGCCATACTTGGCCTCATTCGCACCTCAAGAGACATAAACATAAACTGGAAAGTAAACATCAATATGTTACCTTATACTTGATCTTGTTAGATCTTGTGCTTCTCATATCAGGTTCGGCCAAACTCCACCAAGGCATGTCTCTATCAAGACATATCATATACTTCCAGTATTTGATAAGATCTCTCCATGGGTCGTCCAACATCTCTTCCCTTCAACTTCCATCAAAACCACTTCTACACTGCATCCACCTTCAAGGTTGTTCATGCCTTTGAGAGTGGAGTCCGGCCTTCTCCATTCTCCTATGACCATTTGCGTGTCTCCCCAAGACACAGAGGAAGCCTATGGTGTGTTCATCCAGGATCAAACACCACCCAAGGGTCGTGCATCACTTCCCCCTTCAGTGCCCATGAAACTGCCTTTCTACACACATCTGCCTTCAAGGCTATCTCTGCCCTTGGAAGTGGAATCCGGTCTTCCAACTTCTCTCCTGGCTATTTGCGTGTCTTCTATGGATGTAGAGGAAGCCCATGGCATGGCAAACAACAACCAAAACTCACCAGAGGGTCGTTCATAACCCTCCCCATGATTGCCCACCAAAACTGCCTCTTTGCTGCCTTTGATTGCATCTCTGTCTTGGATTGTTGAATCCGACCATCTCCATGTTTTTCTCTGGTTTTGCTTTGTGTTTCAGGGTGGAAATGAATGCCTGGCGTGCCTGCAAAGGCACGGCCTTGCCTGCCTTATATAGAAGAAGGGGCAGTTACCTTTCCAAAGGCTGCACCCTTTCGGTTTCATTTCTGGCCATTGATTTAATCAATGGTCCAGATCACACCCATTCGCCTATGGCAGTTACCTGGACGTCCTGAGCTTGTAAAACCACTCCTGGGCATGTCCAATACAAGCCCAAACCGAATGCCAAGCCACTGGCTCAATCCCAAGAGCCTAACGCCCATTGCCTCACATGATCGCCGTATGGCCCGACCACTGTCGGACCGGCCCAACTGCCGAGACCGAACACTCGGTCAAGCTGAGTTGAGCTGATCCCCAGCTGACCCAGCTGGGTGAGCTAGTCCATCCAGCTCAGGGGCTGACACACTCTACTTGAGCTCCAAGTGAGCTCGTCCAACCTGGTCGAGCTTCGCCGATCACCCAGCTGTGATACACTTTGTACAGCTTGATATCTTTATCTTATTCAATCCCTCTAAGTCTCTTGGTCAATTTCCAGACCTAGACTTAGTTCTCCCATGATCCATTCTGATCATGCACTACATCACAGCTTCACCTAGCTGATCGAGCTTAGCCGGACCTCGTCCAGCCTTGAAACACTCGACCAACTCCTTTAAGCTTGCCTCCATCCTATTTTGGTTAAGTCTCAGCTGTCTGATTCCCTTAACCACGTTTTTGGATCATGACACACTTGTCTTTAGGTCATATGACCTGACCGATGCGTCTCCACGCGCGATGGTCCATCCGGACGATCCTACCGGATCGGGGACATGACAAGTCTCCCCACTTGATAAGGATTCGCCCTCGAATCCAGTGGTGCTGACATCTTGTCTCATTGACCAAATGTTCCAACCGATCTCATTGCATCCGAACATGGAGCATGCTCGATTGGTTCTTTCTAACCAATTCGTTGCATCTCCTTCCTTGTTCCTTCTCACTGATCACGTCTTTGATTAACATATGAACATGTCTCCCCACTTGGACACCAAGTGGTCTTTTTATGCCTTCAACATGGCACCATCGCAGACCGTGTCACTGCACTCCAACTTTCAGGTTGCAGTCTTAGTATTCACCAAGTCTATTCTCTCGCCCTAGTCCACGCCAGATCATATTCAGTCCTTAAGAATTTACTGATACCGAGTCTTAGTAGATTTACCCATCTCCAAGCCACTCGATGTATCGGTCAAATCTTAATGAACTCGTTCCACCTTAGGCCGCCGTTGTACCACGGTCCTAACAGATTATTCTATTTCTTTATGTCATTTACGACACCAAGGGTTCATGATCCCAGCCACATCGCTGGATCATCTCTTAACCGACCATAGCCTTTTCCAGCTTGGCCACATTGCGATCTTAGTCTCGCTAGACTAAACTTTATACTTGACTTCTGTCCATTACCGGACATTGTCATACTTTGATCCTCGCCCACTCATGGACTTGATCACATTTCAGTCCTGGTCCACTCCGGGACTCGACCGTCACATTCCAACCATAGGTCCATCTCCCACTAGGTTGTGCACGAGCCTCGTCCTTCATGGACTTGGTCGACTTCAAACTCAGCCATTTCGCTGGTGCCATACGACACGGAATTTTGGACCTTGGGATCGCTCCCTGGTTCTAGTTCGATCATGAACGGGTCAGCCCTGTCGTGGGTCACACTGCTACCAAACACATCCTTGAACTCCGAACCAACCGAATCCTGTCGGGCCACCACCCCTTCGACCGCCTTAGTGTAAATGTTTGCCAACCAGGCCTCGGAACCATTCTCAAAGATCTTGTCCACCAGGATCGGCTGAGACCACTAAGCATCCAGAGGTGGACAAATATCAAGGAACCTGATCGGGTCCACACCCACTCTCAAACTGCACACCACGGTGGCAGTCTAAGGTGGCCGATTCTGTCCTAACCATTACCTTGGAACCTGATCGGGTCCTCACCCACTCTCAAACTGCACACTTCTGCGATGCTTAAGGTGGCCCGATTCTTTCCAAGCCAATCCTGCCCAAGATCACTTCATGATTCTTGAGGCATACCACCAACAGATCCACGGGCAGGCCTCTTCCTTGGGTCATCACTGATGTCCCTAACCAGACCTAGTGAATGCTTTACTCGCCTCTCGGCTTCACTCACTATACCAGGATCATCCCTTCCCCAATTCAAACAATCCCTTTCCATCATATCTGGACTCACATACGGTATGTAGCTCCAGATCGAAAAGTACAAGTATTTCCACACCACCGATCATTAAGTACTTAGATGAGTAGGATATCGGTTTGATCACACATTTGGAAAACGCCCCATACCATTCTCCAGTGTCACACTTTTGTGAACGCCCCATACCATTCACAAGAGTGTTTATAATATACCTCAATCCACATCATACTATGATATTTAACATCGTGTTTCCAATTACTCTTGGAATTGATCCATTTCATTCAACTTCGATCTAAGGAATCCTACCTTGACTTATACCGAGTCCAAGCTGATCCATCTGATCACAAGCCCACTCATGTACTAGCCAGGTAGTGTCTCCCTTAGACCAACATGAAACCGAGATATGCTCACTTGTTTTGAACGCCACCAAGGAAAACCACTAACCCCAGGCTGCGTTTCTTTCAACCTAAGCCACTCTCTGGTCTATGTTACTTCCTGGTCCAGGTCGTCCATACAAAGATCTTGCATTGCGTCCATCATCCAACCGCCTATTACTTCCAAATAACTAGATAACTAACCTTTCAGTTTCTGTGGTCTTGCCCTTGGAGAGTGCATCTTGCTAAGCCAGCTCATCTTGGAACTTCCCGCTCACAAGCATGAAACCCAACCTAACCTCAACTCCCACTTGGCTCACCACAGCTAAGGTTCCAAGTCATCTCGCCAGAAATAATTTGGTTTGGAACTCAACATCTTTGAGCACTGCCTTAACAAGATCAAGCATGCTCTGATACCAACTTGTAAGGCCCTGACCGGCCTCTCAGGCGCGTCGATGCCTCACGCCGCCGGTCCATACCCTGACCGAACCTATAAAATTTTTACCCTTTATTTAAAACATCGCCCATGGCGAGGGCTAACTCGATCCTAGCTCAAGACTACCTTAGTCATTTTTAACTTAGATCATTTCAACTTATGCCCAGCGAATAATATCTACTTAACCATTGGTCTAAAACAATCTAACACTTGTGCGGTCAGATCACCTCACTCTTGATCGGTACCCACAACCGCCGTTAGCTCCAATATCGATCCGAACCTAGACCAAGTCATACAATCAGAGGTTCCATTCCCTAAACCATTCTATCTAGATCTATGCGACATTGATAGATCATACCTTTGCCACATCCACGGGCTTGTTAGCTCATTGTCCCATGACTTAGCTGTTTATCTAGCTCATCCAGCTACCTGAGCTGAAACACTTCACTTGAGGTTTCATCTACTCTCCTCTAGCTGATAAAGCTGCGAGGTAGCTTTGCCTAGCTCCCCGTCCACTCGTCCAACTCTCCATATACCTGCATAAACTCTTCCCTTTGGTACTTAGTCATTCAGCCAACCATCCCCACGGTAAGTACTTTCGAAGTCTTCACTGCAAAACGACCTCAAGCAAACATGCTCCAAAATTAATTAAAATTCATGCATGATAAATCCCAACTAAGAAGAATCCATAATCATAATCTACAGAACCGGCCTTGATCCTATAGATCTCGGCCAAATTCGGTCAAACCGGCCATAACTGACCACCTTCAAATCAATTAGATAAAACCCAATAAAATTCATGATAAATCATGATAAATCACCACTAAGAATAATCCATGGTCAGATCTCAATGAATCCCTCTGGATCATATAGATCTCGACCATGACCAGTCCGGCCGATGGCCAAGGACTTCATACCTGAACCGGCCAAGGCCTGGTTTAGTACCACCATGTCTCAGGCGTGTACTCCCCTGGAACCAAGTCCTTTCATGGACTAACAAGGCCCATCAGATCCAAAGTCAATCAACCAACCACCCCACATGACTCACTAACCGCCCATGGAACCATGTCCCAATGAACCGATCAGTCTTGCTCATACAACATGTGCATCCTTTGATCACTTAGCTCAGACACCTTGATCCATCAACCAAGGATCAGGTCGTCCTTACTAACCAATGATCTGATCACACATGGTCTTCCTTGCATAATCACACTCAGGCTCCATACTTGTGGTACACACCACATAGTACTAACCTTACTCTTCTTCATGGCTCTCAGCCAATCTTTTACACATAGCTTACCAACACCAAGGTTGATACCTAGCATTCCATATGATCCCATTACCTCATTTCCACGGCCTGAAGCCATTGGTAATGCAAAATCATATATCCGGTTTACTCATGAACCACCATGAGTCACCAATCGATGCATAGCATATAATTACCATCCCACATGGATGAATTAGATCCACTATGATCCGTCCCTTTCTTGAAAGTCATGTATCCCTAAAATACATCACAATATATGGTCTCCAAGGGCGTGCCATACTTGGCCTCATTCGCACCTCAAGAGACATAAACATAAACCGGAAAGTAAACATAAATCGGTTACCTTATACTTGATCTTGTTAGATCTTGTGCTTCCCATATCAGGTTCGCCAAGCCCCACCAAGGCATGTCTCTATCAAGACTTATCTTATACTTCCAGTATTTGATAAGATCTCCCCATGGATCGCCCAACATCTCTTCCCTTGAACTTCCATGAAACCACTTACATTGCATCCACCTTCAGGCTGTTCATGCCTTTGAGAGTGGAGTCCGGCCTTCTCCATTCTCTTATGATCATTTGAGTGTGTCCCCAAGACACAGAGGAATCCTAGGGTGTGTTCATCCAGGATTAAACACCACCAGTGGGTGCATCACTTCCCTTTTAGTGCCCATGAAACTGTCTTTCTACACACATCTGTCTTCAAGGCTATCTCTGCCCTTGGAAGTGGAATCCGGTCTTCCAAGCGTGTCTTCTATGGATGTAGAGGAAGCCCATGGCGTGGCAAACAACAATCAAAACTCACCAGAGGGTCGTTCATAACCCTCCCCATGATTGCCCACCAAAACTGCCTCTTTGCTACCTTTGATTGCATCTCGTCTTGGATTGTTGAATCCGACCATCTCCATGTTTTCTCTGGTTTTGCTTTGTGTTTCAGGGTGGAAAATTAATGCCTGGCGTGCCTGCAATGGCACGGCCTTGCCTGCCTTATATAGAAGAAGGGGCAGTTACCTTTCCAAAGGCTGCACCCTTTCGGTTTCATTTCTGGCCATTGATTTAATAAATGGTCCACATCACACTCATTCGCCTATGGCAGTTACCTGGACATCCTGAGCTTGTAAAACTACTCCTGGTCATGTCCAATACAAGCCAAACCGAATGCCAAGCCACTGGCTCAATCCCAAGAGCCTACCGGCCCATTGCCTCACATGACTGCCCGTATGGCCCGACCCTGTCGGATCCGCCCAACTGCCGAGACCGAACACTCGGTCAAGCTGAGTTGAGCTGATCCCCAGCTGACCCATCTGGGTGAGCTGGTCCATCCAGCTCAGGGAGCTGACACACTCTACTTGAGCTCCAAGTGAGCTCTGTCCAACTGGTCGAGCTTCCTGCTCGCATCACCCAGCTGTGATACACTTTGTACAGCTTGATATCTTTATCTTATTCAATCCCTCTAAGTCTCTTGGTCTATTTCCAGACCTAGACTTAGTTCTCCCATGATCCATTCTGATCATGCACTACATCACAGCTTCACCTAGCTGATCGAGCTTCACCGGACCTCGTCCAGCTCTTGAAACACTCGACCAACTCCTTTAAGCTTGCCTCCATCCTATTTTGGTTAAGTCTCAGCTGTCTGATTCCCTTAACCACGTTTTGGATCATGACATACTTGTCTTTAGGTCATATGACCTGACCGGTGCGTCTCCGCGCGATGGTCCATCGGACGATCCTACTCGGGATCGGGGACATGACAAGTCTCCCCACTTGATAAGGATTAGTCCTCGAATCCAGTGGTGCTGACATCTTGTCTCATTGACCAAATGTTCCAACCGATCTCATTGCATCGGAACATGGAGCATGCTCGATTGGTTCTTTCTAACCAATTCGTTGCATCTCCTTCCTTGTTCCTTCTCACTGATCCGTCTTTGATTAACATATGAACATGTCTCCCCACTTGGACACAAGTGGTCTTTTATACCTTGAACATGGCACCATCGCGGACCGGTGTCACGGACTAACTTTCTAGGTTGCGGTCTTAGTATTCACCAAGTCTATTCTTCTCTGGCCCTAGTCCACGGCCAGATCATATTCAGTCCTTAAGAATTTACTGCATACCTGAGTCTTAGTAGATTTACCCAATCTCCAAGCCACTCGATGTATCAGTCAAATCTTAATGAACTCGTTCCAATCTTTAGGCCGCTCGTTGTACCACGAGTCCTAACAGATTATTCTATTTCTTTATGTCATTTACAGACACCAAGGGTTCATGATCCCAGCCACATCGTACTGGATCATCTCTTAACCGACCATAGCCTTTTCCAGCTTGGCCACATTGCGATCTTAGTCTCTGCTAGACTAAACCGCCTTATACTTGACTTCTGTCCATTACCAGACATTGTCATACTTTGATCCTCGTCCACTCATGGACTTGATCACATTTCAGTCCTGGTCCACTCGGGACTCGACCGTCACATTCCAACCATAGGTCCATCTCCGACTAGGTTGTCTTCACGAGCCTCGTCCTTCACCGGACTTGGTGGACTTCAAACTCAGCCATTTCGGCTGGTGCCATCGATCACGGAATTTTGGACCTTGGGATGCGTTCCCGGTTCTAGTTCGATCATGAACGGGTCAGCCCTGTCAGGGGTCACACCCTGCAGCGCCCGAAACACATCCTTGAACTCCTGAACCAACCGAATCCTGTCCGGGCCACCACCCCCTTCGACCGCCTTAGTGTAAATGTTTGCCAACCAGGCCTCAGAACCATTCCCCAGCATCTTGTCCACCAGGATCGCTGAGACCACTAAGCATCCAGAGGTCGGACAAATATCAAGGAACCTGATGGGGGTCCACACCCACTCTCAAACTGCACCGTACGGTGGCAGTCTAAGGTGGCCGATTCTGTCCTAACCATTACCTTGGAACCTGATCGGGGGTCCTCACCCACTCTCAAACTGCACACTTCCTCGGTGACAGTCTAAGGTGGCCCGATTCTTTCCAAGCCAATCCCTGCCCAAGATCACTTCATGATTCTTGAGGCATACCACCAACAGATCCACGGGCAGCGCCCTTCCTTGGGTCATCACTGGGATGTCCCTAACCAGACCTAGTGAATGCTTTACTCGGCCTCTGGCTTCACTCACTATACCAGGATCATCCCTTCCCCAATTCAAACAATCCCTTTCCGATCATATCTGGACTCACATACGGTATGTAGCTCCAGTATCGAAAAGTACAAGTATTTCCACACCACCGATCATTAAGTACTTAGATGAGTAGGATATCGGTTTGATCACACATTTGGAAAAACGTCCCATACCATTCTCCAAAGTGTCACACTTTTGTGAACGTCCCATACCATTCACAAGAGTGTTTATAATATACCTCAATCCACATCATACTATGATATTTAACATCGTGTTTCCAATTACTCTTGGAATTGATCCATTTCATTCAACTTCGATCTAAGGAATCCTACCTTGACTTATACGAGTCAAGCTGATCCATCTGATCACAAGCCCACTCATGTACTAGCCAGGTAGTGTCTCCTTAGACCAACATGAAACCGCATATGCTCACTTGTTTTGAGCGGCCACCAAGGAAAACCACTAACCCCCAAGAGAGTGCTGCACGTTTCTTTCAACCTAAGCCACTCTCGGTCTATGTTACTTCCCTGGTCCAGGTCGTCCATACAAAGATCTTGCATTGCGTCCATCATCCAATCCGTCATTACTTCCAAATAACTAGATAACTAACCTTTACGTTTCCGGGTCTTGCCCTTGGAGAGTGCATCTTGGCTAAGCCAGCTCATCTTGGAACTTCCCGTTCACAAGCATGAAACCCAACCTAACCTCAACTCCCACTTGGCTCACCACAGCTAAGGTTCCAAGTCATCTCGGTTTTGAAATAATTTGGTTTGGAACTCAACATCTTTGAGCACTGTCCTTAACAAGATCAAGCATGCTCGATACCAACTTGTAAGGCCCTGACCCGGCCTCTCGGTCGCGGTCGATGCCTCACGTCGCCGGTCCATACCCTGACCGAACCTCTAAAAATTTTACCCTTTATTTAAAACATCGCCCATAGGCGAGGGCTAACTCAGATCCTAGCTCAAGACTACCTTATTCATTTCCTAACTTAGATCATTTCAACTTATGCACAGCGGAATATAATCTACTTAACCATTGGTCAAAACCAATCTAACACTTGTCGGTCGGATCACCTCGACTCTTGATCGGTACCACAATTTGCCGGTAGCTCAATATCGATCCTGAACCTAGACCAAGTCATACAATCAGAGGTTCCATTCCCTAAGCCATTCTATCTAGATCTATGCAACATTGATAGATCATACCTTTGCCACATCCACAGAGCTTGTTAGCTCATTGTCCCAGCTGACTTAGCTGTTTAGCTAGCTCATCCAGCTAGCTGAGCTGAAACACTTCACTTGAGGTTCCATCTACTCTCCTCTAGCTGATAAAGCTGCGAGGTAGCTTTGCCTAGCTCCCCGTCCACTCGTCCAACTCTCCATATACCTGCATAAACTCTTCCCTTTGGTACTTAGTCATTCAGCCAACCATCCCCACGACTAAGTACTTTCGGAAGTCTTCACCGCAAAACGACCTCAAGCAAACATGCTCCAAAAATTAATTAAAATTCATGCATGATAAATCCCAACTAAGAAGAATCCATAATCATAATCTACAGAACCGACCTTGATCCTATAGATCTCGGCCAAATTAGGTCAAACCGCCATAACTGACCACCTTCAAATCAATTAGGTAAAACCAATAAAATTCATGATAAATCATGATAAATCAGCACGAAGAATAATCCATGGTCAGATCTCAATGAATCCCTCTGTATCATATAGATCTCGACCATGACCAGTCCGCCGATGACCAAGGACTTCATACGAACGGCCAAGGCCTGGTTTAGTACCACCATGTCTCAGGTGTGCTCCCTGGAACCAAGTCCTTTCATGGACTAACAAGGCCCATCAGATCCAAAGTCAATCAACCAACCACCCCACATGACTCAGAAGTGATGAGTCTTCACACTTCCTAACCGCCCATGGAACCATGTCCCAATGAACCGATCAGTCTTGCTCATACAACAGGTGCATCCTTTGATCACTTAGCTCAGACACCTTGATCCATCAACCAAGGATCAGGTCGTCCTTACTAACCAATGATCTGATCACACACGGCCTTCCTTGCATAATCACACTCGGGCTCCATACTTGTGGTACACACCACATAGTACTAACCTTACTCTTCTTCATGGCTCTCAGCCAATCTTTTACACATAGCTTACCAACACCAAGGTTGATACCTAGCATTCCATATGATCCCATTACCTCATTGCCACGGCCTGAAGCCATTGGTAATGCAAAATCATATATCCGGTTTACTCATGAACCACCATGAGTCACCAATCGATGCATAGCCTCTAATTACCATCCCACATGGATGAATTAGATCCACTATGATCCGCCCTTTCCTGAAGGTCATGTATCCCTACAATACATCACAATATATGGTCTCCAAGGGCATGCCATACTTGGCCTCATTCGCACCTCAAGAGACATAAACATAAACCGGAAAGTAAACATCAATATGTTACCTTATACTTGATCTTGTTAGATCTTGTGCTTCTCATATCAGGTTCGGCCAAACTCCACCAAGGCATGTCTCTATCAAGACATATCATATACTTCCAGTATTTGATAAGATCTCTCCATGGGTCGTCCAACATCTCTTCCCTTCAACTTCCATCAAAACCACTTCTACACTGCATCCACCTTCAAGGTTGTTCATGCCTTTGAGAGTGGAGTCCGCCTTCTCCATTCTCCTATGACCATTTGCGTGTCTCCCCAAGACACAGAGGAAGCCTATGGTGTGTTCATCCAGGATCAAACACCACCCAAGGGTCGTGCATCACTTCCCCTTCAGTGCCCATGAAACTGCCTTTACACACATCTGCCTTCAAGGCTATCTCTGCCCTTGGAAGTGGAATCCGGTCTTCCAACTTCTCTCCTGGCTATTTGCGTGTCTTCTATGGATGTAGAGGAAGCCCATGGCATGGCAAACAACAACCAAAACTCACCAGAGGGTCGTTCATAACCCTCCCCATGATTGCCCACCAAAACTGCCTCTTTGCTGCCTTTGATTGCATCTCTGTCTTGGATTGTTGAATCCGACCATCTCCATGTTTTTCTCTGGTTTTGCTTTGTGTTTCAGGGTGGAAATGAATGCCTGGCGTGCCTGCAAAGGCACGGCCTTGCCTGCCTTATATAGAAGAAGGGCAGTTACCTTTCCAAAGGCTGCACCCTTTCGGTTTCATTTCGGCCATTGATTTAATCAATGGTCCAGATCACACCCATTCGCCTATGGCAGTTACCTGGACGTCCTGAGCTTGTAAAACCACTCCTGGGCATGTCCAATACAAGCCCAAACCGAATGCCAAGCCACTGGCTCAATCCCAAGAGCCTAACGGCCCATTGCCTCACATGACTGCCCGTATGGCCCGACCACTGTCCGGACCCGGCCCAACTGCCCGAGACCCGAACACTCGGTCAAGCTGAGTTGAGCTGATCCCCAGCTGACCCAGCTGGGTGAGCTAGTCCATCCAGCTCGGGAGCTGACACACTCTACTTGAGCTCCAAGTGAGCTCCGTCGGTGGTCGAGCTTCACCTCGCATCACCCAGCTGTGATACACTTTGTACAGCTTGATATCTTTATCTTATTCAATCCCTCTAAGTCTCTTGGTCAATTTCCAGACCTAGACTTAGTTCTCCCATGATCCATTCTGATCATGCACTACATCACAGCTTCACCTAGCTGATCGAGCTTCGCCCAGACCTCGTCCAGCTACTGAAACACTCGACCAACTCCTTTAAGCTTGCCTCCATCCTATTTTGGTTAAGTCTCAGCTGTCTGATTCCCTTAACCACGTTTTTGGATCATGACACACTTGTCTTTAGGTCATATGACCTGACCGATGCGTCTCCACGCACGATGGTCCATCCGGACGATCCTACCCAGGATCGGGGACATGACAATAAGTCTATTGTCTTGTTTAGAGGGGACGAGAAGATGGTTTCCATAGCAGAAAAAGATTACTTTTTTTTTTATAATCGAAATCTCACCGCCTTGCATGAAGAAGCTCGCATTCAAGGTGGATCGTGAGTAATGATTTAAGAAGGAATTTAAGATGGGAAATTTGTTACTGGTAGGGATTGATAATAAGAAGCTGAAACATCTCTCAGAACTCTGGTTTTGTCAAAAAGAAACCCTAATATGTAAAGACGTTCAATGCCCCGTTTCCAATTGGAAAAACATCTTGATGGGCTGGCATAATCGAATAAAAGGAAATCCCAGGTCAAATAAAAAAACCCATGTAACAAAAAGTTTAATGAAGCGCTGTGTTTCACTTATCTGGGACACTTGTCGTCACGACGTCGCTCGAATTAGTGACGTGGCGCGCCCAGGAGAGAGAAAACTCTTCTTTATATATATAGATATCATATATGGCTTATTTAAGTATGCTCAGTTCCTGGAAATTTTCAAAAAATGGCTCTGACTGCATATTTTACTTCAGATTCTTTCATGGCTTCTGCGCCTCTCGATGAAGGTAATTTAGTAATAATGCACAATGTAATAATCAATTATTTGCATTTTCACAATCTGCAACTCTATTTGTATTTAATTGCTTTGCAAAGAACTGTGTGATTGACTCCGTACCCGTCATGACCATTAGAGCTGTAGAAGTAGAACCCAACTGTAACTCAGGAGGCTGAGATCTTCGGTTGTGCCATTGGTGTAAGAGAAGCAAGTTCCCACATAGAGACACTTTACTTCCCCTAAATTCGGATGAAGCAACCGAAATGACTCGGTCTGCATGGGAGGTGAGAAGAGTTGAATATCAACTCAAGAAGAAATTTCCATTCTGAGATTCCCAGGATCCTCCGTCTGAGAAGAAAGAAGTGAAATGAGGCTGTTGATCATATGCATGGGCATCGTCTGGATCACCAAGTGCCCAAAGTGGATTTCATGTGGATGCAGCATACTTTTCTGAGAGTGGAAAGCATGTGTATGTGTGTCGTGACACTGGAATTCGCCCGCCAGAGCTTAATCTCATGTTGATGAAAAGGATATTTTAGCTTCCTTTCTGGTCACAAACCTAACATGATTTTCTGAAAATCACATGAACAAAAAATCAGAAACAAAAACCAGATTAAACAAACTGAGAATGCAAGTTTAAAAACAAAGACGTGATAGTTTCACCAATCTAAACCACCTTGTCATGGAGACCAATCCATGCAAAGAGAAGCTTGAGTCCAACCTTCTTAACAATCTCCACCACAGCTAAGTACCCTGACCATTCATATTTCCTTGCATATCCTTTATCAACACATCGCTAGAAGATTGGTGACTCAATCCCCTTTACACTAAGTAGCTTCAGAGCTTTGAGCGCAGCCGTAATAGCTTCGTGTGGTTCACGTTGTTGCAATCTGAAACATAAATCAACAAAGAGTTGCATCTGAAATCATCCTTAGCAAACCAAAAACATGCTTATTCACCTTAGTTTCATGATTCCCAATTTATAAACCGGAAACAGCCAGTTGCCCACCAAACAAACAGCAAGTAAACCTTTATTACTCGGGTTAAAGAGTAAAGAAATTACCATGGAACTGAGAAACACGGCTTGGAAATTATAGCTTGAGAATCACAATAGATGACATTCAAGAAGTCAAGCTCTTAGATTTGTTCTGTAATTGCTACTGCTACCTTTGTTCTCCAACTCCAATCTGTAAATTAAGAGTAGCGGAAGTGTAATGGTAGCTGCAGAAACGTTTCTACTCTTCCATTTGTGAATGATGTCAGGGCTGATGAAAAGTTGGAAAGGAGGTTAGAAAAACTTATGAACCAATATGTTTGTGTAGGTGAACATTAAACCAAATCTCAATCTTTATCGAAACATAACCCATCATCAAGATCAACAAAATTTTGGTTTTTAAAGATAATCAGCAAATTACCTTTAAAAAATGTCCAAGCACTTGTTGCAGCCCCTCATTAGCAAAAATGTTTAGTAGAGCTTCGACCCATATCTGAGAAAAACGTTTGAAATTAGTAATTCCGGTCAAATTAAGAAAACATAAAATGCTTTAGATAATTAAAGACCAAACCAATCAGTGATTAAACTTGTCGTCTTCGGTGTTGAATCTCTTTAGTTGTTGATTAATTCCTGAAGCACAATCAGTTTGTCAACCTTGTATTCGAGATCTTCACGGTTGGAATATTTTTCCTGATTCTCTGTCCAATCTCCCCATCAAACTATTGTCTTGTGCCACTATTTTTGATATGATATTAGTGTTGAAATATATAAAAGCAGTAGAAAATACATATCTCAAGTCCGACATAGCACTGGGATGGTGACGACTTGTAGGCGTCGTGGCCATATATAGGCGAAGAAACAAAGGAAGGTTGAACGACTCCATCCTTCATGAAGAATGGAATAAGGAACATAATTGAATGATTATGAGTGGGTCATGATAACTTCAAAGAAACGGCTACATACCGAGATTGGAAACGATAATGAATTGGAAGAGTCGGAGCTTACGAAGAACATTGCGTTAGGATAGCTGAGTTGAAAATGGGTCACTTGACCGAAAATTACAAATTTTTTGGGCCATATGAGTTGGCCCGTTTTCATGTTCTGTCTAGTTAAAATATATGACGTGGCCCATAGAGAGCTTCATATCGCCCTTTTAGTATTGTAAGATAATTTATATTAACTATTTTAATGAATGTTATATTAAAACAGCAATCAAATCAAAGATAAAAATGCATACATGTGTCATAATATATTTGAAAAGAATAGATAATTTTATTTACTGAGTATTATATAGAGAAAACGAAGGTGAGAAGGTAAATACATCAAAGGGAAAAAAATAAAATATTTATCTCTCCATAGGCATTTTTTATAGTCAGAGCTTCAGACGGTGCTCTAGGAATTGATGAGGCAGATTCAATGCTGTGTAGTGGAAGAGTGGGTTAATTACGCACAAAGTCGGACCCAAGTAAGAATCAATGAGCCGTTACAATGAGGAAATCAGAAAGCCGTAGACGACCAAAAAAGCTTAAACTTCAATCAATCGAAAATGGAAAAGCTGCAACGGGGAAGCGAGGAAAGAAACCTAGGTTAACTATGGGCCATGTTTATAAAATTAGAAGCCCATTGATTGAATAGAAAAAGAAACGCAAACCAATAGTTTAAATTAAAGTGTGACACGTGTCACTAATTGCCCATATGAGAGACTCAACTCAACTTTATTATTATATATAGATAGATAGATAGACAGATATTTAAATTTATTATGATTTATTGAAAAAATAATTAAAAGCATACCTTAACTTTTTGAAATTATTTTAATGGATGTAGATATATAATCAACTAAAATTAGAAAATAACTAATTAAACATAAGATAAAAATACTGATTTATCAAAATAGAAAATTAATTAAATAAAATATGAAAATACATAGAATAAAAAAAAAAAAAGAAAAAATGTGATACATGTCATTGGTCACCTTTCCATAGACAGCCACTTCTTATTATTTACTTACAGTACAAAAAAACAACACATTAAAAATCTGTCAATAGTATTTTATTATTTGATTAATTCTTTTTAGTCATGCATTTAATTGGCGAATGAGTACTAAATGGTGATTCACTATTTCTTCTGAATTTTTCTTGCCACTATGAATATCAGTTTTTATTTTCTTCTGTTTTTTCTAGTTAAGCATTAGCAATAATGAATGGATAATAAATATAGTTTTATCTGTAAATTAATAGATCTGACTTTTATTTGTATTTGTACTACATACACATTCACACCTTTAACACTAATCTACATACAGATATTTGTATTTTATGTTTTTAATCTGCATCTAAAGTGGTAAATGGTTAATAAAACAGTCCTATTTATGTGATTCAATTCAATCACTTAAAATCACCATTCACCTTTAATTATAGAGAGTTTTGCAAAATTGATTTAAAACTCAAAGTCAAACGCAAAACTAACCCATACATTTTTTGGAACTTTCATTTGCCCTATTCACCCCAAAAATTCGGATTATTCACGAAAATGCTATCACTTTTTTTTTGGAAAATGTGTATTTTACTCTATCATCCTCATCTTCTTAAAATATACTATATTGACATTGCCATCAATACATCAACTACAATGAACAGCCAATTTAAAACTCTTAATGCACCTAAAATCGATTTACACTCCTTCTATCTTACTTCTTATGAACTAAAAATAACTTCTCTTTCACTTTCTCTCTATATTCATCCAAAGAAACCCAAGATTTTTATTCTAAATTTTTTATGGTTCATAGAGACATTCAAGCTTACAATTCTTGGTGGGTCCCTTTTGTTTGAGCTTCTGGGTGCTTGGAAAAGACTTTTGTGTGCTAAGGAAGTTATTTCACTAATTTTAAAGTATGAAATCAAATTTTTTCCAGATCTGTTCGTTAGAAGACTTCCGTGTAAGTTTTCTGGCAGTAGAAGACTTACACGGAAGTCTTCTGATCAATGCAGAGGTTAGTTTTGCAATTGACTTTTATATGTATTTTTAGAGATAACTTCTATGGAAGTCTTCCACTTTCCTTTGTTAACAAAAAAATCTTGAAAATACCAGAGAAGACTTCCCGGTAGGTCGTCTAGGATAGACATATTAGTTTTGCATTTGACCGGATTGTGTCAGAAATTTAACTTTTTCTGGATGACCTACTTGTAAGTCGTCCATCAGAAAAATAAAATTTCAATATATAGTTATAATTAGACGACTTTCATGTAAGTCGTTTCAGGTTACTTTTGTAATTGAAAAATAAAACTTAGATATTTAATTTTATTCAGATGACTTCCATGTAAATCTTCCGATGGACGACTTAAACAGAAGTCTTCCAGTATTTTATTCCGAGATTATGGTCAAACCTTGGTTATACCAAAAGACTTCCGTGTAAGTCGTCTGCCGGAAGACAAACATAGAAGTCGTCCGGATCAAAAATAAAATATTTAAGTTTTATTTTTCAATTGAAAAAGTAACCCGAAACGACATACATGGAAATCGTCCAGGTAAAATTAAATATTTAAGTTTTATTTTTCTGTGGACGACTTTCCTGTAAGTCGTCTAGAAAAGTCAAATTTCTGACACAATCTGGGCAAATGCAAAACTAACATGTTTATCTTAGACGACTTAACGGGAATTCTTCTCTGGTATTTTCGTGATTTTTTTGAAAACAAAAGTAAGCCAATATTTACAAAGGAAGACTTCCAAAGAAGTTTGTTGTAGAGTAGACTTCTCTGAAAGTCTTCTTTTGTAAATTTTTAATTGCAAAAATGACTTTTTGACGACTTCCTAGGAGTCTGCCAGAAGATTTCCATGGAAGTCGTCTACGTCAAAGGTTAATAAACTTTTATTTTCTTTAAAACTATAAAGACTTTTTAACATTTTCTTGTTAATTCATGTATATTAGTTAATATTAAGGCTACTGAATGTAACTTTTATAGCAAAATCATTTACTAGCAAAAAAAAAAGATGAAAATCATCAAGTGTATACCAAGTGAGATTTGCATGCAGTCCATCTCTTACTTCTAAAAAACCTGCAAAAACAAAATAAATCAGTAAGATGACATTAAATAACAATAAATTGATAAAAAATGGTGTTTTTTAGAATGAGAAACATTACACATTTGTTGCAGCCATTTGAGAGGCAAAGAGAGGATTTGTAAATTTTCTTTATGTAGGAAGACCAAAATTTCAATAAGGTTAAATATTTTTGATTCAGAAGACTTTCAAGAAAGTCTTCTAGAAATTCACTATTCGCCTAGAAGACTTCAATGTTTTTAGCGGGAAACTAAAATATTTTAGCTGGAAACTAAAATATTTTTTAGCGGGAAACAAAAATATTTTTAGTGAGAGTTAGAAGACTCTCAGAGAAGTCTTCTAAGTGATAATACTAATCGCCAGACGACTTCCTGGAAGTCGTCTAGACCCTAAATATAACCTCTAAACGAACTAAACACTTCATAAAATCAAATTAAACTTAAAAAGTGTTTACTATACACAGAAATAAACACATATAGGTAAAATTTTAATTTTTCAAAATAAAATTTAAGCTTTCCGAAATCTAACCCTAAGAATACATACAATACTACAACATATGTTGTCAAAGCCTAAACCAAATAATATCATGATTCACTACTTTCACTCATCCATGTTGAAAACAATTCAATTTTATTATATCTTAATTTATATCACTTAAAAGTATTTATAATTACATGATTTCAATTTTTCACTAATCAAAATAATTTTTACAAAATTTATAAATTATTTTTAAGATCAACTATACCAGAAGACTTCTCTAGACGTCTACAGTATCTCAGAAGACTCAGAAGACTTTGCAGGACTATATATTCGTAAAAATGAGTTCTAGTTTTTTGTTTGGTCACAAAGGATTGAGTGTAATTTCACAAGGTTTTTAGGTTAGTTTTGCATTTGGTAGAAGTTTGGGTATAGTTTTGCATTTAAAATCAAGTTTTGATTTATATTTCACTTGCTATACACTTGATGATTTTTACCTATTTTTTTGCTAGTAAATGATTTTGCTATAAAATAATTAATTATAAAATATATTAAATGTTCTTCTATAAATATTATATGTTCATTCTATTTTACTCACAAATTTAACTATAAAAATTATGATTGTGTACTTATTTTTTTCTCAAATAAATTATATATATTTAGATTATTTTATTTATATAATGTGTATATTTTTAGCTAGAGTATGTAATATCCAGTATTATAGTTTAAACATGTATACTAATGGAAAAGAAGTATTTTGCTAATTGCTAATGTTTTAATATTGTAATTTTAAAATTTCAATAAAATGGCTTTAGTTCAATGTTTATTACTATTTATGTATTATATTATATATTATGTGTTTTGGTTTTTATTATATTTTTATCATTTAAATATATAATTTTTTTATTTAAACTGTTTTTACCATTCAAAAATATAATAGATTATTTGATCTGCTTGATATACATCTCTTCTACATTATCTGCTAGATCTACATTTTTCCACGTATTCTGTATTATCTGTCTGATATGCACTGCTTAAATTGTTTTACCATTCCAAGATGGTGTTGCTCATCTATTTCCTTTTTGACCAAAATTTTGTTACAATTAATTAAATCTAAAATATATTTAATTTTATTCTATAAATACCTCTTTTTCATTCTATCTTACTCACAACTTTACAATGCCAAAATTTTGCATTGTCTACTTCTCACTTTATTTTCGTGACATATTTTTATATTTATTTAAATTATTATTTTATGTAAATGTGTGTTTAAATTATAGTATCTATTATGTAAATATATAATATTGTGGTTTATATATGTACACTAACGAAAGAGAGATGAGTTTCGTTAATTGCTAATGATGTTTTCATATTTTGATTTAAAATTGCAATAACATGATTTTAGTGCAATATTTATTGCTATTTATTTATTGTATCTATATATTATATGTTTTGATTTTTTGTGATGTATTTATGTATTGATGTCAAAGATGAATGACACTATAATTATAGTTCAGTTTTATCATGTAAATAGTATAATTTTTAATAATATAGTAATTCAATTTAATTATTGACTGATTGAAAGATTTTCAAAATATAACTTATAAAATAAATATAATATTTTGTGCATATATAATTTATTTAAATATATGATATACTTTATTTGAATTCTTTTTACCATTCAAAACTGTAATAAACTATTTGATATGTTTGATCTACATCTCTCTCACATGATTTGTACTTATTTTACTTGATCTGCATAAGTAATTTACATGATTTGTACCGCTTAAACTATTTTTTTTTTGTCAGAATGAATAATTAAATGTTACTAGCTTTAGGGGCTAAATTTTGCGTGCAATGGTGAAATTCCATGTTGGATATGATTTCGGTGGGGGAGACCCTTTTGTATTCTTGAACATTCTTTCAAAATCAAAGTAGAGAGTATCCTGTTTTATAAGTATTGGGTTTTAATCTGTTGTGACTCTTGCATGTGCTGTAACTTGTAAAAATGATAGAGGAGCTGAATTAAGCTGTAGCGGATACGAGAATATTAAACATTTCTTGAGTTGCCGTAGCCCATAGGCGATTTTAAGTGATTAATCAGGTAAAAGTTCTTGCATTACATGACGAACGAATGATATTTTGGATTCGACATGGCTGTATGATTTATCTTATAGTATTAATCACACTTACGTGATGAAATAATCAAGATCTCAGTACCATTTGCCAACAAAATAGATGATGTGTTGGTGGTTAATAACAAATAGTTGGTGTCTTTCCAATTCTTCTTTCCTAATGAAATTATCTTTTTTGATCACAACTGAAGATGTGCTCAGTTTGCCGGTTTGGTAGACTTCAATGAATATATGTGTAAATATTTTAAATTTATGGAGGGATTAAAAGTTAAAACAAAAACTTATTATTAAGCTTCAAACATATCGAATTTTTGACACGTCTATAAATTATATAAGTGTTTTACAGTCTTTTTAGTTTCAAACAAGTGTGAACTTCTTTTTTAATTTCAAAATAGACTTTGACCCGCATGTCCGTACGGATAACATTTCATTTTATACATGTATAACTTTGATATTATTAAAAAATTAAAATATATGATATACATTTTAGTGTTATATATTTTGTAATTCTATAATTTTATTAGTTAGGTTTCTTATTCAATATTAATAATAAATAATGATTTGTTTTATACATTTTACTTTGTTATTAATTGTTACTACATACTAATATATTTTTGAGTTTGATACCATAAATTCATAATATGAAATGATCATACAGAGAATCCCCTTCAATTGTTTTTAAAAATATTTCTACAACTTGCATACATTACATTTTAAATTTTTATTTAGCTATATTATAGAAAGAATATTTGTTTAGGATAATTTATATTTCCATGGTGTGTTTAAAAATAGACTATAGTATCTATTATTTTAGTTTATTGCGGGATCATATAAGTAAATACATTTTTCAATTTAAGTAACTTAGCTCTAGTATTTTAGTAGACTTTATACATAGAGCATCTGTCATATTATTTTAGTATATATTACCGATATATATTATTTTGGATGTTATGATATTAAGTTTTTGATTTTTTTTATTAACTTAAATTTTCAAAATATTATACCACTTTGATTCTTACAATATATTTTTCTCGTATTGCATTTTTAAAAAATATATACTTTAGCATGTATGCGTTTCGCCTTTGTAAAATTTGTAATATTATAATTTGAGTTTGAAATATTTATTTACAAAATTGTATACTTGATCAAGAGAAATTTGGAAAATTACACAACTTTTTTTGAGTTTGGAAAACTACATGAATTTTGATAATTCATTTTTTACTAAACCAATGCATTATTTTATTTAAAAAGCTGAAGTTTTTGGTAATATTTTTGATATTTGTTTTCAACATATTTTTTATTATTAAAAATACAAGTCAAATCAATAAGTAAAAGTAATTTATTATTAGTATTTTAATGAATTATTATAACTTCAAAGTTTTCAAATAGCATATTTTGTAAATAACACTAAAACTAAAGATTAGTTATATACTTTTAGATTTTGTATATAAATGTTGGTTCCCACTAGCGTTTGCGGTTGCGGGTGGATAGATAAATATAAAATATATTTTTTAAAGAATATTTAAAATATTTTATTTGAAATTAAAACATAAAATATTATAAATAATATATATATATATATTCATTTAAATTCACTAACAGAATAATTATTATTTTATAAAAAAATTAAACCAAAATTATTCAATATAATTTTTAAACATTAATATATATATACTTATATAAATATGCATATATAAAAATATATACATATATAAATGTAGTAAAATATTCTTTTAAAATTTCTAAAATAAATCTTTAAACTAAATTTCATTGATATTATAACTTTCATTTAAACTAAAAAAATAAAAAAATAATATAATACAGTTATTAATTATATTATATTAATAATTATTATATTTTATCCACACTAAAATGTGTTAATATTGATAATTTATTATTAAAATGCTCTAGTATCTTATAATCAACCAGTCACAAATATTCCGCAAAGGCAATAACTTCTAACCGTTGTACCAGTCGTACGAATCGCTTAATAAAGCTAAAAACCACAACCACCCACATATGTAAACTCACGCAACTGCTGCGTTTCAACTAGTCATGCTCTTAATAGAGAAGACATTAAGCTATAATGCTTTTGAAAGCGTATGAACTATTCTAGAGCATGACTGATTTTCCGCTATCACATCCGTAAATGCAACTTTTACGGTTGGTAGCGGTTGTTGGCATTTTGCAACAATCACAGAAAATGCTATTAATTGCTTTAAACTGCCCTAAACCTCTTAAATTCAAAAGTTGGTTCCAACTAGCAATATAAAAATAAAATTAAAAATGTACAATAAAATTTTAATTGAAATAGTATAGATGCAAAAAAATATATTGTATTTTAATTTATATTATAAAAAAATTAAAAAATTTCTATAACTTTTGTAAATTAAAACTATAATTTTCTAAATATAATTTTTATATTTATTATAATATTATGATTTTTCATATTTTAGTAATTATATAAAATATAAATATTGTTAATTTATTATTTAACCGCTGTTGGATTTGTTAGTTAACCAGTTATAAGTATCCCGTAAATGCACCAATTTCTGACTGATATATCAATCATACAAATCTCTTAAAAACGCTTAAAGTCGCAACCATCCGTATCCGCAAACGCCCGCAACGCACCTGCAACTGGTTACACCAGTAAATCATTTCTTGCGTTCAACCGTTCAATTTCACATATTTTCTAAATAAACCAATGTTGGATTAGCATTCTATTAAAAAAATATTGATTTTCCACATAACAACCGGAAAAAGTAAAATATAAAAAGCTACAATAAGTCGACAAAAAAAAAGCTACAATAATGGGCCTATACTGGATCCGGCCCATATAGAGTACAAATAGTCGCCACATCGTCAAATAATAAGTCTCTGACGACACAAGCAGACACCGAAACAGAAGTAGAAAAGTGATCCTGCCTTGTTGGATCCGATGGCTCCTTCGTGGGACTGCGAGACAGCGACCGTACGAGTCCTTTGCCCAAAGCTGCTTCTCTCTGGTAACCAACCGGGAACTCTCCAATGGCTCATTGGTTCTCCATTCTTCCCGCCTTTCACCGTCGTCTCCACCCTCCGATGCATCCATCAGTCTCCTGATCTCGATCAAGAATCTGGTAACTAGAAACCGTTTTCTACATGGGTTTTGGAATTAGCTGCTCTAGAATCAAATTCAATGTTTTGATATCGAAAGATCAATACTTTTTGATGGATAATACATAGTCTTGGCGTTCTTGAGTTTTCTGTGAGCTTTTATGTGCATTGTCACTGTCTTATTAGTAATCTTTGTTTGAATGTTTCTTGTGATGAAACGAGCAGATGATCTCCGGAAGTTGTTACCGAAAGGTTTTGAGGTAATTGGAGGTCTGATAGTTGGGGACTCTGACTCTGAGAAAAGCGCGCTTGAGGCGGTCAGAGCAGCTCGTAGATTGCGTAAGAGTATATCTGAAGGTGGAGAGTTAGATGACGAGAAGATAGTTGGAGCTAGCGTCGACGCAGGAACCGGCACCATTCATTTTTTCATCTCTAAAACCGAGAAGTTAGCAAAGCTAGAGCCTGTTACTTCCGTTGTGTATGAGGAGGATAAGTCTGGAAAGTATCTATGGGAGAATGGTTGCTTGCTTCACTGTGAGCTTCCCATCAAGTTGCCATTCTATTTTCCCGCAAGCTCTCTCTCTGGTAAAGTCTCAGTCTCCTTAATTTTTCTTTTGTGGCTCTATTTATCTCTATTTGTTTTTTCTCAAGTTTAGTGATGTCCTGTTTCCAGAATCGAAGAAGATGTTTTCAGAAGCAATTGATGCAGTTATTACTCAGTTTAAAGAACCATGTGTTGTGTACATAGCCGAGACCTTAAGGAAAGCTTCCGGAGATGTTCCAAAGCCAGTTGTTCTCCGCGGTAAAGATTTTTGTTTTGGTGCTGATGCGTCAAACATTAACCGTCTTCCTGGTTCTGAAGACCATGTATCTGATTTTAAGATGTTATCATGTTCACATTTGTGTCCGAACGGCAAAACTACTTCAGTAGTAAATTCAGCAGAGGTAAGTAAATATAGATTTTTTTTAATCTTGCTGTTCTTGTCGCTACCACCTGGCCTTACCTTTGTTTCTCCTGCCCTGAAATTTCCTCTTCGTAGAATGCAGATAAGATCCAAATCTCTGTTATGCTTAATAGATCTGAAAAATCTCCGACCGTTGGTGCCCCTGTTGCAGAATATTTTCCTGGTAATCACTTGGAATGATTAATGATTTAATCTCAAATTTGCTTGTTCCCTGTTCTCATTTGTTAGGCTGTTCATTTTGCTCACAGCTATGGAAGAAGCAAGGCTCATTGTTGTTGATTTGAACATTGATGTACTTACTTATGCACCTAAGGAGCTTCCAATTATGCACGCGGTCTCGAATTTAGTTATCCCTGCTCTGGTTGATCAGCTATACTCCCTGAAGAAGATTATCTTACCACACCTCTTGATGGAACATCCTCAGGTAGGATATCGTTCCTAAATTTTACATGTATATTTCCAGTTTGTATTATCTCTGCTCATTTCCTAAATTATATATATATATATATATATATATATATTTTTTTTTTTTGCTTCTTACAGTTGCGTATTTATCACTTGAATCCACCTGGAGTGTTACATCCAATCACAACAATATACGAGCTTAACTATGGGGAGACTGAAATGAAGCAAGGTAAGTCGTGAAATTACGTTGAAAAGAGGGCTATGACAGATAAAAAGTCATGCTAACGTTGAAATGATACATATTCCATTCTTTTTAGTACATTTGAATGTATATATCGGAAAGCTTCAGAATCATTATTGATCCTTTAGAACTTTAACTGAAGCTCATTCCTTTGTCGATGATATTATGATGTTTGATATATTTATGTGACGGCTCTTGCCCTTGACTTTCTTTGCAGTCGATGTTAGGAAATCTCTACACATGAGGCTTGGCCTGCCACTTGATCGTCCGCTTCTAAGAACTGCTAATGCCTTGGATTTGTCTGTGACTGATGACTCTAGGAGTAACACAAAGAAAAGAGGTAGATAGATAGATCTGTTTAGTTTCTTCTTAACTCTGTGTGTCTCAGTTTTTTTTTTCTATGGATCTCTCTCTAATTGTTAGTTTACGTGGGGATTATCAGGCTCCTTCTTGCTCAAAGATGTGCATATCGGGATCCCTAGCAGCGGTGGTTAGTATTTTCTATGCTTTGTTTTCTTCGTTCTTCGCTTTATTTATTCGTCCTATTCAGTTTCAAACGTGTGAGTGCAGTATCGGAGGGTGTGGCATCTATTATCCAAGGCTCTTATGAGTATTATCATTATCTTCAGGATAGCTTTGATGACTCGGTATATCATTTCTCATTCTTCCATGGTTTCAAAACACAATGTCGATAGAATAACTTGATATTGATTTGACACAATATCTTGCTGTGCTTCTAACACTCTAATTATTTATTGTTTGTTTAGGGATGGGGTTGTGCTTACCGATCATTGCAAACTATCATCTCTTGGTTCAGACTTCAACACTATACATCCATCTCTGTACCTTCACATAGGTAAGAAACAGTTTTTTTCCTGAATAAAAACTCAGATCTTCTCATTATCTCTTGATGTTCTAAGTACCACATTTTTGAATGTTCAGGGAAATACAGCAGACACTGGTGGAAATAGGTGACAAGGAGCCTTCATTTATAGGATCACGGGAGTGGATTGGTGCCATAGAGCTGAGTTTCGTGTTGGACAAGCTTCTTGGTGTAAGTCCTCTATTCTAAACGTCCTTTGTCTTTCAACACATATGCTAAGAAGGAATGTATTTCAACATCTATTATTGACAAAAAGAAACTCTTGCTCTTCGTTTTTTCTCTATACAGGTAAGTTGCAAAATCATGAACTTCAGATCCGGATCCGAGCTACCTGAGAAATGCCGTGAGTTAGCTCTCCACTTTGAGACCCAAGGGACTCCAATAATGATCGGTAAGTTAAAAGACTGATCACGCTGATGCTCTAACCTTACTCAAGCTCATCCTTAATAGTTGAATAAAGTAATGGTGTGAATAAATAGTAAATAGATAGTCGTTTTTTTTGAACATTCAGATAGTCTGTATTTGAGAGCATAAGTGAAAAGTTAACCATACATATATAGGATCACATTAAATAGGAATCGGATAAGTTCCAAACCAGTGAACTCAACCTTGGCTCTGACATAACAAACTGTGTTTTGTGTATTGCTATGGGAATGTTCGTTCAGGAGGTGGTGTTCTTGCATACACGCTTTTGGGAGTGGATTACGATGAAGGAAGTGGAGATTGTGCCTTCTTGATCTTGGATCCACATTATACAGGTGGTGAAGATCACAAGAAGATAGTGAATGGTGGATGGTGTGGGTGGAAAAAAGCAGTTGATAGCAAAGGGAAGAGCTTTTTCTTGCACAATAAGTTTTACAATCTCCTCCTTCCTCAGCGTCCTAACATGGTTTGATCTTTTCTTCATATTTTCTTACACACCAACAATTACATCTCGTCTTATCACAGTTTTGTTATTTTCTTAGTGTATTCTTGTCCCTAATGTGCCAAAAATAGAACTTTCAGTTGCTTTTTTTTTATAAGTACAATAAAAAAATATATTAAACTAAAACCAAATTGAGATCGATTCATGATGATAATAGTACAAGCAATTTAATCATCCTTGTAAAATATAAACCACAATGACTTCTCTACTCTCATTTATTCAATAGTTGATCATAATTAGTTTGCATTTGTAGCCATTGCAAGCAGAGACACTATCTGTCTCAAGCAGAAGCTTCCCTACTCTCATTACCTCTTACTCTCCAACCAAAAGTGACTTGATGATCTTATCAGTCATACCTTCAACAAGAGGTAACAAATGTCCTGATCCTGAGATTTCATGGTAACGAATCCATGGAAGCTTTGATGCAATATAACTCTGAAGCTTCACTGGCACAAACCTATCCTCATCACCATGCCATAGGTGAACCGAGCCATTCTTGTTCGGGAACGGATCTTTAAGGTCTAAAGGGTCGAACTCCCAGCTTGAAAATCCAACATTCAAATCTTGGTGTAGGCTTTCGTATTCACCTTGTTGTCTTGTGTATGCCTGAAAGAAAAAAAGCAAAGAATCATAACCAAACCGCACAAAAATTTAGTGAAACTAAACATCTATGGATGTGCTTATACCCGATTTGGACTGACGAATCCGAGCTTAGACAAGACCTCCATGTCCTGGCGGGAGAAAATGATGGGGTTGCCAGCGATCACATTGGAGATTGGGAACCATTTCTGAGTGTTCCACCAGTATGTAAGCCAAGGAGCATAATGAGCTACCCGAAGTGACCATTGATCTGCAGGATACATTAGAGAGAAAGCTTCTCTTGTCATATCTCCAGGTAAGTTTCTCCACCAGTAGTTAATCGCTGGTGCTACAAGCGCTGCTCCTGCTAGCCTGTTTACAAAGTCCATAAACTCAGAATCAATTCAAATTTCAAATACATGTCATAAACTGTACTCAGAAGAACCAAGATAGTTTTAGTTAAAAGTACCTGTGAGGAATGTACTTAAGGCATGCCCAAGTGATTTCACCACCCATGGAAAGACCAACGACATAGAAGTTAGGTCCTAGTCCTAACCCATCAGCCAGCTCTTCTACATCCAATGCTATGCTTCTCGGAGTTCGATTCGGGTCATGATCACTCTCTCCATAACCAGGACGGTCGAAAGACACAGTGTATATACTCAACTCCTCCACAAGAGCCTAAAAATATGATGCACAAAGGTACCTTTTGAACTCTTAACTTCAACAAAGAGACAAGGTAGTTTTGTCTCTTTTCCGACAGCTTATGAGATTTTACAAAAAAGGTTTAATATTGGTCAAGTGGGTCATGAGGGATTTTGCCGGAGAGCTTACCGGCGATAAGAAATAAGGGAAAGGCGAGTCAAGCATACTAGAATCAAAGCCGTGAATGTATATGATTTTGAACTTGGCTTCGTCTCTATGAACTCCGTGCTCCTTGTAAGCTAAATATCTTCCGTCTCTCAGTTTGATCCTCGGTGCTGTCACGGCGGCTCCGCCAGGTGAGCCGACGGTTTTTAGCGGTGGTGGTTGGATTGATTGATAAACCCATGCCAAAGCTCCGACGAACAATACAAGGAGGATCGTGTTCAAGTAGTCTGCATAATCGAGGAAGCAAGTCTTTGCATAACATTTCAAGGTTACTAACACAGTTCGGGAATGATAGTGTGTCCTTACAATTTTGTTTCTTGGTTAATAAGTTACTATGGATGGGCAATTGTTGATACAATCAAAACAATACCGACCAGTTAGGCCCGATTAATATTTTTAAATGAAATTGTACTTTTTTAACACATATATATTTACAATGAAAAGTTTTCATAGAGTTTATTTACAATGAAAAGTTTTTAAATGAAATTGTACATATATAATTTAACTAATTAGAACCGGATTAGCCAGATTGATTGGTCGGATTCAATTGTTGAATAAAATATTTTAAACAAACTAGCTTTGCATTCTAAAAACATTTACGATGAAAAGTTTTCATAGAGTTTGTCAACTATAAATAATAAAATATAAAAGGAAAAATATCTCACTTAAGCATTTATGAGATATTTTAATTTAAAATTGGATTTATTTTTAATTTAACTGTTTTTTAAAAAAGTTATAAGTTATATTAAAATAGTTTTTTTTTGTTTAGACCATATCCTCTTTAAGAGAAAACTATTTGGCTGGAAATGCTCTAATATGTCCACCAAATCATCCAGGTGTACAGTTACTTTGGTAATAAATCTATTTTTTGGTCATAATAATAGCAAATAATTTTTTTTTCCTGAAAATATAAAAGAATGGGCATGAATAAAATGTGGGGGAGAAGATGATTATCTCCTTCTTGCTTCTACAGATATATTATCAGCTTTAAAAGAAGATAAGAGTCACAAGTGAGACCGAAGTACCTTTTTTCTTACCAAAAGAGACCGAAGTACATAAACAAGAACCTAGTAAAGATGAAAGAAGGATTTGATTTACCAAAAGAAGATCCTCCTTGAGTGTTTCTTGTGTGAGATCTTGCAGAAGCTGCAGATATATTCTTCCTATCTATTCCTTCTCCAGACATTCTCTCTTCTCTCATGGAAAGCTTTCCCAGGAAAGAGTTAAAAAGAAAATTTATACAGGAAAATAAGTAAGAGAAAGTGTTTGGTGAGGCGACGGTAAGAAGAGCTTCTTGGCTCTTTATGATTTTTTGTCTTTTTATGTAAAAGAATTAATTGTAGCTAAATTTGATTTTAGTTTTAAGTTTTTTTTTGGCAAAAATGGTAATTTACAGAAACGTGGACATTTACGTAACTTTCCAGTTTCCATGACGAGATGTACCAAAAGAAGTAATTACGGATAGGAACTTGGAATACTCGAACAGTAGACATCAAACATGTGATTTGAAAAGTTCAAAAATTTGGTGCTTCCTTCTCCGATTTTTGGTCTATAGTTTCGAAAACAAGTAGGAGCATTTTTTAGAATTTTTTTTTTACTGTAATTTGTTTAAAACAATTTTGTTTTTTGTTTTTTTTTTATCTAACAAAATTCTCTTGTATTGTAAAATTAATTATATGAAAAAACGATTTAGTTATATTTAAGATTATTTCAATCGAACTACTATTTTCTTTTAAAAACATATATTTCATTAATTAAATTGTCAAGGTGAAATACAAAGTATGTACAAGCCATCGAGGTAAAATGGTAATAGAATGCCTGCTTCTTGTAAAAAAAAAGAATGGTAAAAGTTGAATAAAACAATAACCTTTTTCAAACATAACTCAAAATTTGGGGTTAATACAAAAGTAATCTTAATTTTTGTTGTTCTATTTATTCCAAAAATTCAATTTATTGTGAAAATATCATTATTATTTTGATCAAAAATAATTATTTTATTCAATCATACAAAATTTATATGTTATATTAAATATTAAATAATTGATTCTGAGTTATAAAATAAAATTATCAAAAATTTTAAAATAAGATATTCTTATATATTGTGTTGCTATCTGAAACAATATTTTTATTATAAAAGTTAAAAGTTAAGATACAAAACAAATTATAATTAAATATTAGTCAATAAAAACACTTATATAAAGATATTTTTAAACTATTTAACACAATAATAAACATATATTTTGATAAAAAAAATATTTGACATATACAAATATTTTGATGTTTGATTTAACCATCTGAAAACATAAATAATAACTTATTATGCTGAATTTAAATTAATAAGACATAAAATTATAAGTACCGATAAGAAAATTATGTCCAGATATGTGCAAAACACCTAGTTCTATTAAATTAGGAACATGACCTAATAATATAGGTTTAGTCCAACTAATTATTTTATAAATGCATCTAAATAATCATAACCACCTTCTAAATACTGATACATGCTATGTCTAATTATTTATTTATTATATTAATAATAACTAACTTCCTGTGTTCGCTACAATAAAAAAACTTTCTGCATTTAATTTATAAACCCTCTTCTTATTTTCTATATTCTAGAAACTCATAACTCTCATTTTACTCACTAGAATTCACGAATATATTATATATATATATGAGTGAAAAATTAAGTATAAACTAGAATTCACGAAATAATGTAGAATAATGGTAGTTAATTTAATATTTGTTAATAATTATTATCCACATTAATAATTTTATGTTAAACGGTAGCTAATCTAATAATAATAAGATATAAATAGTACTTTTAAGATTAACCATTTCAAGACTCATTAATTAATCATTAATAATTATTATTTATATTAATTTAATATTTATTAAATTAAACCACCAAAATAAATTCAAGATGAAATAACAAATGATTAAATCAACAAATCATAATGTGGGTCTAAATTATCTCAAATCCTTAAAAATAGTTCCATTAAAAATAAAATTAAATCATATAAACTAAATTTAATAAAATTATAGAAACAAGTTTAAAACACACAAAAATGAATTTTATCGATACATAGCTGGTTAAAAATATAAAATATTTTATTTAAATTAAAATATATAAAAAAAATCAGTGTAAAATAAGTTTAACAACAAGTTAAATAAACAAAATCATAATGGGTCAGAATTATTTGGAGTCTTCAAAAATGTATTCATATTTAAAAAAAAAAAAATAAGTCATATAAATAAATTTGAGATAAATTTCTAATATATATATATATATATATATATATAATTCATTAAAGATCATAATTTCATACGTAAAATATTTTTTTCAACAAAAAATATTAACCCCGAGTTTTTTAAGCCTAGATCAAAAATATATCCGTCCTTGAATGACGGATCGTAATCTAGTTAAAAGATTAAAAACAATACGGACCTAACTATTAGGTCCGATTAATATTTTGAATGATATATGTAATTTTTTTCAACAAAACACAAAGTGAATACAATAACTAATTAGAACCAGCTTAACTGGATTGGTTGGGCCGGTTCAAATTGAATAAAATATTCTAACCAAACTAGCTTTCCATTCTAAAGACATTTACAATGAAAAGTTTTCATAGAATTTGTCAATTAAAAATAAATATATATATATATATAAGTTAAAAAAATATTGCACCTCGAGCATGATTAACCCCTTATTTTAGTTGGGGTTCTTAACTCATGATTTGACTTCTTTTTACACTTTTCTAAGAGACAGCTCTTAGAACATGATTAATGGGGGGGGGGGGTTCTTAGGGTGAGGTTCTTAACATAATATAAGAAACCGGATATTTAAAACCGGTTCTTAGCTTTTTAGCTTAAAAGTTAAGAGGCGGTTTCTTATATTCTGTTAATAACTACATCCTAAGAACACCTCCATTAATCATGCTCTTAGGACATCATTATTGGTAGGACAATTTGTAAGTCCTTAACATATTTTATTATTACTTTTGTGTTAAGAGACAAAGCTAAAGACAATCCAAAAATTGTAGATTATTGGTAGGATTTTTCTTGTCTCTTAATAAATTAATTGTTTATTTTAATAATATTAAATTTCTATGTTTTATATTAAAATTTAGTTAGTTTTTCTTATTTGTCATATTTTTATTAGGTTTTAGATTTTTAGCTAGGTTATTGATTTATTATTAATTTCTAACTTATTCGCTAATTTTTAATTAAAACAATACCCTTGATGAATTTTATATATAATTAAAACAAATTTTATTCAATCATACAAAATTTATATGTTATATTAAATATTAAATAATTGATTAAGTTATAAAATAAAATTATCAAAAATTTTAAAATAAGATATTCTTATATATTGTGTTGCTATCTGAAACAATATTTTTATTATAAAAGTTAAAAGTTAAGATACAAAACAAATTATAATTAAATATTAGTCAATAAAAAACACTTATATAAAGATATTTTTTAAACTATTTAACACAATAATAAACATATATTTTGATAAAAAAAATATTTGACATATACAAATATTTTGATGTTTGATTTAACCATCTGAAAACATAAATAATAACTTATTATGCTGAATTTAAATTAATAAGACATAAAATTATAAGTACCGATAAGAAAATTATGTCATATGCAAAAACACCTAGTTCTATTAAATTAGGAACATGACCTAATAATATAGGTTTAGTCCAACTAATTATTTTATAAATGCATCTAAATAATCATAACCACCTTCTAAATACTGATACATGCTATGTCTAATTATTTATTTATTATATTAATAATAACTAACTTCCTGTGTTCGCTACAATAAAAAAACTTTCTGCATTTAATTTATAAACCCTCTTCTTATTTTCTATATTCTAGAAACTCATAACTCTCATTTTACTCACTAGAATTCACGAAATAATGTAGAATAATGGTAGTTAATTTAATATTTGTTAATAATTATTATCCACATTAATAATTTTATGTTAAACGGTAGCTAATCTAATAATAATAAGATATAAATAGTACTTTTAAGATTAACCATTTCAAGACTCATTAATTAATCATTAATAATTATTATCCACATTAATAATTTTATGTTAAACGGTAGCTAATCTAATAATAATAAGATATAAATAGTACTTTTAAGATTAACCATTTCAAGACTCATTAATTAATCATTAATAATTATTATCCACATTAATAATTTTATGTTAAACGGTAGCTAATCTAATAATAATAAGATATAAATAGTACTTTTAAGATTAACCATTTCAAGACTCATTAATTAATCATTAATAATTATTATCCACATTAATAATTTTATGTTAAACGGTAGCTAATCTAATAATAATAAGATATAAATAGTACTTTTAAGATTAACCATTTCAAGACTCATTAATTAATCATTAATAATTATTATTTATATTAATTTAATATTTGTTAATAATTATTATTTATATTAATTTAATATTTGTTAATAATTATTATTTATATTAATTTAATATTTGTTAATAATTATTATCCACATTAATAATTTTATGTTAAACGGTAGCTAATCTAATAATAATAAGATATAAATAGTACTTTTAAGATTAACCATTTCAAGACTCATTAATTAATCATTAATAATTATTATTTATATTAATTTAATATTTGTTAATAATTATTATTTATATTAATTTAATATTTGTTAATAATTATTATCCACATTAATAATTTTATGTTAAACGGTAGCTAATCTAATAATAATAAGATATAAATAGTACTTTTAAGATTAACCATTTCAAGACTCATTAATTAATCATTAATAATTATTATTTATATTAATTTAATATTTATTAAATTAAACCACCAAAATAAATTCAAGATGAAATAACAAATGATTAAATCAACAAATCATAATGTGGGTCTAAATTATCTCAAATCCTTAAAAATAGTTCCATTAAAAATAAAAATTAAATCATATAAACTAAATTTAATAAAATTATAGAAACAAGTTTAAAACACACAAAAATGAATTTTATCGATACATAGCTGGTTAAAAATATAAAATATTTTATTTAAATTAAAATATATAAAAAAATCAGTGTAAAATAAGTTTAACAACAAGTTAAATAAACAAAATCATAATGGGTCAGAATTATTTGGAGTCTTCAAAATGTATTCATATTTAAAAAAAAAATAAGTCATATAAATAAATTTGAGATAAATTTCTAATATATATATATATGAGTGAAAAATTAAGTATAAACTAGAATTCACGAATATATTATATATATATATATATGAGTGAAAAATTAAGTATAAACTAGAATTCACGAAATAATGTAGAATAATGGTAGTTAATTTAATATTTGTTAATAATTATTATTTATATTAATTTAATATTTGTTAATAATTATTATTTATATTAATTTAATATTTGTTAATAATTATTATTTATATTAATTTAATATTTGTTAATAATTATTATTTATATTAATTTAATATTTGTTAATAATTATTATCCACATTAATAATTTTATGTTAAACGGTAGCTAATCTAATAATAATAAGATATAAATAGTACTTTTAAGATTAACCATTTCAAGACTCATTAATTAATCATTAATAATTATTATCCACATTAATAATTTTATGTTAAACGGTAGCTAATCTAATAATAATAAGATATAAATAGTACTTTTAAGATTAACCATTTCAAGACTCATTAATTAATCATTAATAATTATTATTTATATTAATTTAATATTTGTTAATAATTATTATTTATATTAATTTAATATTTGTTAATAATTATTATTTATATTAATTTAATATTTGTTAATAATTATTATTTATATTAATTTAATATTTGTTAATAATTATTATTTATATTAATTTAATATTTATTAAATTAAACCACCAAAATAAATTCAAGATGAAATAACAAATGATTAAATCAACAAATCATAATGTGGGTCTAAATTATCTCAAATCCTTAAAAATAGTTCCATTAAAAATAAAAATTAAATCATATAAACTAAATTTAATAAAATTATAGAAACAAGTTTAAAACACACAAAAATGAATTTTATCGATACATAGCTGGTTAAAAATATAAAATATTTTTTCAACAAAACACAAAGTGAATACAATAACTAATTAGAACCAGCTTAACTGGATTGGTTGGGCGGTTCAAATTGAATAAAATATTCTAACCAAACTAGCTTTCCATTCTAAAGACATTTACAATGAAAAGTTTTCATAGAATTTGTCAATTAAAAATAAATATATATATATATATAAGTTAAAAAATATTGCACCTCGAGCATGATTAACCCCTTATTTTAGTTGGGGTTCTTAACTCATGATTTGACTTCTTTTTTACTTTTCTATTAAAGCATTTCTTAGAACATGATTAATGGGGGTTCTTAGGGTGAGGTTCTTAACATAATATAAGAAACCAGATATTTAAAACCGGTTCTTAGCTTTAAAAAGTTAAGAGGCGGTTTATATTCTTAATAACTACATCCTAAGAACACCTCCATTAATCATGCTCTTAGACATCATTATTGGTAGGACAATTTGTAAGTCCTTAACATATTTTATTATTACTTTTGTGTTAAGAGACAAAGCTAAAGACAATCCAAAAATTGTAGATTATTGGTAGGATTTTTCTTGTCTCTTAATAAATTAATTGTTTATTTTAATAACTAATGACATATAAAAGTGAAGTTATAAATAAAACATATAAAAGAGAAGTTTAACATTAAAATTGAAAACTTAAGAAAATTACAAAGTTCTAAAAAAAAAAAAACATTACAAACATCATAATAAATAAAAGCAAACTAACATGTTATTCAATTCATAGAAACTTATAAATTATATGTTATTTGGAAGATGTCCAAATTTAGCCTATAAATTTTCAATCAAATCATTTTTTAATTGTTGATGGTCTTGTCTATTCCGAACGCTCGTTCAACGATCAAATGTATTGCCGAGATTTGAAGGCATATTGACGGAAAATGTATCCACCTCTTCTCTTTCTTGAAATTCATCAACGTCACACTGAGTGAATGATGATCGTTCATCTTCGACAATCATATTATGAAGTATGATACATGCTCTCATAATATTTGCTATTTTGTCTTTATCCCATAAATTAGATGGATTTTTGACAACGGCAAATCTAGCTTCATGATACTCAAATTTCAACATCTTTTCTTGTTCCGTGTTCTGGGCAAATAATGAATTCCTCCGACCTTGTGGTAATCAGATAGATTGAATAAAAGTCGCCCATTTAGGAAAAATACCATCCGTTAAATAATATGTTAAATGGTACAGATTACCATTAACAGAGAAGCTTACTTGTGGCGCTATGCCGTTAATAATGTCATCAAAAACATGTGATCGATCAAGAATATTGAGATCGTTCATAGTACCTGGAGCTCCAAAAAACGTGTGCCATATCCAGAGGTCATATGAAGCTACCACCTCCAACACAATTGTTGGTTTTCCAGTGCCTCGTGAATACATTCTTTTCCAAGAGGTGGGGCAATTCTTCCACTCCCAATGCATACGATCGATGCTTCTAACCATCCACTAAAGCGTTCTCCAACATATAGTAGTCTTTGCGATCCTCGAGTGTGTGTGGCGTCTTAGGTATTCATCGCCAAACAAGTGGATTATTCGGCGGAGAGAGATCGGCGGAGAGATCGTGAGATTATTTGTCGAGAGAGAAGGGAGAGGATGAAAATGATTTCAAACGATAAACTCCCTTTCCCAAACTCCTTTTCCTTTGTCCCTCAGGATGACACGTGCCCTAAGGACGTGATTCCAAACTTTTAATTAACATGTTTTCTTTATTTTTATGGAATGCGATTTAAATTTAATGTTTTAACACTTAAGGACGCCATTAAGGACACCGATAATGATGTCTTTATATCTTATTTAAAAGATGGTTAGTTTTCTTGGTTAAAAGTAGAAGCAGATAATAGCCGTATGAATTCAGGTTAAAGTAAGGTTAATAATGTTCTAAGCATTATATTTTAATTTAAAATAGGATTTATTTTTATTTTTAATTTTTAAATCATAAATTATATTAAAATAGTATTTTTTTTTGTTTAGATATCCTCTTTAAGAGAAAACTATTTGGCTGGAAATGCTCTAATGTCCGCTCAATCATCCAGGTGTACAGTTACTTTACTTACTTTGGTAATAATCTATATTTTTTGTTATTTGCAATAATTGCAAACAATTTTTTTCCCTGAAAATATAAAAGAATGGGCATGAAAAGAATGTGGGGGAGAAGATGATTATCTCCTTGCTTCCACAGATATAATTTTTTTTTGGGTCAAAACTTCCACAGAATATAAATTTAAATAAGTCAGATATAAATTTAAGATGATTATCTCCTATAAACTTCCACAGAATAACAAAATTTTCTCTGTATTATCTATTTTTTGAGACCGAAGTACCTTTTTTCTTTCTTTTTTTTATCAAAAGAGACCGAAGTACAAAAACAAGAAATAGTAAAGATGAAAGAAGGATTTGATTACCAAAAGAAGATACTCCTTGAGTGTTTCTTGTGTGAGATTGTGCAGAAGGTGCACGCATATTCGTCCTATCTGTTCCTTCGCTAGACATTCTCTCTTTTCTCTTGGAAAACTTTTCCAGGAAAATAAGTAAGAGAAAGAGTGTTTGGTGGGCGACAACTTAAGAAGAGTTTCTTGGCTCTTTATGACTTTTTGTCTTTTTATGTAAATGAATTTATTGTAGCTAAATTGGATTTTAGTTTTTCGTTTTTTTTTCTGGCAAAAATGGTAAATTTGCAGAAACGTGGACATTTATGTAACTTTCCAGTTTCCATGACGAGATGTACTAAAATAAGTAATTACGATAGGAACTTGGAATCCTCGAACAGTAGACACCAGACGTGTGATTTGAAAATTTCAAAATTTTGGTGCTTCCTTCTCAGATTTTTGGTCCATAGTTTCAAAAACTAGTACGAACATTTTTTTTAATATTTATTACTGCAATTCTTATAAAACAAATTTGTTTTTCTTAATTCTTTTTAAATCCAATAGCACTACTCATTTTTTTCAAGAAAAAATCTATTCAACATTCTCCAAGAAAGTTTCATCCGCTCGAATCATCTATATACCACGACAGAGAATCTAAGGGTGGACGGTTTAGCACATATTTGAGAAAACAAGCTGTTTTTACATGAAGTTATCGAGTGTGGTTTTATAGAGTCAATTTGAATCATTTAAGTTAATGACAAAAAACAATATAGTGGCCAATTTAGTTTTATTCTTCAATAATAGAAGCATATGCCTACTTTGTTTGCAAAAGATAATCAAACTTATTTTTATATAGACCATATTCATATATTATTCATTAATGTAATTGTTTTTGTTTCTTGTATTTCGTGCAATTTCAAAAGTGCAATAGATATTGTACCAATTTATGTCATTAACCTAAATGACACACGAATGAATGATAAAAATACTTCATGTGAATATATTTATTTCCATTACTATTAAATGTAGTTGTAGGTCTATGTGTTAATTATATAACATGATGTATGATAGATGAAGAATTACAAATAAAAATTTAACATTGAAAAATCCATTGTAAATAATTAAAGAGCATTGTAGTAGAAAAGTCTAAATCACCAATAGACAACACAAGGAACCTCAAAACATAGATAATAAAGACAAAATTCAAGTTTAAAAGGACAAAACAAACACATTGTAATTTCTGGTTTAATAATTTAAATGAAGCTGGCTTTATAAATTACACTTAATATATGTTATTCAGTAAAATATTTAATTCATACAAATAATTTGATTAACATATATGTATGACCAAAATCTAAAATACAAGTATAGTCTTAAGGTAATTAATATCAAAATTAATATTAAATTGAACAGAATTTGTCATAAATATCATATAATGTAAGATTTTAGTTAGTGTTCATGTTTTAATAAGAGAAATATTACTAATATAATCATAATAAATTAAACTACTTCATGCAAACTATAAAATTATTGTGTTTGAAAATATTATATTAAACTATTAGCAATATGGTAAATGTTAAAATTATATACCACTAATCATGTAAATCAAATATTTATATTTATAAAATTAAAATAATCATCCGCACAGTTGTGCGAATCAAGATTTAGTATATTATTAATTAAATTGTGAAGGTGAAATACAAAGTGTGTAGTGTGTACAAGCCATCGGGTAAAATAATAAAAGTTTGAACAAAACAAATCGGATATATAAACCATTTTCTTAAAACAAATATGATACTTGATAATATATGTTCTCGGCTCACTTGATCCAACTCAACACTGTGGAACCTCTGAGATCCACCATCGTTTATCATAAAAAGGCTTTTCCAGTTTCAGTATTTTATTCTTTAGGTGATCAACTAGGGGTATTCAGTAGCTGCGGGTTGAATGTTTGATTCAGTTTTAAAATCTTGTGTTATGGTATTTAGTTGTTAGGAGTGTATGTAGTTCAGTGTAGTTGAAAGGTTTTGCATGTTTAAAAAGTGTTTAAATTGGTATGGTCTTTACGGGGAGTTAGTGTTTTGAAAGTGTTTATATTTTGGGGTCGATAAATGAGGGCATGGTTTGTATCTTAGAGTAATATATGTTGTTGTATTGTTGTGGATTTATTTATATTGAATTTCGTTTTACTAAGTTATGGTGGAGGGTTAAGCTCGCGCCGTTTTGCATGAACTCAATAAATCCTGTGACGATCATAATTTAGATATTTTAACTCGGCTGGGCACTCATTCAATGTAAACGACTGTGTTTTAACATTAGAAGACAGAACCCGTAGATATTCTATATTGTTAATTAAACGACTTGTTTTAACATAATAAGACAGAAACCAAACTATATTTATGTATGGCATCTTACGTAAGTAGAATTGTGATGATCTCAGACGGTATATTTCTTTTGGTGTTTATTAATTAATTATTCAGGGGTATCATGTTCCACGAACATACTCATAACTGTGTTTACCTATGATTCCATTAATTATATTCTACTTGAAGCAGAACATTTCTGACTGAGTTGGAAGGCAGTAACTGGATATGCAGCATCTGATATAGACTTGTGAGGATGATCAGAGCTTGGTAACATGAATTCATCTCCTATTATAACCTGCTCGCCGTCCTCATGACTTCTTCTTTCTGTGTTCACGGTGGGTGTAGTTCCATTACCAACTTTTAAAATCCATTCCGCGAAGTCCTTGTCAGCTTGTCTCGGTCTCATGGTGATGGTTAAAGTATAAACCCCAGGAAATGGCCAGAGGTATGACTTGCTGATCGAGGCTTTAGGTGTTTTTTTGATTGGACCGATTAACGTAGACATGAGTTCGCACTTTCGATATCGGTGGGTTTTGGTTGCTTTTAGTAAAAAAGTTTGGAAAACCCTTAATTTTTTTTTTAATCGAATAAGACATTATTTGTATAGCTGAGTCATAGTACATAATCATGTTTATTGGTTATGTTCTTATTATATGTTATATTAATATTAAATAATTGATTCTGAGTTATAAAATAAAATTATCAAAAATTTTAAAATAAGATATTCTTATATATTGTGTTGCTATCCAAACAATATTTTTATTATAAAAGTTAAAAGTTAAGATACAAAACAAATTATAATTAAATATTAGTCAATAAAAACACTTATATAAAGATATTTTTAAACTATTTAACACAATAATAAACATATATTTTGATAAAAAAAATATTTGACATATACAAATATTTTGATGTTTGATTTAACCATCTGAAAACATAAATAATAACTTATTATGCTGAATTTAAATTAATAAGACATAAAATTATAAGTACCGGAAATTATGTCCCATATGCAAAACACCTAGTTCTATTAAATTAGGAACATGACCTAATAATATAGGTTTAGTCCAACTAATTATTTTATAAATGCATCTAAATAATCATAACCACCTTCTAAATACTGATACATGCTATGTCTAATTATTTATTTATTATATTAATAATAACTAACTTCCTGTGTTCGCAATAAAAAAAAAACTTTCTGCATTTAATTTATAAACCTCTTCTTATTTTCTATATTCTAGAAACTCATAACTCTCATTTTACTCACTAGAATTCACGAATATATTATATATATATATATATATATATATATATATATATATATATATATATATATATATATATATATATATATATATATATATATATATATATATATATATATATATATATATATATATATATATATATATATATATATATATATATATATATATATATATATATATATATATATATATATATATATATATATATATATATATATATATATATATATATATATATATATATATATATATATATATATATATATATATATATATATATATATATATATATATATATATATATATATATATATATATATATATATATATATATATATATATATATATATATATATATATATATATATATATATATATATATATATATATATATATATATATATATATATATATATATATATATATATATATATATATATATATATATATATATATATATATATATATATATATATATATATATATATATATATATATATATATATATATATATATATATATATATATATATATATATATATATATATATATATATATATATATATATATATATATATATATATATATATATATATATATATATATATATATATATATATATATATATATATATATATATATATATATATATATATATATATATATATATATATATATATATATATATATATATATATATATATATATATATATATATATATATATATATATATATATATATATATATATATATATATATATATATATATATATATATATATATATATATATATATATATATATATATATATATATATATATATATATATATATATATATATATATATATATATATATATATATATATATATATATATATATATATATATATATATATATATATATATATATATATATATATATATATATATATATATATATATATATATATATATATATATATATATATATATATATATATATATATATATATATATATATATATATATATATATATATATATATATATATATATATATATATATATATATATATATATATATATATATATATATATATATATATATATATATATATATATATATATATATATATATATATATATATATATATATATATATATATATATATATATATATATATATATATATATATATATATATATATATATATATATATATATATATATATATATATATATATATATATATATATATATATATATATATATATATATATATATATATATATATATATATATATATATATATATATATATATATATATATATATATATATATATATATATATATATATATATATATATATATATATATATATATATATATATATATATATATATATATATATATATATATATATATATATATATATATATATATATATATATATATATATATATATATATATATATATATATATATATATATATATATATATATATATATATATATATATATATATATATATATATATATATATATATATATATATATATATATATATATATATATATATATATATATATATATATATATATATATATATATATATATATATATATATATATATATATATATATATATATATATATATATATATATATATATATATATATATATATATATATATATATATATATATATATATATATATATATATATATATATATATATATATATATATATATATATATATATATATATATATATATATATATATATATATATATATATATATATATATATATATATATATATATATATATATATATATATATATATATATATATATATATATATATATATATATATATATATATATATATATATATATATATATATATATATATATATATATATATATATATATATATATATATATATATATATATATATATATATATATATATATATATATATATATATATATATATATATATATATATATATATATATATATATATATATATATATATATATATATATATATATATATATATATATATATATATATATATATATATATATATATATATATATATATATATATATATATATATATATATATATATATATATATATATATATATATATATATATATATATATATATATATATATATATATATATATATATATATATATATATATATATATATATATATATATATATATATATATATATATATATATATATATATATATATATATATATATATATATATATATATATATATATATATATATATATATATATATATATATATATATATATATATATATATATATATATATATATATATATATATATATATATATATATATATATATATATATATATATATATATATATATATATATATATATATATATATATATATATATATATATATATATATATATATATATATATATATATATATATATATATATATATATATATATATATATATATATATATATATATATATATATATATATATATATATATATATATATATATATATATATATATATATATATATATATATATATATATATATATATATATATATATATATATATATATATATATATATATATATATATATATATATATATATATATATATATATATATATATATATATATATATATATATATATATATATATATATATATATATATATATATATATATATATATATATATATATATATATATATATATATATATATATATATATATATATATATATATATATATATATATATATATATATATATATATATATATATATATATATATATATATATATATATATATATATATATATATATATATATATATATATATATATATATATATATATATATATATATATATATATATATATATATATATATATATATATATATATATATATATATATATATATATATATATATATATATATATATATATATATATATATATATATATATATATATATATATATATATATATATATATATATATATATATATATATATATATATATATATATATATATATATATATATATATATATATATATATATATATATATATATATATATATATATATATATATATATATATATATATATATATATATATATATATATATATATATATATATATATATATATATATATATATATATATATATATATATATATATATATATATATATATATATATATATATATATATATATATATATATATATATATATATATATATATATATATATATATATATATATATATATATATATATATATATATATATATATATATATATATATATATATATATATATATATATATATATATATATATATATATATATATATATATATATATATATATATATATATATATATATATATATATATATATATATATATATATATATATATATATATATATATATATATATATATATATATATATATATATATATATATATATATATATATATATATATATATATATATATATATATATATATATATATATATATATATATATATATATATATATATATATATATATATATATATATATATATATATATATATATATATATATATATATATATATATATATATATATATATATATATATATATATATATATATATATATATATATATATATATATATATATATATATATATATATATATATATATATATATATATATATATATATATATATATATATATATATATATATATATATATATATATATATATATATATATATATATATATATATATATATATATATATATATATATATATATATATATATATATATATATATATATATATATATATATATATATATATATATATATATATATATATATATATATATATATATATATATATATATATATATATATATATATATATATATATATATATATATATATATATATATATATATATATAAAAGAGAAGTTTAACATTAAAATTGAAAACTTAAGAAAATTACAAAGTTCTAAAAAAAAACATTACAAACATCATAATAAATAAAAGCAAACTAACATGTTATTCAATTCATAAACTTATAAATTATATGTTATTTGGAAGATGTCCAAATTTAGCCTATAAATTTTCAATCAAATCATTTTTAATTGTTGATGGTCTTGTCTATTCAACGCCTGCTCAACGATCAAATGTATTGCCGAGATTTGAAGGCATATTGACGAAAATGTATCCACCTCTTCTCTTGAAATTCATCAACGCCACACCGAGTGAATGATGATCGCTCATCTTCGACAATCATATTATGAAGTATGATACGCTCTCATAATATTTGCTATTTTGTCTTTATCCCATAAATTAGATGGATTTTGACAACGGCAAATCTAGCATAGATCTAAAAGCACGCCAACATCTTTTCGCACGTGTTCTTGGGTTTTGGCAAATAATGAATTCCTCCTCGACCTTGTGGTAATCGGATAGATTGAATAAAAGTCGCCCATTTAGGAAAAATACCATCCGCTAAATAATATGTTAAATGGTACGATTACCATTAACGAGAAGCTTACTTGTGCGCTATGCCGTTAATAATGTCATCAAAACATGTGATCGATCAAGAATATTGAGATCGCTCATAGCACTGAGCTCCAAAAACGCGTGCCATATCCGAGGTCATATGAAGCTACCACCTCCAACACAATTGTTGGTTTTCCAGCCTCGTGAATACATTCTTTTCCAAGAGGCAATTCTTCCACTCCCATGCATATGCTTCTAACCATCCTCGAAATCGCGTTGTTCTCCAACATATAGTAGTCTTTGCGATCCTCAGTGTGTGACGCCTTAGGTATTCATCGCCAAACAAGTGGATTATTCTCGGGAGAGATCGATGGAGAGATTCGTGAGATTCGCTGTCGAGAGAGAGGAGAGGATGAAAATGATGATGGGGAGGATGATGCTAATTTGTCTGATGCTGCTGAAGTGGGTGATGTATGTAAAGATTACAGTGAATATAGAAAAGCTAAAGATGAAGATGAAGAAAAAGAAGTAGTTGATATGTGTTTTGAGGTTTTCAAAGCAAGGAGGAGGATACTTATCAGGATGTTGTTCTTCAGAGTAGGTTCAATATGGGTAGTGTGGATAGAAGGAAGTATCTCTCTTGGACTTCCTTTTGGGCTCTTAATGACAAGAACTATACTTATTCCTGGATTTTCATAAAACTGTTGAAACTGAGACCTAAAGCATTAAAATTCATTTCTATTAAAATCATTTTAGGAGACTCTTCCTTTTCTGGTAGGATCATAGACCCCTTTTGGTTGTCTTCATCATTATCTTTGACATGATGAACCTTCTCGTTTGGGGATTCCCCTTTTGGAACAGTTTCTGAAGTAAGGTCTTCGTCAGGATGGGCTCTTTCTCCAGCTCGACCGGAGCGTCATCTCCTTTTACAAACTCATATGACTTCGTGGAACTGTTTACTATTTCTATAGTGATGGTATTGCTCAAAAATCATTTACAACCAGATTTGAAACGGTATCATAAACAAGAAGGCACCTTGTCCTTTGGTTCCTCTTGTTTGGCAAAGGGTTACAATCCTCGCCATGCCACAACAACTTGGCTGTTATTTTTCAACTGAAATCCAACACTGGACGGACTAATTTCTTAGGGTATTGACATAAAAAAAGAATCTTATATGGCTTCAGGTTTGAATCAAGAAACTATATGTTTTTGAATGTCACTACTCTCTTAAATCTGTTCCATGGTTTTTCCAAGCTTCATATCCTATCTCCTCCTCGATCTTGGGCTGCAATCTTACAATGGCTTCATACGGCTTTTCACTCTCGAATTGGTAAGTTAGCACTTCTTCAAACATGGCAAAAAACAATGCATGATATCTAGCGAAAACGAAACCTTTAGTTTCATAATGGCCTAACAAATCGTCCTTTGCGTTTGGTTCGAGGTCTGATCTCAACGCTTAAAATGAAATACCTGGCAATGCGAAACTTCGGTTTCATTATAGGTATAGAGCTCCTACAAATTTGGTCAGGAGATTAATATTATATTACGAAATATGTCATTTTTATTATATTTTTCTCTTTGTTTGAGGTGACTTCTCCCTTTTTATTCATTTTAGGTTTTCTAATTGCTTGCTACTTCTTATTTTGTACCTGATTAATGAAAACTTTTACCAGAAAAAATATTTTACAGTTTAAAAAATAAATAAACTATTATTTTATGAACTAAATATTTTAACTAGTAAGAATATTTCAAATGAAATATTTTGCGATAAATTTTGAAATAGATTTTTGATATTTAAAAGATTTTTTATTTAATAAAATAATTATTTACTGAAATATTTAATGAAATATTCTAAGATTATTCCAGCGGACATACTTTTATGTTCTCCCCGACCTTTCACATTTATAAAAGTGCTTATTCATTTTATACAAATCACTGATGAAAAGAGGAATATATTAATATTCTTTTTTAAAAATACCATTTATGAGAAATACTTTTTACTTTTCATTCTTCTTATATTTTTTCATTCTTTTTATTGTAGAGTGAAATAAAATAAATTTATTCATCATTAAATTTGATAAAGAATAATCATGCATCATAGTTTCAAAAGAAATGGAATTATCATTCCTACAATTTTATTTATATTTATTTGTTTCTATTTGTTTTATTCCCTGTATTTTTGGCAAAACTAAATTTGTATTAATCAGACCACCTCGAATTTTAGTAATAAAATAAATTTATTCATCATTAAATTTGATAAAGAATAATCATGCATCATAGTTTCAAAAGAAATGGAATTATCATTCCTACAATTTTATTTATATTTATTTGTTTCTATTTGTTTTATTCCCTGTATTTTTGGCAAAACTAAATTTGTATTAATCAGACCACCTCGAATTTTAGTAATAAAATAAATTTATTCATCATTAAATTTGATAAAGAATAATCATGCATCATAGTTTCAAAAGAAATGGAATTATCATTCCTACAATTTTATTTATATTTATTTGTTTCTATTTGTTTTATTCCCTGTATTTTTGGCAAAACTAAATTTGTATTAATCAGACCACCTCGAATTTTAGTAATAAAATAAATTTATTCATCATTAAATTTGATAAAGAATAATCATGCATCATAGTTTCAAAAGAAATGGAATTATCATTCCTACAATTTTATTTATATTTATTTGTTTCTATTTGTTTTATTCCCTGTATTTTTGGCAAAACTAAATTTGTATTAATCAGACCACCTCGAATTTTAGTAATAAAATAAATTTATTCATCATTAAATTTGATAAAGAATAATCATGCATCATAGTTTCAAAAGAAATGGAATTATCATTCCTACAATTTTATTTATATTTATTTGTTTCTATTTGTTTTATTCCCTGTATTTTTTGGCAAAACTAAATTTGTATTAATCAGACCACCTCGAATTTTAGTAATAAAATAGCCGTTTGTTACATAAAAAATGCAAAATTAAATTTGTACGAGCACCAAAAGCAATCCGACCCGGTTTTGAGTAGAAGCGTACCCTAATCCAAACCGGACCGGGTGGTTATTTCTTGTGGTCGTTAGCGCAAGACCGGATAAGCTGAAGAAATCCCCGACCGTTATTTTATTTAGCGAAACGGATAGAGAGAAAGAGAGAGAATCAAAACAAACAATGGCGACTGTGAAATTCTCTCTTTCTTTAGTTTCACCATCATCGCCACCTTCAATTCAGTCAAAGCTATCGGCGGCGTCTTTCATCCCCAATGCGGAAAAGGCTTCGAAGTCGCGGTTCATGGGTAAGTGCTTGAGATCAAACCCGGTGATAACACACATAGGAGGATCTCGCTCCGGAGGAATCACATGCTCTGCTTCGTCTTCTTCTCCGGCGACTCTTCCCTCAGCTCTTCTCTTCGATTGCGATGGTGTGCTTGTTGATACGGAGAAGGACGGTCACAGGATCTCCTTCAACGACACTTTCAAAGAGGTCAACTCTTTTTTCTCCCAACGACAATTGTCGATGATTCAAAACTGCAACTTGAGTTTGGTGATCTCGCAGAGATCTGGGTGTTACATGGGATGTCGAATTGTACGGCGAGCTACTGAAAATCGGTGGCGGGAAGAGAGGTATTACCAGAACTGTTTCAGTTTCGTCTTGTCTGAATGAAAATGTCTTTTTTTTTTCTTTTTTTCATTGAGATGTGATGGCTTTGTTTTTGTTTTTGGGTAGAATGACGGCGTATTTTAACAAGGTAGGTTGGCCAGAGAAAGCTCAAAGGATGAGGCAGAGAGGAAAGCGTTCATAGCTGGGCTTCACAAGCAGAAGACTGAGCTTTTATGGTTCTCATCGAGAAAAGCTGCTTCCTCTTCGACCCGGTGTTGCCAAGTTAGCCATCACTTCTTTTATATTTTCTTGATGCTATCTCCTTGCTTTTGATTATATATTTTTATGTTAATAGAGTTCTATTGAAACATCAGCTGTTGTATGATCTACTAGTAGGTTTCGACTATTTCTTGGTTTATCTAGGCCTATTCATGTTGGAACTTTGCAGGTTGGTTGATCAAGCTTTGACGAATGGAGTAAAAGTTGCCGTGTGCAGCACTTCAAATGAGAAGGCGGTATGATCACTCAGGTTCTACTACTTCAGTTTCCGTGGCCATATTAGTCTTCCAACATATAAATGGATACGCAGCTGTGTTATTCCACAAGAATGTTCTCAGATATGCCTCTAGCTTTGATGAAGTGTATAGATAAATCACGGAAATGTAGATCAACTTTTTCTCATTGTGTCCTGATCTCAGGTCTCTGCTATAGTTTCATGCTTGCTTGGACCAGAACGAGCAGATAATATCAAGATATTCGCTGGAGACGTTGTCCCCAAGAAAAAGCCTGATCCGGTGATTTACTCGCTTCCCATCTTAACGTTCCTCAACACACCTTTTCATTACAACAGGACATCTTTGCTTCATCTTAGCTAAAGATTTGTTTTTAACAGGCTATCTACAACTTAGCAGCTGAAACCCTTGGAGTTGATCCCTCAAAGTAAATATTTCTATGATCTTTTACAGGAGAATGAGTCAGTTCTTTTTTATATAGAAAAAGTCTTCTAAAGAGTTTCCCTCTGTTTGTGTGTGCAAGATGTGTTGTGGTTGAAGATAGCGCTATAGGGCTAGCAGCTGCAAAAGCTGCGGGTATGACTTGTATAGTTACAAAGAGTGGGTGAGTAGTTTCACTAAACAGCTCTCTTTTCATATATCATAACCTGATTATGATTCATAAACTCATAATCAATCAGAAAATAAAATGAGTACTCTTCATATATGGATTTTGCAGATACACTGCGGATGAAGATTTTGTGAACGCAGACGCGGTTTTCGACTGCATTGGAGACTCTCCAGAGGAGAGATTTGATCTATCATTCTGTGGAAGCCTTCTCCAGAAACAGTTCGTTAGCTAAAACTACAAAGTCTCAAACATTGGTTTGTGTTGTATAGTGAAAAGACTTGTTCACTGTAAACTCGTTATAGACATTATGTCTCTCACATTTCCATGAGCAGATGTTTCAGTTTCAACCTAGGTTGCATGGAAGCTGTCGTGTATCCGCTTCCGCTTGAACCGAATCGAATGGAAGCTTGTGGCGACTCGAATCGCTTCAATGCGCCCCAAAAATATCTCTTAAAAACGTTGGAAGCTTACGATTCCGTTTTGGAATCACGCTTCCGTTTTAAAAAAAAAATACAATGTCATAAGTAAATAAAATATAAGAAACATTGTTTTTATTTTTATATAATAGTGAACTAGAGAAAATAAATATACAAATATTAGAACTAATATTATAAATTATCTCTATACATTAAGGATTTATTAGAGATATATTGTATACATATTCAAATATATTGTGTTAATTATTTACTAAGTATTAAAAATAATTAGTATAATAGTATTTTAAAACTTAATTTATATATATTCACTGTTTTAGCATGAAATTATTTAAAAATATTATAAATAAATAGATATTTTATTTTTAATTTGGATGTTCTAATTTTTAATCATATTTGTAATTTTTATATTTTAATATGTATATATATATACACACATATAAATATACGCTTCCGATACGCTTCCGCTTCCTAATTTTTTAAAAATCGCTTCTACGCATACATTGGCTTCCATGCGCTAAACCCCGTTCCATGTAACATAGGTTTCAACAAAACCACTAGAGTCCGAAAATTTCATCACAGGTCGAAGGCTGAGCTGACCTCATTGATCTTTTTCTCAACGGAGGTCTCAACGGTCACTTCCGCTTCTTTTCTTCTTCTTTACCATCCGAATCCAAAAGCTTCTCCTGTATCTTCGTTACACCCTTCTCAACCGGTCCCATCGCTTGGTTTATCGTAAGCACCACGTCCTTCACTACATGTTGTCCACCGTCCATAACTATGTCTTGTACACTCTCCTTAATGCTTGTCCCTGACGCTTCAACATGAGTCTCCTTCTTCTCGACAAGACCACCACCTTCGTCTAGCTTAACTTCAGTCTTCTTCCTCGTGATTTTACCGCACTCCGAGACAGGGATGTAGTGGTAAGGCTCCACTGGGAAAACAAAGATATGCGCCACGGCTGCTATGGCCATCTCGATGCAAATGAGAAAATCCTGCAACGCGTTTTGGAACCTTCCTTCTTTTGGAAGCACGCCGTAGTAACAAAGCAATGCGATACCGAAGCCTTGCCACCAAGTGGCGAAGACGATGGCCTTGAAGCTGATGAACTTGGCCAAGGGTTTGATTTCTTTAAGGCGTTCGTGAGTCACGTTGTAGAACTGCACAAGGCAGAACAGAGCCCACATCTGGCTGAAGTTTAGCACCACCGCTATGTATGGATATCTAACATAAAAATCAAAAGACTCATCACTAGTTTTTTCTTCTCCATCTGATGGAAGACAAACACATGTTTGTTCGCATACCCGTAATACCATTTGTGTTATGGTATTTAGTTGTTAGGAGTGTATGTAGTTCAGTGTAGTTGAAAGGTTTTGCATGTTTAAAAGTGTTTAAATTGGTATGGTCTTTACGGGGAGTTAGTGTTTTGAAAGTGTTTATATTTTGGGGTCGATAAATGAGGGCATGGTTTGTATCTTAGAGTAATATATGTTGTTGTATTGTTGTGGATTTATTTATATTGAATTTCGTTTTACTAAGTTATGGTGGAGGGGTTAAGCTCGCGCCGGGTTTTGCATGAACTCAATAAATCCTGTGACGATCATAATTTAGATATTTTAACTCGGCTGGGCACTCATTCAATGTAAACGACTGTGTTTTAACATTAGAAGACAGAACCCGTAGATATTCTATATTGTTAATTAAACGACTTGTTTTAACATAATAAGACAGAAACCAAACTATATTTATGTATGGCATCTTACGTAAGTAGAATTGTGATGATCTCAGACGGTATATTTCTTTTGGTGTTTATTAATTAATTATTCAGGGGTATCATGTTCCACGAACATACTCATAACTGTGTTTACCTATGATTCCATTAATTATATTCTACTTGAAGCAGAACATTTCTGACTGAGTTGGAAGGCAGTAACTGGATATGCAGCATCTGATATAGACTTGTGAGGATGATCAGAGCTTGGTAACATGAATTCATCTCCTATTATAACCTGCTCGCCGTCCTCATGACTTCTTCTTTCTGTGTTCACGGTGGGTGTAGTTCCATTACCAACTTTTAAAATCCATTCCGCGAAGTCCTTGTCAGCTTGTCTCGGTCTCATGGTGATGGTTAAAGTATAAACCCCAGGAAATGGCCAGAGGTATGACTTGCTGATCGAGGCTTTAGGTGTTTTTTTGATTGGACCGATTAACGTAGACATGAGTTCGCACTTTCGATATCGGTGGGTTTTGGTTGCTTTTAGTAAAAAAGTTTGGAAAACCCTTAATTTTTTTTTTAATCGAATAAGACATTATTTGTATAGCTGAGTCATAGTACATAATCATGTTTATTGGTTATGTTCTTATTATATGTTTGTCTTCTTCTCGTGTTTCTTTTAACTTGTACATAACCATTAAATTATATTCTTATGTCGAAGAAGCCATTATCCATATGGGTGTAGTGATATCGCAATTTTGAAGAAGCAAATATTTTCTATTCTGTTTTTTTTTCAAAGACATTCCGTTTGTATAACGACTCTCGAAACACAGCGAACAACTACCAAAGGAAAACCAGAGAAGATTCTACAGAGATGGACTCAGCGATTTCTCTGAAGGACAGAAAGAAAAGTTCTTCAACGACTGAAAGATGTGTGTGAAACTGAAAGAGAATAAGTATGGAACACAATTTTATGAAGCGTGACAAATTCAGGTACTTCACGCATCAGTTGATGCTCAACGTGTAGACTTCTGCGAAATGCGAGAGATATGACTTACTGATCAAGGCCTTAACAACGACATCTTAGAATGGGCGTCAATTTTCCTTTCAGTTTTAATAAAGAATAAAGGTGGAAAGTAAGCATAGAGTTGCAAAGTTAAGATGAAAAAAAAATGTAGAAAGCTGTAGCTTTGATCCGTTTGCATAAGAGACGATGTATTAGTAAGGGAAACTTTATTTAAATTTTATAATATTGGAGTCGATATAGGGACCGCAGCAGTTACATCATTTGTTTAGATAATGAAAACAATTTTTTTCATTTGCTTAAAATAATAACATGTCTCACAACGGATAGCAATGTCGTTTCTGTGACAATTTATTGTAGGCCTTGTGGCCCTATAAGTTGTGATGTAAATCTCAAACCTTTTGACTCTTACTCCATGGAGAGATGTTTTGATGTTTTGCCAGCAAGCGTCGGACCGTGCTTTGTTTTCTCTCCATCCAAGTGAATCCAATAGTGGTATCCCGATGTCCGGATCTCCTCTACATAACATAATTATACCATAAAGGTAAATAGCACTATCATACGAACCTTGTGCTGCAATCTGACCCAGCAGCTATGTTCTCGTAAGAAGATTCTTGCATTCCACATAAGTAATGCGCCTCCAAGTTACCGGCAGAAACGCAAAGGTTCATCAGATTTTGGTACATGGTAAGCGATGACAGTGATTGGACGGTGAGAGATCAGAGATTTAGGTGTTTTAAGACCAAGGGGTTTTGCGCAGCTGTGCCAAGACCAGGGAATACCTCCCCAATAACATCTGAGGTATTATAGTATGATCACGTTACCGTGTGAAATGATAAAAAAAAAAACTTATATTACGGAAAGAAATACCTAGGAGCTGTCTGGAGGTGTTTGCTAACTCAATAATCTGTTCATGTGGTCGGAAGCGAAAATGTTCTGTAGGTATGGTTCTAGCAGTGGCAACAAGCTTCTCAAAATCAGTTCCTTCATTGAAACGGATGGAGACAGGGCCATCAGTCAACTTGAATTTCGGGTTGCTCCGTGTAACGTCAAACCGGCTGAGGGTGTAAACTGATCCTTCAGTAAGACGTTCCCTGAACTTACGTTGGTGAACAGCAGGAACACACCCTTAAACCAGGGTATCCTGTTGATATCAAAGGGGAGAAACATCAGTTAATCAAATAAGCTTAACTGTCAAGAGAGCTAATCGGTAAAAATTAAAAGGAAAGTGAAAATTTCTTTAAAAAATATAAAGTAAAATTATATCGAAAGTGAAAGCTTTCTTCAGTTTAATTAAAAAATTTTTGTCTGAATCAATTAATTTTTTGCAAAAGATCAACCCTCTTTGATGGAAGTCAGTAAAAAAATATTAAAAAACTGTGGATCTTGAACATATAAAATCGGGGAAGAACACTTACAGCCTCATCGATGAGCAGCATCTCAATACTCATCAGCTCCCCTCCTTTGTTGATATTTCAGGCCTCCCAGAACCTCAGCAAGCGGACCTCAGCAGTATTAGAGCATTGACCGGCTCTCAAATTCGCAAGCAGAGTGTATGAATTCGCCATCTGAATATGTTGCTTCTATGAGATCGTATGTTTGAGCAAATCGTTTCAGATGCGAGGTGAAGGGAAGTGAGGGCCGATATTTATAGATGGCGTTGTAGGCGGTTTGAGGGTGAACGAAGAGATAGATCGAAATCATTATGCATGAAGAGTGGATTATTGAATGGAAAACTCAGAATAAATGTAAGAGTTATGATCCTGGGACGTTTTGGTTTCTATGGTTTCTCTTGCAGGTTGGAGGCACGGAAGAAGAAGAATGACGCAGGGGCAAATAACCCTAAAAACTTATGGGCCTATTTTAATAGACATAAGCCCAAACAATTTGTCTGTGATGCCCAAAATCGTGCTTCACCGTGACGCGCGAGCAAGGGAGAGTGCACACACCACACGACGCGCTCGTAAAGAAGGGAGAGCGTGGGTTACACAGACGTCCCACCGAGCCGACACGTGTCAAAAAAACCCCCAACCTATTTTGGTGTCGTGGACGGCTGTGTGCATCACACAAATCAACTTTATATATAAAGATATTGTTACATCCAAAGCCGGCTTAGACAATTGATAGATGGGGTAAATTTCTAAAATCCGACCTATAAAAACATGATACAGTACTTAAAACTGTTACTCCAACTAAAATACCAAACAACAATGTTTAGGAAAAATAAACATAAAATAAAATAATTTGTTTGCATCTTATGTCTTATAAATGTTATCACTAAGACCATAAAAATCAGAATTTGTTTTCTGCTTGTCATTCTTCTTCCTAGCTTTTGTGGCAATCACTTGTTTCCACCAATAATTTCATTATTTGACATGTTTATTGGATATGAAAAACAAAGAAAACAGTAGTCATCTAAATCAAAAAATATAATCATAACAAATGGATGTTTTCAAGCTTCACTTGATGCAAAATCATGAATAATAGTTCCTCTAACATGTATTTTTTATTCTTTAAATAGCTAAATCATTCAACTTTTCTTAAGATCGATATTGAAGATTGCAAATAATATGTCAGTAATTTTAATTTTTAAAAACTTATTACTGCTGAAACTACAGTCATTTATATAGTTAAAAGAATACTATAAGCAATTGACATATTATGATAACAACTCACAGTTTCAACAAACTTAAGTACTTTGCTTGGTTCCAATGGTATAGTACGTAAAGTAGTTTGCAAGATTTTCAATTCAGAATATAAATTATTTAAATCAACATCTGAAAAATTACAATGAGAAAAAAATTAGTGAAAATTAGTACAATGTTCTCGTATTTCACTTTCATCTAATGCCTTTAGTTTTCTCAAATTAAATAAAAACTCAATTTTTAAAAAACAATTCACTGCTTGATCAAATATGTTCTTGAATGAAGTTATTATGATGTACACTACAACTTTACAAAATAATTCTCTAAATTGATCTTCACACGTTAGTAATTCTTTAACTAACTAAGTATCATCTGATCATTTTTCCTAAAGGTATTGCGCTTATTTGCAATTACATGATCAACATTCATATCATGATCAATACTTTGAGCTATACTCAAATTAGAAGTAAACCCTTCATGTATGTACTTCTTTGAAAACAGAACTACACCTTCTAATTGTTTCAAAGCATTATCAATGCACATAGATTTAGCTTGTAAGTTCTTACTCACCGAGTTAATAGCAAACAAAAATTTCATACAAAATAACCATGTCAAGTATGAGTTCACAATCATCAAATGACATAATTCAGTTTTCAACATTACCTTTTGTCATAGCATAATCACATGATTCATATAATTCCAATAAAGCCGATCTTATTTGTGGAGCTTGAAATATAATTTCTTTGAACTTTTGGTTCGTCTCTCCCAATGAGTATCGCATAAAAATTCACTGTAAAAAGGGAACATGGTCAATTAAAATCTTCCATCTCTTTGTAGAACTAGAAAAAAAAGCTTATATGGACTGCAAAATTCCAAAGAATGAAACTTTTACACATGAATGAACCATATCACTAACCACAAGATTAAGCTTATGATAAGCACATGATATATACAATCTTTTGGATTTATATCAAGAATTTTTTTTCTAATAATACCTTGATGTTTTTTTTCATATTGGAACCCTTATCATAGCTGTGATCCCTCACATTACTAACATCAAGAATAAGAGATTTTAAAGCTTCTAACTATTTTTCAAAAAGTACTAATCTATGTGTGTCATCTACCATAAGAAACTCTAAGAAGTATTTTTGTACTCTTACTTTTTTTATTTGATAGACTCACACATCATATTATTAGAGTAATTTGTTCTTGATGAATCACATTCAATGTACAATCAATAATGACTGAAAATATTTTCCCTCATTAATGACTTCTACAATGAAAAGTTGAACATTATGAACTATAGAGGAGATATAAACTCGTTCTCACTATTATGAAAAAAATAATGATGATATATTTCTTGACTTTGAGTGCGTGTAATATGATCTTAAATCACCAAGTCAAATTTTGAAATCATCTCAATAGAGCTTAAGAAATTACAATTGTTATTTTTATAAAAAAAAAATCAATTTTTCTTGTAATTGCCAAATTCTGTTAACAGAAAATTTCACAACATCAATTATTATAGTTAAGCAACTCGAGCTCTCTGTCTCTTTTGGAATTTCCTTTTTGTAATTCTTTATCGATGGTTAAATTCTGAACAAGAGAAATATCTCACGAAAAATATTTTATAAATAGAGAAAAAAAATTATTTCATGAATTATATATCTTAAGTGATGAGAACTACATTTTAAAGTGTTTAAATGAAATACTTTGAGATATTTTTGAACTAGATTCTCACTAATTAAAATACTCACTCAATGAAATGATATTTTCAGTTTTCTTTGAAGTTTTGTAAAATACTCTTGAGATAATTCCAATGGCCATGCACTTATATTCTTATGGATCTTATTCCTTTATCACACGATGGGAAGAGTTTGATTGGCCTTGTCATTGAGAATGTCCTAAGCTTAAATTTGTACAAGTCACCAAAAGCAACCCGACCCGGTTTTTTTAGTACGAGTGTATGTATCCTAATCCAACAACCCGAACCGGGTGGTTATTACTTGTGGTCGTTAGCACAAAGACCGGATAAGTTGAAGAAATCCCCGACCGTTATATTACTTGGCAAAGAGATAGAGAGAGAGAGAAATCATCAAACAAACAATGGCGACTGTGAGACTCTCTCTGTCTTCACCTTCTTCAATTCAGTCAAAGCTATCGGCGGCGTCATTCATCCCCAATGCAGCGCGTGCGTTTAACGCGACACCTTTGTCGGCAAAGGCTTCGAGGTCGCGGTACATGGGCAAGTGCTTGAGATCAAACCCGACGATAACACACAGAGGATCTCGCTCCGGAGGAATCAAATGCTCTGCTTCATCTTCTCCGGCGACTCTTCCCTCTGCTCTTCTCTTCGATTGCGATGGCGTGCTTGTTGATACGGAGAGGACGGTCACAGGATCTCCTTCAATGACACCTTCAAAGAGGTCACTCTTCCCAACTTTTTATTGGGCTTTAAAGCTGCAATCTTTTGAGTCTTTGGTAATCTCGCAGAGAGATTTGGGTGTTACATGGGATGTCGATTTATACGGCGAGCTGCTGAAAATCGGTGGCGGGAAAGAAAGGTATTACCAAAACTCGATGTTAATGAAGTTTCAGTTTAGTCTTGTCTGAATGAAATTAATATTTTTTAATTGAGATGGCTTTGTTTTTTTTGTAGAATGACAGCGTATTTTAACAAGGTAGGTTGGCCAGAGAAAGCTCCCAAGGATGAGGAAGAGAGGAAAGCGTTCATAGCTGGGCTTCACAGGCAGAAGACTGAGCTCTTCATGGTTCTCATCGAGAAAAAGCTGCTTCCTCTTCGACCCGGTGTTGCCAAGTTAGGATCACTTCTTCTATATTCTTGATGATATCACTTGCTTTTGATGTTATATAGCGCTCTGGGAGTGATTTATAGCAAAACTTAGGACATTTAGAACATCATTTGATGGATTCTCCTGATGCTATTTAAGGCTAGTTATCTCTTGGATTCATATACACGTTGTGGCTTCTTTACTGAAACATCATCTCTTGTAGGTTTCGACTATTTCTTGGTTTATCTAAGCATATTCATGTTGGAACATTGTAGGTTGGTTGATCAAGCATTAACGAATGGAGTAAAAGTTGCCGTGTGCAGCACTTCAAATGAGAAGGCGGTATGATCACTCAGGTTCTACTACTTCAGTTTCCGTGGCCATATTAGTCTTCCAACATATAAATGGATACGCAGCTGTGTTATTCCACAAGAATGTTCTCAGATATTTCTTTAGCTTCGAAGAAATGTAATATAATCTCACGGAAACGTGATCTCAGGTTTCTGCTATCGTTTCATGCTTGCTTGGACCAGAACGAGCAGATAATATCAAGATATTCGCTGGAGACGTTGTCCCCAAGAAAAAGCCTGATCCGGTGATTTACTCGCTTCCCATCTTAACGTTCCTCAACACACCTTTTCATTACAACAGGACATCTTTGCTTCATCTTAGCTAAAGATTTGTTTTTAACAGGCTATCTACAACTTAGCAGCTGAAACCCTTGGAGTTGATCCCTCAAAGTAAGTGTTTCTATAATTATTTACAGGGGAATGAATGAGTAGATATTTTTATAGAAAAAGGTCTTCTAATGAGTTTGACTCTATTTGTATGTGCAGATGTGTTGTGGTTGAAGATAGCGCTATAGGGCTAGCAGCTGCAAAAGCTGCGGGTATGACTTGTATAGTTACAAAGAGTGGGTGAGTAGTTTCACTAAACAGCTCTCTTTTCATATATCATAACCTGATGATTCATAAATTCATAATCAATCAGAAAATAAAATGAGTACTCTTCATATATGGATTTGCAGATACACTGCGGATGAAGATTTTGTGAACGCAGACGCGGTTTTCGACTGCATTGGAGACCCTCCAGAAGAGAGATTTGATCTATCATTCTGTGGAAGCCTTCTCCAGAAACAGTTCGTTAGTTAAAACTACATACTCTCAACATTGGCGTGTATAGTGAAAAAGACTTGTTCACTGTAAACTCGTTATAGACATTATGTCTCTCACATTTCCATGAGCAGATGTTTCAGTTTCAACCTAGGTTGCATGGAAGCTTGTGGAAGCTCTCGAATCCGCCACGCTTCCAAAAATATCTCTTAAAAAACACGTTGGAAGCTTACGATTCCGTTTTGGAATCACGCTTCCGTTTTAAAAAAAAAATACAATGTCATAAGTAAATAAAATATAAGAAACATTGTTTTTATTTTTATATAATAGTGAACTAGAGAAAATAAATATACAAATATTAGAACTAATATTATAAATTATCTCTATACATTAAGGATTTATTAGAGATATATTGTATACATATTCAAATATATTGTGTTAATTATTTACGAAGTATTAAAAATAATTAGTATAATAGTATTTTAAAACTTAATTTATATATATTCACTGTTTTAGCATGAAATTATTTAAAAATATTATAAATAAATAGATATTTTATTTTTAATTTGGATGTTCTAATTTTAATCATATTTGTAATTTTATATTTTAATATGTATATATATATACACACATATAAATATACGCTTCCGATACGCTTCCGCTTCCTAATTTTTAAAAACTTATTACTGCTGAAACTACAGTCATTTATATAGTTAAAAGAATACTATAAGCAATTGACATATTATGATAACAACTCACAGTTTCAACAAACTTAAGTACTTTGCTTGGTTCCAATGGTATAGTAAGAAGAGAGCCCACATCTGGCTGAAGTTTAGCACCACCTCTATGTATGGATATCTAACATTAAAAAAAATCAAAAAGATTCATCACTAGTTTTTCTTCTCCATCTGATGAAAAACAGACACATGATGTGTTTCCTTTCCTGGCATACCCGTAATACCATTTGAATTCACCATCACCATAAACACCGAGAAGCTCCAACAAAATGCCAAGAATGCACAAAAGGTTTTGAGGATCATCTGAAAACAAAATAAAAATATTACAAAAGAAAGAAAAACAACTGAAATGATATTACTTACATATTGGACAAGACCGAACTTCTCTATGACAAAGAGCTCAGGACCCAAGACATATGGTTCACACAAGAACTTCCATAATGGATTCCTCTGCTTCTGCGTCTTCTTCTCACTCTTATTCTCTTCTCCTTCTAGTAATGGTTCTTTTGATTCATCTTCGAGCAATTCAACAACTCTTCTTTCACCACCTGAGCATGCATATATGCATACTGAAAAGTTGGTTTAAAACTTTTAACATAACTCTTAAACTTTGGAGTAGAAAAGGTACTTCACCTAGACAAGCGACCAAGTAACTTCCAAAGGAGTACAAAGCGAAAGCCTCATAGCAATTTCTCAAAATGTCACAAGGCAGTGAGAGTTTTGCATTGGACAAGGAAATTATCTAAACCACAAACATAAACCGCTTCGGTTAAAATTGAAAACTACAAACACCTGAAAGGGGAAGGAGATAACTTACAGATTCAGTGGCGTAAACAGGGACCATAAACAAAACAGGAACAATCCATTTTGCTCCTGCAAATTGTTTATTCTCAAATTCATCAATACTCAAAGACAACCGATAGTTTCCTATAAGAAGATACGTAAGAAGCATCTGTCACGCAGATGTCTACGGAGAATGAAACTATACGTCGGAAAATATATATATAGAGAGAGAATGAAGAAATCGTATGTACGGACAGAGGGGTTGGTGTAGTAACGGAGGTGCTGGAGGATAAGGAAAGGGAGAGACATATTGCGACGGCGGCGAAAGAACCTCCGACCAGTAAAGCCGGAAAATGTAGATCTCTGTACGTATTTGTCTCGCTTTCTCCCATCTTGACATCATAATAATAATGATAGATGAGGCAACATTATCATTATCAATCAAACTCTGCCTTTTCCAAAATATGTTTTGCCTTATTACCGATCGGTGTGTGTTTTGTTTTGAGGTTATGCTCACGTGGAACCCGTTCGCGGACGCCACCTATTATATGCATTCTGCGACACGTTGAGGAAAAGAAACAAATTTTGTATTGTCCGACTGAAACAGTGTAATTCCAAAATGGTCCAAGGGACGAATCGTAAACGGTGAATCAGTCTTATTCAAAACAAATTTTGTATTGTACGACTGAAACAGTTTTAATCGGCTAAAATCAGTTTGAAATGTTTTAATGATATAAATTAGTTTAAATCTATTAAATTAACCAATAATATTAGTGCAAATCCATTAAGCAATAATGTTAGTAAAAGAAATAATCATTAAATTTCTAAACAATAAACTGAAACTGAGATTAAGTAATCTTATTTTTTCTGTTCATTCCGTCGTTTTTTTACTTCGATGACCGCCGTATTTTTTTTTTTGCTATCATCAGAATTTCAGAACCCTTGTTTTGGGTCTTCTTCCATTTCAATCTGGCGAGATCAGCATAGATCTAGAGTTCTCTCAGCTTGTTAGTATTAGTAGAGGATGATATCTGTCTCTCGCCATGACTTTCTCCGATATCTGACTGACTCTCGCCATCAATGGTTTTGTTGGTTTTCGTTTTCATTCATTCAACTTCTGGTCCTTGCTTATCCCCTATATATTATTTTAGGAGCATTAGAAATAAATAACCTTTAGTTCATGTGTGATTTACATTAGTATCATTTCTTATGTATCATTACCACATGCTCTCTCAAGATCTATATTCAAAAACCCTTACATGAATACGTCTATCATATGATTTCATACGTATTTAAAATACAAGACATGAATGCTATGTTGACATGTTTTAACTTAAAATCATAATATAAAATCATTATCAAACCTAATGGTTTGATATCATCAAATGATCCAGCATCATTATTTTCCATGTGATATTTTTATGTATTATTAACAATGTAGCATTTGATATATTACATGAAACATGTACGTAATGTGGTGATGACTACCTAATACACATACATAGGCTATTTTTCATGTAATATTTTTTCATATAATTTATATTTTTCCATGTAATATTTTTCATATTTTTTTCATATACGTTAAGAACTTAATATGGCAGGGTCACAGGAGAATATTATGGGTTTTCATTATTATAAGAAGCTGATTCAAATTATTATAAGAAGCTGATTCAAATTATATGAAAAAACGATTTAGTTATATTTAAGATTATTTCAATCGAACTACTATTTTCTTTTAAAACATATATTTCATTAATTAAATTGTCAAGGTGAAATACAAAGTATGTACAAGCCATCGAGGTAAAATGGTAATAGAATGCCTGCTTCTTGTAAAAAAAAAGAATGGTAAAAGTTGAATAAAACAATAACCTTTTTCAAACATAACTCAAAATTTGGGGTTAATACAAAAGTAATCTTAATTTTTGTTGTTCTATTTATTCCAAAAATTCAATTTATTGACGAAAATATCATTATTATTTTGATCAAAAATAATTATTTTATTCAATCATCCTCGTCATCTTTTTTAATTTATCAAATTACAATTATCATCAATACACCAATCACCATTAATAATCAATTCCAATTTCAAAAACTTGAAAATCAACATATTTCGTTCTATCTCTTTTTTTTTGCACACAAATGATTTCTCTTTAATTTTCTCTCTCAGTTCATCTCAAAAACAAATTTTCAGTTTCAAAATTTGTTAACTGATTAGAGTCACTCAAGTTGATAATTCTTAATTAATAATGAATGGGTATCTTTCAGAGAGAAGTTATGTGTACTTGGAGAAACTAAAAACAAACTCTCATCGGATCTAGGTATAATTTTCAAAATTTTCAGATATGTAGCACAGAAAATAACTAGCATATACATTGTCCAAAGTAGCGCCTCCACCTCCGCATAAAAAAAGGAAAAGACTAGCCCTAACATTTCTTGCCTCCATCAGTCTATCAAAACCTTCTAAAGTACTATACCAACCTTGTCCTGAAAATGATCATTTTCTTTTCAAGAACCATCTATAAAACACCATCGTCCTGGAACTGACGGTAGAGTCGCGACCTATGGATGTGGTGTTGCCCTCTGTGTGTGCAACAACTGTGCTTCAACCCAAAGTGTTGATTTTGTTTCTGCCAGCTTAAGCGTATCCCTGGGTCCATATCTAGATTACTGAAAACTTTATTATTCCTTTCTTTCCAAATATACTATAGTATCCATACAAACTTATGATCATCCATTTGCGGGAGGACTCTCCAAAAGAGATGATCCATGTTTGTGAAGAGATAACTAGGTGGAAATTAGCTGGATTTGATGGTATCATTGAGAGTGCCCAAACCTGAAGTGCTTGAAGACATTCAAAAAACACATGGTTTATCGATTCCTCTGAAGTCCACATCTGGCACAACATATATCCCCTTGTATTCTTCTCGCTCGCAGATTTTTCTTAACTGTTATACACCCTTACACCAATTGCCATAAAAAAAATTTATCTTCGATGGACACCGTACTTTTCAATAGAACGCCTTCAGTATATCAATTGTGGGTCCAACCACTGCTGGTGGTTTTTCCTTGTCTGGGTAACCCCGTTTTACCTGATATCCTGATTTGATCGTGTATTTTCTATTTTTTGTCAAATGTCATCCATCCCGATCTACCATATAAGTCCTACTCAGCGGTATGCTTTCTATAATCTTCACATCCTGGGGATCCACCAAAACCCTAATTGCCTGCGAATTCCAAGTTCGCGAAGCGGAATCAATGAGAGAATACACTGTAAGGTCTGGGTAAAAGTTATGTTGATTTTTATTTGCTGGTCTCGGGCGAGTGGTTGGGAGCCATGGATCGTTCCATACGGAAATAGATGATCCTGATCCCACCCTTTTGATTAGTTCTTTGCTTACCAGAGATCTAGCGGAAACAATACTCCGCCAGCCATATGACGGAGAATATGATTTAATCGGTTCCAGGGGTGAGGCATTTCTGTAGTACCGCCCTTTGAAAACTCGAGAAAATAAGGTATTTGGCTTCTCTATCAAACGCCATAACTGCTTACCAAGCATCGCCTCATTAAAATCAGTGATGTCTTTAAAACCCAAACCTCCTTCAACCTTATTTGCACATAATTTGTCACATGATTTCCAGTGCATCCCTTTTGTACTTCGCCCTGGACTCCACCAAAATTGTGCTACCGCACTTGTCAGTTTCTTTGTAGTTGCCTTTGGTAAACGATATCAAGACATCACATGATTTGGTAAGGCCGTACCACTGATTTAATGATCACTTTCTTTCCTCCTTTAGTGAAGAACTTAAAAGTCCAATCATTAACTCTATTATGTAAATGATCCTGCACAAAACTGAAAACTTGTATCTTAGAACCTCTAAGATTTTCTGGTAGTCCCATATAAGATCTCATTTTCCCTAAATTTTGTATGCTCAAAATGTCTCTCAGTTCCTCTTGACTAGATTCAGACTGGATTCTGCATGCCCAAGATTTTCTGTATGTTAGTTATGTAATTTACTATATTGTGTATTTCTTTAGAATTCTGCTATATTTTCTTTACAACAAAAAATTAATAGAAAACTTTTATTTCACCTAAATTTTACAGAAATTTAACTTTTTCATAGAAAACTTTTCAAAAAGTCTAATTAGTGAGAACTTTTGGAAAGTCTTCTTCCATTCACATAAAGTCTTTGAAGTGCGGCAAAAAAAAATATATGTATGTCAGTTTTGCAATTAACAATAAATAATAAAATATTTCATGTTAAAATTAATGAATTAGTAAATAATAAAAAAATTTCATATTAAAAATTTCATATTAATATTAATGAAATCTGCTCACGAGACCAAAGGTTTAATAAAATATTTCATATTAACAATGAATAATAAAATATTTCATATTACAAAACTTTATGATATATTGGTTAAATCTTTGGTTTTGAGAGAAAATTTCTAAAGAACTCTTCTCCGGAAAGACTTCCATATAAGTGTGCTCTTATAAAGTTGATCATTGTCAATTGTAAAACTAATCTATGGATAACTTCTTGTGACATTTCAAGACTTTATGTGATAGTTAGAAGACGTCTTTAGAAGCCTACTAGTATACTCTGAGTAGACTTATAGAGAAGTCTTCTATAGAAAAATCAAATTTCTGTAAAATTTTGATCAATTACAAAATTAGCATGATTATCAGAGAATGCTTCTTGTTAATTCATGTATATTTTTTTTCTCCAGTAAAATCAGAAGTTTCCAAATACAAAAATAACCCAATAATTTACAAAAGAAGGCGCAAACTTCTTCAGAAGTTTCATTCGTCAATTTATAATTGCAAAAATAACCTAAACATGAGACTTTTGTGTCTTCTCTCTTAATATTTAGTAAACATACATTTTCTCCTAATTTAAAAATGATTTTTAAGATTTTCTTATTAATTGTTAACATTAAGGCTTCATAATGAAATTTATAACTTAAATAGTTATAATTATGAGGTTAGTAATATTTATGTTTATTAATATTTGTAGTTAATGAGAGCTGACTTCTTGAGAAGTCTGCTCAGATTTTTTTTTAAGATGATGTTTCTATGTTTGATAATGTGTTTTAATGTCTTTTTTTTTTTTGCAAATGATGGTTTAGTTATGGAGAATGGTTGGTGAAAGATGATTCTTCAGATTTTGTGGTTGATAATGGCAAAGAAGCGAGAATATTCTTTTTGAATGTTGATCCTACACATGCCAAATTTATTGAAATGCCTCAAGAAGATTATAACCTAGACATGAACACATAGTTGGTGGAGTTAACCTACTTGTCAATAGATAACTCCAAATACTTCTCCTATGCATTTTTCTTGATAAACAAGTTCAAAACTTGATCAAGATAAGTATATATAGCATGTTGTATGTCTTTTTGTATCAAGCCGAAGCAAGATGAGAACAGTCAATGATGCCAACATTGATGTAAACGAAGCTGATAAAGATTTTAATGAACTTTAAAATGACGGAGAAGTACATGATGATGGGGAAGACGATGCTAATTTGATTGAGGATGAAAATGATGATGGGGAGGATGATGCTAATTTGTCTGATGCTGCTGAAGTGGGTGATGTATGTAAAGATTACAGTGAATATAGAAAAGCTAAAGATGAAGATGAAGAAAAAGAAGTAGTTGATATGTGTTTTGAGGTTTTCAAAGCAAGGAGGAGGATACTTATCAGGATGTTGTTCTTCAGAGTAGGTTCAATATGGGTAGTGTGGATAGAAGGAAGTATCTCTCTTGGACTTCCTTTTGGGCTCTTAATGACAAGAACTATACTTATTCCTGGATTTTCATAAAACTGTTGAAACTGAGACCTAAAGCATTAAAATTCATTTCTATTAAAATCATTTTAGGAGACTCTTCCTTTTTCTGGTAGGATCATAGACCCCTTTTGGTTGTCTTCATCATTATCTTTGACATGATGAACCTTCTCGTTTGGGGATTCCCCTTTTGGAACAGTTTCTGAAGTAAGGTCTTCGTCAGGATGGGCTCTTTCTCCAGCTCGACCGGAGCGTCATCTCCTTTTACAAACTCATATGACTTCGTGGAACTGTTTACTATTTCTATAGTGATGGTATTGCTCAAAAATCATTTACAACCAGATTTGAAACGGTATCATAAACAAGAAGGCACCTTGTCCTTTGGTTCCTCTTGTTTGGCAAAGGGTTACAATCCCTCGCCATGCCACAACAACTTGGCTGTTATTTTTCAACTGAAATCCAACACTGGACGGACTAATTTCTTAGGGTATTGACATAAAAAAAAAAAAGAATCTTATATGGCTTCAGGTTTGAATCAAGAAACTATATGTTTTTGAATGTCACTACTCTCTTAAATCTGTTCCATGGTTTTTTCCAAGCTTCATATCCTATCTCCTCCTCGATCTTGGGCTGCAATCTTACAATGGCTTCATACGGCTTTTCACTCTCGAATTGGTAAGTTAGCACTTCTTCAAACATGGCAAAAAACAATGCATGATATCTAGCGAAAACGAAACCTTTAGTTTCATAATGGCCTAACAAATCGTCCTTTGCGTTTGGTTCGAGGTCTGATCTCAACGCTTAAAATGAAATACCTGGCAATGCGAAACTTCGGTTTCATTATAGGTATAGAGCTCCTACAAATTTGGTCAGGAGATTAATATTATATTACGAAATATGTCATTTTTATTATATTTTTCTCTTTGTTTGAGGTGACTTCTCCCTTTTTATTCATTTTAGGTTTTCTAATTGCTTGCTACTTCTTATTTTGTACCTGATTAATGAAAACTTTTACCAGAAAAAATATTTTACAGTTTAAAAAATAAATAAACTATTATTTTATGAACTAAATATTTTAACTAGTAAGAATATTTCAAATGAAATATTTTGCGATAAATTTTGAAATAGATTTTTGATATTTAAAAGATTTTTTATTTAATAAAATAATTATTTACTGAAATATTTAATGAAATATTCTAAGATTATTCCAGCGGACATACTTTTATGTTCTCCCCGACCTTTCACATTTATAAAAGTGCTTATTCATTTTATACAAATCACTGATGAAAAGAGGAATATATTAATATTCTTTTTTAAAAATACCATTTATGAGAAATACTTTTTACTTTTCATTCTTCTTATATTTTTTCATTCTTTTTATTGTAGAGTGAAATAAAATAAATTTATTCATCATTAAATTTGATAAAGAATAATCATGCATCATAGTTTCAAAAGAAATGGAATTATCATTCCTACAATTTTATTTATATTTATTTGTTTCTATTTGTTTTTATTCCCTGTATTTTTTGGCAAAACTAAATTTGTATTAATCAGACCACCTCGAATTTTAGTAATAAAATAGCCGTTTGTTACATAAAAAATGCAAAATTAAATTTGTACGAGCACCAAAAGCAATCCGACCCGGTTTTGAGTAGAAGCGTACCCTAATCCAAACCGGACCGGGTGGTTATTTCTTGTGGTCGTTAGCGCAAGACCGGATAAGCTGAAGAAATCCCCGACCGTTATTTTATTTAGCGAAACGGATAGAGAGAAAAGAGAGAGAGAATCAAAACAAACAATGGCGACTGTGAAATTCTCTCTTTCTTTAGTTTCACCATCATCGCCACCTTCAATTCAGTCAAAGCTATCGGCGGCGTCTTTCATCCCCAATGCGGAAAAGGCTTCGAAGTCGCGGTTCATGGGTAAGTGCTTGAGATCAAACCCGGTGATAACACATAGGAGGATCTCGCTCCGGAGGAATCACATGCTCTGCTTCGTCTTCTTCTCCGGCGACTCTTCCCTCAGCTCTTCTCTTCGATTGCGATGGTGTGCTTGTTGATACGGAGAAGGACGGTCACAGGATCTCCTTCAACGACACTTTCAAAGAGGTCAACTCTTTTTTCTCCCAACGACAATTGTCGATGATTCAAAACTGCAACTTGAGTTTGGTGATCTCGCAGAGATCTGGGTGTTACATGGGATGTCGAATTGTACGGCGAGCTACTGAAAATCGGTGGCGGGAAGAGAGGTATTACCAGAACTGTTTCAGTTTCGTCTTGTCTGAATGAAAATGTCTTTTTTTCTTTTTTCATTGAGATGTGATGGCTTTGTTTTTGTTTTGGGTAGAATGACGGCGTATTTTAACAAGGTAGGTTGGCCAGAGAAAGCTCCAAAGGATGAGGCAGAGAGGAAAGCGTTCATAGCTGGGCTTCACAAGCAGAAGACTGAGCTTTTATGGTTCTCATCGAGAAAAGCTGCTTCCTCTTCGACCCGGTGTTGCCAAGTTAGCCATCACTTCTTTTATATTTTCTTGATGCTATCTCCTTGCTTTTGATTATATATTTTTATGTTAATAGAGTTCTATTGAAACATCAGCTGTTGTATGATCTACTAGTAGGTTTCGACTATTTCTTGGTTTATCTAGGCCTATTCATGTTGGAACTTTGCAGGTTGGTTGATCAAGCTTTGACGAATGGAGTAAAAGTTGCCGTGTGCAGCACTTCAAATGAGAAGGCGGTATGATCACTCAGGTTCTACTACTTCAGTTTCGAGGCCATATTATAGTCTTCCAAACATATAAATGGATAGGCAGCTGGGTTATTCACAAGAATGTTCTCAGATATGCCTCTAGCTTTGATGAAGTGTATAGATAAATCACGGAAATGTAGATCAACTTTTTTCTCATTGTGTCCTGATCTCAGGTCTCTGCTATAGTTTCATGCTTGCTTGGACCAGAACGAGCAGAGAATATCAAGATATTCGCTGGAGATGTAGTTCCCAAAAAGAAACCTGACCCGGTAAATTTACTAACCTTGCATTCTATCACAAATTGGTTGTTTGATTCATCTTGGTTAGAAAGACGAGTTATCAAACTTTCGTTTTAACAGGCCATCTACAACTTAGCAGCTGAAACCCTTGGAGTTGATCCCTCAAAGTAAATATTTCTATGATCTTTTTACAGGAGAATGAGTCAGTTCTTTTTTTTTATATAGAAAAAAGTCTTCTAAAGAGTTTCCCCTCTGTTTGTGTGTGTGCAAGATGTGTTGTGGTTGAAGATAGCGCTATTGGGCTAGCAGCTGCAAAAGCTGCGGGTATGACTTGTATAGTTACAAAGAGTGGGTGAGTAGTTTCACTAAACAGCTCTCTTTTCATATATCATAACCTGATTATGATTCATAAACTCATAATCAATCAGAAAATGAAATGAGTATATTCTTCATATATGGATTTTGCAGATACACTGCGGATGAAGATTTTGTGAACGCAGACGCGGTTTTCGACTGCATTGGAGACTCTCCAGAGGAGAGATTTGATCTATCATTCTGTGGAAGCCTTCTCCAGAAACAGTTCGTTAGCTAAAACTACAAAGTCTCAAACATTGGTTTGTGTTGTATAGTGAAAAGACTTATTCACTGTAAAACTCTTTTACACATTATATCTCTCATTGATCTTTTTCTCAACGGAGGTCTCAACGGTCACTTCCGCTTCTTTTCTTCTTCTTTACCATCCGAATCCAAAAGCTTCTCCTGTATCTTCGTTACACCCTTCTCAACCGGTCCCATCGCTTGGTTTATCGTAAGCACCACGTCCTTCACTACATGTTGTCCACCGTCCATAACTATGTCTTGTACACTCTCCTTAATGCTTGTCCCTGACGCTTCAACATGAGTCTCCTTCTTCTCGACAAGACCACCACCTTCGTCTAGCTTAACTTCAGTCTTCTTCCTCGTGATTTTACCGCACTCCGAGACAGGGATGTAGTGGTAAGGCTCCACTGGGAAAACAAAGATATGCGCCACGGCTGCTATGGCCATCTCGATGCAAATGAGAAAATCCTGCAACGCGTTTTGGAACCTTCCTTCTTTTGGAAGCACGCCGTAGTAACAAAGCAATGCGATACCGAAGCCTTGCCACCAAGTGGCGAAGACGATGGCCTTGAAGCTGATGAACTTGGCCAAGGGTTTGATTTCTTTAAGGCGTTCGTGAGTCACGTTGTAGAACTGCACAAGGCAGAACAGAGCCCACATCTGGCTGAAGTTTAGCACCACCGCTATGTATGGATATCTAACATAAAAATCAAAAGACTCATCACTAGTTTTTTTCTTCTCCATCTGATGGAAGACAAACACATGTTTGTTCGCATACCCGTAATACCATTTGAATTCACCATCACCATAAACACCGAGAAGCTCCAACAAAAATGCCAAGAATGCACAAACGGTTTTGAGGATCATCTGAAAACAAAAGAAAAAAAATATTATAAAAGAAGAAGAAGAATCAACTGAAATGATGTAGAAGGCAACTTACATACTGGACAAGACCGAACTTCTCTATCACAAACAGCTCTGGTCCCAAGACATATGGTTCACACAAGAACTTCCATAATGGATTCCTCTGCATCTGCATCTTCCTATTCTTCTTCTTGCTCTTATTCTCTTCTCCTTCTAGTAATGGTTCTCTTGATTCATCTTCTAGCATTTCAACAACTCTTCTTTCACCACCTGAGCATGCATATATGCATACTGAAAAGTTGGTTTAAAACTTTTAACATAACTCTTAAACTTTGGAGTAGAAAAGGTACTTCACCTAGACAAGCGACCAAATAACTTCCGAAGGAATACAAAGCGAAAGCCTCATAGCAGTTTCTCAAAATGTCACAAGGCAGTGAGAGTTTTGCATTGGACAAGGATATGATCTAAACCACAAACATAAACCCGCCTTTCGATTAACTTGAAAACTACAAACACCTGAAAGGGGAAGGAGATAACTTACAGATTCAGTAGCGTAAACAGGGACCATAAGCAAAACAGGAACAATCCATTTTTGCTCCTGCAAAACTCGTCAAGAATCGGTTTCTATTCTCAAAGACATAACTATATATTAAAGAGCGTTGATGTTATAACAAAAACAACATTCCCTTATAAAAATACGCAAGAATCTGTCACTCAGCAGACGTATACAATACAGAGAAAGAAACTATGCGTCAGAAAAATATATATAAAAAGAGAATGAAGAAATCGAATGTACGGACAGAGGGATTGGTGTAGTAACGGAGGTGCTGGATGGTAAGGAAAAGGGAGAGACATATTGCGACGGCGGCGAAAGAACCTCCGACGAGTAGAGCCGGAAAATGTAGATCTCTGTACGTACTTGTCTCGCTTTCTCCCATGTTGACAAAAGAAAAAAAAAAAAAGATGAGGCAACATTCTCATTTTATCAATCAAACTGCGCCTTTTCCAATATATGTTTTTTGCCTATTTATCTTCTTTTTAACGATCGGTGTGGTTTTGAGGTACTATGTTCACGTGCTACCCGTTCGCGGACGCCACCTATTATATGCATTCTGCGACACGTTGAGGAAAAGAAACAAATTTTGTATTGTCCGACTGAAACAGTGTAATTCCAAAAATGGTCCAAGGGACGAATCGTAAACGGTGAATCAGTCTTATTCAAAACAAATTTTGTATTGTACGACTGAAACAGTTTTAATCGGCTAAAATCAGTTTGAAATGTTTTAATGATATAAATTAGTTTAAATCTATTAAATTAACCAATAATATTAGTGCAAATCCATTAAGCAATAATGTTAGTAAAAGAAATAATCATTAAATTTCTAAACAATAAACTGAAACTGAGATTAAGTAATCTTATTTTTTCTGTTCATTCCGTCGTTTTTTTACTTCGATGACCGCCGTATTTTTTTTTTTGCTATCATCAGAATTTCAGAACCCTTGTTTTGGGTCTTCTTCCATTTCAATCTGGCGAGATCAGCATAGATCTAGAGTTCTCTCAGCTTGTTAGTATTAGTAGAGGATGATATCTGTCTCTCGCCATGACTTTCTCCGATATCTGACTGACTCTCGCCATCAATGGTTTTGTTGGTTTTCGTTTTCATTCATTCAACTTCTGGTCCTTGCTTATCCCTATATATTATTTTAGGAGCATTAGAAATAAATAACCTTTAGTTCATGTGTGATTTACATTAGTATCATTTCTTATGTATCATTACCACATGCTCTCTCAAGATCTATATTCAAAAACCCTTACATGAATACGTCTATCATATGATTTCATACGTATTTAAAATACAAGACATGAATGCTATGTTGACATGTTTTAACTTAAAATCATAATATAAAATCATTATCAAACCTAATGGTTTGATATCATCAAATGATCCAGCATCATTATTTTCCATGTGATATTTTTATGTATTATTAACAATGTAGCATTTGATATATTACATGAAACATGTACGTAATGTGGTGATGACTACCTAATACACATACATAGGCTATTTTTCATGTAATATTTTTTCATATAATTTATATTTTTCCATGTAATATTTTTCATATTTTTTTCATATACGTTAAGAACTTAATATGGCAGGGTCACAGGAGAATATTATGGGTTTTCATTATTATAAGAAGCTGATTCAAATTATTATAAGAAGCTGATTCAAATTATATGAAAAAAATTATCTTCGTACGTTAAATTGGGCATTTATTCGCTTGATGTATGTTCTTAGAGATCAAAAACGAATTTGTCAATCACGCATTACTCGTAGTTTTTAATTGTATTTTCCTCAATTTATCACAAATTAGGAATGTAATTACGCTTTTTATGGTATTAGAGATTCAAAGTAGACGTCGACTCATACAAAAATTTAGAAACTTAACAATTATATCGAGTCAAATTTAGAAAGTACGTGTGATCATCACTGATTGCTTTTTAAAATTAATTTGTGAATACATGTTACTCGGTTTGTTCTCTTTTCAAAAAAAAATGTTACTCGGTTTGTTTCCTTTAATATTACAAATAAATAGTGTAATCGTAGGAACAAGGAAATTAATATATGAAGATTCTGATTTCGAATAAGATATATTATTGTGGCTATTAATTGCGTCGAGTTTAGTGTTAAACCTAGGTGCCTTGCTCATATAAATACACGCCATTAAAGATACATCTCCTCACCATTTTCTCCTTCTAAAAACTACTTTATCACTAAATTCGGGCAATCACAACACTCATGGCATTGTTTAACTCAGTTGCCGATTTGAATCATATATATAGTCATATTTGCCATATATATTAATATTCTAACAGTATGAATCGTATATATAGTCACATTTGCCATATTTTTTTAATATTATAACAAAGGAAACTGTGATGAACCCAATGGTGTTCCAGAAATGAGGATGCATGTGGTGACTAACATTGATGGGTTTCCAAATTTATTTTGAACCCAATGATATTCAAGAAATAGATGCTTCCAGAAAAAGGTTTATCATTCGTTTAATGAATTTGGTAAATAAGTATGTTTAGTTTGGAAAATTGATTCTTTGCTATTTCTTTTTATAAGATTGTAAATCAGGAGTTCTAAAGACACTTTTCACATCATTTGTGGTTTTATCAGTTTTTTTTGTTTCCGTATAATTTGTTTCTTTCGTATTTTTTTTATCACCTATGTTTCTTTTAATATTAGAATCATAATTTATTATGAAAGCAATAATTCTATTGCTTATATTTTGTTTTATCTTAAATTAATAATAAATTTGTACCCTTTGCATACTCTTATATATTTTTTTCCTTTGATCAAAAATATATATATAATAAAATATATTTCATTTACACCTAACAAATTACACAAGATTTTTAAAAAGAAACAAATAAGCTTACAATATATATACCTGCACAATTTTGTCAGCTATATATTATTATATCTAATATTTGTGACTATAACTTTTAACTTTCTAATATCTATAGATCAAAAGTAAGTCTTATGTTTAAATCACTCATTCCGCGCAGGATGCAGATATCACCTTGTAGTGTTAGTATTATTGTGAATTTTTCTTGTTATTTAGTTTTATTATGCATTTCTGCTATTAGTTTTCACTTTTCACGGTAATGTTTGTCAAAAATTACAAAAGTTGGTATAATAATTTAACAACTGGTATCATAAATTAATATTTTACCAAAAATATTTAATAATCATGAAAAAATTCATATAAGTCGATTAATACAAATTCAACAATAACATGGGCCTATGAGTATTGCTTGGTTGGGTTTTTACTAATTTATTGTGTAAAAATGGTTTTGCTTTTCTGGGTTTCACTGGTATTAGACGTTCCGAATTTTTCTAATGTTAAATTCGAAGATACACAAGCAAAGCCCTGAATCTTTCCGAAGGAAGAACGATTTTAAAGCTTCTTCCTTTTTTGATTGAATTAAAGACGGAGAACGGAGCTTGAGGGCACGAAATTGCTAAGCCATGAAGCGATTCTTCAAGCCCGTAGAGAAAGACGGCTCAACGGCGCCTAAGAAGCCCTGCCTCTCTCCGGAAAAGCGCGACGGAGACGGAGACGCAGTTGAAGAAGGAAAGAAACAGAAGGAGCCGACAAAGTTTGTGACTTGGAACGCTAACAGCTTCCTCCTTCGTGTGAAAAACGACTGGTCCGAGTTCTCTAAGTTCGTCTCCGATTTCGACCCTGATGTCATTGCCGTACAGGTGATTTCTTCTTCTGCGTATCAGGTTGATTCTGACAAATGTGCGTTGATCTGGTTAGGTGATTTACTGACATATGGTTGCTTATGATATTTGTTTATTTGTTTAGTTCTCCAGTGTTGCTCAAGTTAGCTTTTCTGTGTCGGATTCATTCTTTAAATTGAGTCAAAAACTTGTTGATGCAAACTCACTCGCTTGTGGTGCAAAACATTTTGTGACTGAGCTTAGTGTTGACTTTGTTCTTAATGTTAGGAAGTAAGAATGCCTGCTGCTGGTGGAAAGGAAAACCTAAAAATTATGGCGAGTTGAGTGATGACACCAAAGCTTTGCGTGAGGAGAAACAGGTACCGTGTTTGATCAGTCTGTTTATCTCTCAATATTTTGTATTACTAGTATCTCAAAGGATACGAATGCAGCAGTGGCATGGTTATAGAAAAGTTTTTAGAAGAGTAGTAGCAAGAACCACTTTTAGAGTAACCAACTTCCCTTCTTGTTTGGATTACGTTCATGCTTGAAAAATCTTGTGCAGATTTTGATGCGGGCTCTCTCGAGTCCACCATTTGGAAACTATCGAGTTTGGTGGTCTCTTGCGGAGTCCAAGTATGCAGGGACAGCCTTGCTAGTGAAGAAGTGTTTCAAGCCCCTAAAAGTTTACTTCAATCTAGACAAACTAGGTACTTTTTTTTTTGGAAACCTTGTTGCTTGTTCTCTTACCATCATATACATCTCCTGCAAGCTAGCATTCAAAGCTGTGTTTCTTCTCTGTGTCATGTTCTGCAATTTCCTGATTTCAAAGTATATTATTTAGCATAGCTATCTCAGATTGCTTATATACTTGTTGCGATCATGCAGCATCGAAACATGAACCTGATGGTCGTGTAATTTTAGCTGAATTTGAGACGTTTCGTCTTTTGAACACTTACTCGCCTAACAATGGTTGGAAAGAGGAGGAGAATTCATTTCAGAGGAGAAGAAAATGGGACAAGAGGATTGTTGAGTTCCTCTCCCAAACCTCTGAAAAACCTCTAATATGGTGTGGCGACTTAAATGTCAGGTAATGAAGAAGTTTTTCTACCTCTTCTCTTGCCACACTCTTTTCTTCAAGCCCTTTCAGTGTTCAAACCCTTTGATGTTCTTCCCTCGATTCAACTTTTTTTTTTTTTGTAATATGCAAGTCATGAGGAGATAGATGTTAGCCATCCAGAATTTTTCGCAACAGCAAAGCTTAACGGTTATGTTCCCCAAACAACGAGGTGATGCATACGTAATCTTGTCTTATCTCTGCATTCACCCTTTGGCCTCTTATTGTAGATGACTATTAATGGTTTTAAATTGTTTGATCATGCAGGACTGCGGACAACCTGGATTTACACCATCTGAGAGAGCACGCTTCGGTACAATCATGAAAGAGTATGCATACTGTGAAGTCTTAGTAGTAATATTATTTTGTAGAGTAGAGATTATAGTTACTGACCATGTGATTCTAAATTAAAAATCACGGGCATGTTACTGAGGAAGGCTTGTTGATATTATGCATACTGTGAAGTCTTAGTAGTAATATTATTTTGTACAGCAGAGATTATAGTTACTGACCATGTGATTCTAAATTAAAAATCATGGGCATGTTACAGAGGAAGGCTTGTTGATGCATACCGGTATCTACACAAGGAACCAGACATGGAAAGTGGGTTCTCATGGTCTGGTAATCCTATTGGAAAGTGAGTAGATACCACATATATGTTATTATTAGTGTTTTATTCTTGCATGACCAACATTGAATGTCATGGGTGGAGTCCGTAAGCTCATTATCATGTTTCTAAAGCTTCATATGGATCTTTTTGTTGCAACAGGTACAGGGGAAAGAGGATGAGGATCGACTATTTTCTGGTTTCTGAACAGCTCAAAGACCGTATAGTTTGCTGTAAGATGCACGGTCGTGGGATAGAATTAGAAGGTGCCCCTAGATAAAATTTAATGTGCAGTTTATCACATAGATATTCATAGAAGATCATCTTTAGCTCTTTGCAGCAACTTGGTTCTTGAAATTTTTCTTCTTTCAGGTTTCTATGGGAGTGATCACTGTCCGGTTTCGCTCGAGCTTTCAAAGCCATCTTCAGATTCGGAAGAGAAACAGGTTTCTAACTGAAACCATCATCGTCTGTAACAGAAAACAAGCCTATTTTTAGACTCGAACCAAAGCTTGATTTATCAGAGTTGAGCTTTAGATGATCATTAGTTTACTTTTGAAAGACTTAAAAGATTTAGGTTGATGTTATTGAGACGCTTATTTGGCCTTGTTGCTCTGATGAGCTCTCAAAGGCACTACTTATTAATTATTGTTATGGTTTAACAAATTATTAATATGCTTTTTATTCCCAAGAAATGTAGATATTCTAACATTTGAATCTTCCCAAAAAAATAGTATTAGTTTTTCTCTCTGATAAGTGCTCAATTCTTAAGAGTCGGAAAATTTCTGGTGCATTTTAGGAATAAATACCCTTTGCTTTATTGTGTCGTCAGTGGGTCGAGGCAACATTCGTTAACCAAACCAAGGGATCATATTCATATAAAATTGTAAATTCGAAAAGAAAAAACACTATATATAGTATGTGCATATTTAAATTGTAAATTCGAAAAGAAAACACTATAAATTATGCATTACTATTTGGTGTTGAATTTCATTGTTGACTCACTGACATAAATTCTAATCGAAGTAATTTTTTTGCTAATTACAAACTCATTACCTTGGTAACTTAATAAATTTTAGATATCAAAAGATTAGAAAACTATATGTATAAGGAAAATGTCTATTTATTTTAACCTGAAATCATATTCCATACATTTGATTATTTTGTTTACTTTATTTTTAGTGTTTTCTCTTAAATTATCCCTGATAAAATCTTATGATTTTTTTAATGAAACGTAATTCTGCTTTGATAAAAATGAGAGTTTTTGAATGTGCAAACGGTCAGAGAGTCCAACAACAAATGTGTGTCACTGTGTGGAACAAATGAAATGGCAGAATCGTAAATAACAGTAATTACCATTACCCTTGTGAGAGGATTTCAAAAACCCTTCACAGTGTTTCTTTACTCGTTAAATACAGAGAAAATCACATCTCTTACTCTGCCCCAGACCCAAAATAAAAATACAATTTTTTTCCTCTGTTTCTTTAATCCAATAATAAAACAGAGACCCTAAGAAACGAGATCAAGCCCGTCGCTTTTCTCGAGGTGGAAAAGTAGATGACCCTTTAACAAACGAAACCATTGGCTGAAGATATGGTGGGCGTGAGAGTCGTCGAATCTCTCCAATCCATTTTCGAATTTTTGCTCTGTTTCTGCTCTGTAATGGCGATTTGAGCTGAAACTGAAGAATTCGTGAAGAAAGGTTTAAGCTTTTCGTTTTTGTGTTCGAGATGGCGGTTTCAGAGCAGAGTCAAGACGTGTTTCCATGGCTGAAATCGCTGCCAGTAGCCCCAGAGTTCAGACCCACTCTAGCAGAGTTCCAAGATCCGATGGCTTACATTTGCAAGATCGAAGAGGAAGCTTCCAGATACGGAATCTGCAAAATTGTCCCTCCCGTCCCTCCTTCCTCCAAGAAAACCGCCATTAACAACCTCAACCGCTCCCTGGCCGCTCGAGCCAGGGCCAGGGCTCGCGACAACGGCGGCGGCGGAAAGCCCGATGGACCCACATTCACCACGCGTCAGCAGCAGATCGGGTTCTGCCCTAGGAGGCAGCGCCCCGTGCAGAGGCCCGTGTGGCAGAGCGGCGAGCGTTACACTTTCGATGAGTTCGAGTTCAAAGCTAAGAGCTTTGAGAAGAGTTACCTGAAGAAATGCGGCAAGAAGAGTTCGGTAGTCTCGCCCCTCGAAGTCGAGACCCTTTACTGGAGAGCCTCCGTGGACAAGCCCTTCTCCGTTGAGTATGCCAACGACATGCCGGGATCGGCTTTTGTGCCTCTGAGTTTAGCGGCTGCGAGGAGGAGAGAGTCTGGTGGTGATGGTGGGACTGTTGGGGAGACGGCTTGGAACATGAGGGCGATGGCTAGAGCTGAAGGATCGTTGCTTAAGTTCATGAAAGAGGAGATCCCTGGGGTCACATCTCCGATGGTTTATATTGCTATGATGTTTAGTTGGTTTGCGTGGCATGTGGAGGACCATGACCTACATAGTCTCAATTACTTGCATATGGGTGCTGGTAAGACTTGGTACGGTGTGCCAAAGGATGCTGGTATGGCTTTTGAAGAGGTGGTTAGGGTTCATGGTTATGGAGAAGAGCTTAATCCTCTTGGTGAGTTCTCTTTTCTACTAATATGCTTATTGCTATGGGATACTCTGTTTACATTGTCACTTGTGTCAAAAAATGTCGGTAAAGCCCTGTGCTTGGTTGGTTTTTGTTTCAAACCAGAGTCTTGTTTTCGTTACAAGTTCTGATTGTTGGCATTTTTGTGTTGCTTTTAACAACGCTTTGTTTCTAAAAAATTGACCAAGGAAGAATATGTTCATGTAACTGTACACAAGTAAACTAAATACTTATCTTTGCGAGTATCTAGTGAATTTTAATTAGTGTTATGTGAGAGTAACTTATAGTTACTTAGTGTTTCAATTTCTTGTTTTGATTGTTGGCTTTGTTGTATGTTCTGTCCCTTCTGTTGCTTTGAACTGCTCTTTATTATTTTTCAAAGCGGCTAATGCAGCTGCATGCCAGCAAACTAAGTGTTTATACTTCTTTGTATTGTTTGTCTTACCAGTGACATTTTCTACTCTTGGTGAGAAGACAACTGTTATGTCTCCTGAAGTATTTGTTAGAGCCGGGATACCATGTTGCAGGTACTTGTTTTCTTCAATGTGCTCTGTTTAGAGAATATACTTCTCATTGCTTCAACTCTGTTTCTCCTGGTTTTTGACGCAAGTGGTTTGCTTGTACCAGGTTAGTGCAAAATCCTGGAGATTTTGTCATCACCTTTCCAGGAGCATATCATTCGGGCTTTAGTCATGGTGAGCAAGTAACCTTTATTTAGTATCTTCAAGTTAATTATTCAAGGCTTGATGCGTTAACATAACCACAATCATGGGGTTTTGCAGGATTCAATTTTGGGGAAGCATCTAACATTGCAACTCCACAATGGTTGAGAATGGCAAAAGATGCAGCCATCCGGCGAGCTTCCATAAATTACCCTCCAATGGTTTCTCATCTCCAGTTGCTTTATGACTATGCATTGGCTCTAGGTTCAAGGTATTTTCTTCTTTTCATAGATTTCCACAGACTCTTCAAGTTTAGTCTGGGAACTCTTAAAATTGTTTACATAAGGTGTGCGTCACTCATTGCAGAGTGCCAGCTAGCATCCAGACCAAACCAAGGAGTTCTAGATTGAAAGATAAGAACAGAAGCGAAGGAGAAAAATTGGCTAATGAACTGTTTGTGCAAAACATTATCCACAACAATGAGTTGCTCCACTCTCTTGGAAAAGGGTTTCCAATAGGCCTTCTTCCGCAGAGCTCCTCAGATATATCGGTTTGCTCTGACGTGCGAATTGGGTCTCATTTGGGTGCTAACCAGGAACAGCAGACACTCCATATAAAATCTGAAGACCTAAGTTTCGATAGTGTAATGGTCAGTCTCAGCAACGGTGTGAAAGAGAAGTTTACATCTTTGTGTGAAAGGAACAGAGTTCACCTGGCAAGCAAAGAGGACGAAACCCAAGGAACTTCCACAGATGGTGAAAGGAGGAAAAATAATGGAGCTGTGGGGCTTTCGGATCAGAGGCTTTTCTCTTGTGTTACATGTGGAATCTTGAGCTTTGATTGTGTAGCTATTATTCAACCTAAAGAAGAAGCAGCTAGATATCTCATGTCTGCAGATTGTAGCTTCTTCAATGATTGGACAGTTGCTTCCGGATCAACCAATCTTGGTCAGGATGTAGTGATGCCTCCGTTCACGTAAGTAACTAGTCGTTCATTCTTTTAATGGCTTTAAAGTGTTAAACTCTTTAGACTCTGTTTCATGACGCAGAAAACATAGGAAAGCAAGATGTTGGTTACTTATACAATGCTCCTGTTCAAACTCCGTATCATTCAACAACGACGACCTGTGATCAAAGAACTTCATCAAGTTCCCTACCAAAAGAGAATACAGATAATGGTGTTCTAGGTTTATTAGTTTCAGCATATGGAGACTCTTCTGATTCAGAGGAAGAAGATCACAAAGGCTTAAACAATACTGTTTCGGATGAAGTTGCTTGCGTACTTGATACAGATGGCAACGACGAGGCTAGAGATGGTCTATCTTCTGCTTTAAACAGCCAAAGACTTACATGTGAGAAAGGAAAAGAGGTTGATGTATCACATGCTAATCTAAGCAAAGGCGGGAATACATCACTAGCAGAAATAACTTCACCATTTATTCCAAGATATGATGACGGTTTCTCTCGCTTGCACGTGTTTTGTCTTGAGCATGCTGTGGAAGTGGAACAGCGACTTCAGCCTATTGGGGGAATTAACATAATGTTATTATGCCATCCAGGTAACAGCAAAACTACAAGATTCAACCTTCCTTTAAATGTAATAACGAGTGAATTATGAATTATGCATATGCTATTTTGCAGAGTACCCCAGGATAGAGGCTGAAGGAAAGATAGTTGCTAAAGAGCTCGGAGTCAATCACGAGTGGAATGATACTGAGTTCAAGAATGTAACCCGAGAGGATGAGGAAACGATTCAGGCTGCCTTGGCAAACGTTGAAGCTAAGTATGGGAACAGTGATTGGGCTGTAAAGTTGGGTATTAACCTTTCTCACAGTGCTACCCTCAGTCGCTCTCCTCTGTACAGTAAGCAGATGCCTTACAACTCCGTCATTTACAATGTGTTCGGTCGCACCTCTCCAGCAACAAGCTCACCCACAAGATCCCAAGTTTCCGGTATAAGATCTTCCAGACAGAGGAAATATGTTGCTGGAAAATGGTGTGGGAAGGTTTGGATGTCGCATCAGGTACTATTTGATTAACTAGAAACCATACTAGCTCAGACATTACGTTTCTGCTTGGCTTGTTTCAGTTTAAGACTGGTTTTTATTTTCATTCTTCAGGTGCATCCTTTTTTGCTGGAGGAGGACTTAGAGGGTGAAGAAACCGAAAGAAGTCATCTGCGAGTTGCTCTGGATGAGGATGTCACTGTTCATGGTAATGATTCTAGAGATGCAACCACAATGTTCGGAAGAAAGTATTGTAGGAAGAGAAAGGCGAGAGCGAAGGCTGTGCCACGCAAGAAGCTTATCTCTTTCAAGAGGGAAGCAGGAGTTTCTGATGACACATCAGATGATCATTCCTATAAGCAGCAATGGAGGGCTTATGGGGACGAGGAAGAGTCTTATTTTCAGACGGGGAATTCGGTTTCTGGTGATTCATCAAACCAAATGTGTGTAGACAAGAGTGTTAAAGAATTTGAGTCAGATGATGAGGTTTCAGAGCGTTCACTTGGACAAGAATATGCTGTAAGGGAATATACATCTTCAGAAAGCTCGATGGAGAATGGCTTTCAGGTATACAGAGAGAAGCAGCCAATGTATGAGGATGATGATGATGATGATGATGATGATGATGATATGTACAGGCGCCCTAGAGGGGTTCCAAGGAGCAAACGGACTAAAGTTTTTAGGGATCTGGTTTCATATGATTCAGAAGAAAATGGCGTCTACCAGCAAAGGGAAAGAGTATTCACAAGTGATGCACAGACTAGTCGAATGGGTGGTGAGTACGATTCAGAAGAGAATTCATTGGAGGAACAAGACTTTTGCAGCACAGGGAAAAGGCAAACCAGGTCCATAGTTAAACGTAAAGTGAAAACCAAGATAGTTCAGAGTCTGGGAGACACAGCAGGTCGCACTTTGCTACAATCTGGTTCCAGAAAGAAGAATAAAGAGTTGGATTCATTCATGGAGGGACCTAGCACAAGGCTTAGGGTGAGAAACCCGAAATCCTCAAGAGGATCTTCAGCGGCAAAACAGAAGAAAACTGGTAAGAAAGGAAGAAATGTTTCCTCCTTCTCAGGAGTGGCAAGTGAAGAAGAGGTGGAGGAAAATGAAGAGGAAGAAAGTGAGGAAGCTAGCACACGGATAAGGGTGAGTAGCCTGAAGCCCTCAAGAACGTCTTCCGAGACAAAACGGAAGAAAACTGGTAAGAAATTAAGTAATGTTTCCCTCTCCGGAGTCGCAAGTGAAAATGATGTGGAGGAAAATGAAGAAGAGGAATGCTTGCCGTACCAATGTGACATGGAGGGTTGCACAATGAGTTTCAATTCTGAAAAACAGTTGTCTCTGCATAAAAGAAACATCTGCCCTGTTAAAGGCTGTGGCAAAAACTTCTTCTCACACAAGTATCTGGTTCAGCACCAGCGTGTTCACTCAGATGATCGTCCCCTGAAATGTCCATGGAAAGGGTGCAAGATGACGTTCAAGTGGGCTTGGTCTAGAACCGAACACATAAGGGTACACACTGGTGAGAGGCCTTATGTTTGCGCTGAACCGGGTTGTAGTCAGACATTCAGGTTTGTCTCAGATTTTAGCAGGCACAAAAGGAAGACGGGTCATTCAGCGAAGAAGATCAAGAAAAAGTGACTTGACTTGGCCCTTTTAGGCTTTTTAACATGGAATCTCTATCATGAAGCTCTATTATTAATCCATTGGATTAGAAGGAGAAATAGTGGTTTAAAATTGTTCATCTCGGTCTGGTTATTGTTCATTCAAAGTCTTAACATTCAGGAGAGCCATTGTCTTGTTTAGAACAGAAGCTCTTGTTGTTGTATTCTCTGTTGTCTTCTTTAATGTTGAATAAATCAAAAACAATCCTGGTTTTTAGCAGAATTTGTGCTTTCATCATATAGCATAATAACAATATATTTTTCGTAGGATACCTTGTTACGGTTAGAAAATCAGGTGATAATCTTGAATTTTATAAAATATCAAGGACTTAGTTGCAAATTTTCAGAATCTTTTTCTTTTCATCCTTTATATTATTAAGGTTGTAACTGAAATGATTCTTTTTTATGAATGGAATCATGTAGAATTATACATTCATATGCATTCCAAATAAAAAAATATCAGTTAAGTGGAATTTTTTTTTTTTGATTCCACACATTCATGTGGGATCAATGAGAGACAAAATGAATCACGTTAAAAATCATTCATGATAAAAAAAAGGAATGAAAGGAATAGATGGAATGAAACAATTTGAATATTAATTAAAAAAATACATATATCATACTTTTAATTCCTGAAATTATCACTATTCTATTCCATTGATTCCAATTCCATCTTATTATATAAAATTTGGTTCTTCAAAGTTACTAATTAACATGATCGCGACATGTGTCAATCGAAAATTTAAGATTGCGACATGTGTCAAAAATAAAAATAAAAAATATTTTTGTTTAAGATTTAAAAAATGTTTTAGAAAAGGAAAATTAACATTAGAAAAAATATTGGTTTACTGTTTCTTTTTTAGGATTTTAGAAAAGGAAAATTACTATTAACATTCTTTTAGTGTTTCTTTTTAGGATTTTAGAAAAGGAAAATTACGATTACATAATATTATACATTTATATTTTGTTTAGAACTTTAGAAAACAAATTATTATCAAATAATTATTTTAAGTAATATTACATATTTTTTTAAAAAATTGGTATTTTAAAATTCGTTTTTAATATCACTACTATTTTATAAATTCTATTTGTTAATAAATAGGTTTTAGTATCATATTTATCATCAAATTCTTTTATAAAATATTATTTAATAAACTTTTAAAATTCTCCTTGATCAGAATTAAAAAAAAAAGAAAAATGAAACAAATTATATTTAGGTTAGGATTTAAAAAAGAAAAAATTATTTCACAAATCTTTTTCATTATGATTTTAGAAAAAGAAAATTATTATCGCATAAATTTAAGTTTTCTAATTAACATCATCGTGGGACATAACAATATATAATTTAAGATTGGGACATGTGTTTAAATTTTTTTTTATCATAAATACATAATTATCATTCGAAAATATTTGATAGTAATTTTCATTTAAAAAAATCTTAAGCAAAAAGTAATTGTAAAAAAGCTATTTGAAAATAATTTTTCTTTTTCTAAAAAGTAATAATTTTTGTTTTTTAAAGAAATTGTAACTTTAAAATAATATCTTAAACAAAATAAATTATAAAATCGTACACGTATTTTGCCCAAAATAAAATCCTACAAGTAGCAGAAGTTATTCCATAAAAATCATACAGAAAACTAATTATAAAAATAAGTAACATTTCTTTTTTTTTTAAATCCTCAACAAAAGAAAGTTGTAAAAGTACTCCTATTATTTTCTTACAAATAACTAACTTTACTTTTTAGTAGATAATTGTATGTTATGAAAAACTATAAACCAAAACCAGTTGAAAATATTTCACATATAAATTTAGGTTTAAACCAGTTGCAAAAAAAATATTACCTGAGTATTTTTTAAAGGTTAAGAGGGTAGAGAGAAATAGGAAGGAAAATGAGGAGAGACGAAGGGAAATGGTTAGTTAGTGAAATGAAGTTTTTTTTTTTTTAGGTATTGGCCCAAATTTCCCTTTTTTAATTACTTGATACAATTTAACTTCTTTATTATCCTTACTACAACTTATGTCATAAGTTGTAGTTTTTTAAAAAACTTAAACCAAAACGGATTTGTTCTTATTGACATATAAAATTGTTATGCTATTGTAGGTCATGCTACTAAGGAATTTAAATAAAAAAAGATTTTGCAATGGAACAAGGTTACTAATTATTGAAGCAAAAATACTAACCAAAAGTTATGTGAAAAAATGGATTTCTCCATGCTACTAAGAAAATTGGTTATGTTGTTGTAGGTCATGCTACTAAGAAAATTAAATCAAAAATGTTATATGACAGTAATATTTTTTTTCTAAAATCCTAAACAAAAATGTAAAAGAGTATTTAATAGTATTTTTTAATTGTAAATAAAAAGCAGATTTATAAAATATAATGTTTTTCATTTAAAAAATCCTAGCAAAAAGAAAAATTTAAAAACTTATTTAATAAAATATTAACTTAGTAAATAAGAAAGTGTGTAATGTTGTCACTAACTCGACTTTTTATTTCATTTTAATTCTTATTTCAGGTTGGATTCAATTTAAACTTTTAGGTATAGTGTTTTCTCTACCCCTAAGTATAAAATTGATATCAATTCATCTATGCACCATAATTATAATATACAAATATTAATTTGAACTTATGTGTGAAAACGAGTTTTTAATTATTAAATAAATCTTACACAATATATACAAAAACAATCATAAAACTATAATAAAATAATTTATCATTTTATGTTCTTTATTAAATCAAAACATCAAACAAAAACCGTTGCAACGCACGGACTTATATCTAATATATTATATATATATTCCTAGATTAAGTTAAAAAAAAACAGCCTACAAGGATAAAGCTTAAAAAAAAAAATCCAAAGAACAAGAATAAAAAGGTCCAACCGAAAAGCCCAAACTATACGGTTTGAGAGTTGAAACCATAATCATAGAGAGAGAAGAAAAACCTGACATCTCTCTCCCCACATTCAATCGCATAGCAATTAATGAACACCCGTCAAGACAAAAATCAACCAATTTCCTCGGATACTAGAGAAAGGCGAGATGGAGCTCCATCATCAACATGAACAGATTAATGAAAAATTCGCTCAACCAGAACAATTTCTACAAAAACTCAAATTGCACAGCGGATCAACGCTTTGGAAAGAGAAATCAATCGTCATTATTGATCCATCAGCCTTTGATTTTGTTCCTTGAACACCATACATCTTAAAAAATAAGGGAAAGCTCGATATAAAACGACGTTTACAAAGAAGAGGAAAGAGCAATCGGAGATGAGGAAGGAGAAATGATTAATAGCATGTCCAATCTCATTTCATTTTTGACTTCAAAGTCTATTTTAGGTAAAATTTTCTCCAACCTTATTCCATATTCAACTCTATTTTGGAGTTGAATTTTTTATTTATGAAATCGTCATTTAAATTTTGAGTGTTTCTATTTCATACTTAAATAATATCTAAAATGATACAATAATATGGAAAAAAATACGATATTTCATAAAGTATTATTTAATATTTTTACATAAAGATGAATAAACTAATAAAAAATCAAAACTAAACAAAAATAAAATAAAATAAATATAATATAAAATAAATGGTTTAATAATCAGGTAAATTGTTATTGAAACTACCAAAATCGGCGAAGTATTGCCCAAACAAATATATTGAAAAGAGTTTATATATCTTGTGGGTCAACATTACACTTTGTGACATTTGTATTTGTTGAGCTTGATATACGCATGAATATTTGGATCTTGTATGAAAATTAAATTACAAAATAAAACTTTGTTTTCTTTTTATGTTAAGTGCATAATTTGTTTTTGAACTACGAAAATTGCATAAGATAAAAATTGAACCAATTGAAATTAGAAGAGAAGCTCTACCTACCAATATTAAAATCGCAGAAGATGAAAATCTCTGATTCAAAATTTTCTTGTTCGATTTAGGAAAATCTAAGATAAAGAACCTCATTATTCATTACGAAATACATTAATTGATCATTTTTGGAAAAACAATATTCTAAACGCTCATTACTAAACCAAATATGGTATATTATACTATATTTTATGATTTATTGTAATTTTTAATAATAAATGTCTAATTTAGATAAATATATTTTTATGGAAGTTTTGTAAACGTTAAATAGTTGGGGCTAATTGATAATTTTTATAAGTTAAATGTATTATTATTAGTTATTAACTAAATAAAAAAGAATTATTTGATAATATTTTCTCCGAGTAAAAAATGAAGTAATCCATTGAAATAAAACCCAACTTCATTTTGGAGTTACACTATTTTGAAGTAAAAAATAGAATAATACACTAGAGATGCTCTAAACGGAGGAATCACGAGAAATTCGTAGATCAACAAAATTAGGAAAATACCGGTGAAAAGCCATAGTAAACATTAGAAAAGGTGTTATACATAATCAAAATCCAATCACCCATCATCGGAAGAAAAAAAAATGCACAAATGTTGGAGGCAAAAGTTGGTTAATCACCGAGAAAAAAGAGGCTAATGGAAACACATATGCCAGGAAAAAAAAAATCTAATTGATAGCCGCAAAGATGCTGGAATAGTCATCGGGAAAACTATAAGATATTCTCTCTTTAAAAGATTTTGAAGAGAGAAAAGAAGGAACTCCAATATTATTATATTACGAGAAAACGTTTCTTAAAAAAGATATTTGAAAAGCATAGAATGATTATAAAATTTAAAATATATTCGTTTATAGTATGTAATGTATATAAATAATGAAAATTGGGTTGAGAAACCATATGGTTAAATATCTAACCAAAATAAATAAATAAATTCAATTATTATAACAATATAAAATATATTTTTGTCGCTATATAATATATTATTTTTATTTACCGGTTAATTCGTGTATAAATTTCTTCTTCTTCAATTACCTACCATCACTACCACTGCTTCTTCCAATCCATCAATCATTGGCATTATCATCATTTCTTTTATATATTATCTAAATCTGTAATTTTGCCATAACATCTTTCATAATAATCATTATCTCTTTGATATCAATCACCACCTCTTCAACCGCCACTTTTCCGCCGTAACCACCACCACCTCCTTTTTAATCATCATTATCTTCTCCATATTCACATCATCACTAGAACACCACCATAGTAGCTTCCATCACGAAAACCATCACCAAATTTGTAATCTCCGCTATATCTTTTGTATCCACCATTACAACTTTCTTCATATATAACCACCATCATATACTAATGCTGTGATGTAAAAGTTATGTTCTATGCTATTTGTTAATTTTGGATATACATAGTGTAATATATTTAAATCATTTTATAGTTTTATTAATATGAACTATATCATTTAGTGTGTTATGTTCTATTTATATTCTCATTTGTATGCTCTAGTGAAAAAGTTATGTTTACATGTTTATAAATTTATTCATGTTGATTAATATCTATGAGATACATATGATCATTGAAAATAATTATAGATATCGAGCATGTAATCACAATCTACTTGTCTAATATAATATTCTATTCGATAATTTCATTATACATAATATATGTCATTCAGTATGTTTTATACCATTCTGTCTAGGTCTGGGCGTTCGGGTACCCATTCGGATATGAATACTATCAATTCGGGTATCGGAGTTTTCAGACTTTGAAAAATGGTCCCATTCGGGTATTACAAAAAACTGGGTCGGGTTCGAGTCGGATCCTTCCGGATCTGGGTGGGTTCGGATTTTGTCCGAAGTAACCAAACTATTCGATTTGATTCGGGTATTTTATATCTAAACTACTCAAACTTAGCTAAAGTAACTTAAAACCCCGAAAATACTCAATTTATATAGTCCCAATTGGTTATTTTTTGTTTGAAAGTAACCATGGATTTAATGTTATTTGAGTATTTGTATCCAAAACATCTATTTTCATTTTTTAATACCTAAAATAACTCATATATTTGATTTATAAATTTTAATATTAGGTATTAATACTATTATAAATTTAATTTATAATAATATTTTATATAAATATTTATATGTTTGGATGTGTTCGGATACTCATTCGGTTCTCTGTTCGGGTCGGGTTCGGTTTTGGTTTTTCGGGTTTCTGAAAAATGGTCTCATTTGGTTATTTAGGCAAGATTCGATCGGATCGGATACCCTATTTTTCGGGTCAGTTCAGGTAAATATCTGGGATATGGATATTATGCCCAGTCCTAATTCTGTCGGTACAATATACTATTTAATTTGTTTTATCTACTTTATTAATTTAGAAGTACACTTAGAAAATACCCCTTAGTTTTTCAATTTATTTACATTCCTATGCCACTGAAAATTAAATTAAATTTCCTATTTTAATGTTTGTCTTTTTTAGTTGAGTTAATGTGTTGTCCTAATCTAAATTAAATTACCTATTTTAATGTTTGTCTTTTTCAGTTGAGTTAATGTGTTGTCCTAATATAAAATTTAACTTTCCTCCTCTACTAAATCAATTTCGAAATTATTTATAGTTTCCTAATTCTAAATTTACCACATTTAATGATAATAAACCCATATATAAAATCGTACTAATCCCATATATAATATACCATTAGTACAAAGAAAAAATTAAAATGAAAGAAAATATTTATACAATCATGGATCAAGCTCTAGAAATAAACAACAACAACGCTAAATTATTTTATAACAAATTTATTTTAATAGAAATTATAGTTCCAAATATGTTTATATATTTTATGTATTTATAAATTTATTTTATTTGGGATGCTAAGATTTTGGAATTGGAAAAAATTATACTCTACCTCTATATTATTTTAATTAAGAAATTTAAATTTTATATCAGAATAATTTATTAAGCTTTTAATTTTAATTTTTATTATAACTACAAAAATAATTTTTCAAACTGGATTTATGTGTAAATATTACAAATTCATCATTTGATATAAATAAAAAGTTAAAACAGAAAATAAATACCCGTCCGGTCGGACGGGTCAAGATCTAGTTCTATTTATATTTCTTGTAGATCTCCGTGACATTGTTTTTTCAGTTTATTACGTTGACAACCACAACAGTGGCATCCACTATAACCAATCACTACCACACAGCCACGGTAACTGCTATTACAGAAGGCCATTTAGGACCGTCGCTTCATCTGTAAACAGTACTGTAGTCTCCACTATAGTAATCATCATCATCGTTGATGCCATAACCACCGTCACTGTAACAACATTTTTTTCATTTTATTACTGTCAACCGATTTAGAAAAAGAAGAAAACCGGAAGAAGAAAAAAAATGATAAAAGATCTAATGATGTCAATATTAATGTCATATATTTAATTTTGCTTTTAAAATTTGTTATTACACAAATTAACCAAATAAACAAACTATTGGAACTTGTGAAATAGTAATAGTAAAGCAACAACGGTTTCGTTGGGAATCTCATTCCTGAGGATTTTAAAAAGTCAACAAAAAAGAAATCCATAAAGGGAATAAAATAATAAAAAAATAAAAGCGAACAACTTAATTACTTCTCTTTCGTCTTTTGTCTTCTCATTTACACACACCCTTTGATCTTCTTCTTCGTCTTATTAGGGTTTTGTAATGTGTTAGTAAAGAAGAAGAAACAACAACAATGATAGGAATCTCCGGGTCAATTTCAGAGGGGCTCGAGACAGAACCTGTCTCTCAATCTCCTTCAGGCGATTCGTTTGCTGATCCATCTCCTTCTGATCTCAATCAGGCGGCGGCGGCGGATGTCCTCCTGAGTAACGAGTTTAAGAATGTGGGTCTGGATGAAGTTTCGAAAGAGAAGATGGTGACGAGTGTCTCTGAAGAGGGTAATGGTGGCGTTGTTGATTCTTCGAAAGCCCTAGAGGAAGAGGAAGAAGATGGTGAGAGTCAACAAGTGTTGTATCCGGTGAGGCCAGGAGCAGAGGATTGCGCGTTTTACATGAGAACAGGGAGCTGCAAATACGGATCCACTTGCAAATTCAACCACCCTCCTCTTCCTAATCCCACAAAACTCCAAGTAACTAATTACACTTTGATTCTTCTGACAAGGACATTACTTCTTTATTATGTGTGTTTTAGGGAAGGTGATTGCTTATAAAAGAAGCATCTTTTTTTTTTTAATCACTGGCACATGTGTTGTATGGACTAGTAATATATATTTATTTATTTGTGCTTCCTTTGCTGGATCAAAGGAGAAAGCTTTGTTTAAGTGTTTTATGTTCTGTCTGAACGGTATACGCTTCAGTAAAAATTTGATCGTCTTTTATAATGTTTTTTTTGAAGATTGCTAGGGAGAGTAAAGTAAGAGAAAAGGAAGAGGATGCTGATAATACGAGACTCATGGATTGCAAGGTTGTTTTACCTTGCTCTCTCCTTTTTGTAATTATCTTCATGGGATAACTGATATGTTCAGTTCTGTTATGTGGTTTGCAGTATTACTTCAGGACAGGTGGTTGCAAATATGGATTAGCTTGTAGATTCAACCACACTAAACCAAAGTCTGATGTACCCTCTCCACCTGAGCTTAACTTCCTCGGCCTTCCCATCAGACCTGTAATTCCCCCAATTTTTTAATTCAATTTTTTTTGTTGGTTGTGTTTTGTCAGATGCTATATAATGATGCAATTTGCAGGGAGAAATAGAATGTCTTTTCTACATGCGCAATGGCTCCTGTAAGTTCGGAGCTGACTGCAAATTTAATCATCCTGATCCCACAACTCTTGGAGGAACCGACTCTCCCTCTTTTCATGGTAATAATGGTGGATCCATGGGATCATTTTCCCCAAATAGCACATTCCATGCAAGTTCAACGTCATGGTCTTCACCGAGGCAGGGGAATGGTACCGCTCCTTTTATTCCATCCATGTTGTCTCAGAGTCGTGGAGCTTCATCTCAAACTACTCCCGAGTGGAATGGCTATCAGGTAGTAAGTTGTGGATCTTAATAATGATCTAATGTCTGAAGTTTATATATTCTAGACTGATTTGTTTTTTGTATTTGGCTAGGCTTCTATGTATCCATCAGAAAGGAGTGTGTTTTCTACTTCCACCATGAACAATAATTCATCAGCTGAAACAAGTATTTTCACACCATACAAATATCAAAAACCTGCTGAGGAGTTTCCAGAACGTCCGGACCAGCCTGAGTGCAGTTACTATCTTAAAACTGGGGATTGCAAGTTCAAGTTCACTTGCAAATACCATCATCCTAAGAATCGTTTGCCAAAACAGCCTCCTTACGCTCTCAATGACAAGGGTCTGCCCCTTAGGCCTGTACGTTTCCTTCTGCTTCTCTGTTCTTGTGTGTGTTGGTATTAGAAAAGTTGTAGGCTTTGTAACCCATTTGATGTTTGATGAATTCTTTTGTAATCTAGGATCAAGTCATCTGCACACATTACAGTCGCTATGGTATCTGCAAATTTGGCCCAGCTTGTAGATTTGACCATTCCATCCAGCTCCCGGATTTGACAGGAAGCTCACATGCTGTAGGAGAACCTCCTCAGGTCGGCGCTAATGGGAATGAAAGTGACGGTTGGAATTGAGACTAAGCATCAGGAGCTTAGATAACTGATACATTTTGTCTTTATCGTGGGTTTTTTAAATTTTCATACTCTCTGAACAATATCTATGTGGCAAGCCTATCCTCGGTGCTTTTGACAGATTTTCACCAAAAAACTTTTGTAATCTACCCACTACCCCTCTTAACTCTTGAGGTTAAATGGAGCCTGCCTGTTTCTTTCATTGGTTGTTTACTCGCAAAATTTCATTACTGGATTTTGCTGCATAAAGTCGACATGTTTTGAGTTTTGGAACCGGAGGAAAGTTAGATGTTTGTTTTTGTCGCAAAGGGTTTTGAAACGCAGGTTCTTTAGACATGCATACAGCAAGAATAATGAATAATTTATTTTACATACCCAAATGTGGCCAAAACAAAGTTGAAAAGAGAAACTAAACGAACAAGGAGAGAAGTTTGCAACAGCATCTTATACGAACAAAGGTATGGTCGTTGTCATATACGTACAAGACTACTCTGCTCACCGGTTCTGCTTTCTTACCATCGAGTTAGCGGAAACAAAGCCATCTCTTCTGCAACACATAGAAGAAGCTAATATCCGTGAGTAGCCTACCCTTCATTGGGTTTTGGGGTGGAAAGAAGAAGGTACCTTTTCTCGTGGGGATTGGGGATTACGTTTCTTTTGATGGTTGCTTCTCCGCTGAGGCTCAACGTTTACTGGAGGTGTAACCAGACTCTCAGGTCCCGCGACAGCTGTTTTCTTGGTCTTCTTGTCGTCACGAGCCTTGTTGAAGATGACGGTGAACCCTTGGGCTGAGGCTGGATTAGTGGCGTCCCATTCCCCAAACTTTGGCAATTGTCTTCCTTTGTTTCCCTACAGGAACATATTTTGTTCATCATCAAAATGCAGTAAGACTAGATGAAGATAAGGAGATGGGTGTTGTTCTTACCGTTGCCATTGTCTAAATAAGAACAGAGGATCTCGTGTCTGATACGAGTAGAGAATGATGATGATGATATGGGAAGAGGAGATGAAGTTTTAATATAAAGGATGAGCGAGGAAGACCACGTCGTCTTTGAAAACATCAAATCTTCTTTTGTTTCATACACCTTTTCTCATTCCCGCGTCTTTCCCAACAGAAATACCTAAAATAATCTAGTAAATTACAAATAAAAATATTGAAAAACAAAGACCAAAAGTGTGGAGCATGTGCAAATGGTCTCGGCTGCTCCACCCAGTTCACTATGCATCAATGGTATTATACCCAACTTCAGCAGCCTTAGAAGAATTTTCGAATTTGTATGGTTATAATCTACTATGCTTAAATTAATTAGTTTCTAGTAGTCTATATATTATCATCTACCTCTGTTGTGGTGGGCTACTAGTATATGCCTTCTAGGATCACAAATGGTTGGCGTTTGAATAAATAAAAACAAACTTCGTCAAGTCTGCAATGCCCTTTTAATAGTATAAAATAGCAACTTTTCAACTTAAAACAAAGGCACTTATTACGATATTCAAATATTAACAGTGTAATCCAAACCTAAAGGTTTATGATATAAAGGTTTTACCGATTTCCATGTACGGTTTGGAGTCTTTGACATTGTTTATTGAAATGTGATCACACGAGTCTTTCACATTTACTAAAGCAAATCTGACCCGGTTCTGAGTCCATACATAGCAAATGTACTGGACATCTAATCTTCTAATTTTTTTTTTTTCTTATTGTGGATAGTGTAAAGAAAATTGTGGCCCTGTTATAAAACACATAATAAAATAAAAAAAATTTAAATACTTTGTTTGTTTTCTTTATAATATAAAAATAAGAGAAATTAAGAATGATTAATTAAAATAATTAATTTATTAAATTAAATTCAATGTTTTACATAAACAAACCGTCACTATATTTAGTAGAGTGTCCTTGTTTTTTATTTCGTATAAGATCACAAATAATTCATAGCCGAATTTAAAAACTATCCGGAAATTTTAAAAAATATTTTAATATATTTTTGATATTTTGATCATTTTTTAAAATCGATCTTAGTTTAATCTTATGAGATATTTTTTTGGGTTAGAGAACAACTACATATTTTCTTCCAACGTTGAGGATTATATTCATGAAAACAAAATAATCATTTAAACTAACATGCAGGCCGATGGACTTATGAGTATAAATACGGGCCCGATGTTTAGGCCCATATATTCATCCGACTTGACCTGGAAATAATCTCCGCCTACATAAGATTCCACAGGAAGATTCCCGCTCTTTCTTTTCGATCGAGGCGCCAAAAGCCAAATCGATCAGTCTTTTTAGATTCCAGTTCGAAGAGGACGAGATTCCAATTTCACCTGTGGCAGCAAAATCGAATTGAGAGAGAGAGAGAGATAATGTTCGGGAGGCTGAGACCGCCGCCATCATCGCCGGACAGTCTAGAGAGATATCCAGCGAAAATCATCAGAGACGATCCTCTCTCCGTCTACGGTACTTTCTTTCTCTCACGATCTCTTTTCCAATTTTTAGATTCCGACCACGTGTTCTTTAATTGACCAGCAGAGGAACCCTTAGTCAAGCTCGATTTCAAGATCTAGGTTTCTTTTTTGATGTCATTGTAGAGTCAACACTGCTTAAGCTTAAGCAAGGCTCAAGACTGGACTCTGTTGGGCCTTCCCCAGAAACAGAGATTGAGAATCCGTCTTCATCTTCAGATACACAGAGAGAAGCTCATGATGTGACTCTGTGCAATGGCTCTGATGATGCAATGGCTATAGACTCGGGTTCTTGTGTAAAGAAGAAGAATCCGTCAGTGCTGTCTATGTTTTGCAGGTACAAGAATCAAGCTCAGGCACGAAACTTGTCTCTCACTGTGGATACTACTACGACAGAGACAGAGAGTGCTTTGTAGGCTCGAGTTAATGCGACCAAATCTGATTTTCATGTGTGTAAAAGCTATGGTCGGCTAAGATAGAAACTGGGTAAGCTTGAGTTTATTAATGTATAATTCTTAATGTAACTAGACGATACTGTTTGTAAGGTGTCTAGAGAAACTTTTTTGTTTGTGTTGTTGGCTAAATTTCCATACTTTGATTTTAATTACCTGGAAACTGTAAAGACAGAGAGAGTCATCGTCCCAATCAAATCTAGAAAACAGTGGTTGTGATCTTATTCTTGGAAAAGAAATAGCAGAAGCAGAACCACTTGCGTGGTCTTGATGGTGGGTAATATAAACCATGAGTAGGCTTCATATCATAAGAAATCTGTCTAATGCCTAAATCAACCAAAACAGATTCATTTGAATAAAGTAATCTGTCTAGTACTCTTAGACTATCTACAATGGTTGATTTCTACTTTTCACTTTTTAACATTCTATATCATCATCTCTCTTTTCCATCTAATTATTCAACACCCTCTTCATTTTTAACCTCTTCATTTTTAACCTCTACAATAGTTTTGTTTAATAAAATTCAACACTCTAACCTACTATTTTTAAATTATTACTTTTATCTTTTAATTTTTAATAGCTACATATTAAATAATAATTTCGAGGGTAATTAACATAAATAATTGAAATACTACATTTTAATAATTTTTATTTATATTCTTAACTATTTTAAAAATACAATATTATTTTTATTAAAACAAATAAATTACTAAATTTCAATACATGATATAATACACAAAAAAACACATAACTTAATTGATACAATAGACTCAATTCAAAAATAATAAAACTTTTAAATCACACACAACTTAAACTCGATTTAATTTTAGAAAATTCCGAATTTTACCCATATGTGTTTGACTAGATCTGCTTGCATGGTTCTATAGTTGTAAGGGTAAATTTTTTTTTAGTGAGAGAAAGCTCTGACGTCTCTCTAGAACTCGCCGCCGTTTCCTTGTCACCGGCCGACGGTGTGGGCTCCTTTAGCCACCGTCGGTCCGGTCTTTCTTGCTCTCCTTCTGTTTTGTTTCTCCTTGTTTTTTCTCTGCGGTTTATCTAGTTTCCGGCGTCGCATCGTATCTTCGGTGGGCGGTCGGCTCTGTTTCCGTCGTTGTACCGTCCATATTGAGGTAAACGGTCGGCTTTAGGCGGCGTCGTTAGGTTTTGGCGCTTTGACGGTGAATCTGGTTTCTTGGCCACTCGGTCGGTCCGATTGGTGACTCAAGTCTTGTAAGGGCTTCGCTTGGGGATGAGATCCCGACGGTGTCGGTGAGGCTCTCTGGTGAAGGAAGCCAAGGTGGTGAAGTTGGCGATTGCGGCGTTTGTTCCGGATGAGATCTCGGGACGTTTCCCGATGATGCTCTCCGCTTGAAAAAGCGCTGGGATCGGCGGTGGGTTTGTTGGGGTTGGACGTCTCCCGATGGAAAGGCGGGGATTAACTCCGGAATAGTCTCGAAGTTTTGAAGGCGCGGTGGCCGTGCGCCGTGAGGCTCCAAGCGGTGAGAGTGCGACACGTGTACCGCGGCGGCTGTGTGATTTCGAGTTAGGGTTTCCGCTCGTTTTGGGCTTTATGGTTGTTGGCCCATTTAAAATTGTATTTTGTTTGACTGTTTATGGGCTTTTGTATGTTTTCTTCTGGGCTTTGGCCTGTTTCAATTAAAAACTTTGACGGAAAAAAAAAAGACTAGATCTGCTTGCAATTCGTGATGAACATTTGAATCACGTAATTCAGATCTAGCACGCACATGATTTGCAAAAACAGGTAACACCTCAGTCGAAAATGGATGTGGTGTACTAGAACCACTTGCCTCAGATTGATCATAATCGGTCCAATGTTGAGCATATGTATCTCGTTCATCTTCAACAATCATATTATGCAATATGATACATGACCGCATGATGATAGCCAAATCAGATATATCCCACAAGCGAGCTGGTTCACAAATGATTTTGAATCAAGCCTGTAATACTCCAAATGCACGTTCGATGTCCTTCCGACATCCTTCTTGATATTTTGCAAATAACTTATCTGGCTCACTTTGAGGAAGTCGGATTGATTTGACGAAAGTTGGATAAGAAGGATATATACCATCAGCTAGATAGTAGGCCATGTCATACGGACGTTGATTTACGAAAAATTTGACTCTTGGAGCATTTCCTTGTTCAACATCATCAAACACCGGAGAACGATCTAGAACGTTTATGTCATTTAATGTTCCTGAACTTCCAAAAAATGCATGCCAAATCCATAGATCATGAGAAGCAACTGCTTCAAGTATAACAGTGGTGGTTCCCTTATCTCCTCTAGTAAATTGACCTTCCCACGCCGTTGGACAATTTTTCCATTCCTAGTGCATGCAATCAATACCCCGATCATCCCTGAAACCCCGCATTTCACTAACGTGCAGAATTCTTTGAAGATCCTCTTGAGTTGGATCTCTAAGATACTCTTGCTCATACAGTTCAATGATTCCTTTACAGAATCGACGCAAGCAATCCAATGATGTAGTACCTCCTATTTTGATATATTCATCGACTGCATCAGCCGCAACACCATATGCTAGCATTCGCATGGCAGTGGTACATTTTGCCAATGGAGATATACCTTCTTTATTGGCTGCATCAACTCTCTGGGTGAAATAATTGTCACTGCTTGATAGATCTTCAACGATCCGAAGAAAAACATGTTTTCGCATCCTGAATCGCCGACGAAATATTGCATCATCATATGTTGGTTGATTTGCAAAGTAATCATCAATAAGCCTTTGATTTGGCGCAACATGACCCCTTTTGAACTTCCTCTTGTTACGAGATGTTTGGTCTTCAGCAATTTTTTTTCGACGCTCTCTAAACCGATTAACGATATATCTCTCTTCAATTTTAGACTGTTTTTTGTAAGCTTCAATATCAAAAGGAAATTCTGAAGGATCCATTGATATTTTTTATAAGCTATGATTTGTGTTGTTGGTACATATGTGAAGTAAGGAGTCTCTATTTATAAAAAAAAATGGAGTGGCTGAAATTTTTGGACTTCAAACCAATATTAAAACGACAAAATTAATAGATAAGATTAGATTCTCCCACAAAAGCTGAAAGTCACGGATTGCATACAAATTAGAAAGAGACATACACATTATTAAAGTAGAACAAGACAAACACATATTATTCAAGTAGAAAAAAGAAACACACATTATTAAAGTAGGAAACAAACACACATAATTAAAGTAGAGAAATACATATTATCAAATCATAAAGACTTAGACACATAGAAGCTTGACAACAACTAATTTCCAAATAGATCGTGGCTCAACTTCTCCAACAGATGTTTGTTCTTGTCATCGAGATGCTCTTTTTCACTTAACTTCATGAACATCTTCATCTTCTTAGCTTGAGTCTTTTCTTTCATCAACTGGTTTGCCTCTTCTTGTCTCTTGGCTATTTTGTCCAATTGATCCAATTCCTGTTCTTTGAATTGTTTGAATTCATTCCACTCTTCGTTGACCATCTCTAAAGTTACACCGACGTTTTTCCTTTTACATTTTTTTTGTTGTGTCCCTCCCCATTGGACGAACACTAGATCCAACAGAGTTAGAGTCACTTGCATCATTCTCGCGGGATCTCTTCGATCCACTACTTGAGACACTATTTCCTCCTACGTGACTACCATAACGTGGTTGATCATGGACAGCAAGCCATTCTGACATTAAATTAAAATGTTCATTCTTACCACTTGAATATATTTCATGTGCTTTTGCCAAGACATCATTCTCCGACCACCCGCTCTGCTGCATACATTTAGCATTATCGTATGCACCAATCCATTTGTTCAACTTTTTGTTCATATAGTTGTAATGATTTCTGCACGAAGCTCCATCTCGCGGAGGATTAAATGAGCAATGCTCATTACAGTACTCGGAAATTTTACCCCAGAATGCTTCACTTTTTTTGGTTTCTTCCAACAACGCTGTCTGTTCCATATTTAATCCACCCATTGAGTAGCACCAAATTTTGATCAGTGGTCCATTTTGGACTTTTCCGGCGAGCATGAGTTGAATCCTCTATATTTTCTCTTTGAGTGGCTTCATTGACACCGCTTATGCCACCAAGACCAATTTGTGTAGAAAATTCAGGAAATTCGGTTGCTCCAATATTTGGAACAATTTCATTACCCATTGAAGTAGATGAAAAAGAAGGTCTTTGTGATAAATTTGGCATCATCGATCCATAATATGGAGGATAATTTGGAACAGATGATGGCATAAAGAAATTTGGTGCAAAACCATAATTTGGTATATTTTGGGATGAATTTGAAGACTGGTTTTGAAAATGATAGCTGTTGGGATTTGGATAGTTAAAAGGAAAATTAGACGAATTTTGAGTGTTAAATGGATTATTATTCGGATCCATTAACAAAAAAAAAGCACAAATTTTTTTTTTGAAAGCTAATATATAGTGAAAATTGACGTTTTTTTATGTGTCCAAATGAAGTGAAACTAGTATCTATTTATAGATCATAAAAAATCATAAATTTTCATATAATTTTTTCTATTTATGAAAAGTGATTACTATAAAATAATTGAGTTTAAAGATTGAAGGGGATAAGAATCTCAAAAAATTTTGGTCGACCAATGAGAAAATAGGAGCACATTTAAAGAAGATAAATATGTTTTTCTTTTGTGGAATGGTGGCGTGAGTTTCACTCTCCAACTTTCTCTCCATTTGCTTGTCACCACGTGTCTCGGTGTCCCCACTTTTTTGGAATTCAACTAGTTGAGTTTATTCAACTCAATGTAATCCACGTAACCATTATCCCTCATTCAACAATCCCATTGCAAGCACTCAACTGTTGAATCTAAAGATTCAACTACCTCATAGCAGCTAGTCTTACTTCACCGCATGCACTTGAATCTTTTGGGAGGGGGGGGGGTGTATTCAACGGAGAATTTTAGGTGATTTGTATTAAAACGACAAATTCACTGTTATTCAAACCTGCATTTTAAAAATTCATTTAAAATCCACTATTATTGAATTTGACATTTTGTAAAGTACTCTGGAATCCACTGTTATTGAAAATATTTTAAGTTGTGGAGTTTTAAAGTTTTCAGGTGATTTTAGGGTGTTTAGGTGGAGTTCCTTAGTAAAAAAAAATTAAAACCCAAATCCCATGGTTTTATGTGGTATTCTTGAGTGGTTTACCAAAAATCACCTAAATCTCTGCAACTTATTGAAATCATCTAAAATCCTATTAAAAATCAAATCACCTCAAATGTTAGATTGAATACACCCCCTTATAGTTACAGCTGCTTAAATCCATATCTAGGTCCACAGATGCTAATTACTGATCCTCGATCCTTTCAGCAAATATCTACAGTACTCATCGCTTGGAACAAAGGAGATATAAGTCTGATAACCCCCGAGACTAGCTAGAGACTAGAGGAAAGGTGCAACTCTTTCATTTGCAGCTGGATAGTATATTAGCACGCAAGTTCAGTTTTCTTAGCCTTCTTCGAGTGGTAGGAGAAAGGGAGAGAAAGTGAAGACGGGTTTCTTGTGTGAGTGAACTTTTGATTAATTTACCTGTTTGTGTTATATAGCTTTGATCAGTCAAAAGAGTATATATGGCCATGTGTTGAATCTGAGTTCGGTTGGGACTCGGTATGGATAGACTGAACTTGACGGTGGGTTAGTTCAAAGGCGTTAGTATTGATCGGAAAAGTGTAACTGTTTACAATAAGAGGATAGACAGAAAAGATAACAGGTGCTCGTTTGAATTAGCTGGGAAAGTACAAGTCCGCAAAAAATACAACGAGTAAAAATCCTAATTTCTAGCCAATAAGTGTGTGTGTGAAAGTCTCAATCCCCCCGTAGCATCCCCAAATCTGGATAAGGCCTTCGGGCACGGCCATGATACGAGGACGCGCACCAGTCAGGTCACATGACCTAAAGACAAGCGTGCCATGGCTGGATAGAAGGGTTAAGGAGTTTAGGAATACTGAATCCTAACCTGGAACGGATGGTTAAGTGCATCAGAATGATGAGACTTGATCGGGAACGGATGGAGACAAGGAAATGGGAGCTGGACAAGTGAATTGGGAGCTGGACAACCCAGGGAAGAAGCTGGACCAGCTGGGACAAGCTCAGGACAGCTCACTCTAGGAAGGGTCAGCTCCAGTAGCTGGATAGTTAGCTCACTCAGCTGGAACAGCTAGTGGCCAGCTAATCTCTGCTAGGTGGAGTGTTTGAGTCTTGACCATGGGGCTCAGTCCATGGGCGGCCATGGGTCTGGCCTTGCTGGACATGGAGGTCTGATGGGTCTAGGGCCTGGACAAGAGGGGTCAGGCGTGTGGGCTTGCATTATGGGCTTGTGTTCGATCAGCCAAAAGGAAGAAGGGGGCAGTTACCAGGCGGTTTGTGCAAAAGGGTGGGAAGAACAGGTTGCACCTGTTCGCCGAAGGTGGCACCTGTTCGCCCAGGCAGTTGGCCAACCCTTCCCTATAAATACAGGCCTTGGGGTCGAGATTTGCCACAATTTTCCCTAAGGAAAACTCTGCCAAAATCGTGTGAGAGAGAAGAGAAAGAGATAGAGAGATCGGCCAAGGGCTTGGTTGTGTGAGTGTGTGGGTGATTCCGACCAGGAGTTGGCTTGTGTGGTGTGGAGATCGTGTGATAATGAGTACCAGAGGCAAGGAGAAGGATGTGGAGAAGGGCTTGAGCACTCCTGAGCCGCGCCAATGTGAGTGGGATGGCGGACTGTTACGCCATGGCAGCGGTGAGATTCCGTGTTGGCTGTGGTTGGAGCGGCTGGACCAGACCCATCTCTTCCCTTTCCTTTCATGATTTACTTGTGTTCTTCTATGTTCTGGATGTGTTGGATGATTCCAACCCAGTGTGGCCGATCAAGGCCTTGGCTGTTTCAGTAAAACTCTCCATGGCCTTGGTTGGGCAGCTAGGTCCGGATCTCATAGTTCTGGATGGAATTGATGGGATCCGACCATGGATTCCTCTTAATGAGGATTTATCATGATTTATCATGTGGTTTGATTGGATTTATCAGGCCGGTTTGATGGTGGTCAGTTATGGCCGGTTTGGTGGGTTTTGGCCAAATTCAATGTGAATTAGGCCGGTTCTGATCGATCTGATGGTGGATTCTTCTTAGTGGGGAATTATCAGTATTTTTCATGAATTTTAATTAGTTTTTGGAGATTGATTTCAGTAGGTCAAATTTGGGATGGAACCATGGCCGTTTGTGGTTTAAGTGTGATTGATGGGTTAGATCACATTGGATCAGTCCGGCCGTGTGTTACATGGGTGTTCAGGATGTCCTGGCTGATGTCCTGAGTATGGCCGAGTGCCTTGTTAACTGATTGGATAGCTTAGTGAAGTTAGATAGGTGAACCGAACCATGCAATAGAACTTGTGTATGTTAGGCTATCGGATTACTTATGTTGTGGTATTGTGTGTGTGTTGGTTTCAGGATCTGACCAGGACCGTGGCAAGGCCAAGGAGCCATGATGACCAGGCCGTGGATGGATGTGTGGGTTGTGATAATATTGTAGTGTTTAATGAACTTATGATAGCCTATTGTGCAACTGAATGATATGACTACATTGTATGGATCACATGTTATTATTAATAAAGATACAATTTCTCTTCTTTTCTAGTCTTAGGGTTGGATTAGTTGAACCTCAGTTGATTGAAAATGACTTATATGAATATGGAACAATAAAACATTGAACAAACACCCTATGATCTAGCTAAGTAAGGCCGCGGGTCCATGTTTGGCTTAACAGCCAGGATCGGGTCTTACACCCCCTTTTATAGATGAACCCTTTTTCCATGTTGTCCCAAGCTGTCTTGACCTAGTGGGCCGAATCCCATATCTCGGGCTGAGTACAGGGCAGAGTGCCAAGCTGCTGTGCCGAGCTAGTGCAGTGAGCTTACGAGTAAAGTAAGGTGTTCAGCAAACGTTTTGCCAGTGGCCGTCGAGATAAACCGATCAGAACCGATTTAGTGGACCGAATCTTTTATTTGATGGGATTTGTGGAGAGAGATAACCCATCTTCTACACCATGCATGGCAGCACACGCTTCCAAAAGATGTTCAAGTCTTGAGTACTGTGGTTGCGTTACGACTGATTGTATTGTGGTGGTATATGCTGCAGGAGTTGGATATCTCTCTTGAATTTATCAACTTAGAAAATCCAGAGAAAGGATTTGCTTTTGGTTGTACCTACATCCATAGGCATCTATCTTGAAGAAACCCTCATTCACATTTTCTCTTTCTCTACATAGTGAAGGTGTTTATTTGTTATTTAACATTTCCCACTCAGGTTAGTGTATCGCCAGATCAGAGAAGATGTTCTTCGTAGTTAAATACCTTGTTTCTCATGATGAGAACTTGGGAGTTGTTGTGACAAGCGGTTTCACGAACTAGAAGTTACCTTCTCCTCTGGCACCTGATCTTAGGTTGCAACTTGTGAGGAATTTCTTACAGTGTGTGTGTGTGTTTCATCTCTCCATTACCTTCTGTTCCAAGATGCCATCAAATAATTTTAGTTGTGGTGTTTTGCTGGCCCCTTCAGTTAAATGGAACCAATCAAAATTAGAACAAAATTCCATCGATTTAGATCTGTGAGGTAATTCCTACATGACGTAGCCCAATATCCAGTGCTCTGTCTCTTCTTTCTCTCTTCCAATGCTTCTGAGGTTTGGAAAAGGCTGCAGAAAAGACGATTTTGTGTGGATGGGAAATATATACCCTTTCACTTTCCCATACACCTTCTGTAACACCCCCGGACCGTCCTAGGCCGGACTAACCCAAAACGGCCCGGGAGCGCCACAAGAATAGCTCGCCGGACCGGATCGACCAAGAATCCAGAACAAATCAGGACTCCCGACTAATCCGTCCCGGTTCGCTATGTCCTCGGGCCCCACGGCCTAAGGCTTCGCAACCCGTACCGCGGTCTCCGATTTGTGTCGACCCGGACTAGGTCTTATATCATTTAGCACACAATCACGAATATAAACATTCTTTTATTAATAGTAGGTGGAAAGCGTCTTATAAAACATTACAACAAATATATCAGAGTTTGTGCACACGGCCTAGTGCCAAAAAGAAAAGAAAAGTAATTATACACTCCAAAAGAGTCCTTGCTTATGCTTATGCCACTTCAAATCTACACCGGCCGCCTAACGTTCCGCCGCCCTCTAAGCTTCCCACCTACTGGTTACCTGCATAGTAGGAGAGGGGGTGAGTAATCAAGATTACTCAGTGAGTCCGAACAATAAACAACAACTACCCTCCCCAGCCCATGCTTAAAAACAAGTACACAATGCACATACATTAACAATGCGAAAACAACACACAAACATGCAACAATGCGCAAATGCAATGCAACTACTCAATGCAATGCAACAAGTCTCCTCCCCGAGACCTAATCAACAAATAATGCAGTCTAGACTCAAGCTGTGGAGAGAAGTCCATCCCTACCACTGGAGAATCAGGTCCATCCCCCGATCTAACCCCAGGGTCCAAGTACACTAGTCACGTTGCGTCAACACACACAAAAGCATGAGGGAGCTCCTCCTCTAACCAACATGCACACGCAACGGACTAAGCGCACCTCTCACGCAAAACACAAATCCTAGTCTAGATGCTCACGACTCAAATAAGCATGAGGGATCTCAACCTCAAACCTCCATGCAACACATAAACAGCATCTAAACTACATGCACCTATCAACTATAATGCATGCAACAACACACCCGCCAAGAGAGAGACACTCTCAACCTCTTGCGGTTCAACGATATTATATCATCTAGATAATCATGCAACTCACTATGCACCATCAACAAAACAATATCTAGATGACACAATAATACACAAATCGTAACACATATGCATGCTACACGCATTCTCCCCGGGGCCCTGCACAAAACTGATTAACTTTGCCCCGGGTCTCCACTTGAGACCCTCCAGTCTAAGCTCACACCTGCATGCACAAACACACATTACAAGTCTTCGGAACCCACCTTGGTTGCTGACTACGAAGACTACCCAAACACCTCCGGATCACTCTCCCAAAAACGCTAAACCAAAGAAACCTAAAAACATTCCTTAACACTCGGTTTCTCTCTCTAAACTCACCTCTCTCTCTCTCTAAGGTAAGCTTTCACGTTTTTGGGATGAAGAAAATGAATGGGAGGGGCTGGGTATTTATAGGAAATGGGGGGGTGAGGCTGGCTGGAAAAGTGGCATTTATGCATGGTAAAAATATGGACATTTGTCCATTTCGGTAACTTTGCTTGCAAGCTACCGGTTTCTAGAAGATTCAGCAGCTTGGTCACCAAGTTTTCATCCCTTGCAAGCCAAGACTCACCTTCTGGAAGCTCACAAACTTGGTCACCAAGTTTTCCTTCGGCCAATGAGAGATCGCCACGTATACTGCCACATCACTCCTTCGCGGCAAATGAGAGGTCGCCATGTCATCTCTGGTCCACTTTTCTCTTGCCACGTCACCAACTTTTACAAATATTCATTGAGTGATTTTGAGTAGAAAAACCACTTCAAAATGCTCCCATGACGCTTCGTGTTGGGGTCAAAATCGGTCAATAGCGAAATCGTCACCGAAAATCCTCGAAAGAAAAGCCAAGCGACGATCAAATCCAAGAACGGTCGCCGCCGATAAAACTCACGGAAGGCTCGTCCACTCCCATCTGGCACCAACGGCGAGGGTCCTGGCGCCCGTCCATGCGATCGTCTCATAATCTCGGGCAACGATAGCATCTTGGTCCCTTGAAACCCATGTCTGGATTGTCCGAGGTCTACAATGAGTCTTCCGTAAAACTTTCCGATTATTTAAAAGATTCATCTTTTAATATATCTAAAACTTCGTAGCCACATTGCTCTCATCCCGACTGACGGAAAATCTGCGGATCTAAAATCCATCTCAAAATCCGATACTCGCGGAATCTCGTTGGAAACAATTATCTCGAGATCTACGACTAGAATCCCCAAAACTTCGAAAGATTTCCGCAAACAATTGACGAGGGAAGAATCGAACAAACCCACAGACGGCAAGATCGCCTGGCGCCGGCGGCACGCTGGACGCTGGCTGGCCTGGCGCCGGCGGCACTCGCCTGGCGCCGGGCGCACGCTGGACGCTGGCTGGCCTGGCGCCGGCGCACGCTGGACGCTGGCTGGCCTGGCGCCGGCGGCACTCGCCTGGCGCCGGCGGCACGCTGGACGCTGGCTGGCCTGGCGCCGGCGGCACTCGCCTGGCGCCGGCGGCACGCTGGACGCTGGCTGGCCTGGCGCCGGCGGCACTCGCCTGGCGCCGGGCGCACGCTGGACGCTGGCTGGCCTGGCGCCGGCGGCACTCGCCTGGCGCCGGCGGCACGCTGGACGCTGGACGCTGGCTGGCGCCGGCGGCACGCTGGACGCTGGCTGGCCTGGCGCCGGCGGCACTCGCCTGGCGCCGGGCGCACGCTGGACGCTGGCTGGCCTGGCGCCGGGCGCACTGCCTGGCGCCGGCGGCACTCGCCTGGCGCCGGGCGCACGCTGGACGCTGGCTGGCCTGGCGCCGGCGCACGCTGGACGCTGGCTGGCCTGGCGCCGGCGGCACTCGCCTGGCGCCGGCGGCACTCGCCTGGCGCCGGGCGCACGCTGGACGCTGGCTGGCTCGGCGCCGGTCCACGCCCTCGCCCGGTCTCGCTCCTATCTCGGCCTGCCGATCCCATCTTAGCTTGTTGGATCAATCTACGCAAGTTTGGTATGATCACGTTACTCTTAAACGCCACTTCCTCGACTAAACAAGGAATTGAGGTTCCTTCGAAACACCGAGACCTTCAAAGACTGTCCTTTCGAAAAACCGTAAAAACGTCTAAACGGCCCAACGCGGCCAAAACGGCCCACGTACGATTGTCCGAAAAGGAAGGATAACTATGACGGTTTATCTTTATCCTCACATAAGAGATAAATGTCAAGTTTCCATAAGAGATAAATGTCAAGTTTCCATAAGAGATAAATGTCAAGTTTCCATAAGAGATAAATGTCAAGTTTCCGATAAACACAAAGATGGGCGAAAATGGAAAAAGCCCGACTCAGCCGAGAAGATAGACCGTCATAGGAGGAGTATATAATGAGAGCTTTGGGCAAGAAGCAAAGAAGATCACAAACTTTCAGAGCACTTAGCACTTAGAGCAACTTAGGCATTATTTTCCGTTTTTACTAGCGAGCTGCGACTCAACTAGGTTAGAACTTAGGTTGCTAGACTAGCGAACTTGCCGACAGCTCCTGTAGCGAGGCTCTTACCTGTTGTTCACGCTTTCGGATTCGGAAATAAGATCCTTTGCTCCACTTTTCTCTTGCCACGTCACCAACTTTTACAAATATTCATTGAGTGATTTTGAGTAGAAAAACCACTTCAAAATGCTCCCATGACGCTTCGTGTTGGGGTCAAAATCGGTCAATGACGAAATCGTCACCCGAAAATCCTCGAAAGAAAAGCCAAGCGACGATCAAATCCAAGAAACGGGTCGTCGCTCGATAAAACTCACGGAAGGCTCGTCCACTCCCATCTGGCACCAACGGCGAGGGTCCTGGCGCCCGTCCATGCGATCGTCTCATAATCTCGGGCAACGATAGCATCTTGGTCCCTTGAAACCCATGTCTGGATTGTCCGAGGTCTACAATGAGTCTTCCGTAAAACTTTCCCGATTATTTAAAAGATTCATCTTTTAATATATCTAAAACTCGTAGCCACATTGCTCTCATCCTCGACGACGGAAAATCTGCAGATCTAAAATCCATCTCAAAATCCCGATACTCGCGGAATCTCGTTGGAAACAATTATCTCGAGATCTACGACTAGAGATCCCCCCAAAACTCGAAAGATTTCCCGCAAACAATTGACGAGGGAAGAATCGAACAAACCCACAGACGGCAAGATCGCCTGGCGCCGGCGGCACGCTGGACGCTGGCTGGCCTGGCGCCGGCGGCACTCGCCTGGCGCCGGCGGCACGCTGGACGCTGGACGCTGGCTGGCCTGGCGCCGGGCGCACGCTGGACGCTGGCTGGCCTGGCGCCGGCGGCACTCGCCTGGCGCCGGCGGCACGCTGGACGCTGGCTGGCCTGGCGCCGGCGGCACTCGCCTGGCGCCGGGCGCACGCTGGACGCTGGCTGGCCTGGCGCCGGCGGCACTCGCCTGGCGCCGGGCGCACGCTGGACGCTGGCTGGCTGGCGCCGGCGGCACTCGCCTGGCGCCGGGCGCACGCTGGACGCTGGACGCTGGACGCTGGCTGGCCTGGCGCCGGCGGCACGCTGGACGCTGGCTGGCCTGGCGCCGGGCGCACGCTGGACGCTGGCTGGCCTGGCGCCGGCGGCACGCTGGACGCTGGCTGGCCTGGCGCCGGGCGCACGCTGGACGCTGGCTGGCCTGGCGCCGGCGGCACCGGCCTGGCGCCGGCGGCACGCTGGACGCTGGCTGGCCTGGCGCCGGCGGCACTCGCCTGGCGCCGGCGGCACCCGTCACGCGGGTCGGCCTGGCGTCGGTCCACGGCCCTCGTCCCGGTCTCGTTCCTATCTTGCCCGGTTCGATCCCATCTTAGCTTGTTCGGATCAATCTACGCAAGTTTGGTATGATCACGGTTACTCTAGAACGCCACTTCCTCGACTAAACAAGGAATTGAGGTTCCTTCGGAAACACCGAGACCTTCAAAGACTGTCCTTTCGAAAAACCGTAAAAACGCCTAAACGGCCCAACGCGGCCAAAACGGCCCACGTACGATTGTCCGAAAAGGAAGGATAACTATGACGGTTTATCTTTATCCTCACATAAGAGATAAATGTCAAGTTTCCATAAGAGATAAATATCAAGTTTCCAGAAGATAAATGTCAAAATTTCCGAAGATAAATGTCAAGTTTCCCGATAAACACAAAGATGGACGAAAATGGAAAAAGCCCGACTCAGCCCGCGAGAAGATAGACCGTCATAGGAGGAGTATATAATGAGAGCTTTGGGCAAGAAGCAAAGAAGATCACAAACTTTCAGAGCACTTAGCACTTAGAGCAACTTAGGCATTATTTTCCGTTTTTACTAGCGAGCTGCGACTCAACTAGGTTAGAACTTAGGTTGCTAGACTAGCGAACTTGCCGACAGCTCCTGTAGCCGAGGCTCTTACCTGTTGTTCACGCTTAAACGCGGATTCGGAAATAAGATCCTTTGCTCCATTCTTTGTTCTTACGATTTTTACTTCGTTTTCATATTTTCTTCATCGTACTGATTGTGTCGTGTGCGGCCCAGCAGATATCCGGGACCTTCAGGGAAGGCTTGGTTCACTTGGCTTTCCTTCAAATCAACTTAATTTGACGGTGCGAATTTCGGTTCCCACAGTTTGGCGCTAGAAGGAGGGTGGGTTACGGATCTATCTATCTCGCAACTGCACACGCTCGATCATGTCAGCCGACGCCACCAAGGATCAGCCAGCGCTAGACGGAACACCCATCGATGCCAACGCTTAGAAGAATCCAGCTGGAGACGCGTCCACAGTCACTGCCGATGCAAACACTGAGGCGCTCAGGCAGATGAAGGAACTGTTTACCTCCGTGCGCGGGCGTAACAACAGACAAGCTGATAACCTCGCTCGCAAAACAGGTCGGTACCTTAACTGCGAGGAGCAAGTTGCCGCGCGGATCCACCAAGGCATGCCGCGGCAGGAGACTCGACTTCGATCTCCGGCACGAAAAGATGCCCGAAGAGCCCACTCAGAGGCGGCTCGAAAGGACAGCAAACGACTTCGCAGAACCTTCCACTCCGGCTATGGGAAACAAGGAAAGCGACGCCGAAGATCAATCTAGATATCAGCGACCAATCGGATCCTTCCGATGAAGACACCGACATCCACCCCAGAGAACCCGGCCAGTCCGCCGGCAGACGGTATCCTTCGATAGGCCCATGACGAAGAGGAAGAAGAACTCTACTGGATGGAGCAGAAGAACTCGCGGAAGATCAAACTCGATCTATCGCGACCAGCCGACAAGCTCGAGGAACGCCGGCAGCAATAGCGAGATCCATGATCTCCGCGAATCTCAAAAGACCGTGGCGAAGTGAAAGCGGTGAAATCGCGAATCCATCAGGCGACCAGTTCGCCCGAGATCGATAGACTTCTCGAGGAAGCACGGAAAACACCGCTCACCACTGAATCACGGAAACACGATCTCAGACCCAGGGAAGATCAAAATCCCGGCCTATGACGGCACGACGGATCCTAAGTCGCACCTGCAGTCCTTCCAGATCGAAATGGGTAGGTGCAAACTCCGGAGCGAACGGACGCAGGTCATTGTCTTCTTCGCCGAGCACCTCAAAGGTGCTGCGCCGAGTGGTTCTCCGGCTCAAAAGGAACTCCATCGGAAGTTTCCGCCAACTAGCCTCGGCGTTTCTCAAACAATACTCCATGTTCATGGACGAGAAACATCCGGCGTGGATCTATGGAGTCTAGCTCAGAAGGAAGGCGAGTCGCTCCGCGACTTCATTGCGAAGGTTCAAACTGGTGATGGCAAGAGTAACGGGCATCAGCGACAATGTCGCAATCGACGCCCTGAGGAAAACTCTCGGTACAAGTCGAAGTTCGAAGTGGATACTACTGGAAAACCGCGGACAATCCAGGATACTCTCCACAAGGCAGCGGACTTCATCATCATGGAAGAAGAGATGAAGCTTCTATCGCAGAAGCACGGACCGCAGAAAACCGCGTCCAAGAAGAAACCCTCTCGTAACGACAAATACGTCCATCACGAAGGGGAAGACGTCCAAGGTGAGCATAACTACGCCATCAACTCGGAGCAAGGCAAAACCTCCGGAAACACCTGGACCAGGAACCAATACAAGGATAACTCCTATTGCGAGTTCCACGAGACCAGAGGACACTCCACTGCGAACTGCAAGGTTCTCGGCGCCGTCGCCGCAAAACTCCTCACCGGCGAACTATCAAAGGTCAAGAGTATAAAGGACTTGCTCCTGGACTCCGACCGCCCAAAGACCAACAAAACTGTCTCCGAGGACCGCGCGACCGAAAATCAATCGGGGAAAAAGCGCGGAAGAAGACAGGCGACCAAAGGAACAACAGCAGTCGCCGGTAAACATGATCATCGGAGGATCACAGTTCTACCAAGACTCTGTCTCATCGATAAAAGCCTACGGGCGAAAAGCCGAGACCAGTTCCAACTGGTTCCCGGACAGCGATGTTCCTAACCACACAATCGCTTTCGAGGAACACGAGACCGTCGGAATCGACAAACCTCACTGCGACCCTTTGGTAATCGATCTGGTCATCCAGGATCTCGAAGTCGGCCGCATTCTCGTCGATACTGGAAGCACGGTCAACGTCATCTTCCGCGACACCCTCTACAGGATGAAGATCCCGCTTGGGGAAGTCGTCCCTGAGCCAAAACCTTTGACGGGGTTTTCGGGCGTCACTACCATGACCCTCGGAAGAATTAAACTCGGTCATGGCAAAGGAAGTTACAAAGATCGTCGAGTTTGCAGTAGTCGACAAACCCCTTGGATCAACTCCATGAAGGCAGTACCGTCCACATATCACCTCGGTATCAAGTTCCCGACTCCAACCGAACCGCAGCCATGGGGTAGTCGAAACGATCGAGACTCGTTACTAGCGAGTTCAAACTACGAAAAGATCGGAGCGCCCTGCGGCCAACCGAAGCGAGCAAAGGAATCACACAACATTCCGAAGACTTCGAAGAAAGATGATCCAGAATCATCTGAACGAACGATTCAAGGCGACAACAAAGCCTCACGAATCCACCGCGTAAGGCGGACAGCTCGGCCCCGCACAAACCACTGATCCGACCAGCGCGGTCGGAGCGGCAACGCACGGGGAATAAAAACGTCCGCGGCAACTATCAGAACTACGAGATGGCTTGATCCTCTTTCGAGGGCGCCCCGGCTGGATGCCGTTCCTATCCCGCCAGGCGCCGGTCTCGTTCCTATCTTGCCCGGTTCGATCCCATCTTAGCTTGTTCGGATCAATCTACGCAAGTTTGGTATGATCACGGTTACTCTAGAACGCCACTTCCTCGACTAAACAAGGAATTGAGGTTCCTTCGGAAACACCGAGACCTTCAAAGACTGTCCTTTCGAAAAACCGTAAAAACGTCTAAACGGCCCAACGCGGCCAAAACGGCCCACGTACGATTGTCCGAAAAGGAAGGATAACTATGACGGTTTATCTTTATCCTCACATAAGAGATAAATGTCAAGTTTCCATAAGAGATAAATATCAAGTTTCCAGAAGATAAATGTCAAGATTTCCGAAGATAAATGTCAAGATTTCGAAGATAAATGTCAAGTTTCCGATAAACACAAAGATGGACGAAAATGGAAAAAGCCCGACTCAGCCCGCGAGAAGATAGACCGTCATATGAGGAGTATATAAGGAGAGCTTTGGGCAAGAAGCAAAGAATATCACAAACTTTCAGAGCACTTAGCACTTAGAGCAACTTAGGCATTATTTTCCGTTTTTACTAGCGAGCTGCGACTCAACTAGGTTAGAACTTAGGTTGCTAGACTAGCGAACTTGCCGACAGCTCCTGTAGCCGAGGCTCTTACCTGTTGTTCACGCTTAAACGCGGATTCGGAAATAAGATCCTTTGCTCCATTCTTTGTTCTTACGATTTTTACTTCGTTTTCATATTTTCTTCATCGTACTGATTGTGTCGTGTGCGGCCCAGCAGATATCCGGGACCTTCAGGGAAGGCTTGGTTCACTTGGCTTTCCTTCAAATCAACTTAATTTGACGGTGCGAATTTCGGTTCCCACACTTCGTTTCATCAAAATCGCTTATCGGGACGGTCGGTCCGTCCCCCGATCTAACCCCAGGGTCCAAGTACACTAGTCACGTTGCGTCAACACACACAAAAGCATGAGGGAGCTCCTCCTCTAACCAACATGCACACGTAACGGACTAAGCGCACCTCTCACGCAAAACACAAATCCTAGTCTAGATGCTCACAACTCAAATAAGCATGAGGGAGCTCAACCTCAAACCTCCATGCAACACATAAACAGCATCTAAACTACATGCACCTATCAACTATAATGCATGCAACAACACACCCGCCAAGAGAGAGACACTCTCAACCTCTTGCGGTTAAACGATATTATATCATATAGATAATCATGCAACTCACTATGCACCATCAACAAAAAAATATCTAGTTGACACAATAATACACAAATCGCAACACATATGCATGCTACACGCATTCTCCCCGGGGCCCTGCACAAAACCGATTAACTTTTCCCCGGGTCTCCACTTGAGATCCTCCGGTCTAAGCTCACACCTGCATGCACAAACACACATTACAAGTCTTCGGAACCCACCTTGGTTGTTGACTACTTAATACTACCCAAACACCTCGGATCACTCTCCCAAAAGCTTAAACCAAAGAAACCAAAACATTCCTTAACACTCGGTTTCTCTCTCTAAACTCACCTCTCTCTCTCTAAGGTAAGCTTTCACGGTTTTGGGATGAAGAAAATGAATGGGAGGGGCTGAGTATTTATAGGAAATGGGGGCTGAGGCTGGCTGGACAAGTGGTATTTATGCATGGTAAAAATATTGACATTTGTCCATTTCGGTAACTTTGCTTGCAAGCTACCGGTTTCTAGAAGATTCAGCAGCTTGGTCACCAAGTTTTCATCCCTTGCAAGCCAAGACTCACCTTCTGGAAGCTCACAAACCTGGTCACCAAGTTTCCCTTCGCCAATGAGAAATCGCCACGATATCGCCACATCACTCCTTAGCGGCAAATGGGAGGTCGCCATGTCATCTCTGGTCCACTTTTCTCTTGCCACGTCACCAACTTTTAAAATCTTCATTGAGTGATTTTGAGTAGAAAACCACTTCAAAATGCTCCCATGACGCCGTTTCATCAAAATCGCTTATCGGACGGTCGAACCGTTTTACCGAAAATCCAGATCTTCGACCAACTCTTGATTCCTCCTGAACCAACTTGGTTTTGGCATGACCATATGCTCTAATATGACTCCCTTGAGCTTCCTAGATAAAGATTCTCCTTATTTACATCTCTTCAAAAAGTTGCTTCTTGACGACCTTCGGTTTAGACGTATCGACCATTGCTTCTCGACCAAGACCACTTCTTGGCTCAACCAACTCATGGTCAAGGTCTTGACTTTTCTAATTCTGAACAGGGTCATTACACCTTCTCCTCTATTGTTTATGTAAGTCAAAACACAGTGTATCAACCTGTTGCTTCAAGATTCAATTAACCCCAATTAAACTAAGGGTGGAATGAGAAAAGGGGTGTGTCCTCAGTTTTAGACTCCTCTCTGTATATTGTAGCTAATCAACCACCACATGTGGTTTCTCATACATTACATAGAGCCATCATATCATCTTCTCTACTTACTGCTTGTATAATGCAGCAACAAGAATCACTAGCTATATAACACACATTCAGCATAAATACACAAAGTAAAGTAGTTTCCTAAAATATTAGATATAATTAACGGCAAATACACAAAGCAGTAGTTTCTTACGTAATATGTCATCGATCACACAAAGCAGGTTCAAAGCGTAGCAATACACAAAGCACTTTTTAGTTATATTCAAAGCACACATATCTTATGGTAGATAGCATAGTTATATGTATTTGAAAGTAGAGAGTGATTAAGCATCAACGCACACGTTTGACCGATCTGTTGTACATCCAGCTCAGGCTCGCTCCAATCAATGTACGTGATGGCAGGATCCAGATCAAATCTGTAGTAGGAGCGGTCGATTCCAAAAGCTTTAATAACCTGTTCGTAGGAAGGGTTTTCTTGAGAAGGAAAAAATATTTGACATCATCGATGTTTGCAACTTGAATCCCAACCTTTTTGATAGAGATGTCATTTGGGTTGTCCATGTCCAATGGGCAATGTCCAAATGGACAAAGCGTTTATTGGACATTATTTTTTTAAAGCCCAAATTATACCAAGTCTAAATTATCTAGACCAAATTGGACCATTCCAAATGAGTCTTCCGCAGGACCCAAATAAATTTTTTGCTTTAACATGCTAAATCAATAAAAACATAAGGTTCATATGCATGCTACCGCATTCTCCCAGGGCCACGCACAAAACCGATTAACTTTTCCCGGGTCTCCACTTGAGATCCTCCGGTCTAAGCTCACACCTGCATGCACAAACACACATTACAAGTCTTCGGAACCCACCTTGGTTGTTGACTACGAATACTACCCAAACACCTCCGGATCACTCTCCCAAAAACGCTAAACCAAAGAAACCGAAAAACATTCCTTAACACTCGGTTTCTCTCTCTAAACTCACCTCTCTCTCTCTAAGGTAAGCTTTCACGGTTTTGGGATGAAGAAAATGAATGGGAGGGGCTGAGTATTTATAGGAAATGGGGGCTGAGGCTGGCTGGACAAGTGGTATTTATGCATGGTAAAAATATTGACATTTGTCCATTTCGGTAACTTTGCTTGCAAGCTACCGGTTTCTAGAAGATTCAGCAGCTTGGTCACCAAGTTTTCATCCCTTGCAAGCCAAGACTCACCTTCTGGAAGCTCACAAACCTGGTCACCAAGTTTCCCTTCGGCCAATGAGAAATCGCCACGTATACTGCCACATCACTCCTTCGCGGCAAATGGGAGGTCGCCATGTCATCTCTGGTCCACTTTTCTCTTGCCACGTCACCAACTTTTAAAAATCTTCATTGAGTGATTTTGAGTAGAAAAACCACTTCAAAATGCTCCCATGACGCTTCGTTTCATCAAAATCGCTTATCGGGACGGTCGGAACCGTTTTACCCGAAAATCCAGATCTTCGACCAACTCTTGATTCCTCCTGAACCAACTTGGTTTTGGCATGACCATATGCTCTAATATGACTCCCTTGAGCTTCCTAGATAAAGATTCTCCTTATTTACATCTCTTCAAAAAGTTGCTTCTTGACGACCTTCGGTTTAGACGTATCGACCATTGCTTCTCGACCAAGACCACTTCTTGGCTCAACCAACTCATGGTCAAGGTCTTGACTTTTCTAATTCTGAACAGGGTCATTACACCTTCTCCTCTATTGTTTATGTAAGTCAAAACACAGTGTATCAACCTGTTGCTTCAAGATTCAATTAACCCCAATTAAACTAAGGGTGGAATGAGAAAAGGGGTGTGTCCTCAGTTTTAGACTCCTCTCTGTATATTGTAGCTAATCAACCACCACATGTGGTTTCTCATACATTACATAGAGCCATCATATCATCTTCTCTACTTACTGCTTGTATAATGCAGCAACAAGAATCACTAGCTATATAACACACATTCAGCATAAATACACAAAGTAAAGTAGTTTCCTAAAATATTAGATATAATTAACGGCAAATACACAAAGCAGTAGTTTCTTACGTAATATGTCATCGATCACACAAAGCAGGTTCAAAGCGTAGCAATACACAAAGCACTTTTTAGTTATATTCAAAGCACACATATCTTATGGTAGATAGCATAGTTATATGTATTTGAAAGTAGAGAGTGATTAAGCATCAACGCACACGTTTGACCGATCTGTTGTACATCCAGCTCAGGCTCGCTCCAATCAATGTACGTGATGGCAGGATCCAGATCAAATCTGTAGTAGGAGCGGTCGATTCCAAAAGCTTTAATAACCTGTTCGTAGGAAGGGTTTTCTTGAGAAGGAAAAAATATTTGACATCATCGATGTTTGCAACTTGAATCCCAACCTTTTTGATAGAGATGTCATTTGGGTTGTCCATGTCCAATGGGCAATGTCCAAATGGACAAAGCGTTTATTGGACATTATTTTTTTAAAGCCCAAATTATACCAAGTCTAAATTATCTAGACCAAATTGGACCATTCCAAATGAGTCTTCCGCAGGACCCAAATAAATTTTTTGCTTTAACATGCTAAATCAATAAAAAAACATAAGGTTCATATGTTTTACACATTAAGGTTCATATGTTTTATACATCCAAAGCATAGACAATTTCACACATTAAGGTTCATACACCAATACACGATCCAAAGCATAATCCAAAGCCTAAGTAAATACATAAGATATGAGAATTGCTTATGAAGTTCTGATGGTCCTCTTCTTCTTTATCTTCTCAGCCTCTCCTATCAAAATGAAACACAGAAGTTATCAACATACAAGCAGATACCGCATGTTCACTTCTGTTTAAATCACATCAGTTCAAGGTAATCTGTGATCATGAAGTGATCTAAAGAAAAACATGATGCTTAAATCCCAACTTAGTTCAAGGTAACTAACTAACAAGATTACCATAACATGAATACAAGAGAGATACGAACTCTACAAACGATATATGCTTCACAGAACATGACAAATAACACATTTATAGATTGTTATAACAATTCAGTTTCTTCTCCTTTCTCATAGAACACGACAGTAACATGAAAAAGAAGTGAGACTAATGATTATACCTTTAGGGTTTAGTTGAGTCGGGTCTTTTTCCTTCCATTTCCTTCTGCTTCCTCATTGGCATCTTCCTTATCTTCCTCATCTAAATCGCATCCAGCTATCAAAAACAAGAAGTTCAAAATCAATAGTTTCACATATCAAAAGCTCAATTATAAATTCAACAAACTCACCAATCACTTCAAAACCACGAAGCCAGTTTCTAGCACAAATCAAAGCTTGGACATTTGATGGAAGAAGGTGGCTCATGTACTTTCTAAGAACCCGACTTCCCACACTGAAGGATGACTCAGACGACATTGTTGTTATTGGGATGCAGTGAACATCACGAGCCATTCGAGACAGCTCCTTAAACCTGTTTGCATTGTCCCTTCAATACTTGAGGACATCTAATTTTTTATTTGCAACCATATCAAGCACAGGTTCACTCAGATACAAATTCAAAGCAGATATCCCTAATCCTTCTTGTTGAGAGAAGAACCCATAGAAGCCCTGCAAAGAAAGAGATTATTAAAGCATATGTTTCTTGTAGGTAACTTAAATACACATCTAAAGCATTGCTTTTAAATAACTTACACTATAGCCAGCTGGTAGAGCATCTGCGTCTGCTTCTTGTGAACTTTGTGCACTAGTGTTCTCTCTTGTAAACTCCATACAGCTTCACCATCTTTTTGTGTATGTAATCCATTCTGGATTTACAAGTTGTGGGATCTATACTGTTGTAGCAGTACTCCAAGACCTTGAACTTTAGCCTAGGATCTAACAATGCTGGAATGGCTAGAATGCCGCTGTACTCTTCCCAGTACTTAACAAACTTCAACCTCATGGAAGCCACCATATCAGCAATCACTTCATCGTCATGTAACTCGTTTGATCCCAACCAAGTTTGAATTTTCCATACTTCCATAAAGTACAAATTTGCTGTAGGGTAAGAAGAGCCAGAAATGAGCTTTGTCATCTGATCAAACGGCTGTAACAAACCCCAAATCAGCTCAGCTCTTAACCACTCTGACTCTGTAGGTAAGCTCTGGTAACTTGTCTCGATTTCTGCAAGATTCTTAAATGCCTCTTTGTAGTGAAGAGCCCTAGAAAACATCAGATAGGTTGAGTTCCACCGTGTAGTAACATCCAAAACTAAACCCCCTTTCTTAACAATCCCAACAGTCTCCACGCAGCCTTGAAACAACTGCTCTCTAGACTCGGTAACCTTGACATACTTAACGCTGTCCCTGATCTTCTCCAAGGCCTCACTTATCACAGCTAATCCATCTTGGACAATGAGGTTCAGAATATGAGCAGCACATCTTAAGTGAAAGAACTCTCCACTGCAAACTAAATCCTTTCTAAGTTGCCTCTTGAGTACTCCTTGCATGTTATCATTAGAGGAAGCACTATCTACGGTTACTGTGAAGACTTTCTTATGCAAACCCCATTCCTTAATCAGCTCCATTAGTTTCATGGCAATGGCGGGACCAGAATGGGGTGGAGGGAAAGCGCAAAAAGAGAGAATCTTAGCTCTGAGGTTCCAATCAGCTTCGACGTAGTGAGCAGTAAGAAGAGATAACCTTCAATGGTTATTGCTCTCCACATATCAGTCATCAGACAAACCTACCCGGAACCTCACTTAACACCTGTCTAAGCTTCATTTTCTCCCTCTCAAAGATCTTAAGGACATCTGCAACTGCTGTGTTCCTACACCAGAACTCGATGGTCGGGTTGGCATACTGAAAATCTTCCCTAACCCTTCTGTACTCAACAAAGGCGTAAGGGAGATCATGCTCGACAATAGCCACAACAATCATTTCTCGAAACACCAACTGATCGATCTTCTTAGGACCTTCTGTACTACTAGGGGTTTTATAGGAGTGTTTTGAATGGCGAAGAAGAGTATTTGTTCCACTTTTATACAAGTCTAGGATGTAGAAGTGGTTACAGTAGTTATAGACGCATTTAAATTTTCCATCATACATCCTATCTTCTTCTATAGTAAAGTAATTCCAACACCTAGAGTGTCTACACTTGTGTTTACCCTCACCTCGGTTGTACTCATGAGAGACTCGTCCACCACAGGATTGTTCTCGTCTATTTTCTGTTCTGAATCCCCATTGTCACTCACGTAGTCATCATCAAACTGAATATATCCATCTGAAAGCAATCAAAGAAAAACATCAGAGAAACCCATATACATCTCGCAAACAGAAACCTTAAATTAAAACTCTTTCAATATTAAAGAATCAGAGAAACCCATCCAAAATGATTTAGCATACTTGACATCCAGAACCATAAACAAGCAAACCCACCAGATTATAACAAGCTAAAACCATCAACAGAAACAACACATAATTACTGTCATCTTTAGACTTTAACAGAACCCATCAAACTCAAAGCAATATCAGCTAAAGATACTCAAACCCGAGAGAGCTAAAAGCTAAATGTACAAGTTAAAAGCAATCAAATCACAATGAAAAAGCATTCAGTAGGTTACCTTCGAGTGGGTTTAGCTTAGGGTTCTTCTGATGATGACTGCCTTTATATCTGAGACATAGAGTAAATATGATAAGCAAATAAGAAGCTAAAGATACAGAGATACTAGAAACAACTCAACAAGCCAACAAATGAGAATCATCAGCTTACAAACATCAGATGAAGACATAGAGAATCAAGCTTACAAACAAACGAGAATCAAACTTACAAAAAAACGAGAATCATCAGCTTACAAACATCAGATGAAGACATAGAGAATCAAGCTTACAAACAAACGAGAATCATCATTAACCATTAACCCGTCGAAAAAACCCTAAGCTAAACCCACTCGAAGAACTCTAAACAAAACGAGAATCACATTAACAATGAACAGAGTTAAACCCATCAACGAAACAGAACTTGCATACCTTTTTCAGATGATAGATCGAGATTCGAGAGAGGCGAGACGAGAGAATTCTTTTATCTAGGAGAGTGAGAGAGCCGAGAGAGTGAGTGACATGAATCGCAAACCCATCAACCTAAAAGCAATCAAATCGCAAACCCATCAACCTAAAAGCAATCAAATCAAAAACCCATCAAAGAGTGAGTGAGAAGAGACCTGAAGCGAATCGAAGATAAGATAGGGTGAGAGACGGAGAGTCCAAACAGAGAGAGAAGAGCCAAGATGGAGAGACACGGCTCGAGAGACGGAGAGACAAGGCGGAGAGGCGAGTCGTGAGTCGCAAGAGAGAGAGTCGAGAGACGGAGAAAGTGAAACTGATTTCAGATTTTTTTCCCCAAATGTTGAAAATCCTAATTTTTGAATTTTATTGGAAGCCCATGTCCAGATGGATAACCCCAATAATTTTGGGTTTAAATGGTTTTTATCCAACTCGATAACTTTAAATTTTGGGTCTAATTTGGTCAGTCCAATTGGAATTAGTCTTGGGCAAGCCGCGGTTATGAAGCCCATTTGACATCTCTACTTCTTGAGCTTGTTGGTGTGGCCACCATTGGAAATTCCAAAGAATCGGATGTTTTCGTTGCCGAAGTGCTTCATGAGAATATCGTGAACTCTGGTGCATAGACAACGGCGAGTTTCGAGGAATTCACCGAGTTGGATGATGAGACAATTAGTACCAACACAGAGGTGGACAGTTGACAAGGAATCTTCCTTGATCTATCACCGAGACCGAGACCGAGACTGAGACCTACGATCATACGTGGTGGCGGAGATGGTTCTTGTTAAAGTAACAAGTGTTTCTAATACACCTCCTCACCGCCTCCGCCTTGTTAGTAACTGTGACATTGAGCCGAGTGCCACAGAAGTTAGGCATGAAGGCATGGTGATCGGCATAGTGAGTAGATTCCATCTTTGTGAGAGTGAGAGGAGGAGCATCTCGTCGTTGCCTATTTGAAGGATCTCTCACTATTTTTAAAATTCAAGAGAGTAGGACGAGATAAAGATATTGCAGATGTATTTATTTATTTGGATTCTTCCTCTTTCTCTCCTCTTTAATATTTAATAGACCCAGTACACGACATCTAATTCGTTTTATCATTACTTCTTGATCATAATTTTAATAAAAAACCTAATTTTAAATCATTTATATTAAAAGTCTAGCACAAAACAACCCACTTTTATATTAACCATTAGAAAATCTAACATAAATTCATTTGACTAATAGAAATCTACTAAAAACTTGGAGCACCATTATATCAGTAAATAAACTGAATTGAAAAATTGGTGGAATTTCACATTCACTAGAAAACTAATTGAATTGAAAAGTATGGAATCACAAACTGCACTAGCTTTGTTCAAAAAGACAAAGATTTACACTTTAAAACTGGTAATAATAGAATTTCAAAATAGATATTCTTAGTTACCAAAATAAACTTATTAAAAGTAAAAATTCTCAATTTCACAAAGATTAAACAATATTTGATTACAGATTAAAGAAATGATAACTATATTTTTAGTTAGAGATTTAGGAATTCTATCTTTTTTTACAAAGACCAACCGATTATATACTAACTTGCTTGTAATTCATATATTATAATAATAATTCAGTTTTTATGTGATATATTTATTTTTACTATCTAACGAGCTTTCCAATCTTACAAATTTGTCAATGAACTTCAATTAGTGAATCATATAATTGAAACCTTGGTTACTATTCTTAGCATATTTAATTATTATGTTTAATTTCAATATTCTGTTATGTTAATGTGAGTTTAAACAGTAAACTCTATGTTGAATTGAAATGAGAAAAAACATTTATTTAAGTATATAAAACTCTTAATGAACCTCTGATGCAATTATATATTTTTTTCTTACGTTATTACATAGAATATGTTTTGTACCGCGCTACTCACGGTTTATTTTTAATTTGTACTTTTTTTCTTGGATATATATCTATGTTATTTTGTAGATTTCAATGGGTGTTGTCTCAAAAAAATTTCTTTGAATAATTGTCATTTTTTAATGTTTTAACTCATGGAAACACCATGTCAGCACCGACGACACAGCACAGATTTTCACATCTTTCGTAGACTTTTGGAGAAGAAATTAAGAAAACAGAACTCTTTTCCTTTATAATTTTTCAAAGGGTATATTCGTATTTTAATTTTTTGGTCATCTGAGATTATATTTTATAATGGTTAAACAATTACATAGGAGACCTAATGAAAAGGTCAAGCTAACAGCGAAAACTAAAAGGCATAGCATAAGGCAGCTAGCCACCAATTAGAAACAAGATCAAGGGAACATACTCCCGATAGTATACCAAAACCCAAAAACTAGTCAAGTCGAAACAGAGGCAGCCAATTTCTCAAAGCAAAGAGACTTGAAACCAAGAAGGGTAACCAAAACCTACATAGGATCTCCAGTTACGGGGATTTAGAGCAGTTTGCGTGATGAGAAATGCGCCTCTGTTAGACGAAGAAGATTCCAAAAAGGTGGACCAAAGAGAGAAGCCACTGGGTTCCTTAAGAATATCTCAGCTGATATATCTGAAGGAAGGCCAAGCTTGGGGGTATTTATATAATCAACTATTTTTTAAGAGAAAGAGAGAATTGTTGAGTAAAAACACAGTTAACCTTATGTAATATTTTGGTGTGGAAAGAGTGATTTGAACTGAAACAAAGATTAAAACTGAAGTAAAAATTGAGAGAAAACATGTTGAAAAATAAAAGAGCTCAAAACTGATGAAATAATTGATAAGAATTGGTTTATTGTAGATTAAGGACAAAAGTATGGTATAGCAGGAAGAGAAAAAGAATCACTTACACATATTATTACGTTCATGGTCATGTGTGTATGTAGGGGTGAGCACGGAGCGGATATCTGGAATTTTAAAGATATCCGTGATCCGATCCGTCCCATACGAATATTCGATTTTTCGATTCGATCCGATCTGTGATCTTCCGGATATTCGATGCTACAGATATCCGGAAAAATCAGTATATTTTATCGGATATAATATCCGATCCATCGATCCGGTAAAAAATAATAAAAAAAATTCATTTTTTTGAAAAATATTTTTTAAAAAAGAAATTTTTAGTATAAAAGAATAATATTTTCATTACAAAATATTTGAAACTGCATACTTTTAAAAATTTAATGACCAAATTATTAATTTAGTGGATAACATAACTAAAAATATATATAGAGATATAAAATTATATATAATTTTATATATACATGTATATGCATATGTATATTACGGATCGGATTGGATATCCATTTTCTAAAAATGACTATTTGTGATTTGCTCCTTATTTGACGGATATTGAATTTTAGTATTTGCTTCGATTTGTAAAATTACGGATATTCGAATTTTTCGGATCGAATCGAAACGAATAATGGATCGAATCAAATTTTACGGATATTTTGCCCACCCCTATGTGTATGTATTTTTTTTACCTACAATGTGATTTTTCATTAATGAGGATCAGTGTTTAATGAATTCACTGTCATAGAAAATTAGACCTGACCACAAAAATATAGAACATTTTCAGGAATTTTTAATGTAGTTATGCTTCATTTTTATCTATATAACCATTACAAATTTGATCAAAAATCATATTGTAATAATAAAATGATCAAGCAAAAGTGTAATACAAATTTGACCCAAACCATATGGTAATAATTAAATCAAGCAAAGGTGTAATACATATTTGACCTAAAAGCATATTGTGTCTCAAAGTTGTTCCTACTCCGCTGTTTTGCATGGCATAGATGCGATAGTGACAAATTCGTTGGCCCATGGAACCAAAAAATTTAATCACGCTTTTTCACTTGGCATTTCTAAGATGCTGATGATGATGCTTAAGGTTCTGGACCTCATTTGAAAGGACTATGTGCAGTGTGGATTGTATGGGGCTGTTCGTTTCACCATTTGTCATCTCCATTCACAAGATCCATTTGTATGATCCATCTAGATGATTCATTCAGAATTTTAGGACTGTTTGTTTGTCCATCCAGATGACTCATCTAGATGAATCATTTAAATGAATCTTATGTTTGTTTCTTTATTTTCATTTTCATCTAGATGAATTTAGTAAACAAATTACTAAAATACCTTTGTTTTGATTTAATCATATGTTTGATATTAATTTTAACTATATTGCTTTTAATTATTTAGTCTGATATATTTATATTACAATTATTTTAAAATTAGCATTTTTACATTTATAAATTATAGTTTCATATAAATTATAAATTTTTTTAGATTTGTATTAAAAATTTGCGACAATAATAACTTTTAATAAACAAAAAGATTGATAAATATGTATTTAATTTTTTTAAAAAAGTTTCCAACTAAAAAGAGTTAATAATAAACTGACTGTAACTTTGGTTTTGGCGGACAACGAGATTTTTTAGTTTTAGCGAGAAAACGCGTTTTTACAGTTTTGAGAGGAAAACGCGTTTTTCTGGTTTTGGCATGAAAACGCGTGTGTTTTGCGGTTTTGGCGGGAAAACACGTTTTCGCGATTTTGGCGGAAAACATGTTTTCGCGGTTTTAGCGGAAAAGCGTTTTCGCGGTTTTAGCGGAAAAGCGTTTTCGCGGTTTTGGCGGAAAACATGTTTTCGCGGTTTAGCGGAAAAGCGTTTTCGCGGTTTAGCGGAAAAGCGTTTTCGCGATTTTGGCGGGAAAACACATTTTTGTGGTTTATGAAAACACGTTTTTGGGGTTTTGGCGGGAAAACATGTTTTCGCGGTTTTGGCGGGAAAACACGTTTTGCGGTTTTGGCGGGAAAACATGTTTTCGCGGTTTTGGCGGGAAAACACGTTTTTGCGGTTTTGGCGGAAAAGCGTTTTCGCGGTTTTAGCGGAAAAGCGTTTTCGCGGTTTTAGCGGAAAAGCGTTTTTGCGGTTTTGGCGGGAAGATGCGTTTTTGCGGTTTTCGCGGAAAAATGTGTTTTGGCGGAAAAGCACGTTTTTGCGATTTTAGCATGAAAATGTGTTTTTGTGTTTTGGCGGGAAAATGTGTTTGGAGGTTTGGCGTGAAAACGCGTTTTGTGGTTTTGGCATGAAAACGGTGGTTTGCGGTTTTGGTGTGAAAACACGTTTTTGCGGTTTTTGGGGAAAACAAGTTTTTTCGGTTTTTGGGGAAAACACTTTTTTGCAGGTTTGAGGGGAAAATGCATTTTTACGGTTTTGGCGGGAAAATGCGATTTTAGGTTTCAGTGGAAAAATGCGTTTTAGATTTTAACTGAAAAATATGTTTTTATGGTTTTGTCAGTTTTCGTGTGTGACAAAATGATATTATGCTTAGACCACCTCCAACGGAGGTTGTAAACATGGGTTCTTAAAGAAAAAAGCAAAAAAAATAAATGTAAAAAGAGAAAAATAGACAGAACCGCTGTCTAAAATGAGACTTTTGGAGCTGGTAAAAACCCCTAACGTGGCAGTTCGGTATTGGATAATCGTTTTGTTGATGTTGCTCTCTCGACACCCCTTCGCCTGATTCCTCCTCCATAGCTTCTTCCCTTTCCCGGTGTTGCTCCTCAGATTTTGTGTCGCTACTGGTTCTCGACGATGATGACGGCTATTGGAGGGGAGGAGCGAGACGCAGCTCCGTGTCGTCGGTGGTTGGGTGCGATTCTCTGCTTCTCTGCTTCTCTGCTTTGATCGGCTTCTCGGTACTCTTCGGTTCTGCAATCTCGAGATGCAGCTCCGTGTCGCCAGTGGTTGGGTGTGCTTCTCTGCTTTGGTACACACAAGACTGTTTTTTTTTCTTCATCCTCTCTGCTCGTTTCCGTCACCATCCTCAATCCTCAGGTCCGTGCTCCATCACACGCTTTACTATTGATCACGCCTACGAAGTATTGGTTTCACAGCTTGGAATCAAAAGCAGCTTGTGTGTTCATTTGCTGTAATTATTTTTCCTGTTTTTCTAAATCCTGAGACTTTACTTCATAGAAAGTTTGAAACTTTGCTTCGAATTTGAAAAAATAAAAGATTTATCTCGTTGATCAGTTCAAGTCTCGTGACCAGGTGAAGTCTATGCTTTGAATTCTATTAGAAGCTATTTTTGTGGTTTCGGAGATTGATTAATAATACTTTTTCTTTTCGTTGTGTAACATGTATGTGTTTGTAAAGTAGCTTCATTAGAGTTTTAGATTGGTACACATTAAGTTTCCTTTTCGTCTGATCTTCATTCAAGAGTTGCAGATATTTTGAATATGAGGAAACTACTTTGTAGGTTTAAAGATACAACTTCCTATTTACTTTATTGATTTTACAATATTGTATGTATTGTGTGTATAGTGTTTTTGCTTGTGATCACCACGTTTCCCTTGTGTTTTTGCAGGTGAAGCTAGCTGAAGTTCAGATCCTGATTTTGATACTCCAAAGAATGTATCACCTATAGGTCCAGCATCTTGATGAAGATGCCACAAAGCATCAGAAGAAGGTATGATTTAGTTTCTGTTTTATACAAAAGTAAATCTTCTAACGATATGGCATTTGGTTTAACAGATTTTAGCTAAATTTACATATGCAAAGACTTAAAGAAGGAGAAGGAGTTTGGTTTCAACATGGGTGTTTCTTTGGCTCGTGCACGACAGAATCCGCTACTGAAGGTATCTCACCATCTTTTAGTTTCATTTTCTTTTCTCTGTCCAAATACGAAACCTGGTTTAAACACAATCACTACTTTGGTTAAGGTTGTCCATCTTCTCTATTTTTTTCTATCAAACTGTACATTTGATGAGAGCATATATTAACAATTATATTTCTAATATGTTGTTATGTCATAATTTTTTTTCTTCTATTTTCATAAAATTTAAACTTAATAATTCAACTTCTAAAATATTAAAAAAAAAACAAATTTTTTTTTAAGAACCTCAAAGGGGTTCTCCCATTGGACCATCATAAATTTAATTAAATGACCAAAGGTTCTAAACTTCAAAATTTGAAACATTAATAATCAATCTAATCATTAGAACCCCTAATGGGCTCTAACCATTGGACATGCTCTTAGGTTTATAATTTACGAATTACATCAGGGGTATAATAGACATTATACCATTTTGAATGAACCATCTTCATCCAAATGGTTCAAATTGGTTCAGCTGAATGGACTTTAAAATTAAGCCTAGATTTTCAAAAGTCATCCGGATGATCCATCTGGATGAGTTGCACTTTTAGTGTCTAAACAAACAAAACTCTCATCTCCATCTAGATGGCTCATCTGAATGAAAAAACGAACAGGCCCTATATAGTTTATGAGCACTTAATCTATGTGCAATTTAGGAAAGGTGCACAATGGTTTGGAGCAAACACATGTCTCAACCTTCATACTGCCGCGCAGTCAGAAGCAGCATTTTCTCATCTCCATGTCGAGGATGAGATATGGAGATGGAATGGTGGTGGTCAGAGAAGTGATGGAGGCTATGATTTGGTTATTATTCAATTCTGAACACAGAAATACTGTACAATTACAATAAATCTGCTATCACTTTACAATAAATAAAAAACCAAGTCATATTTGTCCATCTGAGTGAGTCGTTCCAACTTTTGATCTGAGTGGAAGTGTAAAGTTGATGGCAGCTATCTATGTATGATGAAAGAAGTGGAGATGTGAAACTTCGAATACACCACAATTCACCAGAAATACATTATATTCAATGCCCCCATTACAATGTCTGGTTGGGTTTCTCAGCCATTTTTATATCTATCTAATTCTTTTTTTTTTTACGTTTTAGACTGCTGAGAACACAAGTGCACATGTCCACTTCCTATAAAACTTCTTGTACCCTGCACATTAAAGGATTTTTAAATCTCAAATTTTTTCTAATTAAAATTTGAACATAACAGAAAGGAAAAGCTGAGTACAAAACCTTCTTTCTTTTCCCCTTCCACTTATTGTATGAAGCACCTTTAACCTTGGCATATTACGTTTCACCAGGTTAACCAAGTGCTCTCATACTTCATTTTTGGAAAAATTGCATTTTAAACCCTGGACGTGTTACTTACTAGCAGTTTAAACCTTCAAAGTTTTTCACTAACACTTCAAACCCTGAAACTACAAAATGTATCAAATTAAACCTTCAAGTTGGTTCCCGCGCCTGCATCGACACACCAGTTGATGGTACTGTTCACGGAGTTAAACACAAATAAACGTGTGTCGTTTTTGATTAAAAAAAACAGCATAACAAAAAAAAACCCATCCCTCCCAAATCGATTTGGGGATCTAGGGTTTTATATTAAAAAAAAAAGAATAGAGGAAAGGCGATAAAGAAAGAAGAACAGAGGAGAATGGAGGAGAATAGAAGATGATAGAGCAAGGTACGACAGAAAAGCTTGGATACTCGCTGGGTAAGACAGAAATTGATGAACGAGAATGGGGTAAGTCTTTATATTAATTCATTTGTCTAGTATCTCAGAAGACAGACTCATCTCTGTCAAAATCTTATACTTGGTTCATTTTTATTGTAGGGATTCAAGAGAAATCGAACTGAAGATTCACTATGGTGGTTCAATGAAGAAGAATGATGATGATTATGAGTACCTCGACGAATTGGGGAGCAGAAGTGTCTAGTGGAAGTTTGATGAGATTGTGTGGGATAGATTTGTTAATTTCTGCAGAGTAGAAGGGCTAATTGCAGCACCCGTTGGACTCATTTGGTTTAAGTCGGAAAAGGAAGAAATGAAAAATCTGAGATATGTTTATGATAGCATGGATGAAGAAATGGAATCTCTAAGGTGTGCTGGAAAGTTAGATCTAGATTTTGTTGAAGTGTTTATTGAACATGAATGTTCAGAACACATAGAGGGAGTTATTCACTTACCTAGCAGCCAAGGAGAGGATATTCAGAGAGGTGAAGAGGAGGATGACTATAGTGAGAATGAAGTCGAGAGGCCTAAAAAAGACGATGAGCAAGAAGAATCAGAGGATGAGAAGTGGACAGAAAACAATGCTGGTAAAGATGATAATCAGACAGATAATAGAGATGTTTTTGATATGGATCCGACAAACATTCAAGTTGTCACTGATGAGAGTCCGAATGTAAATGAAGATATTGGTGATGAGATCGTTGTGGATGCAGCTGATGGTGGTAATGACCAAAGGTTTAGGTTTGTATTTGAGGAAGGTTTGAAAACAGTGGCAGAGAAATAAGCATATGGTGATGGTATACAAGAAGAAGAAAAAAACGATGATAGTGATGATGAAAGAGCACCACCTGACGTTGACTATCCTGATACACCAGTGGATTCGGAAGATGAATGGGAAGAATGGAAGAGAGAGAGAGAAGAGGGAAAGGAAAGGTAAAAGGAAAGGATAAATCCCATGGAGATTATGATAAACCGCCTTACATATGGCTGTTCCAGAAGTTTAGTAGCGGCTTAGAGTTCAAGGACCAACTTCTGAAGTACTCAATGAATACTCAGTATGATGTGAAGATGGCGAAGTCTGAGTCATATAGGATTGCTGTGATTTGTTGCAAGGAGAAATGTCCATTCCGAGTTTATTGCTCTGTAGAGAAACCTATTAACAGGTGGATGATCAAAGTATGCCACATGAGACAGAACCATGGACAATCAAGCAGAATCTCCATGTTGAAGCAAAGTGTTATTGCTGGTCTGTTTAGAGAAGAATTCCGAAGGAACGTTAACCTACATGCATCTGCGATTAAAGACGCTATAAAGCTTAGGTATGACATTGTTGTACCTATATCTAAGTGCCATATAGGAAGACAGATTGCTTTAGGGACGATTCTTGAAGCTCAATCAACACAGTTTGGTAAACTATGGGATTATGAAGTGGAGTTAAGGAGATCAAATAGTGGTATCACAACTGATTTATGCACAAGAGAGGTTAATGATTCTCAAATGTTTGACTGCTTTTACATTTGCTTCAAAGAGTTGCGTACTGCGTGGAAGAGTTGTTGCAGACCTGTTATTGGTCTTGATGGATGCTTCTTGAAGTGGGTTTTAAATGGAGATTTGCTAGCAGCAGTTAGAAGGGATGCTGATAACAGAATGTACCCTATTGCCTGGGCAGTTGTAAGAGGAGAAAACAAAGACACTTGGGGCTGGTTTATAAGGAAGCTGAAAGTGGATCTCGGCTTGGAAAATGGAAAGGACTTGACGATAATTTCTAATAAACAAAAAGGTCTTGTGCATGCCATTGAGTTGGAACTTCCTCATGCTGAGCATCGCATGTGTGCTAGGCACATTTATGCGAATTGGAAGAAGCTTGGGTTTTCGAGATCAGAGTACAAGTCTTGTTGTGGGGGGTTGCTTAAAGCTACACTGAGGGAGAGTATAAAGAGAATCTGCGTTTGGTTGAGGCATATGATCCAGTTGCATACCAAGAGCTACTCAACACAGATCCAGAGAGGTGGTGTCGAGCATTCTTCAGTGTGGAGTCGCATTGTCCTGACGTCCACAACAACTTATCTGAGAGTTTCAACAGAACCATCAAAATGGCAAGAGCGAAACCAGTGATTAACATGTTAGAGGATATTCTCAGGCAAGCTATGAAAAGGGTATCAAGACGGTTTTACATGGCAGACAAGTATGACACCATTGTAACACCAATTACAATGGCTTTGTTGGAGAAAGCAAGGATTGCCAAGAAGTATTGTTCAAACATTACTCAGCAGCTCAAGCTTGTATGAGGTGAATGAGCATGACGATGGATACACAGTTAACTTGTCGACCCATCAGTGTGCTTGCAGGCGATGGGATCTTACTGGTATTCCGTGCAAACATGCAGTTTGTGTGTTGGATGACAACCAAGAGGACCCTGTCAGGTATACTTCAGAGTACTACTACGCACACATGATGAGGAAAACATATTCTGACAACATTAAACCTATCAATGGTGAGAGTCTGTGGAAGAGGACGGGGAAACAACCAATAGGGGTACCAGAGATAAGGAAGCCACGAGGTAGACCTAGAACACGAGACAGAAAAAAGAGCCATTTGAAGCACTTGAAAATGCAGGAAAATCCACAAGACATGGACGAGTCTCCACTTGTAGCTGTTGTCTTCAGTCTGGACACATTAAGAGTGGATGCAAGAATGAACCTGTCGTGTATGAGGGACCGAAAAACAAGCGTGGTCGGCCTCGTAAAAATCTAGTTGAGGTAAGTTCTGTGAGCCTGGTTCTTGAGATTTTGTATCCAATGTCTATATAATTTTTTTTTTGGTGCAGGGGACATCTAAGCCTCCATCAACAAGAAGAAGGAAAGCTACTATGTCTTCATCTCAGCCCGCACAAGCTACTTCTTCTTCATCTCAGCCCGCACAAGCTACTGGTTCTTCATCTCAACCCGCACAAGCTACTGGTTCCTCCTCTCAGCCTGTACAAGCTGCTGCATCATCCTCTGAACCCAAGCCTCATGATAAGAAAGCTGCAAGGGGAAAGCCTTTGAAGGTAAGGAAGACGGGTAACATTCCTCATGGTGTTGGAACACTATGGATTCCATTCACAAATCGGCCTTTTGAAGTCTATGGAAACCGTGTCTATGATATTTCTGATCTTAATCCACAACAGCCTCCACAGGAGTGATTACACTATTATCTTTTAGCATTTTTTTTTTGTTTCAGTGACTTCATGTCATTTGGCTTTGTTCTTTCAATGACTTCATGACTTTGGCTTTGTTTGTTTCAGTTACTTCATGTCTTTTGGCTTTGTTCTTTCAATGACTTCATGACTTTGGCTTTGTTGTTTCAATTACTTCATGTCTTTTGGCTTTGTTGTTTCAAGTAGTCGATCTCATGAGTGATAATTGTCGATGTTTAGTTATGTTGCTAAAACACACATACAAAAGTATGATAAAAGCTCACCATCAAGATCAAGCTCCATAAATCTTAACATATTACAAATCTTAAAAGAACAACATCCTTAACCAAATAGTCTTAACATCAAGATCAAGCTTCATAAATACTCTTAACATCTTAGAAAGCTTAAAAGAAGAACAAGAACCTCTACCACTTCAACATACCCACTACCACACCAACAACAACAGTTAATCCAACTAATGACGTTATGAGAACATTGCGATACACGGTACTCCTCTCGTTAAGTACCAACACTTCCTTTTTGAGCGCTTCACAATCTTCACATGCTTGCTTCACATACACTGTGCTCCTCTCATTTTGCTGCACGCTTTCACTGTCAATGGTAAGGGCTCTTAACTTGTTCCTAAGGCTCTTAATCTCCTCTTTCTGTTGGCGCATAACATCTCTAGCACCAATCAACGCATCACATTGCCATCCGTATGGCTTCTCAACATCATACCAACGGAAGAAGTTACAAGAATCATAACCATTTGAAACCTTACGCCCTTGACAGCTACAGAACCTCCTTCTCGGGTTGTCATCAGTCCAAACCTGGATAATATTCGCCAAACGGTTATAGTTACAGACCACACCTTTTTTTCGTTTTTGTACGTCGTGGTAGAAGAACTCGAACTGTGAGCCATCTACAACAAAGACAACACCTAAAATATATGATTCCTACAGAAATCGAAGAGATTACAATAACATTCTTTCCGACATAAAAAATATACCGTGTTGAGCTTGGGTCGAGTATCGTCTTCTCTTCTCCTCCCTTCTCCTCTGTTCTTCTCTCTTTACCGCCTTTACTCTGTTTTTTAAAAAAAAAAAAAATCCTAGACCCCCAAATCGATTTGGGAGTGATGGGTTTATTATTTTTTGTTGTTATGCTGTTTTTTAATTAAAAACGACACACATTTTAGTTGTGTTAAACTCCGTGAACAGTACCGTCAACTGGTGTGTCAACGCAGGCGCGGGAATTGACTTGAAGGTTTAATCTGATACGTTTTGTAGTATCAGGGTTTGAAGTGTGAGTGAAAAACCTTGAAGGTTTAAACTGCTAGTAAGTGACACTTCCAGAGTTTAAAATGTGATTTTCCCCTTCATTTTTCTTTAAAGTTTACAGAGGCGGTGGAGAGTGAAGTGGCTTGGGAGAAGCGGTTGTGGGTTGTGGAGCCAATTTTGGTTGAGAAGAGGAATGATGTTTCAGTTGTGAAAAGGATTGGTTTATAACAGTTGCTGAGATGAGGCTGAAAGCTAACCAAAATCCTCTTCTCAGGAGATACTGCAAATAAAAAATGCCCAGATGTTAATGGGGGAAAAAAAAATGTTCCATGAAATCATTTACACAAAGAATTCCTTAGGCAAGAGACTTTTTTGTCATAAGAGAAACATGAGGCTTAGATTATTATTATTATATTAAGAAGATACCCAATTAAGTATGTATACGGATGGTGCTGCTTAATTTCTGGTTTTGACTGGTTTCTTTGAACAATAGTAGGTTGGTGCATTTTACCAAAAAAAAAAGATAGTAGGTTGGTGCAAACAAATATCGGTATTTTTCAAGCGTTAGGAATCTACGGATTCCTTTTTGTTTTTTTCTCTCAGGAGTATTTTCATGCGTTACATTTTCTAAATGGTTCCATTAAACGTGCGTGCATGGTCAAGGATGTGAGTTGTGAGTCTTGTGACATGACTTCCCTCCTCTTGATCTTCACCTTGAGTCCACCAGCCATATGAGCTGTCAAAAGAGGAACAAAAGCCGGCTTGTCCTTATTAACCGTTACAATCTCAAACCGACTCGAAACATAACCAACCACGTACTTCATCTGCATGAACGCCATCTCCTTTCCTACACAAACCCTCGGTCCAGCCTGGAAAACCGGAAACTTGAAAGGACTAACCGGTTTCAAAACCGGCAGTGTGCTCCTCGGTTCAGAATCAAACCAACGGCTCGGTTTAAACTCATCCCAATCCTTCCCCCACAGCTTCTCCATCCTCCCCATACCGTACGGGAAATAAGTCACCTTATCTCCTTTCTTGACACGTGTGCCGTCAGGCAAAACGTCGTCGTTTGCAGCATGCTTAGAGTCCCACGACACAGGTGGGTAAAGCCTCATGGCTTCGCATAAGCAAGCCTTCGTGTAGCTCATCTCTTTCAGCTCCTCAAACCCTAGCCCTAAACTTATCAACGGGTCTACTTCCTCTAAAAGCTTCCTCCCCACGTCACCGTTTTCAGACAACAACCAAAACAGCCACGTCATCGCCGCTGACGTCGTATCCCTTCCCGCAATGATAAAGCTTATAACCATGTCTCTCACCGATTCACCGTCGTGGCCGGCGGCTAAAAACCTCGACAGAAGATCTTGTTTGTTTTCTTCTCCAGTCCCTATCTCGAGAATCTTCTTCTTAGCTCTGACAATCTCGGACACCAACACGTGTACGGTCCTAATCGCTTCTCTCAACCTCCTCTCGCTTCCCACGTTCAGCGCTCGCTTAACTTTCCAAACAGCGTAAACCGGCTCCGTGGCACGGCGAGCACTTATCCCAGCAGCGGTATCAAACGCCTCGGCAAGTGGGTTAACGGGTCGGGTCAAATCCAAACAATCCGGATCCCAACCCAAAGAAACTTTACAAACAACATCGAAAGCAAAACGTTTCAAAACATCTTGCAAGTCCACTTCCCTACCAGCATCAGCCGCTGCCGAGAGCACCGGTACGAGACGGTTCTCGACTTCTTCTTTAAGAACCTCGAAGGCGAAACACCTGAGCGAACGAGCAGAAAACTCGTGGCTAGCGAGTTTACGCTGCGAGCTCCATGCATGACCGTCGACATTGAAAATGCCTTTCCCGAGGAGGTCACCGAGGAGATCGGTGAAAGGTTTGCCTTTAGGGAAGTTGAAGAAGTTTGTCTTGAGAATGTACTCAACGTTCTCCGGGTTTGCTGTGACGATGGTGCGACGGTTTCCAAGGAAGGGAATTGAGATGGTCTGCGACGGAGAGAGACGGAGGAGTTCGGTGTACCATTGGAGAAGACGTTGACGGTTTTTGTTGAAAGAGAGTGTGGAGCCAATGAGTGGATACGATCTTGGTCCACATGCGGTGGTTTCTTGGATCTTTTTAGTTGAATATGAATAGAAAATTAAGATGATGATCATTACGAGAAACGCTAGAAGAAAAATGTTTAGAAGAAATGCCATTTTTTTTTCTTTCTTGATTTTTGCTTTGGTGTGTGTCTGAGAAAGTTTGTGATGAGATTTCTATTTGTATGTGTCTTACAGGTTATTTTACTTCGTCGCGGGGATTGCGTGTGTCTTCTAGGAGAGAAAAGGTCGTGGTGGGTCCGTCTTTTAAAAGGGCAACGTTTTAAATAAAGTTTTTTTTAATCCACATGCACTATACTGTGTGGATGGTACATGTTATTTTTAGTTCTTTTTTTTTTGTCGTAATGTAGGTGTATGGGATTACTCCTTCATGTATTTAATTTCTTAATTGAAAATATGAGAATATTTAAGAATAAGATTGTATCGAGTTCCTAACAATGTTAGCTAGGTTTTGACTTATGATTGATTTGAGTAATAAGCTCCATGAAGAAATTTGAACTGTTGTAGAGTAATTTTATATACGAATTTTAGCAGGTGGATAAAATTGTAAAATACAATATACAATCTTTTTCTAAAAAGACATTATTTATAATGTAAAAACCAATTAAGGCAGGTACATTGTTTTTATATTATATATATGATTTATTTTTTACCCAGTCGAGTCCATCCGACGCACACTTGTCCAGTGGCGGACCCAGCAAAAAATATCTCTGGGGTCAAAGATGCTTTAGGGGAGAATCGAACCGTGGTTTGGGAGTTCAGTGGTAGAGTTTCCTACCAACTTTGCTGTGATGTAGTTATGTTAGTGCTTACAAATACTTAATTTTGTTATTTTTTGGGGTGTCAGTTGAACCCACACCTCTGCACGTGGGTCCGCCTCTGCACTTGTCTACAAAACTTTGACGTGGTGCAAATGCTTTAGACTTTTTGGAGAGGTGTAAGTCAAAAGCTTATCACGTGTCATATTAGCCGACAAGCGTCACAAAACCACTTATAGAAAGAAACTGTAACGCCAAAAACAGTCAACTTTGTAACGTAACTATATCATTCTGTACGTTACTACCACAACAATATAAATATGCACATATTTAAAAAGGTTGGGTGACCACATTTCAAATGATATACGACATCTCCAACAATGGTTAAAATACTATTGACACTTGACAGCAAACTTTAATAACGGTATCCATTAGAACCAAACTAGAATTTAATAATTGTTTCTAAGCTGATTGATATTTGATCTTAGCTCAAAATTATAATTATGCAAAACATAGATGTAATACATGAATTTAGCTATTTGAAAGTATAATCGTTTTCCAAAATGAGTTAAAAGTCTTAAAACAACTTACCGACTATACTTTAGCTAAAATGGTCGGGTGTGGTGTCAAATGAATCTCTAGCCGAAATATGATATAAAGTTGAAAAATTGTCTTTGCATTTTTGTATGTTCCCTTTTAGGATTGAATCGATCCGCGCGCGCCTGAGTCCGGAAATCACCCATAGTTTTCGTTATTGATATGATTGATACTTTTCACTTTTAAAAATATACCACCAAAAGTACAAATGTTCTTTTTATCTTCTCTAGTAATAGCACAACTTAAAGCATTTCTAAAACCATCTTCAAATATGAAATTTTGTATGTTACAAAAACAACTTCAACACATTAAATTTTGAAGTTTTGTAAAGTAAAACTTTATATGTGAAGTTCTAATGTACAAAATTTTATATTTGAAGTTTCTTATTTTATATTCTTATGCAATTATCTATTTTTCAAATTATCTTACTAACTTTTATAGTTATCACTTTAGTTCTTATAACTTTATCTTATGTAAAATAAAAATATATTAATTACAGTAAAGCAAAATATTATACAAAACAATATTACAATACACATTTAATACAAATTATAAAACATAAATACAAAAATATAAAATTATACGAAAAACATTATTACATCGACAAACGAAAATATAATATTTTAACAATTTTTACATTGTAATCTGCGAATAAATAAAAAGATTTAGTTATTATTTGAAATGCCTGTAATAAGCTATTAATATATATTATCTTACAAATTACTTATGTATATAGTATTTCTATTATATATTTTTAATAAATAAAAGTATGATTTTGTTAACTTTTATCAATAAGAAAGGCTATAATATAAATTGTAAAAAAAAAATTAAAGTTAAGTTTGACAATGTTATTTTGAAGAAGAGCATCTTTAAACTCCAAATTTGAAGTTTTGCTAATTTAAAAATGAAACTGCTTTTGGAAATACTCTAAGAATTATATTTTACGACAGAAATTTATAAGAAGTTTTATAAGCAAACAAAAACAAAATACTCCATCCACATGAACAAGTGGAAATTTGGTAAATAGATCACCCGACATCCGTCAATAGTTGACAAAAAAAAATCACCCGTCAATATGAACAAAGCGGTTTGAGATCAGTGGCGGAGTCAGCAAATATGTTTACCGGGGTCAAGTTTAAAGTTTATATATATTACATATGGGTCAATAATCCTATTTTACTATATTTTTTCTGTTTTGGGTCATACGATCCACCTCAACCTTTAGGCTAACATTATCGCAAGGTCCTTAAAGGGAGGACCATAAATTGCAGGGACCGAGGGAGACCAAGGAAGAGAAAATTGTTAAATAAGGGACGTTCTTCTTTTCTCCTTGCTGCGTCCTTTTAGAAAAAAAGATAGAAAACAAAAAAAAATAAATTTAAGGACCACTAAACGTCCCCACGATAATGATACTCTAACTACCTCAGCCACTGTTTGAGATGCATGGGTTCAAACTGGAATGAACCAAAAACGAAGTGATAAGAGCAGCCGCATCGACGCTTTATTACCGGATCACGGGCTCGAATTCATAGGCCCATTCGATTAAAATAAAAGGTTTATTAGGTTTAATTGTGTGATCCGTCTCTTGCGCGTGAACCTGTATGATACGGGGTCAAGCCACGCGCCGATACCGGAGTGGCCACGCGAGTCCGCATGTAGACGGAGAAAAAAAGGGATTCGCGAGAGATCTATCATTTTCTCTTCTCTCTTCGAAAGCTAGGGTTTCATTCTCTCCCTGGCGATTTCTCGTGCGACGCGATAGGCGGAGCTTATATCGATCTAATCGACGTCGTACTCTCTCGTAGACGATCTGAGGTGAGTATCCACTACTTTTCCGATTGATTCAATCGTTTGGGGTCGAAAGCGTTCTAGGTTAAGAAAAATCGATTTGGGGGATTCGTCGTAGGGTTCGAAATCGAAAAGGGGGTTTCGATTTCTGGTTTAAAATCGTCATGCCGGTTCGTTTATTTGGGATTTCTAATCGATTTAGTTTCTAGTTAGGGTTCTAAAAGGAATCGATTTTTCTGATGCAGATGGATCCCGCAGCAGAGATAAGAGATACAAAGAGGAAAAAGGAGTACATCAACATGCTCGCTTCCGTGGCTGATTCAGAGTACGGGATTCCGACGAGGTGTCCCTGTGGTGGCAGTATCATTCACGAGGTTCGTGGGAAGGACGACTACGATACTCTTCCTGGGAAGCGGTTCTTCACCTGCAAAAACTACGAGGTAATATCGCGGTTGTTCTCAATATAATTCTTTAGATTTTTTTTTTAAAACGAGATTGAAACGAGATTCTCATATTTTTTTTTTCTTGTTACCAAGGCTGATGGGTTTCATTATCGTCAGCCTTGGGTCATTGGTGTCCAGGAGTAGATCGAACGCCTCACTAAGTGTCTGGAGGAGGTGGAGGTGGTGATAAATTGGGTGCCGGAGGTCAATAACCAGATTCAGAGACTGGAGGTAATGAGACTAGCTAAATTTGATTTCAATTTTGTAAAATATTTCTTAATTTTTTATGCATTGACTAACAATGTCTGATTGTTCTTTCATGCACAGGCAGAGGTTAAAGACCTCACTCGGGAGGTTAATAACCTCACTGGGCAGGTTTATAACCTCTCTGTGCAGGTTGAGGTCTTGGAGAAGCTCTGCTTCGACTGAAAACAAAAGGTAACCCTTACTCTACACTGGTTAACTACACTCGTAGCTAGGTAGAGTTCCCGTAGAATTGCTAGCTAGAGTTTAACCACTCTTGATTATAGGTAGTTGCGTATTGAATGTTAGTGAATGGTTGTGTATCAAATCGGTGTAGTTGAGTTTTAAAAATTGATTTGATGTTCATTCAATGCTATCTGTGTAGTTAGACCTATGTTGTACTAGTTATAGAGTAATTAAAACACACACACCAAACACTAAAACTAGTATAAAGTAATTAAAACACACACAACAAACACACACACGAAACACTAAACACACACACCAAACACACACACCAAATAATTTTAATCAATGCTTGGTAGTTAGACATAGTTTAATTTTTTGTACTTTCAAACACTAAACCTAGTATAAAAACATAGGCAAAATCCACATATCACAACACACACCAAACTTTTAAAACTTGTATCTAAAACTAAATGGAACCATTTTCCCTTAACTCTCCCGGGGTCGTTAACCTCCTTGCCTCCCAGAGCAGTCAACCAATAGATATAGGTTGTTCTGAGGTTCCAAAATCTGCGGAAAGGCGGAAGTGGACAACCAAAGAAGATGTGGTGCTGATCAGTGCTTGGTTGAACACCAGCAAGGATCCAATCGTCAGTAGTGAGCAGAAGGCAAGCTCGTTTTGGAAGCGTATAGAGGAGCATGTCAATGCTAGCCCTCGCTTCGTTGGCTCGCCCTCAGGGAGTGGAGTCAATGTAAGCAGAGGTGGGGAAGGGTGAATGAGCAGGTGTGCAAGTTCGTTGGAAGCCATGAAGCCGCTATCAAGGACCAAGCGAGTGGACAAAATGAGAATGATGTCATGAAGGCGGCTCATCATGATATCTTCTTTAATGACTATCATGTCAAGTTCACCCTTGAACATTGTTGGAGGGAGCTTAGGTTTGATCAAAAGTGGAGATCAGTTGCTCTGTCGAGAGATGGTGCCAAGGAGAAAAGGAAGGAACCCGTGGAGGAGGTCGGTGCCGAGGAAGATGTTAGGCCTGCTGGTGTAAAGGCTAGCAAAGCATCTAAACGCAAGAAGCATGGGAATGAAGCGGCGTTTGATCAGATTGAGACCATCTTAGCCGTGAAAAATAAAATCTCCAAACAGAAAATTCATGATCGCTTGCTAGCAAAAAATGAAGAGACACTCTCTGATCAGAAGTCTCTCTTAAAAATAAACTAATCTTTGAAATGCTTTGAAAAGGTTTTTGAACTTCTTGCATTTGATATCATATATGTAGTTAGAATATGAAACTCTTGTATGTGTTTGATGCTTGATATCATATATGTTGTTAGTATATTGATAATGTTTTATTATTTTTGCTTTGTTGGTCACGGGTTGCAGGAGTTGGATGCGTGTGGAGGTGGATGCGTGTGGAGGAGGATGCTTGTAAGATAGTCTCGGTTTCTTTATGTAGTAGGTCACGGGTTGATGCTTGTAGCTGTACGGATAGGTCAGTTTGACTGACGGTAGAGTGTAGTATTTTGTCTCATTCTACACTCGGTTTTTTCCATCGGATTTAATGGGTGTTTGTACCCACATTACTCTATTGTACTCACGGGTGTATGTACCCTAGGATTATCTTTTCTACTCACGGGTGTATGTACCCGATGAACTTGATGCTTGCTTGTATAACTTGTCTCTCTATATATATCAAACTTTTTATCTTGTTAACTTTATCAATCTACTTCTCTACCCACTTGTAAAACTCTCTTTATCTCTTTGCTCTCTCCTATTGCCTCTATAGATTATACACTCGGGTTCATTCAACACTTGGTTTCATGAAATACTCTTTCACCGTCGATCAACACTCGGGTTCATTCAATTCAACCTCAATCAACACTCGGTTTCATTCAACTCTCTCACCCTCGATCAACACTCCCTCATCACTTGCTTTCATTCATCTCATTCTCTACTTGTCATCAACCATTTCATAGAGGTTAGTTCAAAACTTTCCTTTATTACTATAAGTTTAAAATCCATAAAAAGATTCAAAAAATGATAAACATACCACATAGAAGAGAAAAAAATGATTTATAAGTTTAATGAAAAAATATAAGAAAAAAATAAATACTGTCTTTTGTTTATGGAAAAACTGAATTATTAGTTTAATGAAAATATACAAGAAAAAAAATTAATACTGTCTTTTGTTTATGAAATAAAAATGAATTATTAGTTTAATGAAAATATACAAGAAAATATAAATACTGTGTTTTGTTAATGAAAAAAAAGTGAATTATTAGTTTAATGAAAACATACAAGAAAAAAATAAATACTGTGTTTTGTTTATGAAAAAAGTATATTAATCAAAAAATTGAAATACATACCTTAAAGAGGAGAAAAAAAAATAAAAATATAGATATATAAAAAATATAGATATATAAAAAAATATAGATATAGAAAATAGAAAAAATTAAAACCTCCTATTGCCTTTTGTAGGAAGAAAAAGATCAATAAATATCATCAACAATGTCTTCCTCATCAAGTGATCAAGCAGATGAAGCTTTTAATGAAATGGTCGACGAAGTGGTTGATAATTTCATAGACATGGTAGTTGATGGTTAAACCAACTATCGGAAGAGACGAGCTTATATCGAAAGAGATCGAGAACGAGGACACAATCAACTATGGAAAGACTATTTCAAGGAAAATACTACATACCCACCTGAAATGTTTAGGAGGCGTTTTCGAATGAACAAACCATTGTTCCTTCGCATTGTCGAGTGTCTAAGTAGTGAAGTTCCATACTTTCAACAAAGAAGAGATGCTGCGGGAAGGAACGGGCTTTCTCCCCTTCAAAAGTGTACGGCAGCTATACGTATGCTCGCATATGGTCAGTCGGGAGATACATATGACGAATATCTCCGACTTGGTGACAGTACATCACGTTTATGTTTGGAAAATTTCACTAATACAATAATACAATTGTTTGGAGATGAGTATCTACGAAGACCTACATCTGAGGATCTTCAACGATTACTCGATGTTGGAGAGGTACGCAGGTTTCCAGGGATGATAGGAAGCATCGATTGTATGCGCTGGGAGTGGAAAAACTGCCCAACAGCTTGGAAAGGTCAGTCCACACGTGGTTCAGGAAAGCCGACAATTGTCTTAGAAGCCGTGGCATCACAAGATCTTTGGATATGGCACGCATGTGGGAACCGAAATTCACACTGTCGAGTTTTCGTTTGATTTGGAGGAAAGCCAAGTAAACTTAACCTTCCCTGAAGGTCCCGGATATCGGTTGGGCCACACACGACACAATCAATGCGAATTTAAGTTGTAAAATAAAAATCGTAAAAATAGAGCGAAAGAGATCTTATTTCCGAATTCGCGTTTGAGAGTGAACAACAGGTAAAGAAATCGACTACAAGAGCTGTCGAAAAATCCGCTAGTCCGGCCGCCTAAATCTAACCTAGTTGAGTCGCAGCTCGTTAGTGAAAAGAAAAAAGAAATGCTGAATTTGCTCTAAGTGCTAAATTGCTCTGGAAATTTTGTGATGATATGCTCCTCGCCCAAAGCTCTCCTTATATACTCCTCTTAAGACGGTCTATCTTTCTTCGGGCTGAATCGGGCATTTTACATTTTCGTCCGTCTTCGTGTTTATCGGGAAACTTGACATTTATCTTCGGAAAACTTGACATTTATCTTTTGGAAACTTGATATTTATCTTTTGGAAACTTGACATTTATCTCTTATGTGAGGATAAGAATAACCCGTCATAGTTATCCTTCCTTTTCGGAAAATCGTAAGTGGGCCATTTTGGTCATGTCGGGCTTTTTATGCATTTTTACGGTTTTTCGAGAAAATAGTCTTCGAAGGTTTCGGCATTTCCGAAGGAATCCCAATTCCTCGTATAGTCGAGATGATTGGTATTTAGAATAACCGTGATCATTTTATACGATGATTTGAAATCCATTCATCATTCGAACCTTTTATGGTCTTCCGAGATTTCTCGAGTATCGGGATCGAGATGGACTTGGATTCGTAGACTTCCCGTCTTCGAGGGTTTGAGCAATGAGGCTTCGAACTTAGATTTTAAAATATGAACTTTGTTAAACAATCGAGAAGGCTTTGCGGAAGAATTGTCGTGTTTCTCGAACAATCCGAACATGGGTTTAAGGGACCAAGATGTTGCCGTTGCCCGAGATCACGAGACGACTGCACGGATGGGCACCAGGACCCTTGCCACCGGCGCCAGACGGAGAGGACGAGCCTGCGCCCGGCGCCAGACGGAGAGGACGAGCCTGCCGCCGGCGCCAGACGGAGAGGACGAGCCTGCCGCCGGCGCCAGGTGTGGCGTGGTCGGTCTGCCGCCGGCGCCAGGCGCCCTACCGCCCGTGCTGTGTCCCGCATCCGCCGATGCCGCTGTTGCCCGCCTTCGTCGATCCCCGGGGCTCATGGTCCATTCATGCCTTCCCGTAAGTTCATCGGGTGATGATTCGTTTCTCGGTTTCGATTGTTACTTAGTTTTTCCGAGTGACGATTTCGTGGTTGACCGATTTTGACCCCAACAGTTAGCCCCCCAGCTAGCTAGGAACCGTAGTGCCTTTCGGGTCCTAGTTTGCAATATAGCCGTATGGGAAGGTGTATAGACATAATCGTTTGCCGAAAGTCTGGGTAAATAGTGATTTTACCTCCTTTATAAGGATGGAGTAAGAAATATCATTCATTCTTACTTCATCATAAAAAAATCATCTCTCTCAAGAATACTTTCTCTCTTTTTTTTCAAGAACAATGTCTTCAAGATCCTCCAAGAGAAATTCTTCTTCCCATTCATCCTCGGATAACTCTCCTGCCCACGTAACGGTGAATCCGAAGCAAGAAGAGTTAGTCGATGAGGAGGCGATGAACGCGTTTTACCGAGCTCTTGTGGGCTCGGCTCCACCTCTGCCAGATGTCCCTGTTCCGAAGAGACCTTCGAGGCTGCCGGGTGCTTCCTTTACGCCGAGCTCGGTTTCACGTAAATATCTCGGGACTCTTGAGTTTTACCAGATTCTGATGGAGTTAAATTCTGAATTCCCATTGGCAATGAGAGTGTGAGGAATCCTCCGGAAGGTTTCTTTACATGCTACGAGGCCTTCCTTACGTACTGCCGCATGTGGTTCCCGATCCCCGGTACCATTGTTCGTGCGCTTCGTCGCTTCGAACTTTCGATCAGCCAGCTCAGTGTTTCTGCTTTAGAGTGTTAGGGAAAGAAATCAACTGTGGGGAAGGTTCAGAAGACCCTTCACCGTTGGGGGAAAACCCTAGTTTTTTCCAACGAAAAAAGGTGGAGCAAGCGATTTTCCACCCCCAACAATTTTTTTGACGGCCTTCCTCCGGAGTTCGTTATTGATGAGTCGTTGTAGAATGAGGAGAAGCAACGGGTTTTTACAGAGGGTTCCCAGCGGATCAACGAGGTTTTGCCCCTTGAACTTCTTAACCGTATTTTTGAATCTGTATATATGTATATTTATTAATCTTGAATTTATGCAGGGGCTAAGAGTGTTTGGCGATGCGCTTGACTCAAGTTTCCGCAAGTCTAGGATTGCTAATTTCAAGACCGAAGAAGCTGAGCGAGAGCTCTTCCGATTCCGACTAGAGATAGAGGCGCAGAATGCAAAGAAAGCTGAGCTTCATGCTCGAGCCCTTGTTCGGGCGGAAAAGAGAGGAAGGAGGATGGTCGCAGCCGAGGTGGCGAGACGGGCGGAATCGTTTGCTGCTGAGTTTCAATGTTTCAAAGATTCTCAGGAGTTTGTTGGCGATTTCTGCGAGTGTCGGGGCTCGGTCGCAAATCTTTACAAGTCTCAGAACCCGGATTTCTCCTTTGATTCCGAGATTGCTGAGATGATGGATTTCATGGCCGAGTGTGCTCATGCTGAATCCTTGGTTCCTCGGTCGAAGAAAGATTCCAGGAGACTATGGGAGCCTATCGAGGTTTCCGAATACGGTGGAGGCGGAGCTGATGAAACGCCGAGGGTGGCGAAGCGCCCAAGGTGTGAACGAGGAAGTGGACCAGCCTGCGGGTTCATTCGGGATTTTCGTGTCTGGATTTCTCGATATCGGGATCGAGATGGACTTGGATTCGTAGACTTCCGTCTTCGAGGGTTTGAGCAATGAGGCTTGAACTTAGATTTTAAAATATGAACTTTGTTAAACAATCGAAGGCTTTGCGGAAGAATTGTCGTGTTTCTAACAATCCGAACATGGGTTTAAGGGACCAAGATGTTGCCGTTGCCGAGATCACGGAGACGACTGCACGGATGGGCACCAGGACCCTTGCCACCGGCGCCAGACGGAGAGGACGAGCCTGCCGCCGGCGCCAGACGGAGAGGACGAGCCTGCCGCCGGCGCCAGACGGAGAGGACGAGCCTGCCGCCGGCGCCAGACGGAGAGGACGAGCCTGCCGCCGGCGCCAGACGGAGAGGACGAGCCTGCCGCCGGCGCCAGACGGAGAGGACGAGCCTGCCGCCGGCGCCAGACGGAGAGGACGAGCCTGCCGCCGGCGCCAGACGGAGAGGACGAGCCTGCCGCCGGCGCCAGACGGAGAGGACGAGCCTGCCGCCGGCGCCAGACGGAGAGGACGAGCCTGCCGCCGGCGCCAGACGGAGAGGACGAGCCTGCCGCCGGCGCCAGACGGAGAGGACGAGCCTGCCGCCGGCGCCAGACGGAGAGGACGAGCCTGCCGCCGGCGCCAGACGGAGAGGACGAGCCTGCCGCCGGCGCCAGACGGAGAGGACGAGCCTGCCGCCGGCGCCAGACGGAGAGGACGAGCCTGCCGCCGGCGCCAGACGGAGAGGACGAGCCTGCCGCCGGCGCCAGACGGAGAGGACGAGCCTGCCGCCGGCGCCAGACGGAGAGGACGAGCCTGCCGCCGGCGCCAGACGGAGAGGACGAGCCTGCCGCCGGCGCCAGACGGAGAGGACGAGCCTGCCGCCGGCGCCAGGTGTGGCGTGGTCGGTTCGCCGCCGGGCGCCAGACGGAGAGGACGAGCCTGCCGCCGGCGCCAGACGGAGAGGACGAGCCTGCCGCCGGCGCCAGACGGAGAGGAGGCGATGAACGCTTTTACCGAAGCTCTTGTGGGCTCGGCTCCACCTCGCCAGATGTCCCTGTTCAAGAGACCTTCGAGGCTGCCGGTGCTTCCTTTACGCCGAGCTCGGTTTCACGTAAATATCTCAGGACTCTTCGGGATTTTTACCAGATTCCTGATGGAGTTAAATTCTGAATTCCCATTGGCAATGAGAGTGTGAGGAATCCTCCGGAAGGTTTCTTTACATGCTACGAGGCCTTCCTTACGCATCGCCGCATGTGGTTCCCGATCCCGGTACCATTGTTCGCGGCGCTTCGCCGCTCGAACTTCGATCAGCCAGCTCGGTGTTTCGCTTTAGAGTGTTAGGAAAGAAATCAACTGTGGGGAAGGTTGAAGACCCTTCACCGTTGGGGAAAACCCTAGTTTTTCCAACGAAAAAGGTGGAGCAAGCGATTTTCCACCCCCAACAATTTTTTTGACGGCCTTCCTCCGGAGTTCGTTATTGATGAGTCGTTGTAGAATGAGGAGAAGCAACGGTTTTACCGAGGGTTCCCAGCGGATCAACGAGGTTTTGCCCCTTGAACTTCTTAACCGTATTTTTGAATCTGTATATATGTATATTTATTAATCTTGAATTTATGCAGGGGCTAAGAGTGTTTGGCGATGCGCTTGACTCAAGTTTCCGCAAGTCTAGGATTGCTAATTTCAAGACCGAAGAAGGCGGCGAGAGCTCTTCGATTCGACTAGAGATAGAGGCAGAATGCAAAGAAAGCTGAGCTTCATGCTCGAGCCTTGTTCGGGCGAAAAGAGAGGAAGGAGGATGGTCGCAGCCGAGGTGGCAGACGGGCGGAATCGCTTGCTGCTGAGTTTCAATGTTTCAAAGATTCTCGGGAGTTTGTTGGCGATTTCGCGAGTGTCGGGCTCGGTCGCAAATCTTTACAAGTCTCAGAACCCGGATTTCTCCTTTGATTCCGAGATTGCTGAGATGATGGATTTCATGGCCGAGTGTGCTCATGCTGAATCCTTGGTTCCTCCAGTCGAAGAAAGATTCCGGAGACTATGGGAGCCTATCGAGGTTTCCGAGAATACGGTGGAGGCCGGAGCTGATGAGAACGCCGAGGGTGGCGAGAACGCCCAAGGTGTGAACGAGGAAGTGGACCAGCCTGCGGGTTCATTCGGGATTTTCGTGTCTGGATTTCTCGATATTGACTTTTCTTTGTGAGTTGTATGTTTGGCCGTGTGTGGCCGTTTTTAGGAGTTTATTCTGCGACCGTTGGAGGTTGCATTCTTATGTTTTTGGGACTGGCCGTTGGTGGCTTAGAATCCCGCCGTTTTTGCGGCCTTATGAATATATAAAAATTTGCGAGATTTCGTCTTTTTTTTTTACTTATACTTTCGTCAAGTGTAGAGGAAAGAATGCGAGTAGTCACTTCGTATCCTAACTCTTTTTTGTCGCTTGGTCCGTATGCTACTTTTTAGCGAGCGTTTTAGGTGTAAGCGATAAGAGACATGATTTGGGATCTCATATACGATAATATGTCTGTGAGATGTCAAGATCCAGCAAGACTGGGTTTAAGGCAAGACCTAGGCTTACTCTCAGCTTTAAGGCTGTACGATGACTGATCGGCTTTCGTTTTGCCTGTTAGTGTTTTCTTCCTGATTCTTTTCGTTTAAAGTCTGCGACTAGTCGTCGGCTTATATGACTCGTGTTAAAAGAATCGAGCTATCTTCGGAGATTATCGGAGACGCTAAACCAAAATTTTGGGTTTCTTGTATAGCGCCTATGATATCTTTGTCGGATATAAGAGGACCTAATAGTCCGACTACGAGTTTGTATTGAGTGAAGCGTTTATGTGTCGCGTCGTCGGGCAATCGACGGGCGAAGTTATTTTAAGTCGCAGGTGGACTGTTTTAGCGGATGATCACGAGTTTTGTTATCTTTTTCAGAAGTTGCGACGCCTCGCTTCTTTGAAGATATGATTTTCGTTTTCCGGTGTTTACGCTTTAGAGTGTTAGGGAAAGAAATCAACTGTGGGGAAGGTTCGAAGACCCTTCACCGTTGGGGAAAACCCTAGTTTTTCCAGCGAAAAAGGTGGAGCAAGCGATTTTCCACCCCAACAATTTTTTGGCGGCCTTCCTCCGGAGTTCGTTATTGATGAGTCGTTGTAGAATGAGGAGAAGCAACGGGTTTTACAGAGGGTTCCCAGCGGATCAACGAGGTTTGCCTTGAACTTCTTAACCGTATTTTTGAATCTGTATATATGTATATTTATTAATCTTGAATTTATGCAGGGGCTAAGAGTGTTTGGCGATGCGCTTGACTCAAGTTTCCGCAAGTCTAGGATTGCTAATTTCAAGACCGAAGAAGGCGGCGAGAGCTCTTCGATTCGACTAGAGATAGAAGCAGAATGCAAAGAAAGCTGAGCTTCATGCTCGAGCCTTGTTCGGGCGAAAAGAGAGGAAGGAGGATGGTCGCAGCCGAGGTGGCAGACGGGCGGAATCGCTTGCTGCTGAGTTTCAATGTTTCAAAGATTCTCGGGAGTTTGTTGGCGATTTCTGCGAGTGTGGGGCTCGGTCGCCAAATCTTTACAAGTCTCGAACCGGATTTCTCCTTTGATTCGAGATTGCTGAGATGATGGATTTCATGGCGAGTGTGCTCATGCTGAATCCTTGGTTCCTCCGGTCGAAGAAAGATTCCGGAGACTATGGGAACTATCGAGGTTTCCGAATACGGTGGAGGCGGAGCTGATGAAACGCCGAGGGTGGCGAAGCATGAGTGTGAACGAGGAAGTGGACCAGCCTGCGGGTTCATTCGGGATTTTCGTGTCTGGATTTCTCGATATTGACTTTTCTTTGTGAGTTGTATGTTTGGCCGTGTGTGGCCGGTTTTAGGAGTTTATTCTGCGACCGTTGGAGGTTGCATTCTTATGTTTTGGGACTGGCGTTGGTGGCTTAGAATCCCGCCGTTTTGCGGCCTTATGAATATATAAAATTTCGCGAGATTTCGTCTTTTTTACTTATACTTTCGTCAAGTGTAGAGGAAAGAATGCGAGTAGTCACTTATCCTAACTCTTTTTGTCGCTTGGTCCGTATGCTACTTTTAGCGAGCGTTTTAGGTGTAAGCGATAAGAGACATGATTTGGGATCTCATATCGATAATATGTCTGTGAGATGTCAAGATCCAGCAAGACTGGGTTTAAGGCAAGACCTAGGCTTACTCTCAGCTTTAAGGCTGTACGATGACTGATCGGCTTCGTTTTGCCTGTTAGTGTTTTCTTCCTGATTCTTTTCGTTTAAAGTCTGCGGTAGTGTCGGCTTATATGACTCGTGTTAAAAGAATCGAGCTATCTTCGGAGATTATCGGAGACGCTAAACCAAAATTTTGGGTTTCTTGTATAGCGCCTATGATATCTTTGTCGGATATAAGAGGACCTAATAGGTCTGACTACGAGTTTGTATTGAGTGAAACGTTTATGTGTGCGTCCGTCGGGGGCAATCGACGGGCGTAAGTTATTTTAAGTCGCGGTGGACTGTTTTAGCGGATGATACGAGTTTTGTTATCTTTTTCAGAAGTTGCGGCGTCTCGGCGTTTCTTTGAAGATATGATTTTCGTTTTCGAAGTGTTTCTGCGTTCTTGTATTAAGTGAGCATAAAAAATAGATAGAAAGAATTTTATCGAAAATTTCGAGTACATGTCCATGCACGAATTTTTGTGGGAGTATAGAGTATATGTACCCACCCCTTTTGGCGAAGGGATAACTGAACTTGCCGGATAATGCATAAGCTGCCTACGCACTCTTTCGAGGATCAAGCCATCTCGTAGTTCGATTGTTGCTGCGGGCGTTTTTATTTCTTGGTGCTGCTACATCGACGGTAATAGCTAGATTGGTAGCGTGTTCAAGGGTTGAATTATCTGCTTCTATGGCGATGGGCTCACGAGGCGTTCATTGTCTGCGGCCGTTGCTGTTTGGATGCCTTTGGATCATCCTTTTCCGAGTTCTCGAATGTCTCGTGATTCCTTTACTCGTTTGGGTTAGCTGTTGGGCGTTCGATTCTTCCATAGTTTGTGCTCGGCCAGGAAGCGAGCCTCGGTATTCGACTTCCCGGATTCTGCAGTTCCGTTTTTAGTTGGGAACTTGACGCCGAGATGGTATGTGGATGGTACCGCTTTCATGGAATTGATCCAGGGAGTTCTCATAATCACGTTGTAGATTGCGGGGTTGTCGACTATGGCGAACTCGACGATCTTTGTGACTTCCTTGGCCATAACTGGGAGTCGGATTCTTCCGAGGGTCATGGAGGTGACGAGGAAAACTTGACATTTATCTTCTGGAAACTTGATATTTATCTTTTGGAAACTTGACATTTATCTTTTATGTCAAGATAAAGATAAACCTTCATAGTTATCCTTCCTTTTCGGAAAATCGTAAGTGGGCCATTTTGGTCATGTCGGGCTTTTTAGGCGTTTTTACGGTTTTTCGAGAAAATAGTCTTCGAAGGTTTCGGCATTTCCGAAGGAATCCCAATTCCTCGTATAGTCGAGATGATTGGTGTTTAGAATAACCGTGATCGTTTTATACGATGAATGGAAATCCATTTATCATTCAAACCTTTTACGGTCTTCCGAGATTTCTCGTGTATCGGGATCGAAATGGACTTGGATTCGTAGACTTCCCGTCTTCGAGGGTTTGAGAAAGAGGCTTCGAACTTAGATTTTAAAATATGAACTTTGTTAAACATTCGAGAAGGCTTAGCGGAAGAATCGTCGTGTTTCTCGAACAATCCGAACATGGGTTTAAGGGACCAAGATGTTGCGTTGCACGAGATCCGGAGACGCCGCGGATGGGCGGGACCACACGCCCGGCATGGCGAGAGCAACGACTCTTGCGCCCGTATGAGACGAGAGGCAGCGGCTCGCGCCGGCGCGAGAGAGAGAAGGGCGAGCCTACGCCGGCCTTAATACCGCCGGTGCGGCCCATGGCGTGTCGTCTGCCCGTCGGCCACGGCTTGCCCGTCTGCCGGTGTCAGCGTCAGCGATGCATTGCTTTCGCCGCCGATCCGGGGATTCACGGTCCGTTCGTGCCTTCCCGTAAGTTCGTCGTGTGATGATTGGTTTCTCGGTTTCGATTGTTACTTAGTTTTTCCGAGTGACGACCCATTTCTCGGTTTCGATCGTCACTTAGTTTTCTTCCGAGGACTTTCGGGTGACGATTTCGTCGTTGACCGTTTTTGACCCCAACAACGCATTTTTCGGATTACCAGGTACCCTCAACGATATCAATGTTCTTGATAGATCACCGGTTTTCGATGACATCTTACAAGGTCGAGCACCAAAAGTCAAGTTCAAGGTCAACAACCACACATATCGTATGGCCTACTATCTTCTTGTGAATTTATCCAAATTGGGCAACATTTATCCAATCCATCCCACTTCCTCAAGGTCCTAAAGCAGAGAATTTGCAAAAAAGCAAGAATCAGCCAGAAAAGATGTCGAACGGGCTTTTGGAGTTTTGCAATCGAGGTTTGCAATTGTTAAAAACCCAGCTCTACTATGGGACAAGGTAAAGATAGGAAAGATAATGAGAACTTGTGTCATATTGCACAATATGATAGTAGAGAACGAACGACACAGATACGCTCAAATTAATACATCCGAAGTTCGAGTCGAGAGTCCAACAGAAGTTCGAGGGTGAAAGTAGAAAGTATTCATGTCGATGATATGTTAGGCATCCGCAGAGAAGTTCGGGATTTAGAGAAGCATGATCGTTTGAAAACTGATTTAGTGGAAATTATTTGGCAAAAATTTGGTGATGAAGATGAATAAGTTTTGTATGTTCTTGAATTTCTCTATTTATGTAATCTACTTTTAATGTATTGAATAAAAAAATTTCAAAATTTTATTATATATTTTAATATTTTATTCATGTATTCTGAATAATTTTAAATTTATAAAAAAAAATATATTATTATTTAATTTTTATGAACTCTTTCTTCAGGTTCACCAATGCAGAAAACAACAAATACATGTTCATAACTATTCATGGATTCTACCCAAAAATATTAAAAAAACCTTATGTACCCTATGAGGGGATTCACCAATGCTCATGCTCTTAGAAGTACTAAGGAAATTGCAACGTGTAACGGTGATGCGACAGTAGAAGTCCGTGAAGAAGATTTGATATATTTCTTCTTTTTTAACTCATTATTTTATTATTATTTAATTTTTGATTTATTTTTATAACAAATATGTTAATTAACATACCGGGTCAGCAAAACGATGAAATAATCGCAAATTACTGGATTTGCAGAACATGCACAACGCCCCTCCCATAAAAAAATATACTCTCTTTTTTTTGGAATTTGTGGAAAAATTGGGAGACCCTCAATAACTTAGTCTTCAAACACCAAGTACCTAACCGGAGACGCTTGTCGCTTGGACTAATACCAATCGCGGGATATATCAGAACGGATTTCTGCCACTTGCGAGTTACAGATCTGATGCAACATATTGCCAAACTCGATAATTTTATTTAAAAGTTAAATATACAGTCATTTCGTTTAAAAAATAATTGTTATTTTTTATATTTCACAACACATAATTTCTTATATAGATCTTGAGAAAAAGAAGGTATCTTGATGAAGTGGATTCCTGCCACTCACGTTAATTAGGATTTTCTTCTCGCGCACAATATGATAAACGGCCAAAAAAAACACTTTGCAGATAATAATGAGCGACCAAAAATTAACGGCGCCGTTCTATGAATTAGGTGATACCAAGATAAGTTGATTTGATAGCGAAACAAAACAGAGACATGAGAAAAGGAGTACTAGCCGTTTTTTATTCATTTCAATAACTTTTATCAAGTTCACCGTCCACAAAAACAAAACTGAAACATATCTTTAAATCTTTCTTCCACCATGCATTATATGATATCTCATACCGGTAAATCATCCAAGTACATTTTCATTAAGCTATTCAAATATATCAACCTACGAATACGAAATGATATGCCCATAAAAGCGTTTGACTCTTTCAGCATGTCACTGTTTACATACGTTTTTTTTTTTAATTTGGGTATCCAGACTATGAAAGAACCCATACTAATCCGCAAAGAAATGTGCAACCCACAGATAGACACTTTCTCTAGATATGCAAATGAATCTAAAGCATATATCCATATTTGTGTGGTGTCAGAGATATCATAAGGTATAAGGTAGTTTCCTCCAGCAGAATTCAAACTCGCAACCTAGGTGCTGGAAGGAGTCCGTCTTTACCATTGGATCATGATATTCCGGACGTGTTTACGTTCCCCCCTCTTGAATCTTGCACTGTCCATCTATAGATATCTACAGAGCCAAAATTTAAGATTGCACTGATGGTCACAGAACAGTTTAAAGTTCAAAAAGTAAGATTGCACTGATGGTCACAGAACAGTTTTAAGTTCAAAAAGTATTTTTGAGCTTAGATGGTCATTACCCATCCCCTTTTTATAGTGTTATATTAAAGTATCTCTTTAGCTGTTAATTATTTAGGTTATTTACCGTTGTCAGTTTATTTATGAAACCATGCATGGGATGTGTTTTCTTACTTTTTTTCCTATTTCCTTTGGTGATCTCTATAAAGAGACTAGTAGGTTGCTGCAAGGGATGTTTTGGCTGCTACTCACCGTTACTCTTGTGCACTCTGCTTACCATATTGAGACCATGGTATGCTACTATTTTTGTGCTGACGCCTTACAATGTTTTTGGTTGACAATCAGTTAGCTGTATTAAGTATTGAGAAGTATTAACATTCTATTCTCTAATGTTACAAACACATGCTTTCATACGATGTGGTTGTTTCAGCTATATTTATAGATCCTTTTCAGAGGTAACTGTTACTGAGTTTATTCAGTCACTAACAGCACGCTCAATACAATTAGGGACCTTTGGCAAAAAATTAAATTTAATGATATAATTTTTTTTTTTAATATTATTTTGTAAAAATAATTTAAGAGTACCGATAAACTAACTAACTTTTTTTTTCAAAACCATCTAAATTTAAACTTATTATTATATCTATTTTTTACATGATAACAAAAAAAATAACAAAAAGTGAAAATTTGGAGTGGGCCTGGTGCCGTAGAGCGCATTGACCTTCCATATGTTAAGCCGGCCCTGATCACTAATACCTTTTCTGAGTTGTTCACACTGTTCACTCTCCCCCTAAGTTTCAGGTTTTGCTTGGGATGTAAAATTATTGAGCTAAGATCACATAAGGTTCATATTTTGAGGTTACATTAAAGGTTTTACTCTAAACAATTTGAACTATATCTCACAATCAAACTTGACCGTCCCTGGATTGAATTATGGGGTTTATGAAATGGATTGACTATGACAAAGTTCAAAAATCAACAAAGTGATTCCCATATTGCGTTGCTTAACTAAGCCATGTCTTGTCCAAAGCTTTTACAAGATTGCTTGAAGGGTGGGCAGTTCCAGAGACCAGAGATATATGAGAATCAGTTTACTTGGTTGTCAAGTCTGTCCTAGTTGAATGGTTCTAGCTAATATCTAGGATTCTCCAATTGCATTCTTAAACATGGCACTGATCATTCATATGCCATACTATTCCATGTTCTCAACAACTTTTATGTAACTTCTTTGTTCTTCTTTTCCTGTTTTTAGAACTTGCTAGAACTGCATAGGCTCAGATCACTGAATGTCAATGGCATCTTGAAACTGTTGACGGAAACAGAAAAGTCTCTTTCTTTTCAAAGTTACATTAAAATCCTGCATATGTTTTTCGCCAATTTTTCATGTTTTTGGTTAACGTAGAGATTCTCTCGTGGCTGATATGGATAAAAAATGTGCAGGATATACATCACACTATATATGTTTCAAGTAGACCTCTTATGCCTCATAATCCATTTTTTCCTTGCTTTCTAATCAGAAAGTCTTGATTTTGTTTAGACGATGGCGGAACTGCTAGTCAATATTTTGTGTAGTAATATAGTTTTCTGCATACTAACAATATTAATATGTAAAAAATCATAAATATTAAAATATGACTAAATCCAAACCCTTAAATGCTAATCTATGATGAAGTTATTAAATTTAAATTGATTACTGTACAAAATTTTCTAACAATACAATTTTAAACACAAAAATCTAAACTCTAAAACATTAACCAAAGATTATTGTTGTCTTTTTCAAAAAAGATTAGCGAGTTTAAAGTATTGTAGAATACTTGTAAATTAGTTTTGTAAGAGCATTTCCAACTCACCTCTATAAATGCCTCTATAGCAGTATTTGGAACCAAAATTACTCTATTTATACTCTATTTATTCTTCTAAAATAGAGATTGATATATTTTTCTCCATTTATAGGGGAAGAAATAGCATTTCTTTTTATATGAATATTTAAAGCTCATGGATTTACTCTATAAAAATATTGTTCATTTGTTTCTTTTAACTTATTATTTTTTACATTTAATTAAATGCCCTTTCTCAAATTTTTACATTTAACTAAAATTTAATAGCCAAAATTATTACAATCGAAATATCCCTAATTTAATTTCTCAAATAACACATCAAGAAATTTACTAATGAATAAAGAAAAAGAGAGAAAAAATTGATCATGTTAATCTATTATTGTAAATGCTATTAACAATTAAATAGAAGAGTAAAGATAAAACATACACTGAGAGTGATAACTATTAAGTTCCAAAAGAGCTGATTATGTAGTCACTTTAGATAATACGTATGTGTATATGTATTTTTAAAGAATAGTTCTCATAATTTTCCATATCCTTATTATATAGGTTGGCATAATAGTCCAAACTAAAAAGGAAATAATCATGTTAATCGTTTCTCTAGAACTGTCAATAACAATTACATAGAAGAGTAAGAGATAAAAACATAAACTGAAAGTGCTAATCATTTAGACACTTGGGGGTGTATTCAACCTAACATTTGAGATGATTTGATTTTTAATAGAGTTTTAGATGATTTTAATAAGTTGCAGAAATTTTGGTGATTTTTGTTTAACCACTCTAGAATATCACCTATATAATTGTTATTGACAGTTTTCTTAAAATATTAGTTCTTGTAATTCTGTGAAGAAAGATAATAATCCTTAGAGCATCCACAATGGTGATACCCATTGTGGAGTCCTTACGATTAGATTAGTATTATTATTATTTTTTTTTTGAGTAGTTAAGGACTCTTGTGAAAAATGTGTGTACAATGGTGATCCCGAAGTTGGAATCCTTAGGAATAAAAAATGTTTTTTTTTGTTTAGTGAAATATAATTTTTATATATTGGATGATTAAATACAATAACTTAACATAAAATACAATAAATAAACATAAAATACAATAATTAAACATAAAATACATTCATTAAACATAAAAATACAACAATTAAAGATAAAAAAACAATAATTTTACATAAAGATAGAATAATTCATAATCTTCATCACCAAATTTATTCCAAATATTTTGAATTAAATCATTTTTCAATCGTTCATGCGCTTGCCTATCACGAAGATCATTCGACCGGAAAGATATTATTCAGAATTGTTGGCCTCTCGGTTTCCACCTCAACATCCGGGACGTCTCCTTCTTCAAATTCATCTATATCAATACAAGAGTATCCATTTCGTTCATCTTCGACTATCATATTGTGGAGTATGATACATGCTCTCATAATCTTCCCTATCTTTTCTTTGTTCAATGTTTTACCGAATTTCTCACAATTGCAAATCGAGATTGCAATACTCCAAAAGCCCGCTCCACATCTTTTCGGGCTGCTTCTTGAAATTTAGCAAATAACCGTTGTTGAGGAGTTTGAGGGAGGGTGATAGATTGATAAATGTTGACCATTTTGGATATATACCGTCGTGAGGTAATGCGCCAACTTATACATGTGTCCGCTGACCACATACTTTACCCTCGAGCTCGACCTTGTAAAATGTCATCAAAAACAGGAGACCGATCGAGGACATTGATATCATTTAAGGTACCTGGAAGACCAAAAAAAGCGTGCCATATCCAAAGATCTTGTGAAGCTACAGCCTCTAAGACAATTGCCGGTTTTCCTGATCCACGTGTGTAATGTCCTTTCCAAGCGGTTGGGCAATTTTTCCACTCCCAATGCATACAGTCAATGCTCCCGACCATCCCAGGAAACCCTCGTTTCTCTCCAATATCGAGTAGTCGTTGAAGATCCTCCGGTGTGGGTCGTCGTAGAAACTTAACTGTATTATTCCGTCAGTGAAATTATGTAAACACGAAAGTGCAGTGGTCTCAGCAAGTCGGAGATATTCGTCAACGGTGTCAGCCGCAGTACCATAAGCAAGCAGACGAATAGCTGCAGTACATTTTTGTAGTGCAGTAAGACCCCACCTCCCGATTGCATCTCTTCTTTGCTTAAAGAATGGAAAGCACTCTTGTAGGCCATGAACAAGACGCAAGAATAATTCCTTATTCATGCGGAAACGGCGTCTGAATGATGTGAATGTCGAATCTTCGCTGAAGTAGTCATTCCATAATTGGTCTTGTCCTGTTTCGCGGTGTCGTTCTACATACTGACGTGTCCTTTGCGGTATGGTTTGGGCCTCCACTATGTCGTTGTATATTTCTTCCACGTATTCCTCGCAAATTTCGTCCAATCTTTCATCGACTTCATCGGATGAAGATGATGACATATCTAGAAAATATATATAATCATTTTATAGATATATATAATCATTTTCATTTGATAGAAAATATTTAATCATTTTATAGACATATATAATCATTTTCATTTTATAGAAAAAATACAATTATTTTATAGACATATATGATCATTTTATAGACATATACTATCATTATTTTATGTTATAGAAAATATTTAATCATTTTATAGACATATACTATCATTTTCATTTGATAGAAAATATTTAATCATTTTATAGACATATACTATCATTTTCATTTTATAGAAAAAATATAATTATTTTATAGACATATATGATCATTTTATAGACATATATAATCATTTTCATTTTATAGAAAATATATAACATTATCATAACATTATCATATCATTTTCATAACATTATCTGATCAAGGCATAAGTTAGTTGATACCAAGCAAGACTTGATTGTAGTTGATATTACAGAAGCAAGACTTGATTGTAGTTGATATTATTAGAGAAGCAAGACTTGATTTTAGTTGATACGAAGCAAGACTTGATTTTATATAATCAGAAGCAAGACTTGATTTTATATAATCAGAACCAAGACTTGATTTTATAACAAAAAGCAAAAACAGAAGCAAGTTTTTATATAATCAACTTAAAGGATTGAGTTACCTATTTTTCACAGACGCATAATCTTACAACTTCGAGTAGTTGGCAAATGTTACAACAGACGCATAATCTTACAACTTCTTCGCGACCAGAGTATTAGGAAGGAAGAAGTGATGGAAAGATAGAAAACGAGATAACTAGCTACTGACCGGCTTGACACAAACTTATAGCACAAAAAGGACTTCCCGTGACTTGCTTCACATGACCTACTGAAGAAAACACTTTCACCACTCCAAATGCACCCGTGACTTGCTTCACTTGTACTGCTGAACCTGAAATTAAAAAGACCCGTGACTTAGTATCAATTCAAAGACAAGTATCTAGACAAAGCAACACAAAGACAAGTATATACGCAAAGCAACACAAAGACAAGTATCTCAGTAAAGCAACGCAAAGACAAGTATCTAACTTAAAGAGAATAACATCATAACATGTCAGACATAAGCTAAGCTTAAGTGATGTTTCCATCTCAGTTAATGGCTCTTTTTTGGCTAGTAAACGATCGAGGAGTTTCTGGTTATAGAGTTTCTGTTTAATCTCCATGATGTCTTGTAAACGAGACAACTCCTCTTCTTTCCCACTCTTCTTCTTCTTAGAAGCAGCTTTCGCTGCCTTGACCCCGACCGGTCTTCCCTCTTCCTCGTCTATATCAATCTCCACGACTTTGCGCTTATCCTTCCCACTGTCTTTACCGAGATAAGCTGAGGACCATTTCTGGTCATGCCTCAGCTCCCTCCAGGCGTGTTCCATGCTGAACTTGTGGCTTTGATCCTTGAAGTAGTAGTCTAGTGCAGCTTTCATCAGATCATCATCGTTTTCACCACTTTTCTGCTCCCTCGTAGCCTGGTCATAGTAACCAACGAACTTGGAGACATCTGCGTTAATCCTAGACCACCGCTGCTTGGCCGGAGTAAGCTCTCTCGGTATTGTCCCAACCAGAAGAGGGCTTGCATTGTAGTAGTCGATGATCCTCTTCCAAAACGCACCAGCTTTCTGCTCATTGCTCACCACGGCATCTTTACTGGTGTTGAGCCAAGCACCAATGAGGATTTTATCCTCGTTGGGAGACCATTTCCTCCTCTCCTTGACAGCAGACGCATCTTGACTTTGGCCACTCAACCAAACGGGTTCGGGTGATTGAAGGTCTACGAAACCAGGGGTGGTATTCATAGTTAGGGAATGGTTTGTGTCACTCTACTAGCAACACAAAGCCTTAAGTAAGGGATCTAAACCTAAGAAACATTTAACACCCATAAATCTGGGCAGTTAGGAAGACAACTACAAAACCAGGAGCATTTAACACCAATAAATCTAACACCAATATAATAAGTACTCAACTAGCAAGACGGAACTGATATATAACTAAGCAACATTTAAAACTAACACTAAAACCATTTCAGTATCATTTAACACCAATCAAATCTCAACAGTAAGATAGTGATTCAGTAATTGAGTTTTAAAAACATTTTCATTTTTTTTATTCGAAGTTTTAAATACAACTACAACTACTATATGTTTTTATTATTCACAGAAAAGAGACAACGAAGTAGTTTGTAGAGTACCTTACAAACAGGCGCGTTGTAAGTCTTTCTCGCTAAGTAGGTACCCTTTGAAGCTATGCCTGCAAACACACGAGATAAAACAGTTAACAGCGTTTTAAAAAATGCAGACACAACAATCAAAAGCAGGAGGAAAGAAACTCACCACGCAGAAAGATGAACACCAAACCTATTAAGACTAATAAAGAAACCAGTAGACAAACCACCACTGTCTTCTCTAGCTTAACCAGCTTCTGCTCACTCTTAATTCCTTGCTCCTTAAGCTCGCTGAGTTGTGTCTGCAAGTCATCACTCATCTCCTCCATAGCCATAAGGTCTGCTGAGTTGTGTAACAGCCTCAGCTCGAGGTGGGTATTGAGCAGGCTCTGCGACCATGTAGCTACTCTCAGCTTCATCCGCGTAGAGTGCAGCTTCTTCTTCAAGAAGGGAGGTGATGTCGTACTCTGATGAAGAAGGCTGACTGTAACTGTAATCCTGTCCCATGTTAACCTGAAAGAGAAGAAGAAACAAAATTATTATCACAGAGAATCACAGAGGCAGAGCACATAAGAAGCATCGTTTGGAAACCGTAAACAAACGCAAAGATCATCTATTCGATAGAAACCAAAATCGTTTTGAAACCATAAGAACAAACGCAAAGATCATAAGCCTCGATACAAACCAATATCGTTTTGAAACCGTAAGAACAAACAAACCGATCCCAAATCGAGTGATACCAAAATCGATTTCAAACCGTAACCACAAACGAAAAGATCCCGAAATCGATTGAAACCCAAATCTTTTTGAAACCCTAAGCACAAACGAAAAAGTCCCCAAATCGTTTTGAAACTCTAAACTTCAAACGAAAAATCACGAAATCAATTGGAAACCCAAAAACGAACCCTTATTTGAGAGGAAACAAACATGCAACCTAATCTAAATCCGTAAATCAACAAGAAAAAGCTTCGATTTACCTCGGTTTTTCACAATCGCAATATTGCCTTCCCGTCGCCTTTTCGTCGAGAGCAATTTGTTTTTTTCGGCTTCAGAACAAATGAGATCGATTTGTTTTTTTCGGCTTCAGAACAAATGAGATCGATTTTTTTTTCAGGGGAAACACATGTTTCCACAGACCAATCACACTACGCCACGACGCTAAGGATTTGGTCCTTAAAATCCTTAATGACGGACCATTCCTTAGCTAACTCGCCTGATTTAATATAAATCTATTCCTATAATCCTAGGATTAAACGCTAAGGATTCACTAAGTGCCTCCGTTGCACTTGCTCTTACTATATTGGTCGGCATAATAGTATGAAATCCATTTAAAATAAACAAAAATAATTGGCGCGGACACTCAAAATGATATGACTTCCACAAATTATGATCATCATTCCCTATGGCCATCACCACCTATTCCCAAACAAATCCCAGATCTTCTTCCGCGTGTCACCAGCATTCAGTTCAACAACTCAAGACAACTATTACAGTTAGGGGTGAGCACGGATCGGATAATGCTATATTTTTTGGTATTTGTAATTTGCTTTGCATCTCACGGATATCTGATTTTTCGATTTGCTTTGCTTCGAAGAAACACGGATTTTCGATTTTCCGGATATCCGGTAATTTTTTAGATATTTGCGAATATTACGGATATTTACGGATATCTCATACATCATGTTTAATACAAATAAATCTAAAAAAAAACTATACATGTTTGTTTTAAAAAAATAATTTCTTTACATAATATTAAACAAAAAGTGAAAAATTAGTGAAACTATATGTTCCATACTTTTTTATAATGATTTTATAAATATTTTATATTCTTTCCTTAATTTAATACTTTATATGTATTTTATAAATATCAAAATTATATGTTAAAATAAAAAAATTATATATATTTAATTGTTGATATACATTTATTTTTATAAAAACGGAGTGGATCGGATATCCGCCTTTAAAAATTTTAGTATTTGTGATTTGCTTCGTTTTTAACGGATATTGAATTTTAATATTTGCTTTGCTTCGAAGACTTACGGATATCCAGATTTTTCGGATCGAATCGAAACGAATAATGAATCGAATCAAATTTAAATTTAACGGATAAAATGCCAACCCCTAACTACAGTCTATCATATCCTTCTTCTTCTTTTTTTTTTTGTTCTTTTTTGAAATACTGTCCTTCACACAAACAAAACAAACAACCAAAACAAGACTTGAAAACAACTTAAAACAAATTACAATGTACACCCAACAAAATCCTTTTTTTTTTCTTCCAGAACAAATCCGCATCTTTTATTATCTAATAAAAAAATCAAGGACTGTTCTAATCAAATTAAAAACATTAGGGTCGTATTCGAAAATATGTAAGACATTCGGGTCCATTCTTTTCTTCTGTGCTTCGAGATCTCTCCTACTATACAATGATGTCTCGATCCTAATGGGTTGAAGGAAGCTTCTGACTGATCAAAAGAGACAATCTTTGGTTTCGTTTTGACTCACCGGGGGATAAAGTCTGCACCTTTTCCATTGTGAGCTTGCCGGAAAAGATGGCGAGTGTGCCGGAGATAAAGATAGTGAGGAGCGAGAGCTTAGGGCATCGAAGTGAGGTGTCGAGCCCGGAAGCTAAGGTAGGGATGCGTGTGGAAGATCTATGGGATGAACAGAAGCCTCAGCTCAGCCCTGACGAGAAGCTCAACGCCTGCTTCGAGAGCATCCCTGTCTCTGCTTTCCCTCTCTCCTCTCACTCACAAGGTTACAAGATTCCATGCCAATATGCTCATGAAAGTTAGATAGTTGATTGATTGATCTATGGAAAGTTATGGAGATTGATTGTGAAGTTTTGAGTTGTGATCATATCTTTATTGATGGGTCCCATGATCACTTTGTTGTTGAACTGGTGTGTTGGCTTTGTGGTCTGGATTGAATCAATTACGGTTTACTTCAGATACTTGTGTCAATCCGGTTTATGTGTTATTTAGATGCCTCTCTGGTTAGATTATCAGATGCAGTTGTTTTCTTTTGTGATGTGTTGTCGAAAGATCTCTGAATGTTATCACAGTTGATTCAGTTTTGTTGTTTGTCTCTATTGTTGGTTTTATCTGTGTAGACATAGAGATAAGATCAGACACAAGTTTGGCTGAAGCTGTTGAGACACTATCGAAACACAAGGTCTTGAGCGCTCCTGTTGTAGATGTTGACGCTCCTGAAGACGCCAGCTGGATTGATCGCTACATCGGTATTGTGGAGTTTCCAGGCATTGTAGTCTGGCTCTTGCATCAGGTCATTGCTCCTTCCATCTTTCTCTTTAGAACTACCTAGTGAGTGAACTTAAAAGTTCATGTACTTTGGAAAAAAAACAGTTGGACCCAACGTCTCCAAGGAGCCCTGCTGTTGCAAGTTCAAATGGGACTTCTCATGATTTCACCGCCGGAGATGACTCAGCTGTAACTTCTGGAAACTTCTTTGAGGTCCTTACTTCTTCAGAGCTATACAAGAACACCAAGGTGAAGCTTCCATCTTTATTAGAGGGAAAATAATAAACCCACAAGTTTAAACACTCTGTCCTGACTCTGTGACAGGTTCGAGATATCTCTGGGACATTCAGATGGGCACCGTTCCTTGCTCTGCAGAAAGAGAACTCCTTTTTAACCATGTTGCTGCTTCTTTCCAAGTACAAAATGAAGAGCATCCCGGTGGTTGATTTAGGAGAAGCAAAGATTGAAAATATAATCACACAGTCAGGAGTTATCCACATGCTGGCAGAATGCGCGGGGCTTCACTGGTTTGAGGATTGGGGAGTCAAAACTCTCTCTGAAGTCGGTCTTCCCGTTATGTCAAAAGATCATATCATAAAGGTCAGCCTGTCATATTACTTCTAGCTTTATTAAGTTCTTCTTTTTGTAACACCATTTCTTTTTTCAGATTTATGAGGATGAACCAGTTCTTCAGGCGTTTAAGCTGATGAGGAGAAAGAGAATCGGAGGAATACCCGTTATAGAAAGAGAAAGTGAGAAGCCAGTAGGCAACATTAGCCTTAGAGATGTTCACTTTCTCCTCACTGCACCAGAGATCTACCATGACTACAGGTTTTGATACTTCATAAGTCTTTATTATGTATACATTTTCCGGTGGCATTAGTCAATCTTTAATGCTTTCTCTTGTATCTTTTTTCAGGTCAATCACAACGAAGAATTTCTTAGTAGCGGTTAGAGAGCATCTGGAGAAGCGTGGGGATACATCAGCACCTATTCTGAGTGGTGTCATTGCTTGCACTAAGAACCATACGCTAAAGGAAATGATTTTGATGCTAGACGCAGAGAAGATCCATAGACTATATGTGGTGGATGATTCAGGTAACCTCGAAGGACTCATCACTCTCAGAGACATCATCGCAAGGCTTGTGTATGAGCCACCTGGCTATTTTGGGGATTTCTTTGACGGTTTTATGCCTCTACCTGAAAACTACAGAGTCTAAGATATGATGGTCTCTTTCTTTGTGTAAATTTGTCTTTGCTTCTCTGTCTGTTTGTGCCAAAGTTCTTGAAGTTGTGTTATAAACGTTCAAACAGAAATAATAGAAGAAGAAAGAGCTAATCTTTGAAAGAATGTCTGAAATACAGTAGTCTCAAAGATTCTCAGATTTGCCCATATGGTTTGAATTGGAACATTCATGTCCTTGTTCAGAGGAAGTGTTCTTCAAAATTCATCTCCGGTTGATGTTTTCTAATCTGAAACTTTTGTTTCAGACAGTTAGATACCAAAATGAGATCCCCAAAGCAATGATTATGAGTGAAAGGTTATATCAACATACATCTGAGACATTTAATTTCTCAGAAATAGATTTACATCTGCAACACCAGACTGCAACATCAAAAACCAGTATGAAGCAAGTCCATGTGTTGAGATTGAACCTTGATTCAATCTCTTTGCAGGTGAGAGAGTATTTGGTTTTCTATAGCAAATAGATAAGTATTTCAACTATACAGTTGTTGCACAGAATGTTCAGAAACTTTTGATCTTTTAGCTCAAGCATGGAAACAATTTTCAAAGAGACCAACTTGTCGAGCCGCAGATGCATCATGCATGGTTTGTGTGTAGTATAGCATTGACTTCAAACGTGACAAACATATCTAGAAAAAATAAAACAGAAACAAAAACATTTCATAACTAAGCAATGAAGCAAAACGGATAAGGATTTATAGCATCTATATTTTGCATAATTTGAGATCTTAGTCTTGTCTTTAAATTACGAGTTTTGCGGCGGGAATGTTGTTCTTCTATCAACAGAACAAACGCAGCAGAGAGTAAAATTTACACGCGTTCGATTCAGATTTGTTTAAACGGGAAACGGTAAAGTTAAGAGTGAGAGATGGGCTATAGCAAAGACGTTTTATTGATGGTCGGAGAACTGTTGGTCGATTACAAAGAGGGGAAACATATCAGGAAAAACACGGCGAGACAGAGTCGAAGATATTAAACTCTAATCTAGCCGTCAAGTGAGTGTAATGATGTTCGGATGGCTTCACGTTGCTGTGCACTTCCCTTTTTATATCCCCTCCTTCGTTCTCTCGTGACCTAATTATCTTTGCGCTCGTGGGCTTTCGGCTCGTTGGGCCGGGACATATATTTTACCACGAGTAGCCGTTGAGCCGGCCATGTTCAGCCGCTGACGAGCGACTGAACACACTCAGGAGCCGCGCCGAGATTTCATCATCTCGAGCCAGTAGAGCCAAGTTGATGCTGCGCTTTACCGGGCCGGGCCGTTATTCTTCGGGCCTCAAGAGGATGGGCAAATCCACCCTCTACAGTAAGTCCCCCCAGTTCATCGGTGAGCGACTGACTGTCGTGCTCGATGAATTTTAAGCCGATGGTTTGAGAGAATAACGGTCTGTCGGGACGCCGTATCGCGTGGTTCTTCGGGCGAGACTCCTACTGTTTATGGGTTTGGATCGATCGAAATAACTCTTGGTTACTTTTACTTTAATTCCAACCTTCACCCTAATTTCGGGCGGAATTGGTTATCTCGGGAGCTGAAGCGTCATACCGAGCGAGTGGGTTATTTTGGCGCCGGTTTTGAGGCCCATATAGGCCGTAGTATAATGATGACACCTCGGGAGGCGAACCGTCTACCTCTCTTATAAATAGTCCTTCACCCCTCATTTTACCCATTCTTCCTCGCGCCTTCAGGTAGCTTCTCTCTCTTCTCTACTTCTCTCTCTAGTTTGTTGTACGATAGTGTGCGGTGCGTCGCTCGGTAGGGTTTGTTGTGCGATTCGGAAAAGAGGGAGATGACTTCAGATTCTTCTAGCCCGGCGAGGGATGCGGACGGAACCTCGCTCGATGACTTCGAGCTGACTCATCGCGATGCAATGATGGATACTCGAAACTTGGACTTGTCGCAACGGCTGCTGGTCTCCGATTCGGCGAGGCTACATCGAAGAGTCGGAGGACGGAGCTGAAGCGCCATACCGAAGCGAGTGGGTTATTTTGGCGCCGGTTTTGAGGCCCATATAGGCCCACGTAGGCGCAATGATGACACCTCGGGGAGGCGAACCGTCTACCTCTCTTATAAATAGTCCTTCACCCCCCTCATTTTACCCATTCTTCCTCGCCTTCAGGTAGCTTCTCTCTCTTCTCTACTTCTCTCTAGTTTGTTGTACGATAGTGTGCGGTGCGTCGCTCGGTAGGGTTTGTTGTGCGATTCGGAAAAGAGGGAGATGACTTCAGATTCTTCTAGCCCGGCGAGGGATGCGGACGGAACCTCGCTCGATGACTTCGAGCTGACTCATCGCGATGCAATGATGGATACTCGAAACTTGGACTTGTCGCAACGGCTGCTGGTCTCCGATTCGGCGAGGCTACATCGAAGAGTCGGAGGACGGAGCTGAAGCGCCATACCGAAGCGAGTGGGTTATTTTGGCCGGTTTTGAGGCCCATATAGGCCCACGAGGGCGCTAATGATGACACCTCGGGAGGCGAACCGCTACCTCTCTTATAAATAGTCCTTCACCCCCCTCATTTTACCCATTCTTCCTCGCGCCTTCAGGTAGCTTCTCTCTCTTCTCTACTTCTCTCTCTAGTTTGTTGTACGATAGTGTGCGGTGCGTCGCTCGGTAGGGTTTGTTGTGCGATTCGGAAAAGAGGGAGATGACTTCAGATTCTTCTAGCCCGGCGAGGGATGCGGACGGAACCTCGCTCGATGACTTCGAGCTGACTCATCGCGATGCAATGATGGATACTCGAAACTTGGACTTGTCGCAACGGCTGCTGGTCTCCGATTCGGCGAGGCTACATCGAGAGGAGTCGGAGAGGACCGGAGCTGGGGCGCGAGCTTGCGTGCGGGACGGTCAGAGTGGCGCGAGGAGCGGTGCCTCTTCTGCTGGTGCCGTTCCGATTGTGTATTATCCCGGCGGAATTTTTGAAGAGCTTCCGGCTATCGCGCCTGAGCTTCTCCGTTCTCCCGACGCGAGAGGGCAGACCTGGGGGAACGTTTTGAAAACGCAGTCTACCACGGCTAGCGTGAAGAGATTGTTAAGGGCGATCTGAGGCGTAGGGGTAACGTTCCTTATCCCGACGGAGGATCAGCGGCCGTGGTCTCCGCCACTCGGCTATCAGTGTGTTTACGAGTCATACTTTCGTGAAGACACGAAGCTCTGGTTTCCGATACCTCGACTCGTCACCTCGTATGCGAGGCGTCGGGACTCGGCCATTTGCCAAATTTTGAATGGTTCGTGTCGACTCGCGGTAGCCTTAATGGTTCTGGCTGCCGAAAACGACGTCACTATGAGTGTTCGTGTTTTCGAAGAACTCACGTCTATCAGCCCGCAAGACGAGGGCCTGTGGTCGATCAAGGCACGGCCCAACTATAACATCGTAGGTAGGAATCCGAACAAGACGCCCGACTGGCAGAGGTCTTACTTCTTCGTTAAGTCGGACGACTTCTCCTTCGAAGACCCCCCGGGCGACGACTATCGCGTCTTGTGGAATGCCTTGCTCGGTAGAACATCTAAGTCTTTCCGTAACGAGTGTTCGCTTACTAACGTTGACTCGTTCTTCGTCTTTTTTTTTTGTTTTGTAGCTGACCACCCGACATCTCGCGAATACCCCGAAGAATTTTTGGAGAACGCTCGTGCTATTGCGAGGCTCGGCCAAGAGCGTTGGGGGAATATTTCGAGGGAGAGGATTCGGCGGTGTCTCGATCGCATCTCTAGACGAAAGTTTTTCTTTATTCCGTGCGCCTCGTCGAGACTCGGTTAGGTAGTTAAAACTGATCTTCGTTAACGTTTGTCTTGCAGGGGATTGGAATTCGAGCTACCTTCCCTCGACGAACACTACGAAGCGACGTATCTCGCTGTTCACCGGGGAAGAGCAACGAAAGATCACTGAGCGCAGAAAAAGGAAGGGGCTGCCTGACCTTAGCGCGATGCTTGCCCCACGACTCGGTCTCCTGGCTCCTGTACCCGAGGATCCCCCGGCCCAGGCGGATGTTCCTGTTGCCGACGACGCTCATCTGGAGCCTCCCGCGCTTCCTCCCACTGCCGACACTCCTCCTCCAAAAAAGAAGAAGAAGGTTAGCAAGAAGAGGCCCCGTGACGACCCTCCGTCCGGCGCGACTCGCGATGCTGGCGAACAGGTGGAGACGGAAGCACCGCCAAAAAAGAAGAAGAAGAAGCCGAAGAAGCAATCGAGCGCCCGAAAGTCTCCTTCTAGGGAAGAAAGAGCTCAAGATCCTGAGGGGGCTCGCGCCGACGAGGGGGATGGTCCCGAGGCGGGGCTCCCCCACGACTCCCCCCGAACCGGTGATGCCAGCTCGGTTCTCCCTTCGACTACTCCTAAGCCTAGGAGGAAGACGAAGATCATGAAGAAGTCGGACGAATCGGGGGTGAATCAGGGCGAGGCTCGTCCAGCCGGGACCCCGACCAACATCGAGACTCATGGGGATACCGAGGCCCCTGCGTCGTCCTCCCCTGATGGTGCGTCTGACGGTACTCCGGTTATGAGGAAGGTCCGCCGGGTAATCTTTCCCGACCATGTCTCGTTTAGATATGACGAGTCGATTCCGCTTATTTATGCTCCCGGGCGGTGCGCGGAATTGATGAGCCAAATCAGAAGTGCCCCGACATCCCTCCCTCTGTGGGATGATCTGATCTTCCGGGACGAATACGCCAATGCGGCGAGGACCCGATTCCTGGTAAGAATTGCTTCGTTTCTACCGACTTTCGTTTTCTTATTTCCTTGTCCTGAGAGATTTTTTTTTATTCAGTGCTTTACTTGTGCTTTTGACAGAGTGAGGCGATATGAACGCTGTCATCGAGAAGTACGACACAGCGTTGAAGGAGTCATACGCTAAGTCGGCAGCTTTGGAGAAGAAATTGGCCGCGAAGTCCCGACTCTTCCGCCGAAAGAAGGCCGAATGGGAGAGTTCCTACAAAGAGATGTCCGAAAAGAGGGAGCGAGCCATTGAGCGAAGGAATATCCAACTGAAGCGAGCTGTCGCGGCCGAAGCTGAACTTGCGGATGCTCGCTCGACTATCTCGGTCCTGGAGTCGAGATTGGGGGCGATGGAGGAGAAGCTGGGCAGAGGCGCCGATCATTGTAAGAAGGAAGTAGGTCGCCTCCGGAAGTCTCGTGTCTACGAGGTCACGAAGTAAAGGGTCAGGGTCGAAACAGAGATGATTGCAAAATGCAACAGACGGTTTGCCAACATTCGCGTCCATCAGGCTCGTCAGTCCGATCTCGAGACGGCCAAACTGTTGTGGAGCCAGGCGTATGGGACGAGAAGTGCCTTGAAGCCCTGAAGGCCGCGGGTCGCGACATCCCGCAGGAGTTGATAGACTTGTTCGCTGTCCAGGAGGTGGAGCTTGAAGCTGAAGCGGCCAATCTTGACGTTGAAGAGATTCCCGAGAGTGACCTATCTCTGTCCCCGCTGGTACTCGACTCCCAGTTCGTCGACAAGCAAGTGATGGCTAGTTTGGATCAGTTCGGGTCGAATACTGAATTTATCGATGCTTGCACACTCGCGACTCTTCGTACTCCGAGTGCTTCTCGTGAGGTCTCGGCTACTGAGGAGCGCGGAACGCCTTCTAATAATGACCTTGCTCTGGTCCCCGAACAGCCGACGATCGAGTCCGAGGTTCCGCCTATTACTGCCAACGATCCGCCCGTTACTACCGACGATCCGCCCGCTGTCTTCTTGTCATCAGATACTTCGGTCGATAGTCATGGGGAGGGTCGAGACGTTGAGGTAAATATTGATGGTGACCAGGAGGAAGCGTCGCATGTCACGAAGTCCACAGGAGCAGACGTCCCAGTAACCGAAGGCCGTGCAGCTGACGGGCTTCATCAGGCCGACGATCGAGAAGATGGTGAGGTGGCTTCGTTGAACCCCCCTGAGCCGGGCCTCGACGAGGCCCTCAACCCACAGGAGCGGACCGAGCGAGTAGGGGAGTCGCCTAAGGATTCCGACGCAGCTTGAACGGGCTTTTGTAACTTCCAATACAGCGACCAGGCGGGTTGGGCGAATTTTCTTTGCTTTGTATTATCTTTGTAGTATCAGGCTTTTGTAACATTCAAACCTTGTGTCGTACGTTGTTTCGGATCTCTTTTTCAGACATGGATGTTATTTTTATGATAATTTCATTTTGTTTTGTGATCTACTAGGAAGTGATCGCGAATCTGGTCGTTGTATTGCCTCGATTCGAATCATCGCGTTGTGTCAGTCGTTGCTTTTCCTTCTTTTTTTAAACTTAGAAAGTTCGATTTGGTACATAGACCTAGAAACAACTGACAACGGTTCTGTGTCGATTCCAACGTATTCCTAAGTATTCGGTCGGCCAAACCTTACTTAGTGAATTTGGAATGAGATAGAGCTATCAGTCGCGCCGACTCGCTGTTGTGACGAGGTCGGGTCCCAGCGAGTTGTGTCTGATCAGGACATGCTCGTCAGTGGGTCGTGAGTACCAGTACGCAGTTTCGAGGAACCGAAGGTTCGCTTGCGTAGGCATCGACGTTAATGGGAGAGTCTTGGTTTTTATTTGCTTTGCAACTGCACTCGTGAGAGCTGCCTACGTACCTTCGGAAAGGATCAAGTCGCTCGTAGTTCTACGGGGCCCGAGTGAAAGTGGCTGGGGTAGCGAATTCACTCGGATGTTGTGACTGCGCTTTGTGAAAGTTGCCTACGTACCTCGGGAGAGGATCAAGTCACTTCGTAATTCTTAGGGGCCCGAGTGAAAGTGGCTGGGGTAGCGCATTCACTCGGATGTTGTGACTGCGCTTCGTGAAAGTTGCCTACGTACCTCGGGAGAGGATCAAGTCACATCGTAGTTCTTAGGGGCCCGAGTGAAAGTGGCTGGGGTAGCGCATTCACTCGGTTTTTTAATGGCGAGTGGACGTGACCATTGGTCGTTCACTCGTTGTGTGAGTTATGCCTAGGAATAGAAAAGCTGGAGGTGTTTTGAATTCCATGCTCTCGGGACTTCTTCTCCGGCTGATGTCTCGAGACGATAGACGCCAGGCTTGATTATCTCGGTTACTTTATATGGGACCTCCCAGTTTGCTCCGAGCTTACCGGCCCCCCATTCCTTGGTATTTTCGAACACTTCTCGCAGGACTTGATCTCCCAATTGGAAAGGTGGAGACTTGACCTTCTTGTTGTAGTAGCGTTCGATTTGATGCTGGTAGTTCTGTATGCGGAGTAAGGCTTGGTCGCGCTGTTCCTCGATGCTGTCCAATGCGTCGAGGAGCATGCTTCAGTTCAGTTCGTCGTTGTGTGGCATTTTGGCGCGTCTCAAGCTGGTGACGTTTACCTCGGCGGGTGCCATTGCCTCGACCCCGTAGGCCATTGAGAAGGGAGTCGATTTGGTTGCGCTTCGGGGAGTGGTTCGGTGGGACCAGAGGACGCCATCTAGTTCGCGACCCAGCAACCCTTCTTTAGGTCGAGTCTTTTCTTGAGTCCGTCAATAATTACTTTGTTGGTTGACTCGGCTTGACCGTTGCTCTGCGGGTTTCGCGGGGTCGACATGTTGAGGCAAATTTTCCATCGCTCACAGAATTCGCGGAATTTACGGGAGATGAACTGTGACCCGTTGTCAGTTACTATTTCGCACGAGCCCGTGGTTCGTAGATGACGTTCTTCCGCATTGCTGTATAGCTGCCGGTGATTCGCACGTATGACTCTGCCTCAACCCACTTAGTGAAGTAGTCAGTGAGGACTAGGATGTTCTTCTTTTGCCGAGAGCTTGGCATTGGCCCGATGATATCCATTCCCCACCGCATGAATGGGTAGGGTGCGTTTAGGGTATGCAAGATCTCGGTTGGACTGTGGATCGTCGAAGCATGACGTTGGCACTTGTCGCATTTGCGAGCATATGCCTCGCAGTCGGTGTTCATTGTTGGCCAATAGAACCCGAGTTGCTTGACTTTTAAAGCGAGAGCTCGTCCTCCAGAATGATTGCCTGCGGCGCCTTCATGAGTTTCGGCCATGACAAGTCTCGTTTCGTCGCCGCGATGCACTTGAGGAGGACTTTGGTTGCCGTCCATCGTCGGAGTTCTCCCTCGGTGAAAATGTAATGCGTGCTACGTCGCTTGAGACGACGCGCTGCCCACTTCTCGACCGGGAGTTTACCGTGGGCCAGGAAGTCGATGAACTCTTGTCGCCAGTCGGGTGATCCCTCTTCCATTTGCTGCTCGCTTTCTTCGTTGGTGAATGTTGTGATCGAGGTCACTGGGGCAATGTTACCGCATGGGTCGGCAGGGAGAGTGATGCTAGGGGTGTCAATCTTGTGGATTGGGATTGTCCGCTCGACCTGGTCGTGCAGTTTGCTTCCTAGAGCGGCTAATGCGTCAGCACAGCCGTTCTCGCCACGGGGGACTTTTGTTAGTTCGAAGAATTCGAACTCTCGTGACAAGTCTTGGACGACTTTGAGGTAGGCGTCCATGCGTTCGTTTCTGACATCGTAATCTCCTGAATATTGGTTGACGACGAGTTACGAGTCACAGTAGGCGCTCAGTCGCTTGGCTTTGACAGCTTTAGCGAGACGCAGCCCGGCGATCAGTGATTCGTATTCGGCCTCGTTGTTGGAGGCAGGAAAGTCGAAACTGAATGACTGCCTGATGAGTTCGCCTGTGGGGGATTGAAGTTGGACGCCTGCACCCGGACCTTTATTCGTGGACGATCCGTCGACGTGTAATATCCAGTTAAGGCTGGGTAGAGTTAGATCCTGTTCGAGCTCAGGTGTTAACTCGATGATGAAGTCAGCGAGGACTTGGGATTTGGCGGTCGTTCGGTTTTTGTAAACAATGTCGTGCTCGCTGAGTTCCATTGCCCATTTGGTCAGGCGCCCGGATTGGTTTGTGTTTTGCATCACCGTCCGAAGTGGTTGGTTGGATAATACTTCGACGGTGTGCGACTGAAAGTACGGGCGAAGTTTTCGGGCTGAAGTCACTACTGCGAGGGCCATCTTCTCTAGGGTCGGGTATCGTGTTTCCGGTGCCATCATTCGTTTGCTAGTGTAAAAGATTGGCTTTTGCTCGCCGCGGTCTTCTCGGATCAGGACGCTGCTGACGGCGGTGGATGTAACCGCGATGTATAGGGTCAGGGTATCACCCGCCTCTGGCTTTGAGAGAACCGGAGGCGTTGTAAGATAGTGCTTCAGTTGATTGAATGCTTCTTCGCACTTATCGTCCCAGATGAATCGCTTGTTTCCTCGCAGTAGTTCGTAGAACGGGAGGCACCTATCCGTGGAGAGCGAAATGAATCTGTTGAGGGCGGCGATTCGGCCGGTGAGTCGTTGGACCTCTCTGCTGTTCTTCGGGCTTGGTAGATCAAGGATTGCTGTTATTTGTTTGGGGTTTGCTTCGATACCTCGCTGGGTGATGATGTAGCCTAAGAATTCGCCCGAAGTAACTCCGAAGGTACATTTGGCAGGATTGAGCTTCATGCCAAATTTGTTAAGGATCTGAAAACAGTCTCGCAAGTGGAGGAGATGATCCTCAGCACGGAGTGACTTGACAAGCATGTCGTCAATATATACCTCCATCGTATCGCCTAGTTTATCCGCGAACATGCGATTCACGAGTCGCTGGTATGTGGCACCCGCGTTCTTGAGCCCGAAGGGCATGACTTTGTAGCAGTAAGTTCCGCGGTCGGTGATGAAGGCCGTCTTCTCGCTATCATCGGGATGCATGAGGATCTGGTTGTATCCCGAGAATGCGTCCATGAAGGTGAGGAGTTCGTTTCCGGCCGTTGACTCTACCAATCGGTTGATATGAGGGAGCGGGTAGCTGTCTTTCGGACACGCTTTGTTCAAATCCGTGAAGTCGACACAGATTCGCCATTTTCCATTCTTCTTCTTGACCACCACAGGGTTGGCGAGCCATTCGGGGTATCGAACCTCAGTGATGAAGCCCGCGTCGAGTAGGCGGTCGACTTCTTCGTTGACTACTTTCGATCTCTCGGGGCCTAGCTTCCGCCGCTTTTGCCGGATAGGTTTGTTCGTCGGGTCAACGTTTAGCTCGTGGGAGGTTATCGCTGGATCAATCCCTATCATATCTGACGTGGTCCAAGCGAAAACCGATGCGTTTTCCTTAAGAAAAGTTACGAGCTTCTGCTGCATTTCTTCGGAGAGATATGCGCCGATTCGTGCGATCTTTGTCGGATCGTAGTCATGGATGGTGACTTCGCGGATCTCCTCCTTTTGTGGGTAGATCTTCTGTATATGCTTGGCCACCGAGTTTACGAGGGAAAGGGATTGCTGTTGCTTAATTGTTGCGACTAGCAGCTCCCTCGCGGCCTTTTGATCACCGCGAATTGTTTTGATCGAACCGTCACGCCCGGGGAACTTGATACATTGGTGGTAAGTAGATGGGATGGCTTTCATTGAGTGTAGCCACGAGGTTCCCAGGATGGCGTTGTATGGCGCTTTGGCTCGCACGACCGAGAATTTTACGGTTCTCGTTACATCTCCGGCGTGAACCGGGAGTCTTATTGTGCCGATCATTTGCTCCGAGGCGCCATTGAAACCAGTTAAGGTACGAGAAGAAGGCTTCATATCGCGTAGGTCGACACCCATCTTGTCGAGCATGTCGCGGAAGATGAGGTCGATTGAACTGCCGGTGTCAATCAGCACCTTGGTGACCTGACATTCGCCTATGCCGATGTCGACAAGGAGAGGGTCGTTGTGCGGTGTTTGGACCCCACGAGTATCGGAAGGTGAGAAAGTGATCTGGGGGCCGTCTTCTACTGGCGAGGGCCATTTCTGCTCCGTAATTGCTTGACGACGATACTTCTTGACGGCCCGAACCGAGTCGCCGCCTGGCGGGAGTCCTCCCATGATAACGTTAATGTGTTTGATCCGCTTGCTTCTTTCGGAATTGAGATGTTCCCTGAGGTCGCTGCTTCTGGTGGGATCCGAATCGTCGTTAAGTGAGGAATCCTGGGGTGAGCGTCGCGTTGTTCTTTCGAGATGCCGTCTGAGATCGGATTTCTTAGACTTGTTGAGGGCAATTCTCAGATCTTCGTTCTTTGAGTTGAGACGATCACGTAGGTCGGTTGTCTGCGATGGGCGGACGGTCATCGTGTCAGTCGTTGGCGAGGCGACCGCCTTTGCCTTTGACTGATTTATGAACGTGCGAAGATCCGAAGGGGTGTCTGCGTAGGCGATGTCCGTCCTTCGCTTGAGTTTGTGACGCAAGTCTTCTGAATTTATCGAGAGGTAGTTGCGCGGGATCGTTGGGTCGCGTTCTTGTGCGGTGTTTTCGTCGTCCGAGGAATCGACAAAAGAGCCGTCCTTAGGGTGAGAGAGTATCACCTCGACCCGTCGCCTATTCTTAGGTTGATCATCTTCGGACGAGTCGTCGCGTACTTCCACTTGATTAAGCGGCGTTGGGCGTTCGAGGGGCTTCGGGGCCTTGTGGCGCCACCTTCGCGGCGGCAGCGGCGGCTTCGAGACTGTTTGTCTTTGTTACGGCTCCAACTTTTGCTATTTCGCTGCTTTGGAGGCGGAGGTTCGATGACGATTTTTCCACTGTTGAGCGACTCAAGGAAATGCCCGTAGATTACTTTACAGTCTTTCGTGTCGTGCGATTTAGCTTTATGGTACGAGCACCACTTGTCCGGTTCTTGGGAATTAGGGTCTGCCGATTCGGAAGGTTTCGGCGAGCGCTGCGGAGCGTCGCGATCCCAGTGACTGGTTTCTTTGGTGTAGTTGATGGATGCGGGGTTGGCGGGCTCGTCTTTGTCGATGCTGCTCACGTATCCCTTGGAAGGACCGGGCTTCGGCCCAGACGAATGTTGGCGGGGTTCCGGTCTTGTGTCGTTGGTTCGGTTGTGTCCCTGCCTTATCGCGGCCTCCTTTGCCAGCTTGGCTCGAGTATCTTCCTCCATACGGATGAAGTTGTGTGAGCGCGCGATAGCATCTGGAAGGGACTTGGTTGGATTCTCGTAGAGAGCGTCTCGAAATTTCGACTTTGCGTGTAGGGTGCTCATCAGTGCTTCGACCGCGATGTTGTCCGGGACGTCGGCCTTTGACACGACGACCTTAAATTTCTCCATGAAATCACGCAGGCTTTGGCCGTTCGCGTGCGTGAGATTCCATAGGTCGGAAGCTGTAGTCTTTTGCTGAGAAAACAAGATAAATTGTTTGAGGAAGACTGTCGAGAGGTCGCGGAAGCAGTCGACAGTGTTCTCTTTGAGGCCAGTGAACCAAGTGAGGGCTGGTCCTTCTAGGGATTCCACGAAGTACTGACAGTAGCCAGCGTCCTTTTCTTCGTCTGAGAAATTCGCACGACGCATCGCGATGTTAAAAGATGTGACGTGGATCGACGGGTCCGAAACTCCGTCGAACTTTGGAAGGCGAAGTTTCTCTGTCTTTTGGAGCTGAACCCTAGTTATTTTGTCGGTGAACTGCGTACGGAGTGAGTCGGCGAGGACACGCTCGATTTGGGGCGCGGAAGTCGTCACGTGGTGGATTCTGGAGTTGATGTCGAGGACTGACTGCTTCAGCGCCACTAATTTGTTCGCCGTTTGTTCGTCAAGTTGGCCATGGGTAGTCGGGCTGCGACCGGTTAGGGTTTGCAAATGGCCGTCGGCTGGGGTTTGTGCCGCGACGTCGTTTGCTGCGCCGCTGCTTGACGATTCGGGGCGTAGGTTCTCACCAGATTGAACAGCTGTCGACGGATCTGCGCCGTCGAGGCTTCCATGTTTGCGGCGATGGGAGCGAGGATCTTTGCGAGAGCGGCTATTTGCTCGGTTGCCGCTCTCTGGGCCGCGTCTTGTCGTTCAAGTCGCGCCATAATCGTGTCCATGGAAGCAGGGGGTAGCGGCGTGGGGGTCGCAGTTACGGAGGCTGGGTGCGGCGCCGGGGCTGCCGCTACGGGAGTTGGTGTGTCATTGCGAGTGTCTCGTTCGTCACCCGAAGAACCACCGTTTAGGTTCGTCGCCATCTTGTCGACGTTACTTTGCTAAGGCCCCACGGTGGCCATCGCTTAAACGGAAACGGTAAAGTTAAGAGTGAGAGATGGGCTATAGCAAAGACGTTTTATTGATGGTCGGAGAACTGTTGGTCGATTACAAAGAGGGGAAACAAATCAGGAAAAACACGGCGAGACAGAGTCGAAGATATTAAACCCTAATCTAGCCGTCAAGTGAGTGTAATGATGTTCGGATGGCTTCACGTTGCTGTGCGCTTCCCTTTTTATATCCCCTCCTTCGTTCTCTCGTGACCTAATTATCTTTGCGCTCGTGGGCTTTCGGCTCGTTGGGCCGGAATATGCATTTTACCACGAGTAGCCGTTGAGCCGGCCATGTTCAGCCGCTGACGAGCGACTGAACACACTCAGGAGCCGCGCCGAGATTTCATCATCTCGAGCCAGTAGAGCCGAGTTGATGCTGCGCTTTACCGGGCCGGGCCGTTATTCTTCGGGCCTCAAGAGGATGGGCAAATCCACCCTCTACAAGATTGGCATTTAGGCATATATATCCCCCAATTTCTCGAGTGAACTTTCATTTTCTATGGTTTGTTTTGTATTAGCTTTCTTTTTCTTTTTTTTAGGGGTTTGGCAAAATTATTGCTGCAAAGCTTATAGGTTATTGTTTTTGTATTTCTAAAGCAGATTCAAACTAATAATAAATAAACGAATCTGTACATATACTTCATATGTTACTTTAGGTATTTATAAAAACAAATCCACATTGACTTTAAACAAGTTTTGAGCCCAAGACTTAGTAAAAAAAAAGGTTTGAGCGCAAGAGTAGTTATGCAATGTGCTGCATTTAAAAGCAACAATCAAGAATCTTAAAAAAAAAAAGTAAAAGTGATCTAGAATAGTGAACCTAGAAACATGGATAAATGAAAGAAAATACAGTTAGACAAAGTGTTTAAGCTCATTAAAACAGGTTACCGAACTATTGGCTAATATAATACACCATTTTAAGTTAAATAGGTTTTGGATTTCGTGATCTTTAATTTCACATTCCATCACTTTTATATGTTTTCTTTCGAAAATAAATTGCACCTAAGTTAGGTTTAATCAAAATATCATGAGTTCAGGAAAATATCTAAATAAAAAGGTAATGGTTATACTTATTGTTTGTAATAGTATTAGAAGCAGAAGTTATATCATACATGAGACTAGAGGTAGGCACGGATTGAATAGTACCATATTTTTCAGTATTTGTGATTTGCTTCGTACTTCGGATATCTGATTTTCCGATTTGCTTTTCTTCGGTAAAATACGGATATCCGGTTTTCCGGATATCCGAAAAATTTATAGATATTTACGAATATTCACGGATATTTACGGATACCTTATCTACTTTGTTCAATACAAGTAAACTACAAAACATTATACATACTTGTTTTTATTTTTTATTTTAAATACATAATATAAAAGATAAACTAAAAATTAATGAAACTATGTGTTTTATGAATTTTTAAAGTTAATATATTTTTATGTAGTTTTCTATAAAAAAGTTTATATTGTTTTCTTAATTTATATTTTATAAGTAATTTTATAAAAATTTTAATAAAATTGTATGTTAAAAATAATTATATAAGATTATACATTTAAAACTCTATATTTAGTTTTATATATACATGTATCTGTATGTAAGTCGGAGTGGATCGGATATCCGCCTTTAATTTTTTTTTATCATTTGTGATTTGCTTTGCTTTTAACGGATATTGATTTTTAATATTTACTTTGCTTCAGAGACTTACGGATATCCAGATTTTTCGGATCGAATCAGAATGATTAACGGATAAAATGCTCAGTCCTACATGAGACATAACTTATGTCTAGTAACCAAAAACGAATACACTTTTTATCTTCTAAATAAAATATGGAGTACCATTTTTTAGAGCGTCTCCAAAAGACACTCGAAACTTCGTATCTGAAGTTTAAAATTGTTTATCTCCAAAAGCAAAATTTCAAACGTACCTTCAAAAATACTTTTTTTATACTATGATTCTTATATCTCTCATAATTAATTTAAATCCATAAAGCTATATAAATAACTAGCACATATATAAAAATATTACATCAATATTATTTAACAAGATGTAACAATAAAATATAAAAATTTATATAGAAATACATAAGTAAATATTAAATTAAAAATAAAATACCAAATTATTATATAAAACTCTTTCCGTAATACTCTAATATATGATCAACTAGTGTATTTGTTAAGTTTTTTTTGGTAATATTGTTGTTGTCTAAACCTAGTTAATTTTAAAAAAAAAAATCCTGTTTAAAGTTTTTTAAAAACATTTTATGTATTAAACTTAAATTTATAAAAAACAAATTTGAAATATTTATGAGATATAATTTTTTAAGAATTAAAATGATAAACGACAAAATATTTAAAATTATAATTGTGATGTATAATTGTAAAGTATAAAATACAAACAAAATTATGAAACTTCAAATTTGAAGTTATAAAACGGAGATTATGTGAGAAAAATTTAATTTAAATGACTAAAATATTCCTACTTAGTAGTATTAGTAGTATAGTAAGCTTGTTAGCTTTTAGAACCCAATAACCCACGTGCATCTCCAATTATTACACAAACCCACATCCTCATTTTCATATCTTTATACAAAACGGATTTACGTTTATATATAATCGCAAAGTTACTAGTTATAATAACATTTGAAATGATAAAGATGATGAAAAAGTGAAAAGGGTTTCTCATAAAAGCCGATCTCATGCTTCAATAACGTGATCCGTTATATCCCATCATCTCTGTCTTTTCTTCAACGGAGATTTCCTCTACAGCTAATAACTAGTCTTTTAATAGCTTCTACATTTGTTTTGCCAAACTAACCTCTATTATTTTCTCATTAATGTCAAAGTGGAGTTTATTTTTTAACAAATAAAGTTTGCAATTGGAACTTATGCGTAATTAGCAAGGTCGGATCTGAGCACAATAGTCCAATGAAACTTTTGTCAAAATTTTCGGAAGTTATATATTTAAATATAAATTATAAATAAATAAAATTATTATTTATAAAAATTATTAAAATTATCAATAAATGTTCATAACTTTTAAAATCTCAAATCCAGCCTTAATGAATTATATCACTGATAATTAAACTAACCGTAAAAACAACGGTGATGTTCTATTACCTTAAACATAACATAACCGCAACATTAAAAAAAAAAAACAATAGTACTCGTATAATTTAGAAAAGCATTGATTTGATGATATCGATAACTATGTTACCAGTCATATTTAACTAACTTCTTGTCTGAACATAATATAGTCTGCATGAAACTCATGATAAAAAATTTTAAATTCTGTTTTCGGTGGTAACTGTAGGCATACACTTACGAGGGATGATAGATGAAAATAATGATGGTTATATTGGAAAAATTAACCATATTTGTCGCTATATAATTTTATACGATTAGTTTATATTCTGAATTCTTCTGTTAATATATGTGGTAATAACAAATTTAATTCCGGAACCTTGTGGTTCGGTAGTGAAGGGACGAATCTGGAATTTCAACACATTTCATATTCGATTTACCACTATACAGAATTAAGTCATTGTATTTTTGGACATTTATATGAATATAAATTTTTGTTTTTCGGTCTATTTTAATATTCAGAGAAAGAAAGTATATTTATGGAGATGCACCTTCATTTATAAAATAGTTTGTAATTTTCCATAGATCTGTCATATCCCTAGATCGATAAAAAACTATAAATTTGATGAAATATTGGGTGAATATAATCAATTTTCTATTGATTATGTGGATTAGTGAAAATTATAAAATTTGTTGAACTTTTGTGAATTATTATAAGTCATTTAGCCAGTTGACAATTACATTTAAAAAGATCTATTTATTTTGGAGACTTAGAGAAGAATAATTTATGATTCAGATTTTTAACTCTTTATAAAATAAATTAAGAGCGCTTACGAAAATATTTCTCAATTATATACGTCTTAAAATTATTCATCTCTTAAAATAAAACTTGAATAATCTTTGATTCAGTCCTTGATAGTTTATGTCAATGTTTATGTCAAAATTATTAAATTTAATGGTTTGATAAAAAGTGATAGTTTATGTCATTAGTTTGATTGTTTATGTCAAAATACTTAGATTAAATTTAGTGCTTTTATTAAGTTTTGTTAGTTTTGTCAATAATTTAACGCATTGCTTATCCATTTACTAATTAAATGGTCCGAAACCTTTTAATAGTTTCTTCAACTTAATTTTTACTTTTTATTTTTCTGAATCCAATCAATCCATCACTAATTTTCTACGCAAATTAACTTCTTATAACTATTTGACACAAAAAGAAAGCAACGAGGATATAAAAAAAAATAAAGCAATGAGGATATAACAGTCATTCAAGTAGATATATATGTGCACAGACACGAAGCAGCTTACATATAAAGTGATAGGTAATGCCACCCCCTACTTATTGAAAACTGCAGCCTTTTCTAGCTCCCAACAAAAAACAAAACCAAAAGAATGGCTGAACAACAACAGCAACATGATCATCACAAAGAGCTTCAGCTTTTACCTTCTCCACTGTCGACGGAATCTCCGGTAAGGACACTCCGCCCAACAGTTACAACCACCGATCACCACCATTCCTCATCCATGATCCACCACGACCTTGACCTCAAACTCTCCATCAGCCTCAGTACAATTCAAACGGCCACGGTGGAGCATGTAAACGATGGCGGCGAAGGAGATGTGGAGGCTCTGAAGTGGCAGGCGGCGGAGCAGATAAGACTGGCGGCGATAGAGAAGGCTTACGCCGAGAGAGTCAGAGAGCTGACTCGCCGTGAGATGGAGATGGCACAATCTGAGTTTGCTCGTGCAAGGTAATTAACAAACTTATATTGAGAGATTCGGTTTGGTTTGGTTTGGTTAATGGATTTTGGTTGGGATCAGGGTGATGTGGCAGAAGGCGAGGGAGGAGGTGGAGAGAGCGGAGAGGTTGAAGGAGAGATCAGTGACCAAGATCGATACTTGCTTGGAGATCACTTGCCACTCTTGCAGTCAACCTTTTAGGCCTTAATTTTTTTCACGTATTTAATTTCTTTGTGTTTTCTTGAAATCTAAGGAAAACAATTGATACGTTCAAATAAGAAATTAATTATTTCCATTTTACTTAAACGTTCTCTTACTTTCCATGAACTAATAAATACATAAATAAAATTTGTTGAAATTTAAAATTTATTGATCAACAAAAGACCTCATTTAACGATGAGAGAAATCTTAAGTCTATGAAACCACATTCTCAGCATGCTTTCCCATGACGAAGAAACTTGTACCCAAATGATAAAATCTTGTTCTTGATCGCCTTCTCAATTAGCCTCTCGGGAACTGGTCATGTGTGTTCCAAACTTCGTTGTGTCATCTTACGTACAATATCGGAAACAATTCAACTTCATGGGGATTTGATGGACTGAAAAGTCAATTAATTACCGTATACACTAACCATGTCAATTCTGCAGTATCGGCTATGTACACTAATAAAAAAATATGGATTATTAATCTCGAAGTATATGTCGCTAATTAACCAATAGATAGAACAAAACCTAATCAGTGTGATCATTTAGTTAAGTGCTTCATATTAAAGTAACAAGAGATATAGGGAATAATAAACAATTATTGCACCATACAAAATAAAGGAAAGTGGAAAACAGAAGAATGAACAATTTGCATGATTTGAATATAATTGGATGAATTACATCTTGTTCATTTTATTTATTGTAATCACTTTTGAAATTACTAATCCTTTTAAATGAAAACTGATGGTTGTTTTTCTTATAGGCAAATGATCATAAACACACGTACATAGAGATATATATAAAGACATATATGCATGGAGATGATGGGTCTAATTATTGCATCACCAAGCTCCTTTCATCTACTTTTAATTTCTTAGGTCGATTTAAATATTATTTTTCTAGTGTCCTGTTATTTTGATAACATGAAATTTTCATTTAAATAAAAATGATTTAGATTAATCCAGATGTTTTGGTATATTATATAGCAAGAAAGTTCAAATAATACGGTAAATTCGTATGGCTTTGACATTCATTTTCTGCAGATATGAATTTCGTACATAATGTGATGAGATAACTTTATCTGTACTGTCCGATCCAGGATTCCAGTGTTTATGTACAAATATTGAAACACTAGTACTAGCTACAGCTATTATATAATGGATTATATTAATTTAAGAACCACAAGATTCTCAAATTCATATAAATTATTAGCAAATATACGAAAATAATTTAGCAAAAGAAAACTATACTCTAGTAAAATCTAGTCGATTGGTCATATAATATGTAATTCGATCGATTATTTTAAGTTACTAATAAATAAAGATAAACCATTTTAAATAATTACTAATTATATAAGTTTTTAAAAGCACATTGTCAATGTCTGCTATTTTGTCATTTATATGACAATCTTTTTACCTATGGAATTCAGTAGATTTTTCCTTTGTTTCATCTTCTCGTTACTATTTTGATGACAAGCTTTGTTTTCTACGCTGCAGAAGCTATAATGTTTAATTTTCAATAACAGTAAACCCAGAGCTTTGCCAAGAAGTTTTTATGCCATATGCCAAATAAAAATATTAAATCTTTTTACTAATTTCTTTTTGCAATGAAACAATAGAAATATATTTTTTAATGAAATAAATTTTTTATAGAAAAAATGATCTAACAACTCTTCTTATTTTTATGTTTAACTTGTAAAAGCGGTGACACACAAAATATTAACGGAAATAATATTGGCTATTTTCAATCGCAAATCTTAATTTAGAATTTTAGAATAAATATTATAATATATAAAAAGTGATATAAGATTTAGTATTAATCTAGATTCAACAAAATTATGTTTTATTCTAAAACTTCATAAAATATTAAAAATAATATACTCAGAAGAAATAAATAATAAATTAAAAAATAAATGTAGATATTATTGTAGCGAATTAGTTTAAAGTTAAGTTGTGATGGCAGAAAATAAATCTTTAAAATATTAGTAGTAATATACTAAAAAAACTTAAAAAAGGTGATATCAGTTGAATATGCAAAATAATATGCTTATAATTAATCTGCCCTATAAATATAAAATAATGCCCTAAGCCCCAATGCTTTAAAATTTTGTGACTAAGCACGGCTCTGATTAAGCCCTTAGCAAACTCTTATACAAGAGAAAATACAAAATAGAAAATAACTAAAATCGATGTCAAAGGCCAAAAGTTGCGTAAACTAAACTATAAATTGCTGAAAAAGGAATTCCATGAAACCCTAGAGAGCTTTTTATTGCTCTTTGGATGTAAACAAATATCTCTTTTTTTTTGTCAACATAATGATTTCTTTTATTTTATTGTTTTGGTAAACACTTTTCTTTCATTTTCTTCTTTTTTTGACTAAAATGATCTCTTTTCTTCCAATAAATTAGTTTCGTATTAAATATATTACGTTAGGTCATTTACATATTTACACAAACAACATTCCTTTTACACGCGTGTATAAATACACATGTGCAAGTACTTGTCGATATTTTTATATATATACAAAATATATACTAATTAAGATTCCAATTTGGGCACTGTCTAATGCCAGATATATAGCTAGTTATACATACATATATAGCACTTCATGCCGTACTATTCTTACATGCGTGTGAAGTTGCTATCTCTCAGTGATTTGCTTTTCTCGGGAAGATAAGATCATTTTGTAGTTCAACTAGATATACAGCGTAGGTTTTATCGTTCTGATTCAGGGTCAAGAAAAATATAGCCTATTTTACAAACGTTGATACATAAACTAAAATAAAACACATTGATTTTACAAAATTTGCAAAGTAAGAACCCTTGATTGATATAAGCTAAGTAGATATTACTGAATAAAACATATAGCCAATGCAAAAAAGTCTGTTTTTAACCGAGAGATTACTCTCTTCGTTACTAGAGAGTAAAAAGATCGGAAGCTACTGCTATATATATCTCGAAAATGAAAGAAAAATTACAGAAAAAAAGAATTGCACATACTTGTAAGAAAGAAAAAAACTAAATTAAATATTATATTATATTACTAAGAAAATTTGGTAGAGTATTTACTTGCACGTTTACATTTTTTTGACGCGTGATACAAAAAATAAGTGGAAAATAGATGACTTCTACAGCGATAAAATATGTGTCCTTGCGGTCAATTATTAAGTCAACAAAAAAGTTCAGAAATCATATTGGACTGTAATTAATCAATGTACTATAGAACTTATATAAATAGTAACAAGATGTAGTGAAACTGTAGGGGCCATGCCTCATGTTTTTGTTGATGAGAACCTTTGATAATGAAAGATAGAATCAAATGGATCAAACAAAAACCACTATCGATCAGGTTATATATAACAAAAAGATGAATAATTGATGACAGGATTACAAAGACAACAACGGGTGGGAGGGAGTCGGAGTATCCACTTGCTTTCAACTTCTTCTTCTTAGACCTTTCTCTATACACAAACTCCAAAATATATATTTTGTTAATCAAAATGAAATTGAAATATTGTTGCTTAGTGTTTACAAATATCATTTCCTTTCCATCATTATCCAGTATCATCCAATGCGGTTTTCTAATCTTTTGATATGCTTCTAAATAATAAAAAAAATAAGATACGCTAGTCAAAAGACATGTTTCTAGATTGCTAATTAAAGACATTTCGAAACAAAAAAATGACAAAAATCACTACTAGAAATATTTTATATAGCCATGGAAAAATTGTGGCTGCAGAGACAAAAATTGTGGCTATGTAAAAACCAGACACGATTCTCAATTGTACAGAATTCATGGCTATAACTTCGTAGCTAAAAAACCAGTGGTTAAAATCGTTACGATTTTTCCAATGATTTTTTCGTGGCTATATATAGCCACAACCCACTGACTATGGTTCGGTGAATTTTTTGATAAAAATATTTAATGTATAAAAGTTATTTTTATAATTTGACTTATAAAATTTTGATTTATGAATTTTTGATTTATAAAATTTTGCAAAAAAATATAACTATTAAGTGATTTAAAATTATTCGTAAGTTTGGAAAATAAAATTTTGAAGGATGTGGAATATATTTTTGATTAGTTACTTTGTACTTAGTAATGTTTGAGATCTAGTGAAGTTGTTGGTTAAGTTTTAAGTTTGGGGACAAAATTTCTAAAATAAATTTACAAACTTATCACTTATTATAAGGAGTACATGGTAGTTATATAATGTTAACAATTTCAGTTTAGAGTTTAGAGTTTAAGTTAGTGTTTAAAGTTTAGAGTATATAACTTAAGGTTTGTGTATTAATTTTGAGTTCGAGTTTAAGTTTGAAATATAGAGTTTAAAATTGAAAAATTAGATCTATGATTTTTATGTAAGGTTTAAATTTGAAGTTTAAGGTTTTGGGTATAGCCACTGAAAAATATGGCAAAATCATAACCAAAACTGTAGTTATCAAGACAGCCATCGAAATAACATGGCAAAGTAGTGGCTAAAAATGTAACCATGGAAATATACGTGACAATGTCGCGACTAGGTGTAAGACTACAATTTTTGCGTGGCTAAACCGTGACTAATTTAGCTATGTTTTATTTCACGACTAGATCTTAGCTATTTTAGCCACATTTTAGTTACGATTTTATGTTATTGTTGTTATTTTTAAAGTGTGATTAAAACGTGGTTAAACAGTTGGTTTTTACAATTTAGTCATGATTTTTCTGTAGCAACGTCATGGCTATTTTAAAGATTTTTAGTAGTGAATATAGTTAGTTAAATATTTTAATTTATTAACAACTTAATTTAAAGATAAAATACTTTCTCGAATCATTTGGAATTCCAAATAACGTCCTTGTAGTGTGAATATTACTTTTTGATACTTTGGGTCAACTAAGTCGTAAAGACCAGACTAATCTGGAGGCTAGGAACAAGATCTAGGTATGGTTCTTTAATCCCCTCCCAACGAAAATCAAACTTAAAGAACCGAATTTTCACAAACCCGCTAGGCCAACCCCGTTTGGTAGTGAATAATACTTATAAGATCAAAACTGATAACATTCCAAAGAAGAACTAGACGCAAAACATAACCAATTATCATGCACCACTTCACTTCTCCTGATTAATCGAGAAATCAATACACACTCGCATCTTATGTCTGCGCCTCAATTCAGAGCAGATGCCAGACGACCTGATGAGTGTAGCTTTGGTTCTTTTTGTTGCTCGGCTCAGCGAAGCTAAAGCTACAGTCTATGCTAAACTCGCTTTTGCTCTGTTTTGGTCCTTTTGTATTTGGTATCCGTTTTTGGCCTTTAAGTTTCTACTCCTAGTTCTTAAAACATTTTACAAATATTTTTTCGCTTTGTTGACCTATATGTTTAACATCTTAAAAAATCGTCTCTCTCTTGATCAAAAAAGAAAAATCATCTCTTATGAAACCAATAAAAATGAATACTCCATGTTTAAAACAGTCAATTGATTTAGAAAAATGTTGTGTATACACAAAGATATACATATTTGTCGTACAGTCACTGACGTACGTGTATGAACATAATGAGTGTGTCTCTGCGTCCATACAGAAGAAAGAAAGGAAATGTATAATCACAACGTTGAATTCACCGGAAGGAAAGAGATGTCTCTGAGAATTGGAAGATAATGGAAACTGATTAGATACATCAATGCATAGCAATCTTGCCCATAGTGACACAACCTTAACATTTGTCTTTTCACATTTGTCTTTTTATACTCAATATATTATATATATATGTTTATCATCAGTGTATTTATACATATATATGTAATGCTTGCACACATATACATATACATATACATGTGTAATAATATAAGTGTATATAGATTCAATCATATTGGTATTTGTGTGAGAGAAAGAGATCAAAGAGAGCCATCATTTTCCAAATGTTGTTTTCCTTTGTTCAGCTTTTTCACCAATTTACGTATTTTCTGAATCCCATGTGGGATGGATCTTTGATTGTCCCCTCTTCTTAGATTTTTTTTTTCCAAAATATATATATTAAATCTGGATCTAATTCTTTCTACTATATAAATATTTGATAATATAAGTGACATTGTCTCTTATAGTTTATATCCTTATGACAGCGATTTGTTTTAGTTTCGATGTCCATATATATATGTGGTCCTTACACAAGTTAGCTTCATTATTCTCATGTATATCTCCTTGTCTTCCACCTTCCAGAAATCTATTTACATTGAGAAATTATTTATAAGTACTCGTGTTACTCATTTATTTTTTATTAACAACAATTGATATGCAGATTTTTATTTTTTTGAATATTAAATATGCAGATTTGAATATCAATTGTTGTTAATAAAAAATTAATCTTGCAAACCGTATATATGCTCATAATATATAATATCAAATTAAAAGGATAAATGACGTTTTTGTAAAAATAAATTAGCTATTAACTACAGCATATGGAAGATTAATTAATTCTAATAATTGGGAGAAAATAAACAAGAAGAAGAGGCCACATTTGGTTGGATTTAAAAGAGAAAGTGACAATGCCCTTAGAATGGAAGGGAATGAAAAGACAGTGTTAGGAAAGGAAAAGGGGACAATGGATGATGGAAGTTACTCTCGAATCATGTGATCCATCCCTACCTTATATCTAATTCTCCTATATATTAAAATAGAAGTCACTTTGCCAGATGTCAGTCATACAGAGCTTCTCAGAAAAATTTTCTTAATCTTATTGGTTGAATTTTTCGAATTTATGTTTTTCTTTTTTTTTTTATATCATCGACATTCATCTAAAGGAAATACATATTAAACACTTACCTTTTGTGTTTTGTCTTCTTAATTAGGAGGATTAGATAGTTAACTTATGAACAGTTTAAATGTAAGTTATCTTATTTAAAAAATAAATTGCTTGCGCAAGTTACTATAACATTTATTGAAAATTTTAATGCCAATTTACCTTAATGTTTCTAAATTCTTAATTCGTTTGTAATGACTTACCTTAATAGGTAATAACTTTCTTTAATCTATTTCAATATTTATTGTAAAAAATAAATATACAAACGTCATTTATGTTTGAAACGTGGACAGTATAAAGTTACCTTATTGAGAATAATCATTTCTTGCGCAAGTTAGTATCACATTAATTCTACTTTTAAATCTTTCTAAATTGTGTTCATTCGTTTTTAATTACTTACCTTATTGTGAAAAAAGAAATATTCTACAGTCTATGACTACTAATATCTCATATGCTCTTATAAATAAAGTTTATATACTCGACATTCTATACATCATATTTCGCCAAAGAGGTTACAATCTCCACTCTCTATCTTCTGTATTATTATGTTATTAGTAGGTTATACAAATTGAGTATGAAGGTTGATTTTTATCTTTGTCAAAACACAGTATTCTTGAAGCAATGGAAAGCATGAAGAAAACAATATCTGAAATTATTGAAGCAAGATCGGTAAATTTTTTTTCCCAAGTGTTTTCATATTTTTAAAACTACTTCAAATATGATTTCACTACAAATTTATATGGAACTTAAATTAATCATAATAGGCTGGAACGTGCGTGGTTGTTGCTATAATTGAGGCTATTGATTTGGAAAAGCCATGGTATTACACTGCCTGTAATTTTTGCAAAAGAAAAATGGTCAGACAAGGAGATGCTTTTGAGGGAAATGTGCAACATCTTCAACAGAACCCTCTATACAACTGCAAAACATGCAAAAGGGATGTTCAACATGCTATTCACTGGTATGGCCGTTTATATTCATTAATCTTGCTACCTTTCTAATCTCATATTATTATATGTTCTGAAATAAATTAAAATTGTTTATTTTTTAGTTACTACTTGGTTGTACGTGTCTCTGATAAATCAAAAGGAGAAGCCAAGTTTTTGCTTTTCAACAATATTGCGGAGAAACTCATTAGGAGACCTGCGTTTGAGTTATTACAAGAGGCTGCTCAGGTATTTCCTTCATTTCTAATATATATTAAAGAATATGGCATTTCTATATATTTATTGAAATATTTAAATATTTTTTACAGGAAAATCCACATTTTCTACCTCAATCTCTAACTGATTTAATTGGGCGGAGACTTCTATTTAAGATCACTATCGGAGGTAATGGTCAAAAAGAACAAAATTCAGCATATGTTGTTGATTTAGTGGTTGACGATATACACTTAATTCAACACTTTGATCCATATGTAATATTTTTTTATAGTTATAACTCAAAATTATTTATAGGCAGTATATGTTGTAACCAAACAATTGTTTTGTGCAGCCACATATTGTGATTTTTAATGATTATGAGTCGGAAGAGGACTGAGTATTAAAGCGGTGATAGTAATCCAAAAGAAAGGAAGAAAGTTGAAGTCCATTATGCACGTGAAAGTGGAAGAATTTAAGAAATGATTTGTTTTTGTTGTCTTCAAATTTCATTATTTTTTCCATTGTCTCTGTTTTTGGTTTTATAGTTATGAGCATGAATTATGAGCTGTCATTTGATTTTTTTTTTATAAACAGCTTCTTTAATCTATTTTTGTTTCCACATTATGGCAAATTTATTTCTTGGTGGTAAATTTAAAAACCAATCACTAGAAACTGTTTTTCACATGGTTTTAATTCTTTGGCTTACAAAATATAATGAATAGGATTTACTCAACCAATATTTACAACCTAAAATTAGGAATTACAACACATATACAATACAATTCTAATTAGTGATAATATAAAATCTATTACTTCTAAAAATATACACTATTTAATCAATATTTTGAATAAAAGTATCTTCTTAAACATACAAATTAAAAATCAACGTTGCAATTATACATACACACAATAACTGCCTCTTCATACTGAAGTTACTCTGTTTCCTCTCGTCCATGTCAAAGGCGGAGTAGCAGCATTTCTCTATGGCTGATGCTTTCTCCCAAAGATGGTGGTATATGATGTAAAATCCGTTACTTCTAAAACTATACACTATTTATTCCATATTTGAATTTTTTATGTCTGCACAAGGTGCAAACCGGTCACCTAGTTTACATATATTTCATTGAACAAAAGCTATATATGTTTCGTCAAATGGCCAAAGATTTACCAATTACATATTTTTTTTCAATGAATTAAATAAATTTAAGGTGTCATTGCATATTTTGCATATATTATTGTGCATTTATGCGCACCTTTTTGTCATAGTAGTAATCAACTCGAATTTATTTGGATTCCTTCTTCATGCATGTTTTTGCATTATACTTTATTCACTTGTAAGCAAGATTTTGGGTTGATCTCTATAATGGAAACACAACCAAAAAGGACATAAACTTGAAAAAATATTTGGAAAATTTTCCAAAAATGACTTAAAACTTGATTTTAAATGCAGGAATGTGTTCCAAATTCAATCAAATGCAAAATAACCTAAAAAGGTGAAATTATAACTATCTTTCCATAACCAAAAAGAACCTATAATCACTTTTACAATCATAACGCTGCAAAGTCTTTTCAGGTTAGTGAAGTCTTCTCATATCTTTAATCTTAAAAATAATTTATAAAAATATTTTCATAGAAAATAAATCAAAATCATGTAATTATAAATAATTTTAAATGATGTAAATTTTAAATATAGTAAAATTATTTTTTAAATATAGATGAGTATATATAGAGTGTAAGTCTTGATTGTCTTTGGTTTAGGATTTGATAATATATGTTGTATTATTGTTGGTATTTTTTGGGTTAGATTTTAGAATCTTAAAAAATAATTAAGAACTTAAAATTTGACATATGTGTGTCTAGTTTGTATTTATTAAATATTTATAAGTTGATCTTATGTTTAATGAAGTGTTTGTTGATATTTCGTTAGTTATTTGTTTTAGGGTTTAGAAGACTTTTTAGAAAGTCTATAATGCATTAGAAAACTTCTGAGACGAATAATAAATTTGGAGTTTAGAAGACTATTTGGGAAGTATCCTAGCTCGTACCAAAAAATTTAACCTAATTGAAAATTTTATCTTCTTATAAAGAAAATTTACACATTCTCTTTCTTCCTCACATGGTTGCAACATTAATATAATGTTTCTCATTCTAAAACTTTCAAACCTCTCTCTAATCTTTTTGAATTTGAAGATTTCAAACTTTATATCAATTTCTCATATTTTGTCTCATGTATTTCTCTCTACTTTATTTGGTTTTTGCAGAATTTTTATTTCATGGTTTTCATCTTCCACTCCTTTAAAAGTAAATCTATAAATTTTGTATATCTATTTTTGTGTCTTTATATTTTAGATTAAAAATACAAATTTAACCTAATGTAGCTTTATTTATTATTTAAGCATAAAAATTATATTTAATTTTTTTTTTCGGTTTTGAAGCCATGTTGACGTTTTGGAATGCATGTTTTTATTCAGATCTGAAGACAATATCGAACTTAGGACTTCATTAGCAGATTTCTTGAGAAGTTTTCTAAAAATTCTGATATGCAAACTTTCTGTAAAATTCTACTATGCAAACTTTCTGGAAAATTCTGCTATGCAAACTGTCAAAATTTTTAAGATTTTATTTCTCACCAATTATTTTAGTGTGCTAAATCTAAATAAAAAATTTCTGATTATTTTAGCTTAAAATTTTAATTTTCTTGGTTTATCAAACTTCATAACAGACTCCTCGGAAAACTTCTCGGAAGACTTCTTGCATACTTCACAAGAAGACTTTACGGTTAGACTTCTCAAACAGACTTCTCGGAATACTTCACGCGAATTAAGCTAGAAATTAAAATTTAAGCAGGAGACTTAAATTTAAAAGGAAATTTTAGTTCTGTCTTATGGTTAGGAGACTCTTGTTTTGATAGTTTATATAATATTGTAAATAATATATCCACTTTGTCTACAATCTATTAAAAATTCCTTGTTTAATGTTTAATTCATTCATTTAAGTTCTTGAAATCACAAACTATTTTCATTGTGAATATTTTGTTACGATTATGGTTGTGAAAATTAAAGAGGAATCTTTTAATAAAATAACAGTTGACACAAATTCAACATATCAAATATATATAACAATGAGTTCATAACACAATAATATAAGTTCCAAAATATAACAAACATAACAATAAGTTCATAACACTAGATATGAGTAGATATAAGACTTAAAGTTACTTAAATCTCATGAAAGTTAAAAAATATATCTTATAATCTAAGAAGACACATTAAACCACATAAGCTGATATTCTTGAAGTTATTCTCCGCTTCTGAAAATAAAAGTTTTACAAAATCTAATGGAGAAGACTCCTCCAAAAGTCCTCTCCTAGTGTACTTCTTAAAAAGTCTTCTCTCATTAGTTAGAAACATTAACAAAAATGAATATTTGTAACATCATACTTATCACCAATTAAGTTATGAATTTCATTTAGAAACTCCAATATTCACTAATACACATGAATTGACAAGAAAATCTTAAAAAAGTCATTTTAAATTTGGAGAAAATGAAATTTTGATAAATATTAATGTAGAAGACTTCTGCATAAGTGTCCTAAGAAAAGACTTTTGTAGAAGTCTTCTATTTAGGTAATTTTCGCAATTCCAAATTAACGAAGGAAGACTTCTAGAGAAGTCTTTCTTTGTAAATATTGACTTACTTTTGTTTTTGAAAAATATTCAATAATACCAGATTTTTTTTTATAAGCAGGTTAGTTTTGCAATTAGCCTAAAAGGTCAGATATTTGACTTTCTGAAGAAGATTTTCGGAGAAGTCTTCTCCGGGCAGACTTCTATAGAAGTTTTCTTACCGTCATATGAAGTCTTAGAAGTATCGCAAGCTGCAGAGAATAGTTTTGCAATTGACCATGTTTAACTTTTTAATAGAAGACATCTATAAAAGACCATCTATTGGAAGATTTCTACAGAAGTCTTTTTTAAAACCATGGGTTTGACCAGAATCTCAGAATAAAACCGAAGAAGACTTCTCTTCTTCCCAAAGACTTCTCTTCTTCCCGAAGACTTCTTTTAACTAATATTAAATGTTTAGTTCTTTATTGTCAATTGCAAAACTAACATACGCAACCTTCTGATGGCACTTCAAAGACTTTTATGACGCTAAGAAGACTGCCAGAGAAGTCTTCTTTAAAAATTCAAATATTTGCTAAAATTCATTCAATTACAAAGCTAACATTCTTATCAGAAGTCTTCTCTATTTTTATTGGTGACAAAATGTTAATCTTCCACGAAAAAGACACAAAATAGTCAATTGCAAAACTAACTAACATTTACCAGAAAACATCTGGAGAAGTCTTCTCGAAGAAAAGACTTCAAGAGAAGCCCTCTTCGCGAAACAGATCTGAAAAAAAAATTCAAATATCATTCTTAGATCCGGTAAGATTCATGTTTAGCTTTTCCAAGTACACATAGCTTCTTAATTATAGTTACCCCCTCGTTCTTGACGAAAAAATTATGAATTTGAGTAAATCCAAATACTTGTAAATATTGAAATAAAATTTTTGAAATTTGGAGTGAACTGAGAGAGAAAGTGAAAAAGAAATGGTTTTTGTATGTAAGAAATAAACATAGGAAGATGTAGATATCGATTTTAGGTGCATTTCGAGCTTGAAATTGGTTGCTCATGGTTGTTAGAGTATTGATGATAATGTCAATGTTGTAAATAAAAGAGAAAGACGAAGATGATAGAGTAAAACAATCATTTTCGAAAAAAAAGTAATGCCATTTTCATAAATAACTTGAACCTCTGAGGTGAATAAGACAAATGAAAACTCTAAAAAAAAATACGATACTTTTTCATTTAACTTCAAGTTTTAGGTCATATTTGCAAAACTCCCTTCATACAACTCACCATTTAGTATGTTTTGTGAAAAGTATAAAAACCTTTTTAGATTTAAAAAATTACCAGGAATTCTTACTATCTCTTCTGATTTATAGCCGTGACGTATCTAGGACATGGCAAAATATCTGTAAATTTCGATTCATTTCGTTGTCCGTTTCGATTTAAACCAAAAAAATTGGATATTCATAACTCTACGAAGTAAATCAAATACTAATATGCATCATCCATAGAAAACGAAGCAAATCACTTATACTAATATCTTTAAGAATTGATATCTGATATGATCCGTTATATGCATATATATACATATATTTACAGACATATATATAAGTTATAGAAATATTATATTTTATATAAGTTTTATAATATTGTATTATTATATTAATTATTAGATTTTATAAAATTTTATTTTATTTTTGTAATAAGTATTATTATTTTATATGATCTTTGGGTTTTATTTATTTTTGATATATTTTATTTATGCAGTTCGAATCAGATATTCGCTTAAAAAGATAAAAAAGATTTCCAGACAGTTTGAATCAAATGTTCGGTTAAAAAGATAATAAAATTTCCAGATATCCGGAACACTAAATATTTGAATGATACGAATCGAATCGGATCGAATAAATAATTATTTGGACAAAACGGATCAGATCATAAATACCTTTACAAATCTGAATATAGATCTGTGGCCAAGCCTAGATGTATCATTTTCATCTGATGGCCGCGTTACATTCTACCACTATTAACCGAAGAATAAGCTATTATTAGAAAACTTTAAAAATAGTTTTTTAATTACTCAATCAGTTTCTTTTTACTTGAATTTTTTAATATAAAGAAAATATTTAATTTATATATTTTCAAACAAAAACGTTCTCAATTATAAATTTAGCCATATTTTAATTTTCAATCAATAAAAAATAAATGATAGAGTATAAAGAGTGATAGTTAAAATCGTTGAAAAAAAAAGTTAAAATCAATGATTAATTGTATATGATGTACTCTCCCAGTTTCAAAAAGATGCATGTTCTAGGAAAAAAAATTATTTCAAAAAGATGTATTTTTCACATTTTCAATATATTTTTGTCAATTAATAATGAAAAATTGTGTGTTTCAAAAATATTAATTGCATTTCTTAAAATTTTATTGGTTTAAAAATATAGGAAAATAAAATTACAAAAAACTATGCACTAATAACTAAACTTTAGTATGTTTTATTAATAAGTGTGAAAATCTTAGAATATGTATCATTTTGAAATAGAGGGAGTATTCAATTGTTAAACTAACTAAAGGTAACAAAAAGTAAAGACTACACTACGTTGAAAAATGGCTTTCTTGGAAACCGTTTTGCGGTATAATAGTTTTGCTCTTAAGACTATAAAGTGCTTTGACCAAAAAAAAAAAGACTATAAAGTGCATGATCGATCTTTTTACTGATTGTAAAATGTTTGACCATTACGAAACTCCCATAGAAAATTCTAAAGATCAGCCTGAGAACTCGATAACAAGGACAAAAGAGTCGGTTCTACAGAATTACAAAGCAGAGTCTCAATATTTGCACAGAAGGAAATCTTATGCAATAATAGTATTGAAGACAATTTTATTGATGTGATAATTTATTGAAGACCATAGACGTGCCTATTCAGTTTAAAAAGAAAAGGAAACAATGGCTAAGGACATCAGTTTGATTTCAAACAAAAGTACTTTTTTCATATGGTGTAAAGTTCTCTTTCATAGAAGTCCACCAAATAATCTAAATTAAAATATTTTCTTCTTAAAAATTATTCTTTTTTTCTTTGTATTTGTGTTTACATTTTATTTTCACTACATATAATTATATTTTTCTTTGTCTTCTTATTTGGTAGTCAAATTTTATCCCATATTTAATGTACATAATTTCATATAGATTAAAGAATTTTATATCATAGTTTTATATATTTTTTGACAATAAACTAACATAAATAAAAATCTTATCCTTATGACGACACCAGGTTAGAGATCCAAGTTGGTGTCGAGAAACCAACATAGTACACGGTTGAAGGGGAGTTTCGAGCACCTCGTGCAATTTTTTCCGCCATTGTATTCTTTGCCTTTGGAATATGCTGGAGTGAGAAATGAAGAAAGGACATCTTACATCGTTGTATGACCTCCAAAAGGGGTGCGAAAGCTGGCCTTGCCGTCGGTGTAGACATCATTTTTACCAATTGGGAACGGTCTGTTGCAAACTTCACCTCCGAGAACTGTAGAATCTTCATAAACTCCAGAGCTCATATCAAAGCTTCACATTCAGCATGTAAAGGTGACAGACTGGGTCGGATTGTCATTGATCCCATGATCTTACTGGATGCCTCCCTTGTGAAAGGAAAACCATCCTTGACCCGAAACTTATCATGTTCTTCCCATGCACCATCTAGATAACGCCAACAGACAAAATCTTGGTGATCCAGTTCCACAGGATAAAGATCTCCTGGAATCCTCAAATTGGTCATTTGCGCCTCAGCCCATATATAAAGTTGCCTCTACTTCTGTAACCCGCAAAATTTTCTGTGGGTTCCCATTTGTATTCCTATAAAATTTTGCATTCCAATCTTTTTCATATATACCATAAGATTCAAGGAAAGTAGCTAAAGTCAATGTCCTTTGGAAGTCTCCAAAACAGATAATACATATTCGAAAAATCGGCTGTGTGGGGAAACCAGCCGAATTCGAAGGAATTTTAGATAACGCCCAAGTTTGCAAAGCAACTAGACATTCAAAAAGTACATGATTAATTGATTCCTCCTCTGCACCACATATAGATAACATATATCACTCTGTATACCTCTTGCTTTTAAATCTTTGTAACCGGTAAACTTCCAAAATTAATTGCCAAACAAAATGTTTCAGCTTTGGAGAACATTTTAGTTTCCAAAAAAGGCAATAGAGGTCTATTATTAGGTCCATACAACATACATTCAATATTATACCCCGACTTCACTGAATATTTCCATGGGATTGTAAAATACCAACTCATGCTATCCGATCGTGAAGAACGACTCACCGACATACTTCGAATGATTTTAACATCATCCGGATGAATATAAGCCTTTAACGAATCCACATTCCAAGTACAGTCCCTCAAATTAATAAGGTTCTCACAGTAAGTGTCGGGTTAAGAAACTGATTTTGAGATTTTAGTAGTGCTGATCTCGGGCGATGAGCAGAAATCCACGGATCAGTCCATACTGAAGTGGAGCTTCCTGTACCAACTCTTTTGATTAGCCATTGGTTGACCAGAGATCGAGCTGAAACCATACTCCTCCATCCATATGATGGTGAATATGATTTGATTGGATCCAAAGGATCTGTTTTCCTATAATATCGTCCTTTAAATACCCTAGCAAATAGAAAATCAGGCTTTTCAATTAAGTGCCAAAGTTGTTTAGCCAATAAAACCGTGTTAAAATTCTCTAAATCACGAAAACCTATACCTCCCTCTTCCTTACCCTGACACATTTTGTCCCAGGAGTACCACTGGAGGCCTTTTACGTTTCCACTACTACTCCACCAAAAATGAGCTATCGCACTAGTCATCTTTCTCGTCATTGTCTTGGGTAGGATAGCATGACATAACACGAGTAGGCATAGTAGATGCAACTGACTTGAGTAAAACCTCTTTTCAACCTTTTGTAAGATACCTAAGGGCATCTGCATCAGTGAACCCCATGGAGGGTTCACAAAGTATTTTTTTATTTTTTTTTTTCTGTTTGATTTTTTTTTTAAAAAAGATAAATAATAATCGAACCAATCGCGGGCCGCCACGTGTCGTGGGGCCCGCGAAACAGTGATGAACTCGCCCTACGCAGGTTCACCGGGAAGAGCTGAGGAGAGACAGGTTCAACACTGTTCATTATTTTAATATTTTTTTTGGGAATCCGTGTGAACCCTCCTGGGGTTCACTGATGCATATGCCCTAACCATCCACTTATTAACTTTGGTATTAACTCTTTCATTAAGGAAACAAAAAATTTGGACTTTGGAACCCCCTAGACTTTCTGGGATGCCTAGGTAGTTTCCCATCCCCCCTATCGCAGTAATCCCAAGAATATTTTGTATTTCCTCCCGTGTAGTGGTCACCACCTTGTGCCTAAACTGTATAGATGACTTAGCAAGATTTATTTGTTGGCCTGACTGTGAGACCCGATCTCGGCCGACTAGGCCGCGGTCGAATACTTACGTCGCTCAGTCCTCTTCCGGACATCTAATATTTTAAAATACATCATGAACTTAAAAAAAATCTTTGAACATAAATACTTATAGCACTATCTGAGTAAGAGACACATTATAAAATAACCAAACAAAAAACACATAAGAAAAAAAAACTTGATAACTTAAAATAAAACAAATAGATCATCAATTCTACATTGCCAAAAATAAAATAGAATAAATCCTTATTACACAAAAAGTGTAAATATCATTACAAAGACATATCTCTTTTTATGTCATCAAACTCAAGTAGAAAAATTAACATGAGAAAATATAAGAAAATTCCAAATTAGAAAAATTCATAAAAACAATAAACAAGAGTTCATTTACGATTTTTAAAACTTTTTATCAAACTAAAATCGACAAATATATAAAAAGAAGTTATTCCCATTTTTTTACCTTTTAATCAATAATTTCAGGTTAAATGACTAACAAGATATTGATACAAAAACAAACTTAAAATTAATAGATAATCAAAATAATATTTCAAAAATAGTTACAAAAATATATTTCAAAAATAACAGTTACATAAACAAAGTAGAACAATATATAAAAACAAAAATATAAGAATAATAATTAGCAGTTTATTTTTATGATATAGTCAAAAGATCTTAGATTATTCTACATTAAAATGTAGAACATTTTTAAGAGGTTATGTAATGAATTCAAAAAGAAGATCTCTGAACATAATTCTACAAGTGATATGAAAATAAAAGTTTTTAGTACGGTTTGAAAGAGAGACGTAATATAAAACGATCTAATACTAAACAAATAAGAAAAAAAACAACATGATATAAAATAAAACAAATAGAAAAACAACTCTGCATAGCCAAAATTAAACAACATAGAACCTCATAACACAAAAAGTGTAAATCTCATCAAAACATACTTTTTTATTTAGATCAAAAACTCAAGTAGAGAAATTAACATGAGAAAACATAAGAACAAAAATAGAGTAATTCATTTTGGTATTAACAAACCAAAACCAATAAATATCTAATCTGACATGATATACGTAAGAGAAAAAAATAGATGAACTAAAATTAAAAAAAAAACTATATCAATAACTTTACATCGCCAAAACTAAAACAACGCATAACCTCATTAAAAAATATTACTAACCGTATTAGGAAATTTAGTTAACCACAACAAAATGAATTTGAATAAAAAGAACTATCAAAAAATTATTGATTTATACAAATTTTCTTCATATTGAAAGGTCCAACAAAAATAATCATAAAAACTTTACCAGTAAAATATGAAAAGCTCATTTAATTAAGCTTCAATTAATATTTGAATAGGGTCCACCAAATATTAAAGCCAGTCCTAACATGCATATATACTTTGATTGGTGGTTATATATATTTTCTCTACATTTTAACTTGGATTTTTACTTTTATATTTTTCATTATAAACAGTTGTTTTAGGTGTTATAATTTTTTTTATGAAACATACCAATTTAAGAAAATCATGAAGAGACCATTTTAAAAGTCGGTCTCAAGTGTTGCTTAAGGCCCCAAGAGTGTTCGCACGTCGTGTTAACAAAGAAACAAACAAAGTTCAAACATAATCAAAATACCGAAATTACAGCAAAATAAATATTTCTTCAAGTGTGGAAAAGATTCAAGGACATCATATGAAATGGCTTTAAAGAAAGACAGAGGAGCCATGCAATGCCTTTGTTCTGACCAGGTATAAATACAAGCCTAATTTATATGACAATTTGAATCTTTGGATGTGGTTTTTACTCATTGATCTTTAAAGAGATGGATAATTTCATATGTTAGAAAGCAAAGATGATTCCTAAACTATTTATTTGCTTACTAATACTTTTGTCTAAATTACATGCTACCTCCGAGTTAAAAATGCTTTCAAGAACTGGAGAGTGACAAAAACAGATGGAGGAAACAAGTTACTTTTGAAAGATTTTTATGTCGTGGTTATGAAACCTTTTTGTTACCAGATTTTTGGTTTCATATTGTTTTTGTATTATTTTGGAAACAGTCAAAAATATATAGTTACAATAAACACCAATAACTAGAACTGGGCAAAAAATCCGAATCCGAAGAACCGAACCGAACCCGATCCGAAAAAGTAGCATCGAACCCTAACCGAAATTGATTAAATATCCGAACGAATTCAAAATTTTGGTATTTAAAGAACCGAAACCTACCCGATCCGAACCGAAGTATTTCGGGTACCCGAATATATCCAAAATAGATTTATATATCTAAATATATTAATTATATTTATATATAATGTTTATTAAAAACATCCAAAATATATAGGATATTTTTAAGTTTTCCCAAATACTTAAAAATATATACAAATAGTCAAAAGTAAATGTCAAAAATAGCTAAAGTATACTCAAAACACCAAAAATACATAAATATCTATTGATTTTCTATCCAAATATTTAAAGAAAATCAATTTAAATGTTAAGTTTAGGTATTTTGACATATGTTATTCAAATTTATATGTAATATATTATTTTGTTTATAGATTTTAAAAAATTTAAAGTATATAATATATTTTAAAATTTTAAAATAATTTAAATGTATTATCCGAACCCGCAAAGATCCGAACCGAACCCGAACCAAAATTTAGAAATACCCGAATGGGGCTGAAATCTGTGATCCCGAAAACCCGAAACCCAAATAGACCCGAACCGAACCCGAATGGGTACCCGAACGCCCACCCTTACCAATAACAATAAATCGGTGTAGTTTAAAAAAAATTAAGCAAGAGATGTAACAGTGAAGATTAAAGTAAATAGCTGTAAAGTCTGAATGAATAACGATACACAATAAGTCTATAATAAGTAAATAAGAGCATGTAAAAAATAACAATTCCTCTCTTAATAAAAAAAATTATTGTTTTATTCAGAAAATCATAAATATGCATGGTATTATGCAATTTAGTCAACTATCTTTGATTTTCAATATTTAAATATCATATATATGTAAATAATTCATGAAAATATTTGTTCAAATATAATACATAACCAATCCACTAAAACAAAATCAACTCAAACATTTAACAAAGTAAATCCCGTGCGTAGCGCGGGTTGGCCCTGTATATTTTAAAACCTTACAATATTTTATAAAACCATATAATTTACAACCTTACCATTTATTTTACAACCTCACAAAATTTTATAAAACCATATATTTTACAACCTTACCATTTATTTTACAACCTTACAACTTATTTTCATCCTACAATGTAGTTATTTTTTAACACATTCAACCTTAAACACATATTTTACAATCTTGGAATATATTTTTCTATTCTGAATCATCATCTAAATCACGGTTTTGCTTCTACATCACCATCTGATACATATTCATCACGAAGCAATATCATAATCGGACACATCATCAACAACATGTGTTTCAAACCGTAACAATGAACTTTCAGCAACCTGATCACGTCTATGATCATCTTACCATGCTGTTAAAGCAATTTCTGACATTTCTCGTATTCCTCGAGGAAACTTTTTTGCACATGCCCACCAGTCATAGATTGATTGTCGACGTACCTGTGGATAAGGAATAAAACATGCTTGATCACAATTACCTGTTCGTGGTACAATAACATCATAGTTATAAATCATGGCTTTTCATCAATAATCAACTCTCAAACAAATAAATAAAAAAATTTCACTTACCTGGTAATACAAAAGGATCATATTTTGCATATTGTCTTCGTGGTGAGACATCAACAAGACCAAATGGATGTATTCTCATACCGCGATTTTCCGTCGTGTCAAACCACGAACATTTAAAAACCATGACTTTCAAGCCAACATCACCATGATACTCCACCATCATGATCTCTTGTATGAGGCCATAGTAGTCTGTCTCATTGGTTCCAGTTACACATACACCATAATGTTGAGTTTTCTTATTTTGACCGTGGTTATGAGTGTGGAAAGTGTATCCACGTGTGTGGTATATTGGCCAAGACCTATAACTACGCCTAGGACCTTGTACAAAATCCAACATCCACAAAGGAAATGTGTAAAACTGAGTTGCATCATTAATCTGCAATACAATAATATTGTTATAAATTACAAATTTAATTAAATGAATTGTAAACTTAATAGTACAAAACAATAACTCACATAGTCTTTGCACCACTCAGCAAATTTGGTGTCTTTCGCTTTTTGCATTGCAGCCGGAGTAATATCAGGAACACTTAGAGTCATATAAATGTCTGAAGAATGGTGTTATCTTCATCATTCAACCAACCAGTTGAGCATTGACCACTGATTCTCCCTTCATGGTAAAATAAGGATGGTACATCCGGATAATTGTATGAGAAACGAATATCACTCAGACCTTCTGGAATACTCATGATTTTCAGGATGCCCAAAAAAAGTAGAGGAAGCATTTGAAATCTCCCTTGTTTATCCATTGTGCAACTATCGAACCTTCAATGTGTGCTTTGTTTTTGACTATCTTCTTCAAATGGCACATGTATCTTTCAAATACATACATCCACCTAAAATGGACGGGACCACCTAAGGCTACCTCATCTGGAAGGTGCACAAGAAGATGTTGCATAACATAGAAGAGTGATGGAGGAAATATCTTTTCCAAGTTACAAAGCTTCACAGGGATATTTGCCTTTAAAAGGCCAACATCTGACTCTTTCAAAATCTTCGAAGAGATATCTCGGAAGAAGAGAGCAATATCTGTAAAAAAACAATAAAATTAATTATATCATAAATTATAGTAAATTATAAAATGATACAAACAAATAAATACCTCTAATCGTTGTGTGAACATTTTTCGGAAGGAGTTCAGCGAACGCAAATGGATATAATCGTTCCATTATGACATGACAATCATGACTTTTCAGTCCATGTAGCTTTAAATTGCTTTCGTCAATACATCGACTAAATTTGGAGGAGTATCTATCGGAAAATTTTATGTCATTTTTCAACCACAGAAGGAATGCTCGTTTTCCCGCATTTGACAGCCTGAATATTGGCACAGGCAACGTTCCATCCTCTTTCATCTCTAAATCCCGCCTTTTGCATAGTCCTGGAAGATCCAATCTGCCTTTGATGTTGTCTTTCGTCTTTCCATGAGCATTTAACACCGTGTTCGTCAGGTTATCAAAGAAGTTTTTCTCAATATGCATGAAATCAAGGCTATGCCGAAGAAGATGATTTTCCCTAAACGGTAACTCCCAGAAGATACTCTTCTTTACCCAATTGTGAATAACTCCATATCCAGATATTGTCTTCGATGGATTATCATGTCCATTCCCTCCACAATCAACTGATTTTGATAAACCTTTTATATTGTTTATCCTTTCACGGAATATTTCTTCTCCGGTCAACCACGGAGGAGGAGGATCTAAAACTATTTTTCCCCGTCTAAATGCTTAAGTGTTTTTTCTGTAAGGATGACCTGCATCTAAAAACCTTTTGTGGCAATCAAACCAACTATGTTTCCTTCCGTTAGATAACCAGAATGCACCTATCTCATCTTGACAATATGGACACGACAACCGACCATGAGTCTTCCAACCTGAAAGCATCCCATAAGCTGGATAATCGCTTATCGTCCACATCAAAACTGCTCGCATTTTGAATCTTTCTTTCATTGAGATATCATATGCCTCCACACCATCCCTCCATAACATCTGTAATTCTTCAATCAACGGCTGAAGATAAATATCTAAGCTTTTCCTTGGATGTTTGGGGCCGGGAACTAGCACCGAAAGGTAAAGAAATTCTCTTTTCATACACATTCCTGGAGGAAAAATGTATGGAGTTACAATAATGGGCCAAAGGGAATGTGCTTCTCCATTCATACCAATCGGATTAAACCCATCTGTTGATAAGCATAGATAAATATTGCGGCTTTCAGCAGCAAATCCAGGATATACCTCATTAAAGTGTTTCCACGCTATGGCATCAGATGGGTGGTGTATTTCGCCTTCCGGAGTCGCATGTTCCTTATGCCACCGCATATTGGAAGCTATCGCCTCGAGTTGGTATAGACGTTTCAGACGATCTGCAATAGGCAAGTAAAACATTCTCTTCTTTGGCTTGTTTTTTCCTTTTCCATTGTTTGGGTAGTAGCGATCTTCTTTACAAAACCTACAACTAACCAAATTCGCATCTTCCTTTTAAAAGCATACAATTCTTCACGCAAACATCAATCTTGGATGTTTGGGGCTGGGAACTAGCACCGAAAGGTAACAAAATTCTCTTTTCATACACATTCCTGGAGGCAAATTGTATGGAGTTACAATAACGGGCCAAAGGGAATGTGCTTCTCCATTCATACCAATCAGATTAAACCCATCTGTTGATAAGCATAGATAAATATTCCGGCTTTCAGCAGCAAATCCAGGATATACCTCATTAAAGTATTTCCACGCTATGGCATCAGATGGGTGGTGTATTTCGCCTTCCGGAGTCGCATGTTCCTTATGCCACCGCATATTGGAAGCTGTCACCTCGAGTTGGTATAGACGTTTCAGACGATCTGCAATAGGCAAGTAAAACATTCTCTGCTTTGGCTTGTTTTTTCCTTTTCCATTGTTCGGGTAGTAGCGATCTTCTTTACAAAACCTACAACTAACCAAATTCGCATCTTCCTTCTAAAAAGCATACAGTTCTTCACGCAAACATCAATCTTCTGTAGGGGTAACCCAAGCTATCTTGTCAGTTTCTTTTTCTCGTAATATGTTGGTGGAGCATTATTCGGCTGCGGAAGCATTTTTTTAAATACTTCAGATATCTCATCTACACAAGCTTCCGCCAAATTATAATCTGTCTTCACTTTCATCATCCGCGAAGCAAGAGATAACTGAGATATTCCATCTGCACACCCTTCGTAGAGAGGTTGACTGGCTGCTTCAAATGCTTCAAAAACACTATCACGATATGGCTCTGCTACGTCCGTCTCTTCTATAGGTTCCGGTATGTATGGTGGCGCAATGTCCGCTGGTACTTCTGGATTACCCTGGTAGTGATCTTCATGAGCATTCCAAGTAGGATTCTCCCACATCTCCTCTTTGCCCGTTGAATGATTTGCTCCAGAACTCTCACCAACAGTATAGAATTTCTCTCCATGACTCGTCCAAACATAGTAGTTTCCCTTGAAACCGTATAAGAATAGATGTCTTGAGACAACTTTTGCATCTCGTTGCTTCACATTTTTGCATCGAGCACACGGACACAATAAAGTTTTCCGCTCCTTGTAATCTCCTTGATTACACGCAAATTGAAGAAATGCGTTAATGCCTCCGAGAAACACTTCTGAAACAGAATTACTCTGAGGATCAATCCTTTGATCCATCCATTCTCTTGAATCAAAGTAGAAAGACATAGTTTTGTTTACAAAATTTGGTTGAAGAAAAAAAGTTGTTAATGTCTCACAGGAAGTGTTTATATTTTGGAAAGTAGCCACGCTATAGCCACGGATTTTTCGTGGCTAGTTAAAAATATTCCTGCCACACGAATCTTTCTCTGTTTCGGACTGAAAAAACTAAACATAGCCACGGTATAGCCATGAAAAATTTGTGGCTTAGTACATTTATTCGCTTTTTGATGTCGACAGAAAAAAACAAAACGTAGCCACGATATCTGTAGTGGCCAAATCGTGGCTATTAGATTTCCACGATACTTTCGTTGCTAGACCGTGGCTATTGTAGCCACGAATATTTTCGTGACCATTTTGTGGCCTTTTCGCGTTTACCGTGGCTTATTTTCTTTCGTGGCTGTTGCGTGGTGAATTCGTGGCTTTTTTATACAGCCACGGTATTACAGTAGCACTGCCGTGGCTATGCGGTAGATTTCTACTAGTGTACCCATTTTCCGGCTGCTTCATGAGGGATATGAAACATAAATGAAATTTTTCCATGTTTCTTAATATATATCCCATACCCTGGACCTTATTCATAATTGCATGAACAAATCACTTGGAGGCAAAACACATCTGTGAAATTATCCTATGACATACTCATTTTGATTCTCTGGTCGTAAGAGTAGAACTTTAGAAGAGATGATTACTTCACAAGTTCCATAAATACAGAAAGTTGGAGTTGCATCACGAAACAAATTTCTCGTTGTGGGATCCATCTTTGCTGCCCATGAAAACGATGGCTCCTTTCTTTCCATAACGGCTGTGGGAACTCGTTAATAGTAGGTTTTATAGCTCCTACTTGATCTTGTCTTATTTTCAGCTTCGCTTTAGTACCATGTTAAGGAGAAGGCCAATCTGAATAACTGATGTCAATAGAAACAATATCATCTCTTAGTAAGAAAAGCTCAGTTGGAGTAGATGGACGCGTGAACTGGAGCGGTTTAGCCAGCGCTCCCAGTTGACAAGCTTCTTTAAGTTGACAAGCTCTAACACTATCATTCTTATCAAAAAATTACATATTATAAACTATATAATAATAATACATCTTGCAGGATATATTAAATTAATTTACATATACCAAATTTATTAAAAACTAAATATAATTTTTGCATGGAAAATTGGACTCCATTTATTTTATAGTAAGTATTTTCTTAAATCCCCTTTTTAAATTCACAGGACATAATGTTCTCTGTATTCTCAATGCATTATTTTATATTAAATTACAAATTTATTTTTCTAGTTCATATTATAAATCTAGTTAATAAATTTAAGAATAATGAGATTAGTATTTTGATACATATGAAAACTTCTAAACAGGTATTTCTTCTTTTTCAGAAAATTGTTATTTTGACGTCTTTAATTACAAAAAATTCTTCTTTTTTCATAAAAATTGTTATTTTGACATCTTTTATTATAAAAATGTCATTTTACAGTTTATTAAGATTTTTTATACACACACACACACACACACACATATATATATATAGTGGTTCTGGTGTGGATTGTAAAAATGATTTGATCTTAAAACATGTTTTTAGTTATTTCAATGATGATTGTCTAAATAAATAAAAAATATTAAAATTATAAATGAATTTTAATTACTTTTCTGTGAAAAGTTTTTAAATAATATTTTTAAAAACATAGAAAATATTTATAATCTCAAATTTAAAATGCACTAATTATTTGGTAAGCCATTGGATAAAATAGAACCTCAAATCAAAGCATCATACTTGAGATATATCAGGTGCAGAGATCTAAACGTTCATATTTTATTGGAAGTGTACGTTTTCTCCCATAATAATAGGTTAAATAAAAGGTGAATTAAGGAAATATACCTACTGGAGACAAATATTAAGAAAATGATCATGTAATAAAGTGACGCAAGGATGTGACAAATATTCATTAAAACGGACGAAACTCTCTTTCATGCGTGTGTCTGTGCGATAAAATATCAAAGTATAGTATAATATACTATATTTATTAAATGTATAACTTATAAGGGCATCTCCATCTCCACTCCATATTTTACTCCATTTATCAGTATTACTATATAAACGGAGTAAAGCTTTTATTTTTTGTTCACTACTCCATTTTTCACTTCATTTACTCTATAAATGGAGTAAAATATAGAGTGGGGATGGAGATGCTCTTAGAGAGAAGTGAAGAATGATCAGTGAAATGGAGGAAGTAGAGAAGATTGAGGAGCAGGATGGATACAAGGAGGGAGGAGTGAAGAGGAAGAGGAAGAGGAAGAGAGAGAAGTGAGAAAGATGCCTAAGGAGTAAGGAAAAAATGGAGCATGAAGAGTAAAGAAGAAGAGGAGCTGAGGGATAGTAAGGATGATGAAGATAAGGAAAGAGGAGTGATGAGCAAGATGAACAAGGAGGAGTGAAGAATGGAGAGTAAAGAGTGAAAAGAAAAATGGAGAGTAAAGAGTAAAGGAAAGGAGGATCTGAGGGGTAGTAAAGAGAAGGAGAATGGAGAGAGATTGAGAAGTAAAGAATAAGGAGTGAGAAGGGAAAATGAAAATGAGGAATAATGATTGAAAAGGAAAGTGGAAAGTGAAGAGTAAATAAAAAGAGGAGATAAGAGGTAAAAAGGAGGAAGAGTGAGAAGTGAAGGATGAGGATTGAGGAGTAAATAGAAGGAGGAATGAGTGAAGAATGAAGAGGAAGAGGAAGAGGAAGAGGAAGAGGAAGAGGAAGAGGAAGAGGAAGAGAGAGAAGTGAAGAATGATCAGTGAAATGGAGGAAGTAGAGAAGATTGAGGACTGAACATGTGTTAAAGCACAATTTACATGTTATAATATGCTATATTTTTTATTAAACTGGTAGTATAGAACAATCAACTTATAGTAATATGAAAGTAAAAAGTGATAAATAAAGAAAGAAAAATGAGGACTAACGTGTGAGGACTGAGGAAGAAAACGAGGAGATGGAAGAAAATGAGGAGGAGTGAAGAGGAGAGTAAGAATGAAAATGACATACTATACTATGACAATAACATAGAGTAGTTGTTAGTGTATTTTACATATGCTTATATACATATGAAAAAATGTGGTCGTACAAGATGTCAAATTTAGTTATTAGATAATTCTAAACAAGCTGATTCATGTCAAAAACATTTAATTTTTTACAACTTTATATTACATGAAAATTGATTTTTCACTATAAGAAAACACAACATTAACGATGACGAAATTCGTAGTAAGTTCGTCGTAAACTAGTCATTACGAGGAATTAGCGAGAAAACAAGTTTCGCCGTTATTCGTTCGTCGTAACGAATATTTCCTCGCCAATTCGTCGTAAACTAGCGAGAAACACAATTCATCAAAAAGACGAGGTAAAGATTTTGTCGTAAAAACCACATAAGGAGGACGCTACTTTTCCTCGTAAATACCTCGAAAGCATTTTCTCGTAAATTATACGTAAACTATTCCACGTAAAATACTCGTAAATTTTTCCTCGTAATGTTAACGTAAAAGTTTCCTCATACAATTTCCACTTAATGTACTCGTAATTTAGCTATGAATTTACTTCGATTTTTTATTTTCCAGAATTAAAAAATATAATAAAAATTATTTAATTGATAATAAAATATTTAATTAATTTATTAATAAAAATATAATTTAAAATAAAACTCAATACGAAAATATTTTATACATAAATACGTTTTGAATTTATAATACAACCAACGAAAAGAAAAAAAAAAGATCTAAGGGTCGTTCATCACCCGGTAGAACTCCTGGCTCCTCCTCTCTACATCCTCTTCGTCATGTGTGTCGGATGACTTGTCTGGAATGGGATTTTGTCGTCGCATGTTCCTCAACAAAGACTCCCATTCCAGATTTTTGGCCACTACAATGTCCAAGAAGCCCTCGACTCCACCCATACGAGTTGTGAACGCAGATCTTGTCGAGTCCAACTCGTTACGCAGCTGAGTGACTTCATCATCCCGTCTCTGACCATAAGACGATGTCGCTCTCGGAACATCGTTGACGGAACCAATCCCCAACGTACGTCCCTTTTTCTTAGGAACAACCTTAAAAACCAAAAATAAATATTGTTAGTAAAAAATTAAAGTTAAATTAAATGAATAATAAAAAAATTTAAAATTTTAAAAAATTTACCTCCTCGTAAATCTTATCCACTTCAAGTGTGGATAAGGTGACGGGTAATCCGTCGGTGGACTGCTGGGTCTGGCGGTCTTCAACCCAACCAACCGAGTCATTGAAGATTTGCTCGGACCTAGCATCTACAAATGGGCCCGCCTTGTTCTTGTGGGCCCTCTCGCAAAGTTGCAAAACAGACGGGAGTTCTCCTTACGTGGAATTAACGAGTCCCTCGTTCTTTATTTTTAGTTTTCTTCGTAAGTTCCTCGTTACATTATGAGGAAATAATTATGTTAGTGTTTAAATCCCTAAAATCTGAAACCCCAAACCCCATCTTCCTTATCTTCTACTTCATATATTCCAAACGCCAAACCCATATTCCCTTTAACCTCAATCTCTTCTTTCCATTCCAAAACCATCAAATCACATGCATTAAGTCTGAAAATCAATCATAATAAAAACAAATACATCAATCGGATAAATCGACATTCTCGTCATCACTAGAAACATCATCATTTCCATTAAACTCGTATTCAACAGCTTCGTCCGTGGCATCGTCGGTAAGATCTTCGTACTCATGATTATGCGGATCAATGAGAAGGATGTCATCAATTTGTTGTTCAGGTTCCTCGACTTCATTTATCTGTTCTTCTTGCAATGGTGGTTCTTCTCCACTGATGATTCGTCCACGAGGTATAACTTTGATCACGTCTAACCAATTTATTCCCGATTCTCTCATCTGAGGGTATGGAAGGAAACTAACTTGGTCTGCTTGTGAAGCTAAGATTAAAGGCTTTAATTTGTTATACCTGCAAAAAATAAAGACAACGTAGAAATTAATCATACAGTTGATGTATGCCAAAAAAAAAGAATTTGTTGTACCTTTGTCCACCATTGACATCAACTACACCGAATTTGTTAAACTGAATACCTCTGTTGACGACAGGGTCGAACCATTCACATTTGAAGAGGACGCATTTCAGCTTCAAAAACCATGGGAATTTCACTTCAATAATCTCCTGCAAGATCCATAGAAATATGTTTCGCCTTTCACACATATTCCGTAGTTACTGGTCGCCCACTGTCTACCATTCTCATATGTGTGAAAAGTATAGCCCGTGTGAAATACATCTTTGATGTGGTGACCTTTGCAAGGGGAGCTTGAATTACTTCGTGAAATCACGTAGGATAATCTGCATCGTCGTCATTATCAACCTGCAAAAATAAAGACAACATTGAAATACAGATCATGTATGAAAAAAGAGTTTGATCGATCAACCTACAAAAATTAAGAGTTTGAGTAAATATCTGATTCTTCAAGCACTTAATAAAGTGTTGATCTGTCTACGTCACTAGTGGATATACCCATAAATATTTCTTCGACTTGAGAAACAAATAGGCTGTAAAATCACATTTTATATTAATTAATCTTTGGAAATTATATAATTTATATTTATATATGTGTTTAGAAGTTTCCATATATGGTACCTTTCAAAATAACGCATCAATGGATCGTCACAATTGAGTAGAATATAGGTGTGTGCACTATGAGCGTCTTCTTCACTCGACCACCAAACCTCTTTCGATTTCCCACCGATTCACCCAATCTGGCTAAAGATGCCTGGAACACCAGCAACTGCATATGTTGGCGCGACACCACCGTCATCATATCTTCTTGTAGCTTTTTTCCGGGTACGTAATTTTGACGCAACTCGTAAATATTCTTTCGTCACTCTCCCATTAGCATCTATGTGCATATACATCCACCTCCGCAACTCATAAATATTCCCGGAGCCAGACATTTTTATTTTCTTTCACGTTTTTATTTTTTTCTCTTGTTGGTGTGTTTAAAATGATGTTCAAACGTCCATATTTATAGGATATTTTTGAATCTGGTAGTCGAGATTTTAGTAGAAATTTACGACGAAATTTAGTTAGGTAGCTGAAAAAAAACATGTTACAAATACAAAGTTGGTGGACTCAAAATTTCTTCGTTAAGTACACGTAAAATATTTCCTCGTAAGGTAGACGCTAAGTTTACGTCGAGTTTTTACGAGAAAATGTCGTAAAAACCACATTATATTACGTCTTTTTACGAGGAAATAGTTTCGTCGTTATTTTATGACGAACTCACGTTGATTTTATATTTCTTCGTAAGGTACTCGTAATGTCGACGTAAATTTACGAGGGCTGCAATTTCCCTTTGGATTTTTATTTTGTAGCTAGATTCTTAATTACAAATCTTCGTAAGGTACTCGTAAATTTTCTTTCGTTCGTAAATTTACCGGTTGAAAAAAGCAAACAAATTTTCTTTCGTTATCAATCATCATTATCGCTTCTTCCATAATCACTCATGTCTCCTTTATATTAATTAACCACAACTTCTTCACCAAATACCTCTTCCTCTATAATCACCACCAATTCCTTGTAGTCACAATCATCTCCTCCATAGTCATTTCCCAGCCACCATCACCGTATCCACCATTACCACGAAAATGTTGGATTAGGTTTGAAAGAAAAAGAAATTTGAGATATAAGTTAAAGACTTAATCCTACCAAATTATGGTTTAGTAAAAGGCTTAGGAAAAGAAAATATAGAATTATGTTAAAGTTCATAGAGATTAAGAGTTATCTAATCACAATATATAAGATGCAAGTTTGTTGCATAACTCATGAGTTTTATGATTGTGTGAAAGAACTTAAGATTTTGAGTATTTTCCTTAAAAGATAACTAAGAGAGGAATTCTTATTATTTAAGATCATACAATCGAGATTCTATATTTGGTATCAGAGCATAAGTTTTCAAGATCACTGTTCAGATCGGGACACTGTTCACCAACTGGGACTGTTCACGACTTACTGTTCATCAAAGGATTTTAAATAACATAACGTCAAACCCGAGAAATGGGAGATGAACTCGTAACGACGAAGACAAAAGGAGGAGAGCAATCTTCTATCAAGTGTCCGATGTTAAACTCGAGGCACTAAATCGTATGGGCCATTAGAATGAAGAACCTGCTTAAAGTTCATAAGGTGTGGAGTATTATAGAGACGGCTACGAAAGAGGATGACAAAAACGACATGACTATTGTTTTGTTGTTTCAAGCAATACCTGAGGCCTTAGTACTACAAGTTGGAGAGCTAGACAAAACAAAGAAGGTTAAGGATGCTATCAAAACTAGACATGTTGGTGCAGAGAGAGTAAAAGACGCTAGACTGCAAACCCTAATGGCAGTATTTAATATATTGAAGAGGAAGGGCACCCTGAAAATCGATGACTTCGCCGGAAAACTATCAATTTCATCAAAATCCTTTGCCCTAGGAGAAGAGATTAAAGAATTAAAACTTGTCAAAATGTTTCTTAAGAGCATCCCTCGCAATAAATATATACACATTGTAGCATCTCTTGAGGAAGTCCTTGATCTTAAAAACACGAGTTTTGAAGATATTGTAAGACGTTTAAAGGCTTATGAAGAACGTTTTCAAGAAGAAGATGATAATCAAGAGGACCAAAGCAAGCTTATGTACTCTGATACGGAACAGCAATACGCTCACAATTACCATGAAGACTGTGGAGGATTTCGAGGAAGAGGATGGTACTACAAGGGCACAGGTCATGGTTACTATACTGGAGGCAAAGGCACATCGAGAGTAATGTGTTTTCGATGCGACAAGATGGGTCATTACACCTCTACTTGTCCAGACCGACTCCTCAAGTTACAACAGACACAAGAGCAAGTATAAAGATGACACTCAAGATGCATACGAGCTTATGATGCATGAAGTGGTCTATCTTAAAGGAAAAGTGATGCCAAGCAAGTACGAGTCTAATGGAGAAGATAATATGTGGTGTCCTAGCTTCCTAGGTAAGTGAAGACTGTTTCGACGCCTTTGATACTTGAGGGCTTCGACGAGGATGTCAGCGCTTTTGCGGGGCTTGTCGGGAGCGTATCGAGAGATGAAAATTTTTGTCTTGGTGGGTTTTTCAGGAGAGTAAGTTGGGATATTAATGTGTGAGTTGAGAACAGCGGAGCAGGAGAGAGAAAGGTGGCGATAGGAGGAAGGGTTCTTGGAGTTTAAGGAGAAGGGAAGGGAGAATCTGAAAATGGGTAATGGAGATTTTAAAGATGAGGGATGAGAAGGTTTTGAAAGAGAAGGAGATCGAAGAAGATGTTGTGGATGCAGACATGGTAGATAAGATCTGAGAAGAACAAAAACAAGACCTGAAACATTTTAAAAAATGAAACTAGTGGAGGGTTTTATTTGTGATGACGTAAATGCTCATGTCATTTGGTTTGGTCATTATTCATAGATTTGAGAGAGAATGTACTTTGTGATTTGAGCCTTCAAAATATTATTAGCGGGAAGCCACTAATTGTAGAAATTGTGGATGAGTGGAATTTATCAACAGATTTCTTATCTCCTTTCATTGTGAGATCTAAATCTAAGTTGCAAGTAGGATCCAGAAACAGGAATGGATAGATAAAGAATGAACAGGAATAAAATTTAAGGAATGATGAGGAATAATGATTCCTTATCAAAATTTATAAAGAACATATTTACTCTATAATTCTCTACAAATTAGGGAATGGAATGAATGAAAAGGAAAAATTATTCCTTATGAATGGTAAATTTTTTAAGGAATGTAGTGCTCCCCTTCATTCTCTTGGTTTCCAGTCTTACCTGATGTCTTCGTTGGCTTGGGTTCCCTTTAGGATTTAGTGAGCGTAGTTATTGAACACTACCTTTCGGCATACAAAAAGAAGTAAAATCTCTGTAAGTCTTTTAGGAGATAACGGGTGTAACTGATAACCATCATAGGAACATTAAGAACAAATAAAAAATAAATGAATGGAAAAAAATTATGGGAATAATGAAGAATGATTATTCTATATCAAATTTAATGAGGAATAAATTTGTTCTATAATTCTCTACAAATAAAGGAATGAAAAGGAATTGAAAGGAATAAATATTCCTTATGAATGCTAAAATTTATTAGGAATATTAAGGAATGCATTATTACTCCTCGTTCCTTTGTCACCGTTCATAGCCAACAAGAGAGGAGCAAAAGAAGTGAGAATTTTTTTTAAAAAAGTAGGGAAAATTAGGCCGTAAGGGAGAAAATGTAACCTAGAAAGAAAAAAAACAGAGTAATAAAGAGAGGTTTCACAACATGTCTTGGAGTCTCTTTCCTTCTTCTAGGCGCATTGCCTGCAGAAAAGAGATACTTTTCACATATGAAATTTTATTATCAGAATAACTTACATGAAAGAAGCAATCAAAAGGATTCAGAACAACCAAAACTCATGGGATAAATTAAGGGCAAAATACAATGAGACATAAGCGTAGCGAATCTAGCAAAACCAATGGAGTCAAAGCAATGTGACCAGCTGAAAATTCATCCTAAATACCCAATTCTACAATTATAACACCAACTTCTGTCCGCCAGTATAATTACAAATCCTTGTGGTCTAGTCAAGGAACTATTGAGTAATGAGAAGAACCATTGATTCAATTCAAGAAACATAACATGTCTATGAAGATCATATAAAAGGCGAGATCAATTTACAATTTTGATCTATTATTTTTACTGTCGCAAATCATCAGAGGTGAAGTACAAACCTCGTAAAAAAGAGTACATCCTAAGCAGATCCAACGATGATGTTGTTGATTGGGATGAATACGAGCTTCACGAAGAAGCCAACGAATCCCATCACCACAAATCCTATCGCCGTACGCACAGCCACCTTGGTGAATTCTGGAGACAAAAAAAAAAACCAAAATCGAAATTTACAAAAAGTGAGTAAATCAAAATCTGCAGATCTACAATAAAGATTGAGAATCTAACTAATCGCAACACAGAAGGTTGAAATTTGAAATGGGCGTACCCTTGCGATCAGGTTTGTGACAGCGCTGGACGAGACGGACACTGCTCTTTGCGAAATCTCTGAGTGGATCGATTGCCGATTCAATGGCGTCCATAGTTTCTCAGATCGAATTGGGAGAAATTAGGGTTTCAGGAGAATAGTCGTTTCAGAAGAGGTGTAAATGAGGTTTTATTTGACATTCTGATTCTGACTTTATACTACTAATTCTTGGTTTCGTTGACTTTGCTTCCTCTTCCAATTCAGACTTAGATTTCGGTCTGAACACAAAGTCCGGTTTGGTTTCTTATTATTAGTCTTCGTATTTTGTCTTGGCTAGTAGTACCGGACAAAATACAAGAAGGGGACTGTTTCTATTTTGAACAAAAAATCTGCATATTATCAAATGATTCATAAGACCAGCCGTTAAAAACGAATGCTTTGCAATATATGACTGGTTGATTAATAACAAATGATGGTGAAATCACAGAGAGAATTTGCAGCTAAGCTCTCTCGAGAGGAAACTGTATCTGAATACAAGGAAAGTGTGCCTGGTTATCCAAAGGTGCCTCAAGAGTCAAGAATGCAGAAGTTACTGTTAGAGAAAAGATCAACATTTGTAAAAGGGTTATTAGCCTACAAAAACCAAAACATTTGAGAATACTTTTTTTTTTGGTAAATCCACTAATCTCGGAGGCCATGAGACAAACCATGCAAAAAATTTCATGTTTCCCAGCTTATCTGAATGGTAGGTTTAGGACCCGGTGTGTTTAGCACATTTTCGATGTACCACTCCACCACGCCTATGCAGGCAGCTTTGAGAATATGAAAAAATAAACGTTAGTGTAACATGCTTTGTAATAAGCTGCTGTTCATATCAAAAATACTAATCATCAACTAAAATAATAAACTCTATTGTCGTCTCAACTAGCTACATCTATGTCAAGAGCTTATTATATACAGATCCACATTTACAGTTTGGTTTTGCTTGAGGTTTACAAGCACTCAAATCTCTGAAAATGTGAAACGAGGACAAGTAAAATAGTAGCAAAATCGAAGAAGCAAAAATTAGAAACTGCACATTAGATATAATGTAAAGGCATAGTCGCAGTAATGATGGTTTTGCTACAATAACCTTACAAGTTAACAGAGAGACAACAGCTCCTTTTAAACTGAACTCAGGCGTAATCGATCAGACATATCCAACATCCAAGGCAGAGTCGACTAATATATGCTGCCTTCAACAGCAAGTAAAGATGCATTCATCTGGAGTAATTCTGAGCTCAACTGAAAGCATGATACAAAGAAACGTAGGGTTAATGAATTGATTAAAAATCCAAAGAAGTGATGAACAAGCTAATCATCTACATTGCACAAAAATGTGATGGCATGAATGAAACTCACACTTTGCCATCGAGATTCCCTTGACCGCTGCTTCCTCCACTACCGTAAGAAACGTCATCGCCGGTCGTCGACGTCTGCCAAACGCTCTGCCACGCCTGAGACGGAGGCTGGACATAGACGCCACTCGGATCCATAGCCGGTCTCCCAATCATCATCCCTCCTGCGGGACCACCCATAGGCGGATAATAGTACGGCACGCCGCTCACGGCGGGAGGCATCACCATCCCGCCGATCCCCGGCTCTTCCTTGATCTCGTCTCTAGGAACGATATCGACGAGGAAGTCGAAGATATCAGTCCTCGTAATGGCGGCCGCGATATCGTTTTTCTGAAGCGTGCGGCGCTTGTTTTCCTCGGCGTGAAGCCAGGAGCGGATGGTGAGCTCGAGGATGAAGAGCTCGCAGGCTTTGGCGAAGAGGACCGGTGCCTCGGCGGAGATCATACGCACGTCCTCGTCGGCTTTCATGATCTTTTTGATACGAGCGAGAGGGAGCTGGTGGTTTTTGAAGTCGTTTACTTGCTCGATCTCTTGGCGTTGGTAGGACCAGAACATTTGGAGCTGTTGTTGCTGTTGCTGGAGAAGGTGGTGGTAAGAAGCTCCTCCGACGGCGGAGACGGAGGTTCCAGGAGGAGGATGAGGGATTCCGGCGGCGGAGGGAGATGATTGGTGGTGGTTGTTGTTGTCCATTGGGTCTTGAGAATTGTCGGCGTGGATTTGGTGTGTGTGATTGGATCAAAGAGTGTATGACAGAAGTTTTTTTGCCAAATGGATTAGGGGCAGAAGTGGATAAGGTGGAGAGCGATGTGGCTGATTTTTACTTTTTTTTTTAAGAACATTTTTCTTAATACCATATTCCAATAATAAAAATTTTGATTGATTAAATACATTTGGATCCAACTGGTGTTATCAATAAAGGAAAGGAATAGCAGGGAACATTAGGATCCAACTGGTGTTATCAATAGAGGAAAGGAATAGCAGGGAACACTACGTTCCTCCCAATTCCTGTTTTCTTACCAGTTAAAAAGAAATTTTGTTACTTGCAGATATTGGTAGTTTCTCCATGTTCCTTTTCTCAAGAGGAATTATAGTATAAATATATTCTATGCCAAATTAGATAATGAACCAAAAGAAAAATTATAAAAGTTGGTAAAAATATATTAATATGTTAATGTATCTAATTATTTATAGAAAACTGACATTTTAAACCAACTTCTCACGTAGATTTGTCTTCTTCTATATAATATTTGTTCATCAAGCTTTTTTCGTATAACCCTAATCATCTAGAAACAAGAGGAGGAGGTAAACTACACTTTTAAGATTATTTATTATGTGTAAGAGAAGAAAACATACACACTGATCAATGATGGCTAATAATAAAACTTGTATCATGTGTTTATGCTACAACTATCATGTCAACTCCAAGAAATCAAAGTGGAACACGTCGTAGACGTAAGTCAAGCAAATAGGCTGATGGTGAAACCAGTCGTGAAGGCCAGGTAATTATGTTATATTATTTTTTTGCAATAATCAGCTGTATAATATGAGATATTTTAACTTAACAACTAGAAATATGTACTTTAGTATCAGTAGAAACATGAAGTGTAGACCAAAATTCTCAATTACGTCTGTTATTGTTTTCTAGAATTAATTATCAAACTATTTATTATTTGAAGTTTTGTTCCTTGTTTTGGTTACCATTCACTATGGCTTTAACTGGTGACCACCAAAAGAATAATAGGAATGACGATAAAAGGAATTAAGAGGAATAAAGTAGTAGAAACATTTATTCCCTATTGTTCCTTCCCAAATTTTATAAGGAATAGTTTTGTTCTATGGTTCCTTAAATTAAAAGGAACGAGAAGGAATATTAAAGAAAAAATATTCCTTGTAAATGGTGTTAAATTTAAGGAATGGAAAAGAATTAACTATTCTCATTCCTTATAAAAGGTGTCAAGTTTAAGGAATGAAGTGTATAATATGAGATATTTTAACTTAACAACTAGAAATATGTACTTTAGTATCAATGGAAACATGAAGTGTAGACCAAAATTCTCAATTATGTTTGTTATTGTTCTCTAGAACTAATTATCAAACTATTTATTCTTTGAAGTTTTGTTCCTTGTTTTGGTTACCATTCACTATAACACTAGGTGATTTTCTCGTGCTCATGCATGGGTATAAATATTTACAAATTAAATACATTTTAATAATTTATTAACATTGTTTTTTCAGTTTTTAATTATTATGTTACTTATATTGTAATCAATATGCATCACTTATTTTAAGTAACATTATGTTATTTTAATTACTTGATTAGATGTATAATTTTGGATATATAATATCTCGACTGTTTGATTATTATTTGGATATATTAGATAACATTTACTGTTTTTGATTCAACTAAAATGTTTTTGTTACACACTTTAAAATTTTGATTAATTTGTTAATTTCATGTAGTTTGATTCTTTTCTTAGATTTGTAAACATATTTTAGTAAGAATATGTATAATTTAATATATATTGTTTTGAGAATCAAATAATAAAAGTACACTAAATTGTTGATCAATTCAAAGTTGCATAAGTAAATATAACAGTGATAGTCTTTTGAAACCTTATGCATATATATATATATATATATATATATATATATATTATTTGAGAATTTCACATTTAATTAGTAATATGTTGAGTCGGTCTATAATTTTTATATATAAAATATTATTATAAATAAAAATATATTATTTTTTATCAAATGTTGGACTTTGTATAAAAAATTGGATTGGTCTAATTACTCATTTTGTGGGTATATTGTGTTACATATATTCCGTCTAATTCAAGTATAACTATTTCTAATCTAATTCAACCAAATCGTATTAACTATATTCATTGTATTAGTTTTGTTTTTCATATATTATAAAAAAATACTTAATTGTAATAGTAGGTTAATATATTTCTAATATTATTTTAGAATTTCATATTTAATTAGTAATATGTTGAGTCGGTCTATATTATATATATATATATATATATTATAAATAAAAATATATTATTTTTTATCAAATATTTGACTTTGTATAAAAAAAATTGGATTGGTCTAGTTACTCATTTTGTGGGTATAATGTGTTACATATATTCTGTCTAATTCAATTATAACTATTTATAATCTAATTCAACCAAATCGTATTAACTATATTCATTGTATTAGTTTTTTTCATCTTAGATTTGTAAATATATTTTTGATTTCTTAGTAATTTAGTATATGTTAATTTTCAAAAATAAAAAATTATAAAATAAAGTGATGAAAGGTAAAAAGTTCCATAAAAATATAACCGATAAATTTTAAAAGGGAAGATTAATTTGTTACTTTAATATCAAGATTATTTTTTCTAAACTTTTCTTTTTATGAAATCACATTATATATAAAAACAATTTTCGTTTTAAGTTTAATAAATATTTTCTTTATCATATATGTTATTTGAAAATATAAAAGGAAACTTAAATAAATAAAAAAAGAAAGATTAAATTAAATTTTTATTAATTAAATATATCTTAGTTTATATTATTTATCTTATTTTGAGAAATAGATTGATTTAAATAAAATGCTTAATACTTTTCAAATATATCTTATGTTGTTTAAGATTATCTTTTAAAAGGGAAAATTATTTCTTTACTTTAAAATCATGATTATTTATGAACTTTCCTTATTATGAATTACACTATATATAAAAGATATTTTCGTTTTTAAATTTATATAAAAAATTATTATATAAGTTATTTGAGAAAATAAGAAAAGGAAACCTAAATAAAAAAAAAAAGAAAAAATAAAATAAGATAAATATTTAGTAATGATAATTTTACATAACTTATTTTATTAAGGGTATCATTGTAATCAACCACCGTGAGAATTAACGTGAGTGCGACAAGTAGGAAACTGACTTCTCAAATAATAAGATTTTTTTACATTCCTTCTCTACAGTTTTTCCTTCTAATTAATTCCTTATCATTCATTTGGATTCTTTTCCCTATAGCTCCTATCATTTTTAAAGTGGTCACCAGTTAGACCCAAAGAAATTGTTCCAAACAAAAAATAACTAAAGAGAATCCCAGCATCTCCCATGTACTGATAATTTAGTGAGTATTGGGTTTCTTTTATGACACATACTAAAATACTTTTGTTTCAAATCATAATAAGGTCAAACTCTTGTTGACGCCCATCGTCTGACTCCCCCAACTGGCCTCTCTCAGGATCTCTTTACGGTCGATCGGAATTCTTGATTGGGGACTTTAATAAAAATCATGAAGACCATTGTGATAGTTCAATAGGTAATCATATGCTATGTTGGATACAACTCTCGGCTATTGAAGAATGTTGCATACTCATTTGCAATTTATTTTGATCAAAAAATCCGGAAACCAATGCATTTCTTTGTGGTGTAATTGCATGTTTTTTTTGTAAGCTGGTGTAATTGCATGCTAAAATCAAATTATAACCCTTACAATACTTTTTTGTTCAAACCCCTACAATACTTATACATAAAATTGTAGACCAACATTAATGGTGAGAACATACCAACTTATTGTACAACCATTTTTTTTACAATATGTCAAAAATGATTAAATGAAAGATATATTGATAAAAACAGATCAAGAAACAACAATGATACCAATTATCTACAACCACATATCGATTATTCTGCATCACTTATAATAGAAGCTACAAAACGTTTTCTTATCTTGTAATTCTAAGATTATAAAAAAAAGTGAGAAAATGAAATAAAGTATGTAGAGATTATTATTTCTTGTATTATTAAAATGAGAAAAATAAACTAATTTAAAGTCAAAAGTTATGGATTTTGTTTCTTAATTTAGTTTGAGCATTAAGAAAAGAAAAGAATTACAAAATTTCTCATCAGTTTTAAAATTGAATAAGAAACTTTAATGCTTCGATTTTTAATTTAATATTGATCATATTTTAAAACAAAACCAAAAGTAAAAGACATGTTATTGGATCGATATCCATATACCCGAACCCTCACTCAAAACTGAACTTAAAACCAAATCTATATTAGTTAACTCGGCTTGATGGGCGCAAAATTTAGTTTCGGTTCACTTATTTCGACAAGTCCCAAGATCTGTAACCTTAGTCGGACTACTCTACAAATCCCTGCCATATCCATTTAACACTTTGTATCAAAATTACTACAAGCATATCTCATTCAAACAGACCTAATTTTAACATATGAATTAATATATACTATTAAAACAGAAACTCTTTTTTGAGGTACCCTTCTATTTCAACAATATTTACAAATCTTTGCAACTGGAATATTTAAAACCTATGATTTTTATTTAATTCTGTATTTTTTGAATTTTCTTTTATTTAAACAGCATAAAATCAGACATTCTTTTTGTTTTCAGCGTAATCAGTTAAGCAACATCCTCCAATATAGAAACTCTTTGAAGAAATACAAATTCTTGATTTTTTAAGTTGTTATTATATAGCAAAGACTAGATTTTTAGAAGGATGCAAATATGCAATCGATATTGCTCTCTATTAGCAATCGGTCAGAGGAAATAACATCAAGAATTAAACATGGCTGTTTTTAAGGAAAGGAAGGATACAAATAAAACTCTTTTGAATGGATATAGATATCTTCTCTTTGTGGAACTGGGAGATCTAAAAAAGAGAATGAAAGCGATCAAAAGGTTAATTGATTACGGTTTCAGTGTATTTTATTATGAATTCCAGTATTATGAAAGTTCTGCCATAGAACCATCAAGGAAGTTTGGATTATTTGATATTATGGATCCAGAAAGGTTTATTGGTTTTCAAATTTTGTTTTACTATTTTGACTGGTTTTATTGTCTCATTATGCAAAGATTGAGGCATGATTTTCACAGGATTTGGTTATTCCTGAATGCTCTGGGATCAGTTTTGAAATATCTCCTCAGCCACCTCCACAGCTTCCGCAGTTTCCAAACAGAGGTCTTCACACTATCTTTGCCAGAAACGGCCAAGCCGCAGACGTCGCAACTATCTACAAAAGTTTGTGCTTCTTCCTCTAAACGTCTGCAGCCTCCATGCCACCACAACCGCTACGGCCACCATCACCATCACAACAACCTCAAGTAATGCACAAAACGCCTCCTCCTCCTCCTCCTCCTCTGTTTCTTGATTTTTCTCAGCGTAGACCGTCAGGTGAAGATAATTTCCTTTGTGTAAGTTTACAAAACGCCGGACCAGACTATGGTCTGTAATAAGCTCACAACAAGCTCCTTTGAGTGAGTTTATAACATGCTTTGGCCTTTAGCCACAGTTAACAAAAGCTTTCAAGAATGTGTGATTTTGAACTGTTCTTTTGTTTCAGGGGAAGGGTTATGTTTACAGCACTAGAAGCATTGGTGAAGATGATGCCCACTAAAGAAGAAGAGTTGAAATTGTGTAGCTACAAAGGAGTAGTAGATGAGCTTGGCTCTGCTAAGAATATTCTAAGGGCGCTTGTGGGAGTACCATTTGCATTTCAAAGAGCTGAAGCAATGATGTATAGAGATGTTTGAAGATGAAGTGGTTCATTTTAGAAACCCCTTCCCAATGCTTGAGGTATAACAGTGTTCGTTATTGTCATTTGTTAATTTGTTGCGTTACAAGGTAGTATCATTGATACAATAGTACATAATTATGAAGCTTGCACGGAGCTTAAGTCAAGCACGTTATTCTCAAAGGTTTTAGAAGCTGTCCTTACGACTGGAAACAAGATGAATGTAGGAACCATAGGTGGTGGCGCAAAAGCCTTCGAGCTTGGTGCTCTGCTCAAGCTCTCTATGTTAAGTCGTTCCTGAAATGTTGGAGGCCATAAACATTTTAGTAAGATTTTAATAATTTTTTTTTTTACAAATTTGGAGCCTTTTTCAATGTAATTTTTTTTGAAAAAATTGGGGGTCCTATACCAATGTTTCATTTCGCTTTACTCAGGACCGCCCTTGATGTTAAGTGCTCAGATGGGAAGAGAACTCTACTCCACTTTGACGTGCAATCATGGGATGGATATTATAACCACTTTCGGAAAATAATACCTGATCGTTGATGGTGGTTTGTAAAACAAGAAGATATAAAAATTCTTTGGTCAGTATACGAATTCAGTGGTATGGGAAAAAACTTATTATGGCATATATGGTATCAACACTTAGTGTTGGTTCTCTGCTCCAGAATATCAAGATTTATATAATAAAGATTTTTGATGCTTTAACCAATATTCTGAAAATCCGATTGAATATTGACCGGCCGCTGTAGGTGGATCAATGGTTGGACCAGTCCAACCAGTTCAACCGAAGTTTAAATTTATAATTTTGTTTTAAATTAAATAACTATATATATGTGTAACTATAAAATTATTTATATTTGTTAAAAAATAAAAATGATATAGGAAAATAAATTGAAAACTTTAAAAATAATATAAAATGTAATAAAACTAATTTATTTAGATAGACATTAAAAACAATATAGATTTTTTTATGAATCATTTTAAAATTTGCATTTTTTTTATTTTTAACTTGAATTTAAGAAATTGGATTTTAATATGGAACTGGATCATCTGTTTAAGTGAGTTTGACCGATTTTTAACCAGATTTTCCGGTCTAACTCAAATACAGTTTTATTACAATCCGAAATCGGTTAGAAGAACGAACCACAACTTGACCAGTCCAACCGGTCAGTCCGGTCAAGTTTTCAAAACACTGTTTTAACCAAAAAAATCTTTGTTTCTCTTAATCGAAAAATTAAACTAAAAAATCAAAATCTAGTAACTTTCGTTATAGGGTGTGATTGGTAATGACTGTAGTTTTAAAATTTTTGCTGTAGAAAAAAAGCTGTAGAATTTTTGCTTTGGCTTTAGTTTTTATTGCTGTAGATTTTATGGAAAGCTTAAAAAATTGCTTTGAATATTTGGCTCTAGAAAGCATTTGCACCGCTGTTTCAGGAGCTGTGATTTTTAAAAAATCATTAAAGCTTGATTGCTTTAAATTTGGTGCTTTAGAAATAAATGGTGCTTTAGACAGCACCTACAGCCATTACCAATCACACTCATAATCTAGGAATTCCACTTCTTGCTTTTTAATTTTAAACAGCATGGTAGTTGTAGGAATCTATTTTTAAAAATAAAAAGAATTTATAATCCACTAGTCCAAGTCGGAGTGATGAAAAAAATTAATGCCCCTAAAATGCCTAGTGAAATGGAGTCACCCAGTTGAGACATGATTAGATTAATTGATTTTCAACAAATCGCTCTAGACAGCTTCACTCCGTCAAGCCTCTAGCTCTCCTAATCAAGTTATTTCGTGAAAGGAATTTATCAAAAAGTTACTCCAAAAAATATATGCACAACCTGTTTTAAATTGAGTTCCAACACATCAACTATCAATTGATAAGCACGTACGTAGTGATACAAACAATGAAATTCGAGTGCTTTTCTTAATTCCAGTCTTCAAACATCAAATGATACATGTTGGGCTTCTTTAAGTTCATGTCCAACTCTACATTGTCCGACATTACGATATTTTCCACTTTGGATCTGAAGGCAAAGTCAGTATGGATTTGGTTTTGGGTTCCTTTCCAAAGATTTCATTATTAATTATAGTTGGACATCTTCTTATATATTAGATTCTCCTTTCATTCGATATCCAATGGGACTTTGTTGGATCTCACGATACATTTTAAGATCAAACTAGAGGAAAGAGAATGCAAGAAAAACAAAAAGAAACCTATAAATAAATTTTCACAAGGTTCGTTATCATTTTATTAGTCAGTCACAGGTTGCGTGGCCGTGTAGTGAGCGAAGATCGCATATCGACAATGGCAGATTTATCGGCACCAAGCTTCATTGCTTCTTTGCTAGCTCTAATGAACCGAGAAGTAGCTCCTTTGACATACTCATGAGCTTGTTTCACAGTCATCTTCTTCCCAACTTCATCCGGGAAGCTACTGAGGAAGTGATCGCCATTGAGAACCGCTGCAAGCTGAACCACTTCAGTCTGAAACTCAGATAGGGCTGCATCTTCTTTAGGCTCAGTGGCTCTCATGGGTGCAACGGCAGGTAGAGTCATGGGACAATCGGTTCGAGGGGAGGTCAAGTGAGAAACCACGTCTTCGAAAGTAGCAGCCCAAGCATCTCTATGTGTTAAGTAATTGGAAGAGAGATTAAAGAGTTTCTTGATGGTCGCTGGTATTGATGAATGCTCGAACTCTGAGCTCTCTGTTGGTCCTTTTGCCGCACTCACCACTTCACTCAAACAATAATAAAAAGATAGTATGAATTAAGCTTATATATATGATAAAATAAATTAATCAAATTGGTGTCAGTGTCAGATTACTGTTGGAAACATGAGTCACGCTACAACGCCGACAAATTCTAGATTTCACTTATTTCTCCACCACAATTAATGATTTTACAATATTAAAATAATTTTAATGTCGATTTGGTAAAATAGATTGTCAAAATAATTTTATTTAGAGAACTTACCAGTTCCTTTCTGAATCCAAGGTGACACCATAATTGTAGGAACCCGAACACCTAACCGGTCAAATTTAAAGAAACCAGGACCGGTCCGGTATTCCCATCCGGTTCGGTATACCGACATAAGGAGTCTTCACATGATCATAAAACCCACCATGCTCATCATAGGTTATCACTAGGAGCGTCGTTCCACTGAGGACTCGACCTAAGTGTCTCGTATACTTCTTTAACCAGCTTTTGGCCGTTAGCTACGCCGTGAGATGGGTGATCGCCGCTGGCGGTAAGCCCTTGAGGTCGAAATACCTGGTTCTATTACGGTTAAGCTTGGTAAGTTTCCTTTTGCTGCGTCTTTCTTGAACGCCGATCGTATTGATGCAATTTGAATATGTACTTTAGCTGTCGGAGATTGCGGTAGAATAATTGATTTTCAACAAATCGCTCTAGACAGCTTCACTCCGTCAAGCCTCTAGCTCTCCTAATCAAGTTATTTCGTGAAAGGAATTTATCAAAAAGTTACTCCAAAAAATATATGCACAACCTGTTTTAAATTGAGTTCCAACACATCAACTATCAATTGATAAGCACGTACGTAGTGATACAAACAATGAAATTCGAGTGCTTTTCTTAATTCCAGTCTTCAAACATCAAATGATACATGTTGGGCTTCTTTAAGTTCATGTCCAACTCTACATTGTCCGATTACTACGATATTTTCCACTTTGGATCTGAAGGCAAAGTCCGTATGGATTTGGTTTTGGGTTCCTTTCCAAAAGATTTCGTATTAATTATAGTTGGACATCTTCTTATATATTAGATTCTCCTTTGTCTGATATCCAATGTGGGACTTTGTTGGATCTCACGATACATTTTAAGATCAAACTAGAGGAAAGAGAATGCAAGAAAAACAAAAAGAAACCTATAAATAAATTTTCACAAGGTTCGTTATCATTTTATTAGTCAGTCACAGGTTGCGTGGCCGTGTAGTGAGCGAAGATCGCATATCGACAATGGCAGATTTATCGGCACCAAGCTTCATTGCTTCTTTGCTAGCTCTAATGAACCGAGAAGTAGCTCCTTTGACATACTCATGAGCTTGTTTCACAGTCATCTTCTTCCCAACTTCATCCGGGAAGCTACTGAGGAAGTGATCGCCATTGAGAACCGCTGCAAGCTGAACCACTTCAGTCTGAAACTCAGATAGGGCTGCATCTTCTTTAGGCTCAGTGGCTCTCATGGGTGCAACGGCAGGTAGAGTCATGGGACAATCGGTTCGAGGGAGGTCAAGTGAGAAACCACGTCTTCGAAAGTAGCAGCCCAAGCATCTCTATGTGTTAAGTAATTGGAAGAGAGATTAAAGAGTTTCTTGATGGTCGCTGGTATTGATGAATGCTCGAACTCTGAGCTCTCTGTTGGTCCTTTTGCCGCACTCACCACTTCACTCAAACAATAATAAAAAGATAGTATGAATTAAGCTTATATATATGATAAAATAAATTAATCAAATTGGTGTCAGTGTCAGATTACTGTTGGAAACATGAGTCACGCTACAACGCCGACAAATTCTAGATTTCACTTATTTCTCCACCACAATTAATGATTTTACAATATTAAAATAATTTTAATGTCGATTTGGTAAAATAGATTGTCAAAATAATTTTATTTAGAGAACTTACCAGTTCCTTTCTGAATCCAAGGTGACACCATAATTGTAGGAACCCGAACACCTAACCGGTCAAATTTAAAGAAACCAGGACCCGGTCCGGTATTCCCATCCGGGTTCGGTATACCGACATAAGGAGTCTTCACATGATCATAAAACCCACCATGCTCATCATAGGTTATCACTAGGAGCGTCTCGTTCCACTGAGGACTCGACCTAAGTGTCTCGTATACTTCTTTAACCAGCTTTTGGCCGTTAGCTACGTCGTGAGATGGGTGATCGTCGTTGGCCGGTAAGCCCTTGAGGTCGAAATACCTCGGTTCTATTACGGTTAAGCTTGGTAAGTTTCCTTTTGCTGCGTCTTTCTTGAACGTCAGATCGTATTGATGCAATTTGAATATGTACTTTAGCTGTCGGAGATTGCGGTAGAATAATGTGGTCGGAATATTCTGGAAGTATATTCCGAAATCGATGTCGTCGCTGTGGAGTGAATCGAATATTGTTTCTTGTGGAAACCTGAAATCACATGATGGTAATATGTTTAACATAGCTAGTGGTAATTGATTATTTTAAAAAGTACTATAAAATTGACTAACTCTTACAAATAAATTAAACAAGTATTTGAGAAATACAGACAAACACATTTATAGTCTTTTTTGTAACACCATTTATAATCTTTTTCAAAGTGAAATGTTATTAATTGCATATTTTTTGTCAATTAGGAAATTACTTATTACTCATTCAGTTAGTCAAGATTTGACTGAAAATTCATACTATTAAATTAAAATTAAACTATCAATAAAAAGCTAAAGAAAGAATTTGAAAATGTTTGTAAAAGAAATGAATTTGAAAATGTACCCTTGAACAAGTTGTTGCTTGACATTGCTTGTTGAACCATGTGAGGTACCCGAATAGACAAACAACCGGTTCGGTTGAGTCGGACCAGGAATAGAAGAAAACCACCGGTCGAACACAGCGAATTCTTTAACCAGCTCGGTATAAACCGGTACAGCTTCAGGCCGGAAGCCTTTCATGACTGTTTCCGACAAATTTCCGGGCATCGAAAGCGCTTGCTCGACGAAACCCATCATGGACGGGATCTGACCCGACCCGAATACCTGTTGCTCCACAGCTTCGAACGAATGACCCGGATCCGGGTCCACAAACTCAGCGTCGCTCGTGAAACATATGGTTTGTGTAGAATTCGGAACCGGGTTACATTCTTGACCCGTTACACCGTCTATGGAAGGGTTAACCGATTTCTTCATCCAACCTAGGAGGTGATCGAACGATCGATTCTCCATTACCAGAACGACGACGGTTTTGATTGGTGATTGCCATTGATGGGATCCTTGAGCTACGTGGGATAGTGCGAGAAGACAGTAGAGTGCTAGAAAGTGTGAGGAAGTGGAGGAAAATCTTGAAGCTGGTGGCTTCATGAATGGATTAGTTTTCTCCGGAATATTCTAGACTGTGGTTTTGTTTTGCCTTGGTTTGGTTAGACAGAACATAAAGAAGACGCTGAAGAGATAATTATCTCTTTGAAACACATCTAAAAGAAAAGAGAAAGGATGGAAGAGAACCAAAGGTGTGAAAAGAGTATAGTGAGAAGATTTGAAGTGTGGAGAGCAAGACCAAAGTTATGGCTTCTATTTACTGCTTTTACTTTCGCTGTTCTTACTAATGCTTTAATTTATGGAAAAGAAGATTCTGTTCTCACTGAGAAATTAACTAAAACTCAAGAGAGACTCTCTTTTTCCTGGAATCCTGGTCAATGTAATTCTGAAATTGAGAAATACATGTAGAAGACACGGGCCTGTGAGAACCACGTAAATGGCCATTTGTTTTCTTCTAGATGTTGCAAGTGGGTTCATTTTGAGATCTTGCCGAATGGTTTAGTCTTCGTATTTCTAACTTTCAAATATTGATAGACAATATTAATACTGAAATTGAAACTTAAAATATGATTTTTAATAGCTATTTTAGGAATCATCTGCACCAAGAGTATAATAATAAACACTAGTTACGTTTTCCCAAAAGATAACAATATCACCATCGTGATAATTACTTTTGGCTAATGTGCCGCACTGATCTTTCATTTAGAAAAGTTCGGGATTAAACAAACACCTAATGCTCAGTGCCTTTCATACAAAAAATAATATTTAGCGCTTAATATACAACTTAATGAGTAGTGCGTTTAGTTTAGTGCTTTTAATTTACCATATAATTTGTTTTAAAAGACTTGGTGCTAGAAAGAAGAAATATATGTTTGGTTAACTGATATATTTTAAAACTTTCACCAGTTATATAACTAGTTCAAACATGATGGTCAATACATCTTCTCTTCTTTATAACTTACCATTCGAAAGTGTAATGAAGCATTACTGAGTGATTAACTGGTAAAAGAATTCCAAACGAACTCGATACAGGACAAACTCTTTAAATTATTAATAACTTTGTTTTTAATTTCTAGTTGAGTCATACAAATCAATAAAAACAAAATTATATTTTATTTTTATAAAATTTTATGTAAATATATAATCCCACTAAAATCATAAATTAATAATTTTTATACATACAGTTTATATATATGTATATCAGCTCTATTTTTTAAAATACTTCAATATATTTTGATAGTATTTAGTAAAATTATATCTACATTTAACTTCTATAAAACATATTATATATTCACCAAATAATATTATTAAAACAGTATAAAGTTAACTTTCTAAAATTTAATTAATGTTTATGGTAAAATTAATTATTTTTTATTTTATAATAATATATATTTTAAAATAGAAAAATAAATTTTTAAAAATTAAAAAAAAAATTTAAATTAATAAAATATCAAAGACAACATTGTTAATTTATAGAATTTTCACTGTAATGAAACAGGTTATTAAATTTCATAATTTCTTTGTTAGAACGATATGTATTTTATAAAACTTCGATTTAAACTTTTTTAAAAAATTATATTAAAATGAACATATAAATTAAGTATTTAAATTATTCTTTTAGGTTTCAAACACTATTTTGCATACTAATTCAGATATTTGGTTTCATTTTTCTGGGTATAGATTTAAATATGGATTGGATTTGAATAATACTCATGCTCTAAAATAACGTTCTATATGATCTATTCTTTTTTTTACAACACTATATGATCTATTCAGGTATTTGTATAAATTGGATTTAATAGAAAATAAAAATTTCTGTTTAGATACGGCTCAATAATTTTGAATCAAATAACAAATGTCTAAACCTAGGTAAAAAATAAAAGAGTGAAGCTAAAAAAAAAGAAAAAAAAGAAAAAAAAAAAGAAAAAAAATCGCCCACAGGTTAGCCACTGAACTCGTGAGTACTGAGCTGATCACGTCATACAAACTAACTAGATTTGGTCGTGTGGACACTGAATGCATTGAAATGTACAACCATAAAACTTTTTATTAGTTTTTGACTTTTGTCCTCAACCAATTTTTAAAGATAATACAAAATAGATTTTTTTTTTCGTCGAATATAATTCCATTTCAACAAAAAATACAAAAATTCTTACAGACAACGACGACAAAACAAGATAGTCCCAGAACTGAAAGTCCATAAGAAACGGCAACTTAAGCCCACAACCGGATAACTTAAACCCACACCAGGATAACTTATTGAAACAAAGCTTAAAAATAACTGGAAACCCATATAAACTACTACATAAAAGTTTTAAACAATAAATCCACAGACTTTCGAACCAGGGAAGACCAATGATCGGGGAAATATCGTTGCTGCCCATAGCTCGCACACACGATAACCTCCACTTCTAACACCCACAAAATAGTTTATCTCACTCACTCGCCTTTTTCTGGAAAGTGGAGAATTAAGCATATACGCACTGCATCTGCAAGTGGACTGGAGGATATTGTTGAAATTTAAGAAAATCAACAGAAAATATCAGTGCATTATTACTCTGTCTTTAGTATTGGGCCAGATTGAGATAGCCCATATAGAAGTATATCCTAGATGAGCCCATTTTTTTCTTACTCCGTCGTAAACCAAAAGCAACTCATTAACTTGAAACATTAGCGACGGACTCACGTGTCGTCTTTAGAAAACAGCGTATACACACGTGACATTGCCACCGGCCGTTTTCTTTCACATCGCACGAGACGTTTCGGACTCTTCAAACACTTTTTAAAAACTTCTCCTAACCACTCTCTCTCTCTCTCTCTCTCTCTCATCAAAGTAATGGCGGATTGGGGACCTGTAGTGATCGCAGTGATACTGTTCGTACTTTTGACACCGGGACTGCTCTTTCAGATTCCGGCGAGAGGTCGAATCGTCGAATTCGGGAATATGCAAACTAGCGGCGCCTCGATTCTCGTTCACTCCATCATTTTCTTCGGTCTCATCACCATCTTCACCATCGCCATTCGTCTCCATATCTACACCGGTTAATTTTACCATACCGGATTTATAATTTATTTCGGTTATCTGCTTTGTCGTTGTCTTCTTCTTACCGGTTTGTTTCAAAATTACAGTTGGTCTTTGGCTTTGTCTGGTGTAAACATATTGGGATATGTGATTCTTAATCTGAATATGCGTTTAAGCTAATTTTCATAATCTTCCCTGTTTAATTCTGGGTTTGAATTATGGTTTTGTGGCCTTGTCTGGTTAATTTGGTTCGGGGGTTTGTGGTTTGTTTGCTACATGAATTAGGAATGTGTTGGTGAAACTGGAAAAAAAAAAAAGTAAACTTGCATGAGGTCGGTAAGAACCGGTTTAAGCTTAACGATTTTGATAGATTCCTGGTTTAGCATTACCTCGTTTTGGGTTTCTTCCGTTTGGTTCGGTTCGGTTCATGTGTAAAATATTGGTTAGTTTTGCTTGAAAGGGCTAGAGTCCGAAGAGAACAGACTTGGTTTGTGTGTCGCTATCTTACGCGTCGCTTGCACTTCCGCTTTATTTATTTTGATAGTTTCAATTGCGTGCTACATGACATTTTGATGATCTGATTAGCAGTTTCTGTCAATAGTTAACTATATCACTTTCCTTTTTCCCTTTTCTCTTGATATTTAATTATTACTAGTATATGTAATTTGATTCATCTAGTCTTAACACGATACAATAATTAGATTGTTATCAACTAGGATATCATATGATCCTGGGTCTAACCAATATGGCACATACTGATTCTCTCAGTAATTTATGTAATATTGATTGTTCTCTTTAAGATTTGGGACGTTGTGATATTCTAGGCCAGTCTACCAAGACCGAAAAATCTGTTCGCAAGGTTTCTCATTCAACAAGCTCCATTACAATGTAGGATGCACACTTTGTTGTTTAAACACGATTTGTCGCAGTTTTCTAATTCAACAAGAGCTCCGTCTAACATTGAACAGGAATTAGATGTCATGACATCCTTCTAAATGAAATACAAAATATCTCGATACAGTTGATATGTTATGTTTCAGATGGTTGTGAAATCTACGCAGGATGTTGATAGAAAAGAAAACTGAATGTAGTATCTAAACGAGACCCAAAACTAATCATTCTCCTTTGGGCTGTACAAGACAAGTGGGCTTTTAACTTTAGATCGACCCGATTCTCTCTGTTTAGATTCGAAAGTACAGAAGTAGATAGTAGATACGTAACATGTATCATAATACTGAACCGGACGACGAGGCAACTCAACTTCTAACTGTAAAAGTGATTACGCGTGTGACAAACGCGCTTCACTAGCGCATCAGTGCTATAGCGATCATCAAATCAAAGCCTTGGAATACACAAAAGTTGTCCTTGTTAACTGTACCGTGGCAAAAACAATGTTTTACAGGTTCAAACACGTAATAAAAGAAAATTACGACTCTGATGTCAGTAAAAAGGAAGCATTTATTGCCACACAACGCAAGATAGAGGTAAAAAAGGTTACCCCACTGAATAACTGTAAGAATAAAAAAATAATAAACGGTAAAAAAATCTAAAGAGTAAAAAGTGGATATGTATGGTGAAGATTGGAAAACAATAAATATTTGATGTGTCAGTTTCTAGTCTTGAGTCTTGACTATTCTCTCTCATCACTTATTGACTTTTTCCTTTTCTACTTTAAAAAAAAAAAATTCTGATAGGAAAAGTAATAAAAATAAAGGACTTTGGCTTCAACCCTAAAGCTAGTGAGAAAGAGAGAGAGGTTCTTCTTCTTCCGGACACACGAGCATCGCCGGCTTCACCATCATCATCGTCATCTTCCTCCTGTAAGTTTTCTCCACTGAACTCTTTTTCCCCCCCTTTCAATCTGCATTCCTCAGAAGAGGACAAAACAGAGTTTCGCTTTCAGATCGATCTCGTTTGAATTCCCAACTCTCTGCTCAATTCCCTCCCTCTTTATTTACGAACACATTTTCATAAGTCTCTTTCAGAATAACAAACATGCAATTCACTTATCTCTTCGCTCAACAATGTAAAGGAATAAACTTTAAATAAAAAAAAGGAATCATCTTTAGAAGAGGAAAAAAGTAATGGAAGGGAACCACATTGTTAAAAATTCGAAACCAGATCACATCTTTATTGATTATTGATTTCATATTCTTACTTGCGAAACTGTTAAAATCTTAGACCAAAGAACAAGATGGGGAGCACGGTGATCTTGAGCTCAGACGAGGAAGACTCAGACATTAGTGATTCCGAAGTGGAAGAGTACGGAGACAAGATCTACTTAACTCTCAAAAGCGGAAAGCTCAAGGTGAAACTCTCTCCCCATGCTTTCACGTGTCCTTACTGTCCGAACAAGAAGAAGCCGAGTTTCCAGTACAAAGATCTGCTCCAGCATGCTTCCGGAGTCGGTAATAGCAATTCCGACAAAAGAACCGCCAAGGAGAAAGCAAGCCACCTTGCTCTTGCCAAGTACCTCCAAGAAGATCTTGCAGCTGATTCACAAGCTGAGCCTTCCTCTAAGCGAAGGAAGACCGGTGATCCTATTCAAGATTGTGACCAGGACGAGAAGCTCGTGTGTCCTTGGAAAGGTACACTACACACTTACTATTGATTGTTTGTAACCATTTGGATCCTAAAGAAACTCACTTTGTTAGGTTATCTTGAGGAAGTTTTATTGATTGTTGTGTGTCTGTGTTTACTGAAACAGGTGTTGTGGTTAACATTCCAACTACAAAGACAGAAAATGGTCGAACCGCGGGTGAGAGTGGTTCCAAGATTAGAGATGAGTACATTCAAAGAGGGTTTAATCCCATTAGAGTTCGTACTTTATGGAACCACTGGGGGTTTTCTGGGACAGCCATTGTGGAGTTCAACAGAGACTGGAATGGACTACACAATGCTCTTTCCTTCGACAAGGCTTATCTTGTGGATGGTCATGGGAAGAAAGACTGGTTGAGAAAAGATGGTCCTCCCAAGTCTGGTCTTTACGCGTGGATCGCTCGTGCTGATGACTACAACGGGAATAACATCATTGGAGAAGATTTGAGGAAGAAGGGTGATCTCAAGACAATAGCTGAGGTTACGGAAGAAGAGGCGAGGAAACAGCAGAAGCTCGTGCAGAACCTGACGCAGCTTGTGGAGGAGAAGAAGAAAGGCGTGAAGGAGTTTGAGGAGCTTTTTACGGTGAAGTCGAAGGAGCTTAAGGAGAAGTTGGAAGAGAAGGAGAAGAGTCTGCAGAAGCATAACAGCGAGCTGAATGCTATACAGGAGAGGACGATGGGTCATGTCAACAAGATCTTTGCTGATCATGAAAAGTTGAAGATGCAGCTGGAGCTGGAGAAGAAGAAGCTCGAGATCAAAGGTGCTGAGCTGGCGAAGAGGGAAGCACACAATGAAACCGAGAGGAAGAACTTGGCTGAAGATCTACAGGAGAATGCGTCCAAGAATAGCTCTCTTGAGCTGGCCTCCATGGAACAACAAAAGGCGGACGAAGAAGTTAAAAAACTAGCTGAGAGTCAGAGGGTTAGTGTCTTTCCTCTTTCTCGTTCTTCTTACTAACAAAAGCTAAGATTTTGTTGTGTGATGATGTGCAGAAGCAAAAGGAAGAGCTTCATGAGAAGATCATAAGACTAGAAAGACAAAGAGATCAGAAACAAATGATCGAGCTAGAGATTGAGCGGTTGAAAGGAGAGTTGAACGTGAAGAAGCACATGGGGTCAGACGGAGACGCTGAGATTGTGAAAGAAGTAGAGAATATCTACAAAGGTCTGACTGAGAAAGAAGAAGAACTCGCTGACCTCGACAAGTTTAACCAAACTCTTATACTCAGAGAGCGCAGAACCAACGATGAGCTTCAAGAAGCTCGTAAAGAATTGGTTAACGTACGTATCAAAAACATATACATCTAAAGCTTTGGTTTTAACTATTTCACTCTGCATTTGTTTTGTTTTTTTTGTAGATAATGAAAGAGTGGAAACAAAATATCGGTGTAAAGAGAATGGGAGAGCTGGTGACGAAACCATTCATGGATGCACTGCAGCAGAAGTATTGTCAGCAAGATGTGGAGGACAGAGCAATAGACGTTCTCCAGCTCTGGGAAGACTATCTCAAAGATCCAGATTGGCATCCATTCAAGCGGATCAAGCTTGAAAACCAAGAAAGAGAAGTGGTAAAAGACCAAATGTTTTTACTTGGTTTATGTTGAATCTTTCTTCTATGAAAGATTAAAGATTTTTTTTGTGTGTGGGTTTAATAGGAAGTGATAGATGAGAGAGACGAAAAGCTGAGGGAGCTCAAGGAAGATTTAGGAGATGGTCCTTACAATGCGGTAACGAGAGCATTGCTGGAGATAAACGAGTATAACCCGAGTGGAAGGTACATTACAACGGAGCTATGGAACGTAAAAGAAGACAGGAAGGCTACACTTGAAGAAGGTGTCACTTGTTTACTTGATGAATGGGAGAAGTCTAAACGCAAGCGTGGAATGGCTTAAGGTTATATCCGATGATAACCGAGCACAAGATATGTTTATATGGCCTCTATATACTACTAATATAGGCTTTGGTGATGATGTTTGGCAGGTGCAAGGAGAAGCGGAACTAGCCTGAATAATAAATAATATGCCATCTATTCGGTATGTAGTTGCAGCGGAGTTGATGAACCTTTCTGTTTTCTTTCTCTCTCTCTCCTTTGTCAGAACTTATTAGTGGGTTAATGGGCATACATCTTTTTGATGTCTTGCATTGTATCTTTTTACATATTTGGACAACGAGTAATAATAATATGACATATCATTGTAATATAACTCATATTGTTACTACTATGTTTCCCTTTTTAATCATCATCTTTTGAAAACCATGCAACACACAAGAATCCTCCTTGAAGTTCAGTTGTATACACCCACACCATTTACTTCATAAAAGGTTTTTCAAATATTATTACGATCCACATGATAAATGGCTTTATTGATCTTACCAATCTTAACCTCCATCAGGCATCAGCCACTCATTCCTTTTTGTCCACCAAGGATATGTATTCTTCGCTTGATGAATCCAAGTGCCTCAAGTGAAACGAGTTTGTAAAATTTAGTATAGGTTGTTTGTTATTGGATTTAAATGGTTTAAATTTAAACAAAATCATTTGTTATTAGTGATGATTTTTAAGTATTGGTTGGAATTTACATAACTTTAGACAAGTTTCTTTTGAAGTCGATAGTTTAATGTCAAATATGATTATAATATTCTATGTTCCGAGAACAAATATTTTCTAGCCACACGAGACTTTCTAGTAGATATAGAAATTTTCGATAAAAAATACAAAGACATAAATCTCGAAGACTACGAGGATGTAAATTATTTGAAATTTACTTATTAAATATAGAATTCACTAAACTTTAATAGTTTTTCTTCATTTATATTTTGTTTACTTTATAGAGCTTAAAAGTTTAGCATTCTTTTTTATATACAGAATTTCATTAAATTTTGTAAAAAAAAACGTAATGAAAAAAGAGAGAGATTAGCTCTCATTTGCTTTCGAAATTTATGAAATATTAAACGTAAATATGTTAGAAACAATCGAACAAGATACATTACTTTCTTTTAGGATCACAAAATATTTTTAAGTTTAGCTTTTGGTTTGACATCCAAACTCTTCGAAGTTCAAACACAAAGGGAGAAGCCATTCCGTATACTCAGGTGTGTAAGCTGCTACAATGCGTTTTACTAATCAAATAACCTTTTTTACCAACATATAACTTTCATTACCGTGAATAAGCCCATACTATATGGGCTTAACCTTAAAAGCCCAATACTGCTTTTCCTTACGATTCATTTCTCGGAATATCTCTCTCTATTCTTCCGGGAAGCTCTCTCTCTAGAAATCGTTGAAGAATCCTGATTCCATACCAATGGCGACCTCGCTAGCTCGAATCTCCAGAAGATGCGTCACCCCATCCCTGTCTTCGAATCTGATCCGGCGTTACTTCGCAGCGGAAGCTGTAGCGGTGGCGACGACGGAAGCCCCTAAGCCCAAATCGGAGGTGACGCCGTCGCCGGATCGGGCGAAGTGGGACTACAGAGGGCAGAGACAGATCATTCCTCTGGGACAGTGGCTGCCCAAGGTCGCAGTCGACGCCTACGTGGCACCCAACGTTGTGTTGGCCGGTCAGGTCACAGTCTGGGACGGCTCCTCCGTCTGGAACGGAGCCGTTTTGAGAGGAGATCTCAACAAGATCACCCTTGGGTTCTGCTCTAATGTCCAGGAACGGTGTGTTGTTCATGCCGCCTGGTCGTCCCCAACAGGTTCTTGTTTCTGTTTATGTTATTGGTTCCATTGTAAAGTGTTAGGTGATTAGTGACAATACAAGAACCTTGTTCAAGGCTTTTGTTTGATCTTGTGTATTGAGGATAACACCACAAAAAAATTGTCTTGTGTAGTTGTTGTAGTAGCAGGAGCTTAGATGCTTAGGACAAGTTCTGGAACAATGTCATAGTAAGTGGCTAAGTGCTCTTTTAGGACATGTTTTTTTAGTTATGAGTTTAGCTTCTTGTACTCTTACCAAAGCTTGATTTCATGTTCATAAACCTCCTGGTTTGATTAGGTTCTAGTTGAACATTGAAGTACTCACTGTGAGCTTATCTGGTCAATAGCTCCTGTATATTCAAAACAGTCTTCTCTTTGGTGCTGCTGGCTTTGAATTTTGATGTGATGAGATAAAAAATCTGACCTTTTAGAAGTTTTACTTTTTACTTTGGGAAAATTTCAGGATTACCAGCAGAGACATTGATCGATAGGTATGTGACAGTTGGTGCATACAGTCTTTTAAGGTCATGCACTATCGAACCCGAATGCATCATCGGGCAACACTCCATACTGATGGAAGGCTCACTGGTGGAGACGCGGTCCATCCTGGAAGCTGGTTCCGTTGTGCCACCTGGGAGAAGAATCCCATCTGGGGAACTCTGGGGAGGCAACCCAGCTAGGTTTATCCGAGCACTCACCAATGAGGAAACCTTAGAGATACCGAAACTGGCTGTTGCCATTAACCACCTTAGTGGAGATTACTTCTCTGAGTTCTTACCTTACTCAACTGTCTATCTTGAGGTTGAGAAGTTCAAGAAATCCCTTGGGATTGCTGTCTAGAAAGCTTTCATTTTGCCGGTCTTCTGGGTCCTTCCTTCACGTAGAAGGTTCCTTCTTTTTTGTTCCTACCTGTTTTCAAATCTGATCCTAATAAGTAGCTGCAGAACAAGAAGAAAAACAAAGCTCTGTTTCCAATTGTTGTCTTCTGTTTGTTTTGTTAAATTTATATCATTGTGTCCAAACTTTCTATAATAAGATAATGGTGAAAACTTTTCTTAAAAAAATTATATATTTTCTCGTCTAGTTATGTCAAGATTTACTGAGATATATAATGAAGCATTTTTTTTTTTGCTGACAAAAAAAAAATAAAGAAGCATTTTATTACACAAACTTGCAATTTCCTCTCAATATGATTGTAAGTTTGTAACATCACAAATAATCACATAACCTACAAGAAACGTAAACAATGATCAAGACAATGTAATGGTGCCTAACTTGTTGCTCTTTTTGTGTGGATCTGCAGTAATGTTAATGATCTATCCAGTTATTGTGAGCCAATGTTTTGTTAGAAAATGGATTCACATAACCCACACACACTTGAAACCACTTTAGCTCTTCTCACTTGAAGTTACTGGATTTTAGAGCTTGCCTCTAGGCTGGTTTGCCTTAGTGAAAATTGTTTCCAAAGTTTCAAATCTGATCCTAATAAGTAGCTGCCGAACAAGAAGGAAAAAAAAGCTCTGTTTCCAATTGTTGTCTTCTGTTTGTTTTGTTAAATTTATATCATTGTGTCCAAACTTTCTATAATAAGATAATGGTGAAAACTTAAAAAAATAATATATATATATATATATATATATATATATATATATTTTCTCGTCTAGTTATGTCAAGATTTACTGAGATATATAAAGAAGCATTTTTTTTTTGCTGACAAAAAAGAATAAAGAAGCATTTTATTACACAAACTTGCAATTTCCTCTCAATATGATTGTAAGTTTGTAACATCACAAATAATCACATAACCTACAAGAAACGTAAACAATGATCAAGGCAATGTAATGGTGCCTAACTTGTTGCTCTTGTTGTGTGGATCTGCAGTAATGTTAATGATCTATCCAGTTATTGTGAGCCAATGTTTTGTTAGAAAATGGATTCACATAACCCACACACACTTGAAACCACTTTAGCTCTTCGCACTTGAAGTTACTGGATTTTAGAGCTTGCCTCTAGGCTGGTTTGCCTTAGTGAAAATTGTTTCCAAAGTTTCAAATCTGATCCTAATAAGTAGCTGCCGAACAAGAAGGAAAAAAAAGCTCTGTTTCCAATTGTTGTCTTCTGTTTGTTTTGTTAAAGTTATATCATTGTGTCCAAACTTTCTATAATAAGATAATGGTGAAAACTTAAAAAAGAACCCACTTTAGCTCTTCTCACTTGAAGTTAGTGGATTTTAGAGCTTGCCTCTAGGCTGGTTGGCCTTAGTGAAAAGAGTTTCCAAATTTTTGATACTTGTTGAGAAGCTTGAGGCAACTCAATAACGTTTGAGGTGATCCCTAGAACATTGACACTACCAGAAGAGTTAGAAATAGTAATCTAAAATATTTATAAATGTTAGAAATGAACCATTCTTCTTAGGGTCTCCTTTTGGCTTTTCAATTGCATTATCTACCTCAACAGTTTGAATGCATGTCACGCTGTTCTGACCTTGCTCATAACAATTTTCACGACTAACAACTCTTAAGCATCATCCTCTTAACTTTACTCACTTTTTTTTAATGTGAATGGTTTCCTTATCCTATCTTTATTCTTTGGAAACCCAGGGATCATTGTATTGGACGGTGGTAAGATTAATCATTTTCCACATTTTGGCCATATTTTATCACTATTCTTTGAGACGCGGGATGATGAAATATTTAGGTCTCTTGCCATTCATTCGTATAAAAAAATTTCCAATCCTAAATTTTCAACCATCTTTTTTTTTTTTAGTTTAAAGGCCCAAATATATGTTTTTTCTTGATAGAAAAGTTTGGAACATCTATATTATTAAAATTGAAGTATTTTGGTACAGTATGGAAATATAAATAACAAAATAAATGATAATTGTTTAGAAAAATAGATAGCAGATTAAATACTTCTTTTATTTATATATTTAGCCATTTCATTTAAGGCATCTCCAATCAAACTTCATATTTTCTTCCAAAATGGAATAAAAGTGAATATGCAGTAACAAATGCTCAAACTCAACTCTATATCTCACTCAATTTTGAAGTTTACTCCATAAATAGAGTAATCATTTATTTTTGTTTATTCACTACTTTATTATGGAGTGAAGAATGAAGTAAGGTTAGAGCATTTTTACTCTATACTCACTTTTACTCTATTTTGGAGGAAAAATGAATTTTTGCATTGGAGATGCTCTTACAATAAATTAAGTACTTTCTTTTTGTATTTTCTTTCATTTACTGGTTTAGACACTATATTTAATATCAATTTAAATTAATTAATTACAATGGTTGTTGTTTTTTGTGATAAAAATAAACACACAAACTAAAATATAAATAGTTTATATTATATAAAATAATTTTTAATACAATATTACCTTATTTAGTTTAGTCAAATATAAAAATATTGAGAGTTCAATTTTCAAAAAAACAAAATATCATAAAATTAATAATAATTCATATATGAATAGTACAATTACATCAAATTGCTTCAAGTTATAATTTTTTTTTAATATAATATTATGTACAAATAAAAAAATTATTATCAAACATCTATATAATAAAATAATATATTCTACTCTATATGTAAATTACAAAACCTAAAAAATATAGATGAGATTATTTTATAAAACCAATGGTTTACGAATTTAAGTTGAATATAAGTTAAATCAAACACCCTTGCGGGATGTGGATCAAGTTCTAGTTGCTGCTTTACAAAAACATCTGCCTTGCATATGTCTCTGTTTTTTTTATTGTAAATTTAATACTCTAGCTTTGAGACTTGTAACGAGTCATCACTAGTACACTCACTAGAAATTGACATGAGCTATATTGATCAGATATAAACGGATTTGGTAAAAAACAAGCTGGATCTGTTCGATCTAGATCCTATTCTAAGTCTATGACTTGTGACACGCTCTAAATTATCTGAAGTCTTGACCAGGTTGTAAACTATAATCTTTCTGACCATATTTTACATCCCAATTTTATAAAATTCTCATTTTCCAATAAGTACGTTCTCATTCCTCAATGTTAACCGGATTTAGATGTCATCACATACGTATATGACTTTTTGTGACATATTAGTTGATGTGTTGCTTTCAAGTTTCAAAAAGTTCTTCCTTGGGACCCTTCTTCAACTACTATCACCTCCCCTCTACTTGCTTTCTCATCATCATGCAAAGTCATGACATCAAATACATTGCTTTGATGATCTCATCGTTTGGGTATCATTATTCATTATTAGCATCATCAGTAGTATTACCATAAACACCATGCTTGTGTTCTATCACTAAGATAAAAGTCCACGTGAAAAGCTTTTTATAATACTAAAATCTATACATCATGGATTTTGACGTATCAACCATTCCAAGTTATATTTCCTACCCCTTAATTTGTATATATATTAAACTTGCTATGTATAATTCCTTCACTACAACAACATGAACATATATGTATACGTTTTCATTACCTTCGTCGCCTTCTTCTGCGTATTATAATAGGGTTCGTGAATCTACTCAATAGGTAAAGCTTCTAAGTAGCGATATTGGTACGGTTGAATCGAATCAAATCACTCTATCTTTCTCTTGAGTCAATTGATTTGATTGAGCCGTGCCAATATCTCTATTACGGGAAAAACCATACATTTTCTGTGAATTGTTACGTTTACAACATCATGTTTTAGTCAGCCCTAACCTAAAGTTAACTTGTTTCCGAAGAACAAGCGTGAGAAAATTATCTCCTTTCCGAGGATCGACAGGTATGGATTTGTTTCTTTCCTTTGAATATGGAGCAAGTTTTAAAATCAAAGTTTCAAACTTATTGGAGAATTTGCTGTGTTGTGTGGAGTCTCTGATGGAGGAAAACGAAACATGTGCTTGAGTGTGTCACGTGTCCACTATGTAATCTCAGAGTTCTTGAAGAGAATATAAGCTTTGATTGGTGACATGAGTTAGAGTTGATTTAAGTTTTAATTATGAGCATAACTCAAATATTACCATGAATTAGTTTTAGTTTTCTTTTAATTAATGTTTGAGTTATAATGTGTTATCGTTGAGTTGCAATTTTGAGTTACTCTTTTAGAAAAATTGATAACTCAACTCTTAACTCAACATCAAACAAAATTCAATGTATTAGAAGTTGCGTTATTATTTTTTGGTATTGTGTTAGTTATCTTTTTGACTAAAGTATTGTTTTAATGATCCCACACTACTTTTAGTTCTTAACAATTTTAATTTTTTTTATTAATACCTTGATTATCTAATGTTTAGCTTTTGGCTATTCATAAATATTTACAAAAAAAAACTTAAATGCCTATTTACTCATTAGTTAGAGATGTTTATAACCAATTATTTCCATTTGAATTACTTAGACAAAAATGTTCATATAATTTTAGTTGCTAATTCTATTCAGTAACTAAAAATTTTACAAACATAAAATGTTATATATAGATATATATAGGTATTTTTGTTAGATTATACACAAAGTATATTTCCTTAATTTTTATTTAATTATTTAATATAATTTATTTTGTAGTTTTGTATATAATTAAATAAAATTTATATAAATATATAAAATTATTTAACAAAGTATATAATCCTTTATTTTTATTTAATTATTATTTAACTGCATTTAGATGATTACATTAGTTTAAGTGCATTTTGATTATTATTATTACATTACCTTGGCCAGATTTTTTTATATATCCAATGGAATTAGATTCAATGATCCATGATACAAAAGTAAGGGTGGGAACAATTACTCGTTACCCACCCTATATTCACTACTTGGCCTCTACTTAGACCCATAAAATCGGGTATTTGGTTTGACCAAATCGAATATCAAGTAATGAATTTAAATTACTTGTATGTATAAAACAAGTATCAAATATTAAAACAAAAGTAACTATTTGGCGTTGTTAGTTTGTTATTCGTTTTTAATAATGAACAAAACTATATTGCCAAAATTATAGTAGTATAACTTGTTTATTTTTTCATTAATTTTCATAAGTGAACTAAACACAAGTGACATATTTATAGAAGCATTTTTAAGTTTTTTCTTTCTTATATATTTTGTCCCTACATTAACTTAAATATAGGAAAAGCAATGAGATAATCTTTACAAATAATAAATTATCTAGCTTGGAATTCTAACGAATTATCAAATAGTTATAAATTAATTTGTAAGTATTCCAAATAACAAACAACTAGTCTTTGATCCGCGCGTCCGCGCGGATGTATATTTTTCATAATTTTATGTTTTTGTTAGTTGTAAAATAACATTCATGTTAATGTTTCATAGGTTATGTAGTTGTGAGATAAGTGTATATTGTTCATTTTTCTTAGCGTCCGTTTTTAATATGAATTGTAATTTTTTTACTTGTAAATATGTGTAAAATATGAGAGTATTTTGTTTAGTTTGTGTGCGTGTTTTATTAAACTATACTATAAATTTGGTTTTTAAAATTATTATCTTAAATTATATTTTATTGATATTTTTTAGAAAATACAATTTTTAGACAGCAAAAATAAAAAGTGATGGAAAATCAAACCAAAAAACATTGACTAAAAAATAGAAATCTGTGACAGTTTTATTTACTAAGGCCATTTCATTTTGGTTTTCATTTAAAATTAGTGGGCCTTCAACTAAATTGAAGCCCATTAATTTTTTTTTTCGAAACAGAAACAAATGACGAACTAATATACTGATTTTGGTTATCCGAACAAAGATAACCGGAGGTATCATCTCAATTGAATGCTTAGACAGGTAATGAAGGTAGTTTGACGATTTAATGCAATGTTATATCAGTGGTATAGAACGATATGTACAAACCAGGAATTCGATTTTGATGGTTTTGTAAAGATCTGGTTATTAAATGGTTTGTCATTGGAAAAACGTAGCCGCACGGTTTACTTTAAAAGGAAATCGTGTGGGTTTGTTTAAATTAAATAGAAATCGTTTGGGTTGGTTTAATTTGAAATCAAAACTCTGTGTTTAATACCAGTGGCATGCCATTGTAATTTTTGTGAAAAATTCATGGTCAAATACAAAATATACTTCCATTTAAATAGTTTAGATGAGACAAGATAATTAACTCGCAAATATGTCATTTTTAGCAAGTATCTGAAAATGCAAATACTTATTTTTGACAAATCAAATACAAAAAAAATTTATGCTATTCGTATAAACCAAATCGAGTATCAAATATACTAAAAATATCAATTAATTGGCTCGTGCCCACCTACAAATTAAGGTGTAGGAAACTCTGACATAATCACATATGATAGTCAACGATGTCTCAAAACTCTTACAACCGCATATGGTAAAAGTAATGACTTGTTGATACGAAAGCTGAAAAAGAAGAGTTTTTGAAGCATTTTGAAATCTTGATTCCGATTATACATAGGAAAACAAATATAAATAGATTATATCTGAATGGTAAACGAAGTTTTGATAATATAAGCGGTGCAAAATTAAAGTGCGGTATAATACAGTGCGATTATGCGGTTTGCAGAATAAATGTGTATTTGATAGAAAAAGAAGTGTGATTTTGATTAAAAAATGTAGTGTGGTTTTAATAAAAAAGTAGTATGCTTTTAATAAAGAAATAAATATATTAATAAGAAATTAAATCTGTTTGCTTAATGATAATGTCGTAATATTCTTATTTAATATAATTTGAAGTATTGAAATTAATTAGAAATAACAATTCTAGTTTATATATTTTAAATATAAATTAATTACTAAAATATTTTGAAATAAATATTGAAATTAAAATATGTAGAGTTATAAATAAAAATAACAAAAATAATATTTAATGCTTTAAATTTCCCATAACATATTTATAACATTAATATCTTTTATTGTCTCAAAAATAAGAGAGAATTCTCTATCCTCTTGAATCATAAACATAAGCTACCATATAGCAAAATAAAGTAAACAAGATATATCTTTTAGGAAGAAGTTGATAGCGAATTCGAGACGAATCTTGAATGTGTCGGAAGAGCTTTTACGACAAAGTCGGAAAGCTGAAACTTTAGTCACATAATGTGATGTTCACGGCCAGTCGACACCTAAGTGATAATCCGAAGCAAACTCGGTTGCATCTTCTAACTCCGTACAGACCACTACACAATATAACAAACTGGTGATAAAACTAAAACCAAAACTAGGTAATAACTCCGAGAAGTCATCTCCTTCTATGGAAAGAGTATGGTGGTGAGGTACTCTCCTCGAAAGAATATGATCAATACAAGAACAAGCCCGGTCCCAGTGAACAACCCTATCTAGTATGTATATATAAATGACAAAGAACCCACTAACGCTTGTGTTTCAAAACGAAAATCTAACTAACGCTTAAATTGCCGTAGGTGAGCATAATCCAAAGAGGGAAGTGATGGAAAATACAGAGGAGAAATATTTGACGTGTAGTTCAGCCTAGAAAGGAATGGAATAAAGGCATCTGGTTCCCATTTGCAATGCCACAAATACTCACGGAATCACATGTTCTCCTACCAATACTCATCCCATATATGAAACGCGATTACATCTAAACTACTCCAGAGTGAGTAGTCGACAATATGGGATGAGTTAGTTGCATTTATACGCAAATCGTAGTATATCATCAATCAAAAGGAGCTTGGAAAGGATGTTTTATACTCGGTAGTATAAGTTTCAGTAAATTTCTGTGTGTTTATAATTCTTCCTAACCTAATTATATACGATTTAATTATATACAGATTACTAGATTTCAAACCTGAACAAGGTCGTTTCTTTAAATCACAGCATGGTCGGATTTGAACTTTTTAGGTTAATGTTAATTAAAAAAATTCCTACAGTTGAGCAATGCTACTTGTTTATAGTAGCTCTTTAAAATTTAGTGACCAATGCGAATATTTAATCCAGCTATGTTCAGAACTGGCCCTAAATATGATTTCTGTTTATGGCTGGTGGATGGTTGAGATCCATACCACCTCTCCCGATTGGAAATCCTTTTTCTGGTTGGCCTGGTTAAAAGAGTGGTCGAGCTGGCTATGGACAATTTCATGAGATCGGCTATCGACTGAAGATGTATATTCTGTATCAGTTCGTGAAGTACTACAGGAGGTAGTACAGGCGTGTGTCATGAAGATGGGCTGAGTTGGAGTTCGTATTTTGTGATGTCCGTGGGCTTGTTAAGCTTGGAGAAGAAGTAATATATTTATTGGGAAGTTTACATTAAAGGTAAATGATATTATTTGGAGAAGAAAAGGCAAGAGAGTTATTCCTCAAGAGAAAAAGGAAAGTTGCTTAAGTTGCTTTTGGAAGAACTTGGGGAGCACGTTCTGGTTATCTATACAAGGAGGACGTGCCTCCATGGAGAAAGGTGTCTCTGCAAAAAGAAGAAAAGTCGAGAGATCGTTTTGGTGTTGCTTGTATGATCAAGTCTTTGGTGTCACTGCTCTGCGTTAGGTGCTGACGTAGTTGGTGAAGTACTTCCAGAGTGTTGGAAGATTGAAGTCTGAACTCAGGGGGAGTTTAGCTCGGGGTCTGGTGGATCTTGATAAAAAAAGTCTAGACTCTAGGGTGAGTTTTAGCTTAGGATTGGGCTAATCCTAAAGGATTCTTGTAATAGAAAAGATTGGTGTAAGACTTTCTTGTTCTAGTGAATTTGAAAAGATAAACTTGTGTCTTTTACTTTCTGCACTTTATTTCTCTGCTCTCACTGCACTAACAATTGGTATCAGAGCGGGTCACCTAAGTTACTGGTGAGATCTAGAGGGAGAGTGAGGACAGAAACTGGTTCAGGAAGAAGGACAGAGTTTTCGATGGCGGCATATCAAGAGGGAACGTCTATGACAAAACCCTCACGTCTTGTTCATCCAATTATGGATATTGGAAGGTTCATATGCAAGCTTTTATCAGTGGGCTCGATGAGGATTGTTGGAATTCTATTGAAGCTGGTTGGAGTCCTCCGGTGATGCTTGACTATGAGAAGGTTGAAGTTCTTAAGCCAAGGGATAAGTGGACTGCTGCAGAGAAGAAGGCTTCAAGTTGCAACTCTAAGGCCAAGACTGCGATTTTCAATGCTATTGATGCAAGCCACTTCAAGTTGATTTCTCAATGTGCTTCAGCTCAGAAGGCATGGAAGACATTGGAGAATATGTTTGAAGGTACTACAAGTGTCAAGCGTACCAAGCTGGATATGTTAGCATCAAGATTTGAGAATCTGAGGATGGATGAAGAGGAAACCGTGTCTCAGTTTAGTGCTAAGTTGTGTGATATTTCCAATGAATGCTTTGCACTTGGAAAGCAGTACAAGGACAAGAAGCTGGTGAAGAAGCTGAAGAGATCGTTGCCATCCAAGTTTGAGTCAAAGATCTCTGCTGTAGAAGAAGCTCACAATCTGGATGAGATGCCTTTTGATGAGTTTGTTGGGATTCTTCAAGCTTTTGAGCTGAGTAGATTACATGGAGGAAAGGTGAGAAGCAAACATGATCCGAATGGAATTGCTTTGACGAGTTCATCTTCTGAAGATCCTATGGCGATGTTGTCAAGAAACTTTGCTAGGTATATGAAGGAAAGAGAAGAAAGGATAAAGAATGGAAGAAGAAGTGATTCAGGCAGATCATCATATAAGGTACAATGCTATGAATGCAATGGATTTGGCCATGTTCGCAAGGAATGTGCGAATTTACAGAAGCTAAAGAAGAAGGATGACGTCAAGGATGAATCTGATACTGATTCAGATGATGGTGAGGAGTTGAAGAACTTGGTGGCGTTCACAACTTTTGTGCCTGGTTCTAAGACAAAATCTGCGGCAGGTTCTGCATCAGCGTCTGTGTCAGGGTCTTCATGTGGAGGTAATGATGATGCTGGAAGTGATGATGATGATGGAGAATTTGATCTTGCTGGTAATTATGAAAAGCTGTATGAGAATTGGCTCAAGCAGGTTGAGGCGAATTCAGAGTTGACTAAGGAGTAAGGTCAAGCTAGAGGCTCAAGTTGCTGAAGCACTTAAGTATGCCTCAGAGAAAGAAGAAGAAGCACGACTGGCTGGTGCTCAACTTGCAGAGACTCAGAAGGGTCTGAAGATGCTGAATGGTGGGACGAAGCAGCTAGATCATCTTCTCAATATTGGGAAAAGTGATCGATGTGGCCTTGGATACCAAGGATAATGTTCAACAGCTGAAGGTGTTTTTGTATCAGCATGAAAAACTGGGGATTTAGCTACGTCTGCTACAAAGCCAGAGGTTAAAGTGTCTACAGAGAAGGCATCCAATGGAAAGACTGCAGTGAAGACTGCAACTGATATGAAGAACTCGGCTGCTACGGTGACTGCTCCATAGACAGTTTCTGGATTGAAGAGTGCATCTCAACGAAAGTTTCGGCATGTTTGTCATCATTGTGGTGTTATTGGACACATTAGGCCAAGGTGTTTCAAGTTGTTGAGGGAGAAGAATCAGATGGTGCAAGTTTATGGTATGAGGAGTCATGGTCCAATATGTTATTCTTGTGTAGTTCAAGGGCATATTCGGCGTGAGTGTTTCAAGTTGTTGAGGAGAAGAATCAGATGGTGCAAGTTTATGGTATGAGGAGTCATGGTCCAATATGTTATTCTTGTGTAGTTCAAGGGCATATTCGACGTGAGTGTTTCAAGTCTGTTCAAAGAGCTGATCATGGAGGATTTGGGCTCATGAATACGTGGTCTAGAAGATTTGATCACTATGGAGATGGTGGAATGGGATTTCCTCCTTACTTTGGAGGATATAGATCTTCATATTAGTTTTTGACCATGATGTGACTCATAGGGGGAGATTGAAGACGTGGTTTTCTGTCTAGAGGTGATGAGTTCACATGCATAGTCAAAAAGGGGGAGATTGAAGATGTATATTCTGTATCAGTTCGTGAAGTACTACAGGAGGTAGTACATGCGTGTGTCATGAAGATGGGTTGAGTTGGAGTTTGTATTTTGTGATGTCCGTGGGCTTGTTAAGCTTGGAGAAGAAGTAATATATTTATTGGGAAGTTTACATTAAAGTTAAATGATATTACTTGGAGAAGAAAAGGCAAGAGAGTTATTCCTCAAGAGAAAAAGGAAAGTTGCTTAAGTTACTTTTGGAAGAACTTGGGGAGCAAGTTCAGGTTATCTATACAAGGAGGACGTGCCTCCATGGAGAAAGTTGTCTCTGCAAAAAGAAGAAAAGTCGAGAGATCGTTTTGGTGTTGCTTGTGTGATCAAGTCTTTGGTGTCACTGCTCTGCGTTAGGTGCTGACGTAGTTGGTGAAGTACTTCCGGAATGTTGGAAGATTGAAGTCTGAACTCAGGGGGAGTTTAGCTCGGGATCTGGTGGATCTTGATAAACAAAAGTCTAGACTCTAGAGTGAATTTTAGCTTAGGATTGGGCTAATCCTAAAGGATTCTTGTAATAAAAAAAATTGGTGTAAGACTTTATTGTTCTAATGAATTTGAAAAGAGAAACTTGTGTCTTTTACTTTCTGTACTTTATTTCTCTGTTCTCACTGCACTAACATCGACTACTTGTAGGATATGATAGGCCAATCATGTCGTATCCTCTCCAACCTATCTTTTTACAGGATATCAAGATAAAGCCGACGTGATTGCTATCTTCAGCAATTAGTAAACAAAAGCATAACTGTCTTATACCAGAAAAAAAAAGATAACTGTCTTCTTGCTCAAGTATGTAAAAAGTAACACTCACAGGGGTACTTTCACGATCAGAAGTAATTGCAGTCATTATTTTAATTGTCCCTATTTTTCATAGGGCCGGACACAGACAACACCAGCAGCTCCTGTGACAAGTAATCACAGCAGCGACACCTTATATATTCTCCACCATTTCTTTTGCCTATCTTGATGTTTTCTTTTAATAGCCGAAATTGATCACAGCGACACCCTACCGAACAAGGCCATTCTCTTCAAAAGAACCCCGAGTCACGTAGTGGACACCTAAAAGTGATACTCAGGCTCATGTTTCGTTTTCCTCCATAATCTTTTGTTGAAAATGTAACGGATCCTGATTTTCTCTCTTTTTGTTCAACCACTAAATATCAACTTCAAAACATTTTTAATATACAATTGGTTTAAACTTACCCAAGCTCGGAACTCGGAAGGTTTATATCAGTGACTGTCTGGTCAAACTCTGAGGTCAACTCAATTTTTTTTAAAAAATTTAGGTTAGCACGTATGCTCCAAACGTTAAGATGTAATCACACTTGCACTTGGAGTCTAAACGTCTTACTTATAACTTATACACCAAATTATGACTGTATATGTTTATGTTTTATGCATTTTTTTTTTTTTGAACATTATGTTTTATGCATTTAGTTCTGGCTGTTGGATGTTCATATCATTACAGCTCATTAATAGAGTATAAGATAATAGCATGCATATCTATCCACTTTGATTTTGAAATGTATGTCACTGATATATATAAAATACTTTAGTTACCGGTGGATATACTCAAGAAAATATTTTGTTGCCATTTTAATTTTGATCAGCAAAATAGCTAAATGTTTGGAAGTTTTAAAGAATTAATTTTATATTCAAGTTGCATATAAACCTAATTATGATTAAAATCACAGTGAAAAAATTAGGATAATAATCATCTAATCCAAAAATTAATTTTAACTATTAGACATTAATTATACACAAAAGAATCTTGCAATGCAGCGTAAATGCAAAATATGAACCTTTCTTTTCATTTGATATTTTGCATTGCGGATGAAAACCTTTAAATTTTGATGAAAAATAGTAAATTATTATATGGTTTCGATTTATAATAAAGAAACCTGATACTAATCATTCACATTTCATAAAGGTTGCGCTTGCGACAGATTCATATACCAGTGAATCACAGGGGTGTATTCAACTGAGAGTTTTAAATGATTTGTATTAAAATGATAAATTCACTGTTATTCAAACATGAATTTTAAAAACTCATTTAAAATCCAGTGTTATTGAACTTGACATTTCGTAAAGTACTCTGAAATCCACTGTTATTGAACTTATTTTAAATTGTGGAGTTTTAAAGTTTTAAGGTGATTTTAAGGTGTTTGGGTGGAGTTTCTTAGTTAAAAAAATTAAAACTCAAATCTCATGGTTTTAGGTGATATTCTAGAGTGGTTTAACAAAAATCACCTAAATCTCTGCAACTTATTGAAATCATCTAAAACCTCATTAAAAATCAAATCACCTCAAATGCTAGATTGAATACACCCCCCACAGTGTTTCGATGAAATTACTGAAGATGTAAGAAGTCTGCCCTGAAGTAGCTGACGAAGTTGCTGAAATAGATGTCGTGTTGAGTAGTGAAGATCATGTGGAATCAAGGTGCTAAACTAGAGTCGAATAAATTTGGAAAGCGAGCGTGTATTTTGAAGAAAAGAGAAAGAGGAATAAACTTAGGGATCAAGCTTATGACTTAAGGAAAGAAGAATAAGTGCATTTCAAGAAAAGGAAAGTTGCACTTATTGTTATAAAAGATATCCATATCATGTTTCCTTAGAAACTAGGATTTCGGAAACGTGAAGAATAACTATAAGATAGCTATGGGTCGTTTGTAGAGAGACAGAGACACAGAGGCTGATCTTATAGAGAGAGAAGCTCTTGGAAGAGTTTTGGGGTCGTGCTGAAGTAGTGACTGAAATACTTGATGGAGGAGAGACATAAGCGGATAGCTTATGAATCTTTCTGTAGCGTATGTTAGGGTTATAACACTAGACGTGTAAAAGTTGAATTAAGCAGATCTTGCAATTGATTGTTTAAAGAGATTCTAATAAAACATTGGTGTTTGTTTGTGTAATTTCTTGATATATCTTCTGCATTACCTTAATTGTGTTGTCATCTTTGCACTTACAATTGGTAAAGAGCGGGTCAGCTAAGTTACTGGTGTGATCCTAGAGGTGAAGATGCACACGGTTGTTTTTTTTCAGAAGGCAATCATGTTGAACGCGGACCAGTATGGTCATCGGAAGGCTCGCATGAAGCAGTTGATTCGAGGAATTAACGAAGATGCGTGGACAGCTGTGGAGATTGGTTGGGAGGAGCCTACCATAATCACAGGAGATGGAAAGAAGCTTAAGCCAATAGAGGACTGGTCAGAGGCAGAGCGCAATGCATCAAAGTTTAATGCAAAGGCGTTGTCGGTGGTTTCTGGAGCTGGTGAAGTAGAGCAGTTTTAACTGATTCAGGGGAGTACTTCAGCTAAAGAGGCATGAGAGATCCTGCTGAATTTGTTTGAAGGAGATGACAGTGTCAAGAGGACACGTCTGGATCATCTTGGGTCGCAGTTTGAGAATCTCAAGTGTCGGATAACGATTATGTGGCGAGCTTTAGTGCCAAACTTAGTTCTATGGCGCATGAAGCATGTGTACTTGGAAAAAAGTACAAGGAGAAAAAGCTGGTAAAGAAGTTGCTACTCTGTCTTCCAGAAAGGTTTGGAGTTCACAAGGCGGTCCTGAATATGACTGCAAACACGGATGAGTTCAAGTTTGAAAAGCTAATGGGTATGCTGAAGGCAGGAGAGATGGAGACAGACAATAGCTCGGTCTCTACGTCAAGTGGTGCATCAAGGAGTATAGCACTTGTAGCTGACAAAGAAGCTGATAGACTTCAAAAGGTTGAAGATGATGTTGGTATGCTGGTCACGAATTTTGGTAAGGCGAATTTCTCTGGTGGGAGGAATCAATATGGTCGCCAGGGAGGTGGTCATGACAGTAGTAGAAGAAGAGAAGGTATCAAATGCTACGAGTGTGAAGGGGTTGGTCATACGAGGGCTGACTGTCCTGTTGCACAACATAAGGAGCTCAAGTGCCCTGAGTGTAGAGGTGTTGGACACACATGGTGTGAATGTCCAAACTCAAAGATGGGAAAAGATGTTCCATTGCAGTCGTCTGATGATTCAGAGTCTGAAGATGATGGAAAGGTGATGAAGAATCTTGTTGCATTTGGTGCACGCAAGGAGGAATCTAGTGAATCCTCGGATTCAGATGTTGGTAGAGACAATGAAGAGTATCATACGCTTCCTAACAAATGGTTGAATCTCAAAAATGAGAATCTGAGACTGCAACACGATCTGGTGCAGAGCCGTGAGCAGTCTGAAGAACTTGCTGTAGAACTTGCGGTTGTGAATGAGAAGAATGAGTCTCTTGAACAGAATAATAATAAGGGAAGTTGCTACTAGTGAACAAGAGAGAGCAAAGATGATGGAACGTGATTTGGCTGAAAATCGCAAACAAATCAGGATACTCAACAGTGGATCCAAGGAGTTGGATAAGATACTCTCGATGAGACAACCAGCCAAGGTGAATTGGAGACTGGGATATCGAGGAGCTGCGGGTATTAAGGAAGTAAAACACAAGGGGCTGTCACACTTTGTGCGTGGGAGCACATCAAAAAGTGGAGCCAAAGAAGATTGTCAGGAAGTACGTCGGGACGTGCGACAAGGAGTACGACAGGAAGTACTACAGCGTGTAGCTGTGAGTAACAAGCAGAAGATGGTACATCAGTGCAACACCATGAAGGTCCGGCAAGAGGTTCTGAAACATGGTTGTGCAGCTGGTACAAAGAAGGAGACTGATCGGTGCATCAGCAACTGTGTCAGACCAAAGAAGAAACAAAATTGGATGTGCTGTTGGTTCTGTGGGAAGGTTGGACACAAGAAGGTGGAGTGTTTTGCTCATGAGAAGAGCAAAAATATGGCCAAGAAGGTGAACAAGACGTTCACTAAACCCAAGAGGATTGAAGAGGTACTCTTAGCCATCAGTGGCTTATTTGATGAGATCAAGGAAGTGACATCAGAAGAAGGGTGCGACTCTGTTAGTAGTGATCTTGAGGAAGGTCAAGAAGCATCAAGTCTGGAGCAGGACAGGGAGTTGTTCATGGCACAAAGGGGAAGGAGATCGAAGTGCATCAGGAAGTGATGCGAGATGTTCTTCAGGAAGGTGATAGTGAAATCACTCCAAGACAATAGCCACAAGTGCAGAGTGCACTCGGTGTGGATGAGGAGGGGCTCATGGTCAAGGAGACGACACATGAAGGAAGCCAGGTCCTTAACAGAAGTGGGTCGGAAGGTAGTTTGACAGGTGCGTTAGAGCATGATGCAGTACTTGTAATCTATTCCGCTGCAGCAGGGGCTGCATCATGATTACGCATGGAGAAGCAGAGAGGTGTGTCTATAAGGCTTGACATCTAAGCATCTGTGTTTTATCTTACTATGCAATCAAGAAGGGGGAGAATGGTGACGTTCTGGTCCAAATAATGTATATATCATGGGATAGAAAAGCATGTTGTGGTTCACATCTCGTGTGGGAGAAAAACACATTTCGTAGGGAAGTTTCCAGGAGAGGAACATGGTTGTTGAACCAGAATAATGTTGTGTTTGATCGGCACACAAAGCTAAAAGGGGGAGATTGAAGATGTAAGATGTTTGCCTTGAAGTAGTCGCTGACGTAGTTGCTGAAGCAGACATCGTGTTGAGTGGTGAAGACTATGTGGAGTCAAGGTGCTGAGCTGGAGTCGTGTAAACTTGGAGAGCAAACGTGTATCTTGGAGAAAAGGGAAAGAAGAATAAACTTGGGGAGCAAGTTTATGACTTAAGGAAAGAGGAATAAGTGTATTCCAAGAAAAGGAAAGTTGCACTTATTGTTATGGAAGATGTCCATATCAGGTTGCCTTGGAGACTAGGGTTTCGGAAACATAGAGAATAACTATAAGATAGATATGGATCGTCTGTAGAGAGACAGAGACACCGAGACTGATCTTATAGAGAGAGAGAAGCTCTTGGAAATGTTTTGGGATTGTGCTGAAGCAGTGACTGATGTACTTGACGGAGAAAAGACATAAGCGGGTAACTTGGGAATCTTTCAATAGCGTGTGTTAGAGTGATAACACTAGACGTGTAAAAACTGATTTAAGCAAATCTTGTAATAGATTGTTTAATGAGACTCTAATAAAACATTGGTGTTTACTTGTGTAATTTATCTCTTTATATATCTTCTGCATTACTTTAATTGTGTTAATTGTGTTTTCATCTTTGCACTTACGTTTTAGCTTCGTTTAATTATTGTACTAGTGAATTACGTGATGCGATTTACAAATCTGGAGTAATAATTTCACACACTAAGCTGCATATCTTTCAATTATACTTTGATACTTTGAGTCTCCGACTATGTAATCAGAGAATTGATTTACTTTACTGACAAGTTATACCTAATAAAAACTCCTCATTATTTTTTAGGAAATATCAACAATTGACTTTTTTTTTTATAAAATAATAGATGACCCGTTACGTCAAGTATGACCCTATTGTTATTAATCACTCCTATCGATCAACTAACCGATTAGACTCAATAAATCCAATCAATCGTCCAAAGTCTACAAAATGTATTTAAGTCGCCAGAGCTTTCATGGTCCTTGTCAAGCCTTTCTGTTTTACTTGTTATCTACAATCTTCACTTGCTAAAGGAGATACCTAAACCCCTAAACTCTACTTAAACCCCCTTAAGAAGTACCCTATATATACATGTATATATATCTTTCTCCATTCCTCACTACATTGGATCCTTAAACTTCTAACTAAACGTTTATTCATCAAAAGCCCTTGAAATGGCAGGCTCATTCCAGTTCGTTGTAACCAGAAAAAACCCTATACTTGTTGCTCCAAAGTCAGAAACTCCAAAAGGTCTTTACTATCTCTCGAATCTCGACCAAAACATCGCCGTCACGGTCAAAACGTTTTATTACTTCAAATCAAAGTCAAAAACTAACCAAGATTCCTACAATGTGATAAAGAAATCTCTCTCTGAGGTTCTTGTTCATTATTACCCTGTGGCCGGACGGCTGACCATCAGCCCTGAAGGGAAGATCGCCGTGAATTGCACCGGAGAAGGAGCATTGTTGGTGGAAGCTGAGACTAATTGTGGGATAGAGATGATCAAAGAAGCGATCTCTGAGAATAGAATGGAGATGCTCGAGAAACTTGTTTATGACGTTCCTGGTGCCCGGAATATTCTTGAGATTCCACCGGTGGTAGTTCAGGTAAGGTTTCGATCGATCTCTTGATTAATTATTGCTCCATACGTTGTGAGTTTTATTAGAGGATGCTGTTGGTTCGAGGCATCCATCATCGTATTTACAATGACATGGACATGTTTAACTATAATTAAGCACCCATCAGAGTAGCTAGCTATCATCGTATTTAATATTGACGATCATTTTCTTATGTTAGCCATTTTTATATGTAACAATCAATGTTCATATTTAATGTCAGGAATAAGTTTGCCATATGGTATTTAATGGGTTTGTCCGCAGTGTATAATAATGCGATTTGAATATATATGTCGCTTTTGAGAATTCATTTATTATATAATGTAGTGTAACAATATGAAAACCAGCTATAGTGACAGTTCCATACGTGCATCTAGCTATGTTTCTTTCGTTAAAATATCTTAAAATAGTAACGATTGATCAGCTGTTTGAACGTTAACTACCCATTAATAATTAAGCTAGGACCAGATAGTGCTCACTCACTCTCATTATGTGCTAAGCTAGAATCTGGGGTAATAGTTAACTAAGCAAAGGTGTGAATAAATAAGTAGTTTGTTTTGTTTCATTCCCACCCTAATTTTTTTTGTTTATAATTGATTCTAAAATGTTGGATGAAATAAAAGCATGTTAACATATATTTGTTTGTTCTGTTTCATTACCCATTAATAATTAAGCTAGGACCAGATAGTGCTCACTCACTCTCATTATGTGCTAAGCTATAATCTGGGGCAATAGTTAACTAAGCAAAGGTGTGAATAAATAAGTAGTTTGTTTTGTTTCATTCCCGCCCTAATTTTTTTTGTTTATAATTGATTCTAAAATGTTGGATGAAATAAAAGCATGTTAACATATATTTGTTTGTTCTGTTTCATTACTCAGGTGACAAATTTCAAATGTGGCGGTTTTATCCTAGGACTAGGCATGAGCCACAACATGTTCGATGGAGTGGCGGCCGCAGAATTCTTGAACTCGTGGTGTGAGACGGCAAAGTGCCTCCCTTTATCTCTGCCACCTTTCTTGGACCGTACGATTCTCCAACCAAGAAAGCCACCAAAAATCGAGTTCCCGCACAACGAGTTCGACGAGATCAAAGACATTTCTGATACTGGAAAACTCTTCGACGAAGATAAACTCGTGTACAAATCGTTCCTCTTTGAACCAAAAAAACTAGAGAAGCTCAAGACCATGGCAAATGAGGAAGATATTAATAGTAACAATAAGATTACAACATTTCAAGCCTTAACTGGATTTCTTTGGAAATCACGGTGCGAGGCCTTACGGTTTAAACCAAACCAACGAGTTAAACTTCTTTTCGCGGCTGATGGACGGTCGAGATTCATCCCTCCTCTCCCCAAAGGATATTGTGGGAATGGTATTGTGTTGACCGGTATGGTGACTTCATCGGGAGATTTGGTTGGAAACCCTCTTTCTCGTTCGGTTAGTCTGGTTAAGAGTGTGGTCGAGTTGGTTACAGATGGTTTCATGAGATCGGCTATTGACTACTTGGAGGTGAACCGGACCAGACCGAGTATGACGGCAACACTTCTGATCACATCGTGGTCAAGATTGTCACTACATAAACTGGATTTTGGCTGGGGAGACCCAGTTTTCTCTGGACCAGTTGGGTTACCAGGGAGGGAAGTGATCCTGTTTTTACCTGGTCTCGAAGATATGAAGAGTATCAATGTGTTCCTTGGACTTCCTGCCTCGGCTATGAAGGTTTTCGAAGAGCTTATGAAGATTTGAAAAGAATTCTATTATAAATTTCACAATAGTGATTTATTTATATGATTTAATTATATGCGATCATAAGAAGAAGAAAAATGATGCCTAGTCATGATTTATACATGTAAGTCTCTTTGTATCAGATTTAAATATGTAATTTCAGAAAGATATTAGTTAATTCAAGAAATCAATTGTAATGCTCATATAAAATGGTATGTTGTTCAACCCTTGTTTCAGATCAGCTTTGGATAAGTTCTTTGGTCTTTTTTTTTTTTTAAAAAAAATTATAATTATTCATGTCTAAGGTAAAATAAAATATAATATTGATATTTTTATTTAAATTTCATTTTGATAAAATATACTCTTAATTTTTTTTTCGTGTTTCAAAAAAAAAAACTCTTAATTTTTCTAAAAATAATTATTTTTCGGTTCAATTAGAGTTTGATATAGAAAATAAATCTATATATACCATAATATATAGTTTGGCTTTCAGATTAATTATTTTGGTTTGCTTTGGATCAGAACGGTTTGACTAATCCAAATTGAACACTCCTAGAACTGTTTTGAGTTGAAATAAATTGAAATCAATTATATGGTTTAGATAAACAGAGGTTTCTAGCTTACAGAGACTAGCCAAAACTATTTATATGGTGTGGATAAACCAAACTGTCTATGATCCATAAAATATAACTTTCTGTATCTATATGGACCGTGTGGATTGTTTGTAGTCTGCGAGAGTCCACAAAGTGAGATGGATTAGCTAAAAGATAGCAAACAAGCTAAAGGGTGCATAGATGGCCTATGGATATGGATCTCATTAAAACTCACTGATTTTCTCTTTATTGAAGTTCTTTATGCCTCACTTTCATGTTTGTTTTAATGGTCTATGACAAATGATAGTTTAAGATCAAAGTTTCTAATGCTTTATTAATCATCATGATGAGTATTTATACCAAAAATGTATCTCTCTAGTTAGGAAAACTCAAAACCAAAGATAAATATAAAAAAGAATGACAAAACTTATCTAAAAGTACCTAGAACTTATCCAAATGATTTCAAATTCGTATAGGAAACATATCTCCACATTACAAGAAAACATAGTGACAATCGATGAAAATTTTGACGGTCAGAAGTTTTTCCGAAACAAAACCAACCAAAAACCTACCGCATACCAACAATTTGATGTACGCGTCAAATATCTGTCCGTAATTATTTCAGATGGAAATTCGCTGGGAAACTATAAAACAAACCAACTTTGTGTATCTTCTCGTTCAAATTCAAATATTTTACAGGGAAAAAAAAAACAAACCGACAAACAGTGACGTTATTGATGGACAGTGACCATTAAAAAATAATTGACAACTTTTTCTGACAGATTGTTGGTTCATTGTTGCAAGTCCGTCGGTTTCTGTTTTCAATATAGCCGTTATTATAGCCATTATAGGGTAAACATCTGTCGGTTCATCTGGTGAAAGGTTGGCAAACTCCAAGAATCCAACATCTTCCATAGAATCAAATCCATCTCCACCAACGTCCCACATCTTGGTATTTTCAGCTTCATATTGATCAGAATTCCTTGATAGAAGTCTTAGGTTTTCGTGGATGAAAACCAAATCTTGAGTACAACTAGGAATTAACCTGTTCCTTCTTAGTGAATGAATGAATGAGTAAGTGCTCCAATTACGCTCGAGCACATAAGATGAACTAGGCTGTCCAAGTAACTTAAAAGCCAAAGTTTGGAGTAGAGGAGTTTGAGTACCAAAGTTAGCCCACCAGATTTTAGGGTCCATAGTAATAGTAGACATCATTGAAATGCATGTTAAATCTTCAAAAGGACCACTCTTCATCGAGAACAATGCATACTCCTCCATAACTTTCATGTTATTCTCATTGCTTGGAAACAACCTTCAAAAGCACTTTAACTTTCATGTGAGATTTTTGCCTCCCTATGTGGACCTTTTCTTGCCAAATCTTCATTTAGCCAATTATCACTATAAAAATATACAAAATACAAAACACATAGATAAACATATATAAGTGACACATGAACAAAATGTAATGATAAATCATATATTAAAATTATACCTTGGATTTAGAGAACGAGCTAGACAATGCAAGGGAGTTTTATTCTTTGTCCAGCGAGCCACCAAAATTTCATAAACAACATCGTAGAAAGGACTGAATTCAGACAGTGAACGCTTAAGTGAAGACATGGCTTGTCGGTGTCACAAAATATAATCATCTCATATATAGATCTTGTGATATCTATAATATAAGAAACCTTTTACCACCAGTCATCATCCACAATCTTCTCTTTAACAAAGGTTGCTTTCCCAGTGTCTTCATCTCTATAAGTTGACCATTCTTCACTTATAACCATGGCTTGAAGACCCTTTTTGATAATCATCAATATTTTAAGCATCACAATGATTGAAGCAAACCATGTATCAGCAACCGAAATCTCAGCGGACAGAACTTACCAGAAATGGCTAGTCTCATGCTATGGTTCATGATGAATTTTTTATTGCAAGGGAATCTCCATGAATTTCAGTAATGCAAATACACTCCTCATATGTTTGTTGATTCCTTTCCACATTCCTTGCTGCACAAATATCACTACAAGAAAATGTCACATATATAGCATATGAAAAACGCTATTACAGGATAGCATAGCGTTATGGCGAACGCTGTGTCTGCTCCTGCAATCTTTTCTCTGGTACTTTATATAACGTTTTTGCCTATGCTATGTTAACGTATTAGTTCGATAGCGTTCTTTTACTTGTGCTATTGCATAACTTATAATAAATAGCAAATAATAACTGCTATTATAGTGTAGTTAAAAAAAAATTTTAAAGAAAAATACAAATAAAAATATTTTAAAATTTTTAAAATTGTTTTTTTTTACAAAATAACCAAAATCTAAACCAAAACTAAAATAAAACTCTAAACCAAAAACCTAAACCTAAGTCTTCCTTCTCTTTACACTTTCATCAGTTACAGCTCCAACCTAAAGACATAAATCCCTTTAATTCTACTTGTGTGATCTCCTCCACATCACTTCATCATCTGCTTCTTGTCGTGGCTTTGGTGGAGCTGTGGTTGTAGTGTATCATCAAACAACCTGTGCCATGGGAATTAGTAGGAACAGGTCAAGAAAATTTAACTTAAATGAAACAAGCCATTCACACGAGTGTTCTCAATTGACATGTAATTTTGAAGTATAAGAAGGAACCATACCAAAAGACTGAAAATCATTTCACCGCCTTCCTCGCAAATCTCAGCCACGTCTTGGTTGTTACAGCATACCAAAAAAAGAAAAGAATTAGCTAATGAAAAGCATACATGTCAACTATAATGTGACAACTGACTAAAGATATATGCTTAGGAGCTAATCCAGTCATACACAAATAACAAACACACAAGTGAGAAACCCATTCTTCAAAGAGATTCAGAAGCCATTTATGGACACCATAAGTCCACACTCCTCTTAACTAGAAGACACTATAGTCACAGAAGCTGGAAAAGTTTTTCACCTTTTCAGCAACTAAGAAAGCAGAGTAAAAACCAACACAAAACTGTCCTATCAAACAGTTGTCAGCACCAAGATCCTTGTTTGTCTGGATAAAGAGAGAGATATCAAACCAGTGAGTCTATAAACTTGACGTCAAGATTGATTTGCTAGCAAAGATGAAACAAAAAGAAACCTTAAGAGCCTTCAAGAATTTGGAAGTATCACTCTGAGCAATGGTTTCAAGACAGTCTATAAGTTCTTCCTTTGTCCCCACCATCTCCAAGCAAAGCAGGCTATGTCACACTCAAGAACCTCAGCTTATCGAAAGCATCACTTGCATTACTATAAACATATACAAACACACCTTCAATTAATTCTTGTGACTGTATAAGCTATGAACAATCAAATCCAACAATATGTTCACCTGCCACTGATAAAGTCTCAAACTTTCACATTCATTTCATATGCCCATGACTAAAAATCGAAACTTTAGTAGAAACGAAACTCAGCTTGGTACTCGAGCTTCTCACCGGACCCTTCACGGAGAACATATCTTCTCGAGGTTCCAGCTTATGAAGCGCCGGTTCTCAGACCACCACCACTGCGAGGAAGAAACACACCAGTAGATATATTGATTTCAATTAACATACACAAGGAAGAGACTTTAACATATTAAAAAACACACAAGCAAGATTTCTGAGATTGACATGGATATATGACTCAAAAGTAGACATTTTTAAGTTTAGAAGAGAGAGCAAGGTAGAAGACGAGCTTCAAGGAGAACTTGCAGAGTTCTTTGAAGCGGGAATAGCAGAGGATAATGAAGGTTGAGCTGACGAAGGAGAGACTCGATGTGTCGGTATTCATCGCCGTGAGAATGCTACGATCTCCGCCAGTTAAGCCTCTTCCAGCAGTGAGAACTACCGACATGGTTATCGCCACCTTCACCGCTAAAAAACCCTAACCCTTCCACCACGAAGGAGATCCACCACGAATCCAGGAACAACCATCTTGTTCTATGAAATCAAAGGCGATAAATTAGATGAATGTAGAAAACCTAATCGACAAAGCTTGAGGATGGAGAGAAGAAAACCAAATCGACAAAGCTTTCTTTTTCTTTTTCGGCGATTGGGAAGCCTTTCTCGGCAATGTTCAAAGCTTGAGGATGGAGGCCGATTCTGGATAGGGCGGCGGACTCCATATGAGTAGAGAGGGTAGAGAGAAACTGAAACGAGAGTGATGAGAGAGAGAGATAGGATTTCTTGGCGTCGAGAGAAGATATGTTTTCTTTTTACTCTTCACTTTTTTTAGATTTTATCTAGAGTAGAAAAATGAAAATATCTGGCCGCTTCTTTTTTCACTAAATACTTAGCGCGAAGAAGAAATTATTTTTCCGCAGACTATAGCGTTTAAACTTGTCAATGCTATTATACATACGCTTTCTGATAGCATTCATATACAAACGCTATCGTAAAGTTAGGATTATGTCAACGATAGCATTTACATACGAAATGCTATCTTCTTATGCTATCTTTACTCACTTTCCTTGTAATGTATTTTTCAAAGTGAGATTGAGAATATGAACAACACATGGTATCCAATAGATGTGAGGAAACCTCCCCTCGATAAAGTCTCCAGCCGCCTTACAATTTGGTGCATTATCGGTGATGACTTGTACAACATCTTGATCACCCACTTGATGAATAACTTCTTCCAACAGTTTAGCAATGAAAATTTTATCTTTTACTTCACCGAAACAATTCTCAGCCTTGAGAAACATTGGACCACTTCCAGAAAGAGATTCACACGCTAATGGAACTGCTCTAGGTCCCGACTCAGATTTCTTTAGCTCAAACTCATTTTTCAGCTTCTGCGTTTCAATATTTCAGCCATTGTTGCTCTTCTACTGAGAGAAATCCCCTGCCCTTTCAGTCCAAGTAAATACGCTTTGACTCTAGAATATTATACTTGTCGAATCTCATTACAAAAACTGTACTTAATTAAATCTCCATGTTCCTTGCTCCTAGCTTCTCCAATTTAGTTACATAATTCCACAGTGGAGATTCTTCTTTTTCACTTGATGAACTAGTAGATCTGATCCACTACCAATGTTGACATTTTCAGTTTGAGAATTCATCTTGTTAATCTATCTGAAATCAATCAGAATTCACCCTCTGTTTATTGTAATCAATCAAGTTGAGAAGTAATGAAAATTAAGTTGTGCTCCAAAAAAAAACAAACAATTGCACTGATTCATATACAAAATTACACCCATTCACTTAAATATATAACAGTTTACGAACAATATAAATCTACAGAACTCGCACTAATATAGAGAAGTGCGAATCAATGGATTGAAAATTTTGTAAGGAAAATGCTTTGAACGCTATTGGCTTATACCTAGGGAAGATCTCTTTGAATACGTTGTAGCGTTAAAAAAAAATCATAGGACAATTTTTTACAGTTTCTCGAGCAAAGCGATTCTCCAAAGTTTGATATTTTATTTATTTTGAAGAGAATAAGATCTGGAGACAGAAAAGTATATTTAATGTTTAGATATAGTAAGTACGTGTGTGAGCAATCATCTAGCATTTATATTAAAAATGTTAGAATGGAGGTTTGAATTGTACCACATGCCTTGTCGCACAAGGTAATGATATGATGATATTACTTGAAACAATCAGCCAATAGATAATTTTGATAGTTTTCGTTAAATCAGAAAATAGGAAATATACATATCCCCAATAGGCAATTACATAAAAATTTTAAAAAGAAATGGAGAAATTAATTCCAGAAAATATATATCACATTCGGAAATGCATATATGTCATCTCGGGAAATTAATTCTCAACTTCGCACACTTGATAAACTCAGAAAAATACGACAGCGTAACGGGTACTCGTGGTGGTGGTAATATCAAGTTCGGGATAAAGTCAACACTACATAGTCGTCAATGAAATTGTTTATTTTTGTCCATCTTCAATCTCAGCTCTCCGATCATTTCCGCAGGTACACTTGTTCGCTTGACGAACGGCTGCGATTGGCTCAGGGGATGACACTGTACCTAGCTTCAGCATATCGAGGGTCACCTCCGGTAACTTAGCAGCTTCCACTTCTTTCTCTCCCAAATGCGGCGGCGTTTTACAGTATTTGTACACCACGTAGAGTATCATTTGAAGTGCGCCGAGGGCAAAACCAATCACGTTAGGGAACTGCAAAAAAAAAATTGTTTAGTGGCAATAACATGATAATTATTTAATACACTCACTTTTCCACTTTATAACTAATGAATAAAAGTACGTAAAAAACAAGCTTATGACAACAAAAGTAAAGTTTATGGCTAACTTGTGCGGCACCTATCGACGTTACGTACACAATATAATTTCTATGTAGCAAAAAAGATAAAGACTTCTAATTTATTTTAAATTTGTTTTACAAAAGCGAAATTCTTTAATGTTTCTTTAGGATATAAAGCGAGCCTCTTTATAATGTGTGTTTATAGTTTTTAATCGTAAAGGACAATACCAAACAAAAGGGTTTTGCTTTCTTTAATTGTTTATTATTTGCCAATCCGTATCTCTTTTTTTCTATGAATCTATGATTAGAACCTCAAAGTCTCAGGTAAATTAGAAACAAAAGCATCCACTTTCATGTAATACACACTATGATTATTATACGTCCAGTCATGATAACAATGTTAAAACATATATATTCAGTTAAGCCTCATTTCAAAAAAAACATATATATTCACTTTTTTAGCCAGAAAACTTATTGACCTTTTCTGCTATAAGGATTACGGTGGTCAGTAAATATCTAAATTGGGTAAGTATGTTTCTACGTGTGTACATAAATGGATCCATGCAAACGTGTATACGTGAAATATGTTCAAATTGATATATAAATGCATATATAGAGAGAGAGAGAGAGAGAGAGAGAGAGAGAGAGAGAGAGAGAGAGAGAGAGAGAGAGAGAGAGAGAGAGAGAAATGGCTTACAGCAACATAGATGTCCTTGAGAGCAAGACCATAAAGGAGCCATACGACAGCACTGATTGTAAGGGTTAGGGATAAGCTAAAGGGCATGTACTCGACACTTCTTGTCTTTATTACCGTCCTCTGTGTTTTAAATCATAAAATATGTTAATTATTTAAACTAGGTATCAATTAGTCATTTCTTTTTATATATACTTAATTAGCTCTTTCGAAGTGCTTACGATTATGCTTAGAGGAGCAGCAAAAACACAAACAGAGAATCCGACACATATTCCTCCGATGATCTTGGCACGTGTGGTTCCTTTTGCCAGGAATTGACAAAGAAGGAGAATCAAGCAGAATCCTCCAAAATTCATAAGAAGTAGCAACTTCACTGTCAGCATCTGCATCCATTAAGTATTTTAGTTAGCTACTTGATTTGACTTTGTAAGCACATATTCATATATGAATTGAAGGTGTTTAAGTACCCTGGCTTTCTTGGGTGCGAAGGCAAGGAAGATAGAGATGTAGATGGTTTCTATGAAGCATCCAAAGGAGTTGATGGTGACGAGGAGGAAGACATCTTTCTTCTGTGTTGCGTAGTAAAGCCAAAGTGTTGCACTGAAGAGCGCCATAACGTAAGGAAGAGACTGAAACCCTTCCGTTGTCTTCTTCTTCCAAACCCTATAGAACGTTGGCCTGCATCCATTTCATGTAATTTCAATATTATTAAAGCGGAGAATATCGATATACGTAGACATATGTAGTAGCAACACGTGAAAATTAGTATTATATGTCTTGCTTATCAAATAGACGTTGAGGTGATGTGAATAGAGCTTACACAGGAGAGAGGAACACGGCGAAGGAGATGACGTTCCCTGGAAAATATAAAAGAACATAAATGGTATTAAAAAATTGAGAATCTTTATAATTAGATTACGACTTTAGAACTTGTTGATAAACAATAAATATATATGAAATGAACAAGTGTTAGTATCATACCCATCAAACCAAATACAAAGGCCCATGTGTTGTGAGTGTCGAAGAGAGGCATGGTTTTCTTTTGGTTTAAATAAACTGGTTAGAGTTCTTTGGAGGAAGAAGGAGAGAGATCTCACTTAGATTTGCAAGTGTTTTCTCGTAATGTAAAATCTGATGGCACGAACATAGCATTTCCAGGACTTCACGTATATATAGAGGGTTGGGGCGAAAGAGAGGATGGGATTTGTGTGAGATAGAAAAAGTGAAATGTTTGTGTGAACAATAATATTTTGAATATTTTTTGAGAAAAGTATCTTTAGAAGCATTATTGCCATTGTAGTTGCACTACAAAAAAAAAGAATGCTATAGACATGTAACAACAATTCACACGCTAATCCATTACCAAATTGTATACATGTTGACGTACAAAAACAAATCACTTACCAAACTCTCTTTGGGTTTTGGCTTAAGAAATAAATACTTAATAAGTTACACTACTAGTGCTTGTCAATCTCTGTTTAGGCACGTTCTTTGTAAAGATTATGTCTAGATTCTACCTATGCATCCATATATACACAACATAATTCTGATTGGAAAACCCGAGCATGATATTAATTACGATTGTTTATGTGGTTTTGACCAATTCTCTTATTTATATAAGGGATATAATTAATATTTGTATGCCATATGGTGATTATGCGGTTTTATTTTTTAGTTAATGATTCATTTAATTCTTATTCTATACACGTTTTGCTTACTCTTACGCATACGTGATTTCATAGTGTTACTAATTAAAACTACCATATAGTTACTACAAATAATCAAAATTAATGATTATATACTTACAAAAACATTTAAAAAAACAATAACATTAAAAAACAATAACATTGCAGTATATATCTACAGCTACAATGTTATATTCTCTCCACTAGTTCTCTCTATCATTAAGTTATTACGAAAATATGCAAATTGCTTTAGCTATCTTCTTAAAGTTACACTGAAATTTGTAAAGTTCATTAAACCTACGTTACCAAACAAAAGTTCCGTGACACTGTATGTCAAAATACCATGCCGTTTTCACTTTTTGCTCTTTTTAATCCTGATATTCATGTTTCTTTATATAACAAATAATAATTAGCCGTTTCTCAATTATTTGAAAAATAACTATCTCGAATAAACAAGAAAACCTTTGAAAATCTGAAGCCCGCTCATTTTGTAGAAATAATGCTTTTAAAAATCGGATCGAAAACTGAACTCAATTTTTTTAACTTATAGTTTAATATAGTATGAGCGGGTTCTACCTAATTCGATTGAATTTAAACACAGAATAAGTATAATTTTTATTTATTTATTTATTTTCTAGTAAATTTTATCAAACTTAGTTGGTTTAATTATTATAACTTTCATTTAAATAATTTTTAATTTTTTAATAAATACCAAATATAAAAATAGATGTCTTAACATGAAATGTCTATAGTTGTGAAACATAAATACTAAAAGTAAATTTAATAAAAATGTTAAAATTAGTTATAGCAGAATTATTTTTAGAAACTTTATTATAGTAGTTTAAAATAATTTAAGAATAAAAAAATAATCAATAAACTTAATTTAAGGGTTATAAATAAACACGATTTTATTCGACCCAGATATCTTTCAAACTCACCTCAGATATATTCATAGTTTATGGTTTATTATTTGTTCACTGGAGCCTAGTTCACTTAGGTTTTAAAACATTGCGTAGAAGACTGTATAATAAAATAACTCGAGCCATTTGACTGAAAATTTGGTAAATGATTCGATATTTGTGGACTCATTGCCTAATTAAATTAGAGTATCTAACTCTCTTTTTCTTTTTAGAGTTTCTAACTCGACATAGAAGAGATACACTTCACAAGTAGTTTAGGACTCGACACCATTTCAAAGTCCTGTATCGTGCATACAAATTTACCGTAATTACATGAAAAGCTTTATGTATCTTTTGAGTGTCTGGAACTTGAATCACAATCATTTTGTACTTAGAACATATTAATATACGATTTAATGGAGATAATTATAATATATAAATTGATATTTTTAAAATAAGTTATTGTAGGATTTACAAATCCCTTTTAATTATTTACTTTCCTATATTATGAGCGGGTTCTACCTAATTCGATTGAATTTAAACACAGAATAAGTATAATTTTTATTTATTTATTTATTTTCTAGTAAATTTTATCAAACTTAGTTGGTTTAATTATTATAACTTTCATTTAAATAATTTTTAATTTTTTAATAAATACCAAATATAAAAATAGATGTCTTAACATGAAATGTCTATAGTTGTGAAACATAAATACTAAAAGTAAATTTAATAAAAATGTTAAAATTAGTTATAGCAGAATTATTTTTAGAAACTTTATTATAGTAGTTTAAAATAATTTAAGAATAAAAAAATAATCAATAAACTTAATTTAAGGGTTATAAATAAACACGATTTTATTCGACCCAGATATCTTTCAAACTCACCTCAGATATATTCATAGTTTATGGTTTATTATTTGTTCACTGGAGCCTAGTTCACTTAGGTTTTTAAAACATTGCGTAGAAGACTGTATAATAAAATAACTCCGAGCCATTTGACTGAAAATTTGGTAAATGATTCGATATTTGTGGACTCATTGCCTAATTAAATTAGAGTATCTAACTCTCTTTTTCTTTTTAGAGTTTCTAACTCGACATAGAAGAGATACACTTCACAAGTAGTTTAGGACTCGACACCATTTCAAAGTCCTGTATCGTGCATACAAATTTACCGTAATTACATGAAAAGCTTTATGTATCTTTTGAGTGTCTGGAACTTGAATCACAATCATTTTGTACTTAGAACATATTAATATACGATTTAATGGAGATAATTATAATATATAAATTGATATTTTTAAAATAAGTTATTGTAGGATTTACAAATCCCCTTTTAATTATTTACTTTCCTATATTCTCATACGGTTAATCAAATATTTTGTTGGGAAACAAAAAAAAAAGAGAAAAATCATTTTCAGGCTTCTCGAGGCGTATGGGCGTCACACACGCATTGGTAACTCTATTAGTGTTACAAGTGGCGAGCTTTAGTCACAGGCTCACAGTGGCAAGTATACGTACTAAACCTTTTTGTTTTTTTTTTTGCCCAGCAGACTATCCACATTTTGCTTTGTAATACTAGTATCGCATGTACATCGGTCATACAAAAAAACTTCTTAAACGGATTGCTTTGACGCTCAAAGACATAAATCATGGGAAATTAGAGTGAATGACCATAAAAAAAAAAAATTCACTAGGTATTCATAAGAGGTTATAGTGTTAGGATACCACACACATACACTATTTTTTTTTTGAATGAAAAGGATACTCTATATATTTATGAGACAGAGATATGAAAAAACTCTTTTTCGCATGTGGGTGATCACCGCATATCCTCTATCATCTTAGTTCTTACATTCGTTCACTCCATTTTTTTCTCCGTCTTAATTACCTCCCGTTGTAACATCGTTTATCGCTCGTCACCATCTTTTCTTCCAACAACACCCTCTATCTCTTTACCTCCTCCCATCGTCTCTTCTTTTAAATCTGAGATCATGTCTCCTCTACAGCTTCATGATTCTATAAGTACAAAGATGACACCACAGTAAGTAATACAGAAGATAAACCGAGAGATAAATTACACAATCAAACACCAATATTTTTATTAGAATCTCTTTTAAACAATCTTTACAAGACTTGCTTATTCAGCTTTTACACGTCTAGTGTTAACATCCTAACACACGCTACTGAAAGATTCCTAACCTACCCGCTTATGTCGTCTCTCCTTCGTCAAGTACTTCAGCCACTGCTTCAGCACGACCCAGAACACTTCCAAGAGCTTCTCTCTTTTTTATAAGATCAGCCTATGTGTCTCTGCCTCTCTACAGACGACCCCATAGCTATCTTATATTAGTCTCTACATTCCCGAAACCCTAATCTCCAAGGAACCCACAATATGGACATCTTCCATATCAATAAGTGCAACTTTCCTTTTCTTGGAATGCACTTATTCCTCTTTCTTTAAATCATAAACGTGCTACTCAAGTTTATTCCTCTTTCCATATCTCTAAGATACTCCCTTGCTCTCCAAGTCTACACGACTCCAGCTCATCATCTTGACTCCACATGGTCTTCACCACTCAACACGACGTCTGCTACAACAACTACGTCAGCGACTACTACAGAACGGACATCTTACATCAACAGATTCTTAGCTTTTACCTTTGGAAAGATGAAGATGTTACATTTAGATATACTATTTTTTATGTACATAGAAATATACTATTTTGTTTTATTATATTCTACTTGAAACATAAATTAGAATTGCAACTTTACAATAAATAAGCATATATTAACATTATTTTATGTGTCTCTTCATAAATTCTTAATGTTATATATGCAGTTTCGAAAGTTTTCTATCCGCCGAAACAATACATCTTTAGTGAAAAGTAAACAAAACTTTTCTAACAATTCCTGTAATACCAGAATACCATTCTATTTAATGATCACAATATAAAATTTTCAAATATCTCTTCCTACTTTCCCTTCCCCTCTTTTTCTTCTTCCTCCTTCTCTAGAAAATTTTATTTATATGAAATCTTCTAATCTAAAAGTTTTCTATCTGCCAAAATAAAACATTTTCTATGAAAAATAAACTAAAACTTTTATAACGATTCTTGTCAATAGTAGAGTATAGTATTCTATTTTATGGTCACAGTATAATATGTTAAAACATTCTAAAAATTATAAAATATTGCTATATATCTGTTGTTCTATCCGCACTTTCACGCACCTAGAAAGATAATCTTGTTCGGTTTGGTGACAAATTGTCACATCTGCTTGCCACAAATCTGTACACGGTCTTTAAAAAATAATCAATCTGTACATTTGACTAATTCACCCTATGATCATTGCAAAATTGGTAAAGATGTCCGAAATTTATGTTAAAAATCCAAAATTTATTAAATGCAATAAAAGTTCAAAAGACAAAAGTGGTGATTAGTTAGTTTTAAACATTAATACCAAAAATGGTGATCAATTAGTTTTTTTATGTTCGACATCAACTTCTCATTAACCAACCACAATTACAAATTAGACGTCAACATAAGTTTTAACCAAAATGACAACGAAGCATAATCTATATCTATGCTACATGATTGACCACCAATGTATTTTTAAGCCACTACGAGAACAAATTTATTCTCCCTACAAACTTTGAAAATGAATCATCTCTTGCACCATAAAGTTACGACACACTTGACTTAATCCGATGAAAGACAAAAACAAAATCAAGGAAATGCATATCGAACTGCAACCAGTGATTTCCTTAAGATCTAAAATCCACTCCAGGATAACCTGATTCCACACCTAGGTGCTTGATCTCCAATCTGTCCCTTTCCACCATAGCCAAAATCTTTGAACTCTACTCCAAAGAGACGGAACTAGGAGTCCGTAGTGAGACTGCCACTGCCACAAAACTAAGTAGAATGGGGTTTAAGATGAGGCATAATTTGACTCTCTAAAATTAACCACCTGAAAATAGAAAGAAATTGATCTACTAATGGTCAAAGTGGTCATACATTAGCTTTGGGATAGTCAATTATTAAGCATGTCTCATCAGACAATAGTAGACTCCTTAGACTTTTGGTAGCCACCCATTAATTGTTGCCATACTTCGATTCTGAGAACATGAACCGATCTATTCCTCATTTTCAAATCACAGTAGCTGTGTGAGACGATGACTGACCATTAGACCCGGCTCTGACAAGACTCCAGATCTACCGCAGAGGGTTGGAGTTGATTGATAGAACGATTCATGTTTTTATGTATCAAAAAGAAGAGCTTGTGTATGTTTTTCCTTTCTCTCTGATGCCTAAATCAAAAATGATTTTTGCTGCCAAAAATGAGAGTTGGCCGTGTAACCTCTAACGCATTAGGCGATGTGTTTACCACTACATCATATGAACTGTAACGCCCCCATTGATCACGACTAATGGGCTTTCCACGCTCATTCTCTTGGTCCGTGGGTCCATCCCATCTAACGGGCGGTACGTTAATATTTTGGAAGACTCGAAATCATTGTTTACTAACCCTGCAATCACTATATGACATTTTCCGTGTTTTGGCCTCACTCACACGATATCGCGAATTACTTCCGGATAGATCGCTCATCCTTCTACTACTCCAGGCCAAACACGCTTAATTCTGGAATTTTAAATTGATGGTTAACTGAAAAGGTAAGTTCACTTTGGTGAATAGGTTATCAAATCAATTCTCTTAAGTCTTCCATCATATACCACAAACCGAGATGTTACAGAAACATTATGCATTTGATGCCAATTTAAAGTTCAGTATTTTTAATTATTTACATAAAGGTTCCTGATTCCTGCTCATAATTAGCATGTATCTCCCGCATCATACTTGGCGTCTTAAGCTTTCAATTTACCAGTTTTAATTAGCTCAGAAGCGCCCATGATTGTATCGATTGTATTCCATCCAATATGTTAAGTGTCTGTTTGTGATTAATTATAAATATTAAATTAGTTGGATTATAAGAACAAAAACATAAAGAATTAATAGGAAAATATAATAAAATACAAATTAGAAAATCAAGATTTATATGTATTTGAGCTACAAATGATAGTATATAATAGAAAAGGGAGGTAAATCTCTTACTATAATAACAGTTTATCAATAAAATGTGAATGTATTTTGCTTAATTGATTTTTGAGATTAGGTTTACGTGATGACATTTTCTGATTATTCTGAGGTCATAACCTTTTTTTTTCTGTTATGAAATTGATTTTCAAAGATAAATTATTATAAGTGTATCAAACCTCAAATTCTAGTGTAGCCTCGATATTTTATAATTTAGTTTTTGATGAGTTCAATTCAAATTGTTTTTAGACATATATTAAATCTACGAGATATACATCGGAAATCTTTGAGAAAAAATTGTTATTGGATCGGTCGTTGATTAGTTAGGTGCTCAAAAAAATTATTAATCAATTTTTGACTTGAATTAACCAAAATTTAGACCCAATAAATTTAATTATTTTTGGTTATTCTAAAAATAACTTGGTTATTTAAAATAGCCAAATTTAATTAAATTTATCCTAATCTTTTAGTACACTAAAATTGAAGCAAAACCAAATTCTTTGGTTAAATTCGACAAAATTTATAAACTGAATTAATTGATTATTGAAACAAATAAAAATGGGGACGATGGCGATTTTCTCTCTAGAGGCGATTTTCTCTCTAGAGGCTCAAGATACTCATCTGTTTATTGGTCATTCATCAACCCATCAGAATGGAGATAACATACAGAAGAATTATTTTCTTGCCGCCCAGTCGATTATTTTGGAAGGGTTCCAAATTTTTGATAAAGATTTTTCAAGATATCCGGAAAAAGGAAAAGATTTACATAAATCTTCAAGCAACTTGGGTGTTTATCTAGGGTTCTTAGTGCAGCCGCCTCTAGATCGTACCTCTTATGTCAGAGCAAATTCAACCTTGCTAGCAGAAAAAGCTTTTTTCTTACTTCAAATTGCAGAAAAAACCCCTCTTCCTTCTTCTGATGGATTTTAACCTATCGCAAGTCATGGGAAAGATGTCATTGGAGGAGGATATACTGGTGGATCTCACGGAAGATGCAGGATATAGCACAGTGATTAACAACGCTAAAAGTTTGATTGGACGCTTATTAAACCCAGAAAGCCAAAACATGGGCCGGATGCTGAGAACTATGCCAAAGATATGGAAGATCTATGGGAGAGTAAGGGGAACTGCGCTAAGTAAAGAAAGCTTCCAGTTTATCTTTGACCTGGAAACGGATCTGCCGACTGTGATGATGCATGGATTTTGGACTTTTGACGATTGGGGAATGGTGATGGACAGATGGCAAGAAGTCCCTCCGGCAAATTTCCTCCAAATAGCTCCGATATGGATCCGAATGCACAAGATCCTGGTTAACTACTTCTCAATTAAGACTATGGACGCAGTCGCTGGAGCTATTGGTTATGTGAAAACAATAGAATTTGATCATGAGAAGCCACACACTCTTGAGTATGTCAGAGCGCTTGTCATTGTTGATTTGCAATCTCCACTTCGAGACGTCAAAACAGTGAACCTACCGAAGGGTCTCTCAGCTTTGGTAGACATTGATTATGAAAGAGTGAGAAAGAAGTGCTATCACTGTTTTCGCTTATCTCATGAGAAACAGAGATGTCCCCTTGTGAAAAAGGCAAAAACAAGGAAATGCTGAATACATAACGCCAGTCTAATGTCGTCCCACCAGGCTTTCAACGCCAACACTCTACCAATCTAGTGGAGACCATTATGCCAATGCTGGCCCCCACGATCCCCCCTGGTTTTCGACCACACCATAATATCGTGGCTCCTGAGGTTTTTAAACAAATGCAGCTCTACATGGATTGTGTCGACCCGGAGGAGAGACGTCTAAGAGAGACACGTATGAAACAAACACTACCAGAGTTTTCCAAGGATCCTATCGCTCAATGCGCTTGTTTGCGAATGGAGAATCAGCCGATCATCTCACCTACACTGAATACGAATATGGGCAGAGTTTTTGATTTCAGACACTCAGATCAAGAAAAGATCATCAGTGAGAAAGAAGATAATAGCAATGATTACAGTCCCCCGGATAAACAGAGATTAATGGGTACTTACCCTATGAATGGAGATGATGGAAGAATCCTAGCTTTACCAAGTATTGGTGGAGATATGGAAGAGGCTTCTCGGGTTGTGATTGAGAAACAAGGTAACAAGCTCCAACAGAAGATGGTTGAGGAAGGAGGTGGAGATTTTAACCTTTGAAGGAATCCACAGAGTTTGTAATTGGATGTGGAGAATCCTCGGTAGCTGGAACCAAGAAGAAACGTGCGTCCTGGACAAGGAGACAGCAAACTCAGATTCCTAAAAAGGCAGTGGAGGCCGACGTTGAGAAGGAGATAAGGGATACTGAATGTGATAGAAACACGAAACGAAAGGCAACAGAAGAGGGCAAGGTATCATCTAAGATTTACAAACAAGCTGACGGTTTGATGGTTCACCAGAAACCATCCGCGTCTCAATGACGACGCTCAGTTGGAACTGTCGGGGATTGAGGAGCAACCTGACAGTTTGACGCCTAGAGAAAATGTGTCGTGAGCATTTCCCGGATTTCTTGTTTCTCCTAGAGACTAAAAACTCTAGTAGTCACGTATCAAGTCTTCAAAGCTCGTTGGGTTATGATCATAGCTTTATGGTGGATCCAGTGGGGCTTAGCGGAGGCTTGGCGTTGTTTTGGAAGAATATTTATGAAGTGGAGATTCTGTTTTCATCAAATAGGATCATTGATGTTAAGGTGAAGATTGGTTCACTCTGCTATTTTATGTCCTTCGTATATGGTGATCCTGTTCGCCAACGAAGACAAGTAGTATGGAATAAGTTACAAGAGATTGGTGAGCACAGAAGTGGAGGCTGGTTTCTGGTGGGAGATTTCAATGAGATTATGAACAATGGAGAGAAGCTTGGAGGAGCTATACGCCAAGAAAGTACTTTCTTCCCATTCCGTTCTATGGTCAGATAATGTCGTTTAAAAGAAGTCCCCAGCTCAGGAAATACATTGTCATGGGGAGGGGTCAGAGAGATCATAACCAATGGGGTGAAAGAGAACGTATGGGTACAATGTAGGCTGGACAGGGCCTTCGGTAACGCGGAATGGTTCAGACTCTTCCCACGTGCACACTCGTCTTACCTGGAGAAGTTAGGCTCTGATCATAGACCTATCTTCACGGGTTTAGCTAAGAGCAAACAAGGAAGAACAGGACGGTTCTGTTTTGATAAGAGATGGTGTGCAAAACCGGAAGTGCTGGAAATCATACGAAAAGGATGGAATATGCATGGATCAGGTTCCGGTGAACGAGTTACTGACCGCATAAGATCATGTCGCAAAGCCTTATTGAGATGGAAAAGGACGTCAGATAGCAACTCTAAGAAGCGAATTTTGCAAATTCGAAGGAATATAGAGAAGGAAGAGGCTAAATTATTCCCGGACTTGAGGTTGCTATCAGATATGAAAGTTGAAATTGAAAAGGCTTTCAAAGAAGAGGAAAGCTTCTGGAAGGAAAAAAAACAAAAACACATGGCTTAAAGAGGGAGACAGAAACACCAAGGTCTTTCATGGATGGGCACAAATGCGGAAAATGAAAAACAGAGTATCAGCTTTGCTTGATGAGAATGGCAGATAACAATTCGATGAAGATAAGAAGGGAGATATAGCGGAGAAGTATTTTACTAATCTCTTCAAATCTTCCTCTCCGGCAGATGCAACTGAGCTACTTGAGGGTTTTGAAACCAAAGTCACTGAAAGGATGAATCAAGCTTTGACGAAACCAGTCTCTGAGAGACAGATTAAAAAAGCGGTTCAGGCAGTTAAGAGTTATAGTGCCCCTGGTGCTGATGGTATGACAGGAAAGTTCTTTCAAAACTACTGGAATATCACAGGAGTTCAGATAACAAGAGAAGTGAAAGAATTCTTTGCTGGTGGGGCCTTACCACCAGAATGGAATTTTACACAACTCTGCTTATTACCGAAGAAGCCTAACCCCAATCAGATGACTGATCTACGTCCCATTAGTCTCTGTTCCGTGGTATATAAAATCATCTCCAACATCCTATGCTCCCGTTTGAAGTCTATACTACCACAACTGGTCTCGCAAACTCAGGGCGCCTTTGTTGAGGGTAGACTAATATCAGATAACCTGTTGGTTGCACACGAGATGATCCATGGTCTAAGGATAAATCCGAACTGCAAAAGTGAATACTTAGCAATCAAGACGGACATGTCCAAGGCTTACGACCGTGTGGAATGGTCTTTTCTTGAAGTTCTCTTTCGGAAAATGGGTTTCAACAACACATGGATAGGATGGATCATGAAGTGTTTTCGATCAATGACGTATACGGTTCTCTTGAATGGAAAAACTCATGGTCATATCACGCCTGAAATAAGAATTCGGCAGGGAGATCCATTGTCTCCTTTTATCTTCATTCTCTGTGCTGAGGCTTTGGTTCATGTTATGAACAGGGCGGAAAACAGAGGATCTATGCATGAAATGAAGCTAACAAAGAAGTGTCCCTCGGTCCAACATTTACTTATTGCGGATGACAGCTTGTTTCTCTGCAAAGCTAACCTTCCAGAAGTGGCTGAATTTCTCAGATGCCTCAAGCTTTACGGTGATTTATCAGGCCAGGTCATTAATTTTCAGAAATCAGCCATCACTTTCGGAGCCGAAGTAGACCCAGTGATGAAAATATTAATAGCAGAGCTAAGTGGGATTGAAAACGAAGGAGGAGATGGTAAATATTTAGGGTTACCTGAGTGTTTCAGTGGATCAAAGCAGAAGCTACTGGCTTTAATCGGAGAAAATCTTAACAAGCGGTTAAAAAGTTGGTTTGCGAAGAAATTATCACATGGAGGCAAGGAGGTCCTCCTGAAAGCTATTGCAATGGCACTCCCTGTTTATGCGATGTCATGTTTCCGCCTCACCAAACATCATTGTAAGAAGATCATGAGTGCAATGTCCAGCTTTTGGTGGGACGCGTGTGAAGATAAGAGGAAGATACACTGGGTAGCATGGGAGAAATTATGTATGTCAAAAGAGAATGGTGGACTTGGTTTCAGAGACATTGAGATGTTTAATCAAACACTACTGGCCAAACAAGCATGTAGACTTTACAACAACCCAGACACCCTGCTGGCAAGAGTTTTCAAAGGGCGTTACTATGCGTCAACTGATTTTTTGGAGTGTGGGAAAGGATACAGGCCTTCATATGCTTGGCTCAGTATACTATTTGGCAGGGAGCTTCTGAAAAAAGGCATGATAAAATCCATAGGCAATGGTGAATCGACATTCATATGGTCGGAAAGATGGATCATGGATTCATGCCCAAGACAACCCGTCAACAAGGAGTTAAACATTGATGTCAAAAGAAAATTCAGTTCGCTCATCGACGACAATAGTGAATGGAAGATCGACGTGCTAAACGAGTTGTTTCCAATCAATGAAGTTAGACAAATACGGAGGACTCAACCAGGAAGGGTAGCAGACAAACTCATATGGTCTCTAACGGATCATGGCTCCTACACTGTTAAAAGTGGATACTGGCTTGCAGCTAACAACTTCAACACATACTTTTCAAACCTTTCTTCGGTGGAACAAGCAAGTAATGAGATGAAAAAGGAAATATGGAAAGTCAAAACCTTACCCAAGATAAGAATGTTTCTATGAAGAGCTGTATCAGGGGCACTAGCAGTGGCAGATAGACTCCAATCTCGAGGAATGAATGTTGATCTGGAATGTAGATTGTGTCGTAACGGTACTGAAACGATCAATCATGTTATATTTCAATGCATTCCAGCTCAGGAGATGCTAAGACAAGTGAAATTCCCGCTGACAGCTACTAGAAGTCTCTGTGAGAACATGAATGCGGCGTTAGAGACAATGGAGAACAACACAATACCGGAGAATCTGAGGAGAGCCATTCCCTAGGTGTTATGGACAATCTGGAAGAACCGCAACTCTGTCTTATATGCGTCTAGACAGAATGCTATTAACTCTCTATTGCAGCAGGCTCTGGAGGAAGCTACGACATGGACAGAAGTTAACAAGAATGATTTTCGTACATCGATACAGCCTGCGGCTTTAGCAGTGAATCAACGTTGGCATCCACCTACTTCAGGTACAATCATATGTAATGTGAGCTCCAACTGGTTAAATAATTCTCTGTTAAGTTGTGGAGATTGGATCACAAGAGACTCACAAGGAAACGTCCTTCATCACGCTCGAGATGCTCTCACTCCATCTTGCAACAGATTGACTGCATAACTAAGATGCATTACATGGGCGTTGCAGAGCCTTCGTGACTTGGGTTTCAAGGATGTGGTGATTGGGTTGGACAACCAGAATGTGATCAACGCTTTAGCTAACATTTCAGCTTGGACTCATTACAGAACTCTTTTGGACACAATTGCAGGAATTTGAAGCAGTTTCAATGGTGTCTTTTTTGAACAGGAATCAGCAAAAACAAACTCCATTGCTCGGGATATTGCTCGAAGTGTTCTCAGAGATGGCAGATTCCAATCTTACTTAGCGCTTGGAGGTCCCGCCTGGCTCCACAACAAGATTCGGAATGAAGCTTTAACCAATGAATGCTAAATCTTTCCCTTAAGATCTTTCTATTGGTTGTAGAGTTTTGTTTCTTTTTGGTTTCATTTGGTTTTTTCTTATGCTTCCTTGTACTACCTCTCTTTTGAGTTTAGACGTTTAAAAAAAACAAATAAAAATGTTTTATGTTTAATTCGATAAGTTTTTGCGTGAAAACAAACTACGTGTAACTATCTGAACTGGATTGACCAAGCAAACTGAACCTTGATGCCTAATGACAAAGGTAACACTATCTAAATATGGCATTTATTCACTAAAAATATATGATTTTTACCCCTGGAAGCTTAATGGTAATTTCATCACAAGAAAGAAGTATGATTTTTACGTCCACTTGTGCTATTCATTATACCTTATTCCAAAGTTCTCTCTTCATTTCCGAGACTCTGGCTCTCTTTCCAGCCAACATTTCACCCTATAACTCTTTTAGAGCACTTCCAACGTCCGAATTAGGTGGGTATCAGCTAGATTAAAAAAAAATTAACAAAAATAGATGAGCTGTGTAGATTCGGTTCGCGCAGAAGAACTTGTAAGAATCCTTGAGATGTTGTTTTCGACAAATGTCACTTGATAACTGGTTTATATTTAAAATGTAAAACAGATTTAATTTACGCAATAAACTTATTATAAAATATTATTATTAATTGTATTGGATACTGCTTTACGGTATATAAATGGAACCGATAAGGGTGCTCTTACGCTCTCTTTATTTTGAGTCACCTAGTGTCACTCAAAATAGCCAAGAATCGATGTATCCATCGTCTTTCTTCCAAACCACCAAATCTTGTGCTGTTCTGATTTTGTTTACCCTGACTTTTTCCAGTTTACGAGACCCTTCTCGTGCTTTTTTTTTACATAGTTGCTGATTTGAGCTTAAAAGAGTGATTTGAAAACACTTATTATTCATCTATCTTTTTGTTATGTTGGAGAATTTGTCCTCTATTAGCGAAAAGTACCTAAACATATGTTATATTGTATAACTTATGGTTTGACCTTTTAATTCTTGTCACTTCACTATAATTTTGTAGACTCTGTGTGATTTAATATCAATTAATATACATATTCATATATATGGATATATGATTTTTTATATGTAAAAATGATGTAAATAAGAAAAAATAGTACGTAGTCCCATAATTGGTTACGTTTCCAAATTCCAACCTCCTCCACCATCTAAGCACCACTTGGAAAGTTCATACAACTTGAGCCTTTGCTTTAAACAAAGGTCATACACCACAATTTATTTAAACTACTTTTATAATTTAAGATAATTCGTGGTGATATTTAAAATTTAATATTTGTGATGATAGATGTTACATTAGTTAGATGTAATGAACTAGTCTTTATCTAATACTTAATTCGTTTCATTAATTGTCATTGTATAGTAATTTTTTTTCTTTCAAAATAAGTATCGTTTTTAAAATTTCAGTGCAAAATTTATTAACTTTTATATGTTATTTTATTTTTCAATTGATTAAAATGTACATTTTTTTTTTGCAAAACATGTAATGATGTTTATTTAGAAATATTACAAATTAAATATTTTTTCAATCGGCATGCACAAATCTAAAATGACAATGAAAATGAACGAAGGAAATAATATCTTTCAGATTTTCCCAGCCACATATATATTAAAAAATTACACAAAATAACGATGTAAAATAAATTTCATTACAACAAATAGAAAATAGTGTTATTTGTTTTCGAGCAAAAGAAAATCTAAGTTTTATTTAATACTTATGTTTCAAAATGATGCATTTTTGTGTGCTTCACACATATTAAAATTGATTATAAATGTATCATTTCAGTGTTTGCCTACTTTTAATATTTCAAACCAATAAAATTTGAATAAGTACAATTTTTTCTTTTAAAATTACAATTTAATTTTATTAACTAATAAAAATTACATAGAAAATGTAAAACAGTTACCTTTTCAAAAAAACTTTATTTCATATTTTAGAGGCAGATGGAGAACATATTAAAAGGGGTTGTTGCAAAAGTAACTCACAACTCAAAGTCAAACACAAAACTAACCTCTCCTTCTTTGTTGGAAATGGTTAGCTATATTCAACCCTACTTGTTCACATTATTCACGAAAATGCCATTAATTTATGTTTTTTTTTTTTTCGAAAATGGCTCTTTTACTCTCTCAACCTCATCACCTTCACAAATTTACTTGATTGCCATTGCCATCAATACACCAACCACAACAAACTACCAATTTGGAGCTCTTAATGCCCCCCTTAATGCACCTAGTACGATTTACACTCTCTCTTTCTCAATTGTTATGAACTAAAAACAACTTCTCTCTCACTTTGCCTCAATATTCATCCAAAAAACTCAAGCTTTTGATTCAAAACTTTTATGGTTGATAGAGCTATTGAAGCATACTATTCAGCGTGGGTTACTTTCGTTTGAGGTTAAGGTGGTTGGAGAAGACTCGTGTGCTAAGGAAGTCATCTCACTAGTTTAAGGTAAGAAATTGAATTTTTTTCCCGAACTGTTCGCGTAGAAGACTTACCCGTAAGTCTTACGGTCCAACGGACGACTTAACTAAAGTCGTCCGGCTTTGTTCTTTAAAAAATCGTGAGAATACCTAGGCGACTTACGGCGACTTAATGGTAAGTCGTCCCAAGGAAAACAAAATTTCAAATTTTATTAAATCTAGGCGACTTCTTGTTAGTCGTCTAGAAGACTTACTTTTAGTCGACTTTGTTTAGTCGTCTAGGCGACTTACGGCGACTTAATGGTAAGTCGTCCCAAGGAAAACAAAATTTCAAATTTTATTAAATCTAGGCGACTTAGCATGCGTCGTCCTTGGTTACTTTTGCAATTGGAAAATAAAACTTAAATATTTAACTTATCTCGGGCGACTTACGGGGAAGTAGATCACGGAAAACGACTTAGTTGAAAGTCTTCCAAGATAAGCAAAGTCGTCAGTTCTTGGTAAGTCGTCCCAAGTCATCTGGTCAAACCTTGGTTATCTTGGGCGACTTTCTCTAAGTCATCTGCCGGGGCGACTTCGTAAAATCGTCTGGGTAAAGTTAAATAATTAAGTTTTGTTTTCAATTGCAAACTAACCGTAGAAGACCTACAATTAAATTAGTCTAGCTTCAATTAAATATTGTAATTTTTGTTTACCCGAGACGACTTACCCGTAAGTCGCCCAGAAAAGTCAAATATCGACACAATTAGTTCAAATGCAAACCTAACCCGTTTATCTAAACGACTTCCTTGGGCGACTTCTTGTTTAGGCGACTTACGGCGACTTAATGGTAAGTCGTCTAATTAAAATTCAATTGCAAAATGACCTGTTTGGGCGACTTCTTGTTTAGTTGTCTAGACAACTTCTTGTTTAGTCGTCTAGACGACTTACTGTTAGTCGTCTAGAAGACTTACTTTTTAGTCGACTTTGTTTAGTCGTCTAGACGACTTACTGTTTAGTCGTCTGCCTTAATGTTTAGTCGTCTAGTCGTCACTTACTGTTTAGTCGTCTAGTCGTCACTTACTGTTTAGTCGTCTTCTATGTTTACTAATGTGTTTTATTTTGAATTTTTGCAGATGATGCGTCAGTTACATGCAGTGTATGGGGAATGGTTGTTAAAAGATTGCTGTTGGGATTTTGTGGTTGATAATGCAAAAGGGCGAGAATGTTTTTGAGTGAAGGTTCGGCATGCGGAACTTCTTGCAATGGCTCTAGAAGATTTTAACACGGACATGAGTACAGAATCTGTGGAGATAACCTACTCATTACCAGCGAAATGATGATGGCTCCAGACACCCTTCTATTCATGTTACAAGTGATAGACAAGTTAGAAACTTGCTCGAGATAACCAAAACGCATAGTGTACGGCTTTGTGTATCAAGCCGTAGCAAGGTGCAAATGGTTTCAGATGATGAAGCTGATGAATGTTTTGAAGAGGATGATGATAATTTGGTTGAAGATGAAAATCATGATGGGGAGGAGGATGATGGGGAGGATGATGGGGAGGATGATGGGCGGGATGGCGATGGGGAGGAGGATGATGGGGAGGAGGATGGTGATATCTCTATTAAAACTGAAGCGGACAAGAATGGTGAGGATTACGGTGTTTATGGAAAGGTTGAAGATGAGGATGAAGAAGATGATATATGTTTTGAAGAATTAAAACAGGAAGGTGGAAGATCGAATGGTAACAATATCTATGTCAACCGAGTTTTGGTAGCAAGGATGCCTTTGAGCGAGGTTGACAGCGGTGAGGCTTAAGTTCACCTTCAGAATATACAAGTCAGCGAAAACTCTCCTTGTGACAACATGTCCGGTTAGTGGTTGTGAATGGAAGGTCGAGCAAGTGTGAAACATGGGACAAGCGTTTTGGGTAACAAAGTATGTGGAAAAACATACATGTTCAGTGGGAGATCGAATCGCTCAGCGGAGACATTGTACTCTAAGTATGTTGGTAGGCTTTTCATTGATCGTGTTGGAATCATTGATGGGTTGAATCCGCAGCATATCACTATTGCAATGAAGAAGATGTTTAGCATGAATCTTGATTACACCACTTCATCTGAGCACTTTTATATGCACAAACATTGGTGAGAGGAACAGCGAAGATGGGTATTAGCGTCTGCCATCATATCTCGAGCAAATCTCCTTAGCAAATCGATTCTATCACGGCTATAGAACTTGATTCTATGAATAGATTTAAGTATCTATTTCTCTCTTTTGGAGCTTCTATCAAAGGTTTTAGATATCGAGAGAAGGGTCATTGTGGTGGATGGGACTCACCTAAGTGGGAAGTATGGAGGTGTTATGCTAGTTGCAACCGCACAAGATGGGAATTTTCAGATATTTCCATTGGCTTTTGGGATCGTAGATGCTGAAGATGCACCTTCTTGGGAATGGTTTTCACAAAATTGGCTATTTGTGTATCGATGACCAGCCTCTAGTGATAGTCTCCGACCGGCACTTGGCCATTAAAATGCGTGTGACAAGGTGTTTCCTTGGGCAACCGAGGAATATGTTATTATCACCTTCAAGAAAACATTGTCAAAAATTTAAAGGAAACATCTCTTGTACTTGGTGAAAGGTCTGCTTATGCTCATACGGTTTCAGATTTTGACGGTACATGGATGAGATCACAGTGCAAATCCGGACCTTGCAACATATTTGGAGGATGCGGCGTCAGCCTATGGTCAAGGGTTCATTGCCAGGGGACAGGTACAACATAAAACAAGCAACATCGCTGAATCTATTAATTCCGCTTGAAGCGAGCTAGAGGATTTCGATTCAGTTCTGTTGGAGTTCATAAGGGAGAAGCTAGGAAAGTGGTTTTGGAAAAGGAGAAGATGCTTTGAGTCTCACTACTCAACATAGTCGGGTGTTGAACACTTGCTTGCTGTTCGATCGGAGATAGCAGATACGATGACGGTACAACCAATTGGCGGATGGCAATTCTTTGTGAAAGGTGGCGAGAATGGACTGTGTGGTTGATTTGGAACATGGGAAATGTGATTGTGGTGTCTATGCAGTGGAGAAAATACCTTGCTCTCATGCTATAGCTGCTGGAGAATCTGTCGGTTTGCATATCAACACACTTGTATCTCCAGTGTACTCAAAGGATTTTCTGTTTGCAGGATACTCAGAGAATATATATCCTTGTAATGGACAACAAGTTGAGAGCATACATGCCTTCCTCCGGAAGTAAAGCGTGGTCGGGGAAGACAGAAGAAATCAAGATGGCAATCCTGGTTGGAGCTATCCAGGATGAGAGGACGTAAACCCAGGAAGCAACACAGAGCTTATAGATGCTCTGTGTGCAAGGAACCTGGCCATACGAAACCACAATGTAAGAATGGCGAGGTTTAGTCTTCGAGGCGACCTTCATTTAAGTCGTCGAGAAGGTCGTCCATTTAGTTAGTCGAGTTTTTATTCAAGAAGACCTTCAAGTTAGTAGTCCGGTGTTTAGTCTTCTAGGCGACCTTCATTTAAGTCGTCCGAAGGTCGTCCATTTAGTCGATCAGAGTTGTTTTATTCAAGAAGACCTTCAAGTTAGTTAGTCCGGTGTTTAGTCTTCTAGGCGACCTTCATTTAAGTCGTCCGAAGGTCGTCCGTAAGGTCTTCATGGTCTTCATGTAATGAACTTATGTGTCAAAAATCTATTATTAGTGTTTTATATTAGTTGAGTTGAGATGGTTGTAGATTAAGCAGGGCGAGTATGAAACAAATGATAACAAAGGGAACTGCACATAAGATTACAAAAGTTTACAAATACAAAGGTTACTGCACAAAATATCAAGTTTATATACAAAGGTTACAAATACATTGGCTACAGCCTGATCTATCTGTCATCACCATATGCACCATAGTTTTCATCGCCATCCCTGTTTTCCCACGATGCACGCCGCAACTCTTCAAATATATCCACCGCCATCTTATCCTAATAGCCTTCCCTTGTTCTTAGCAAACTCTTTTTACTAAATGGCATCCCAAGAGCATGACATTCAATGTACTTTACAGCGTACACACCACAATCACCAGCTCGGCCTGAGGTAAATCCTCTAGTCTCTCATAAGTGAATGGCTAGGCTGTATTCGACGCGATACCGTCATTGGGAGCACACTCAACAAGCATATAAGGGATCATGTGGAGAAAAGGCTCCATCACCTCATCGAGTTTTTACGGGGAGATACATGTACGATGCTGTCAAAGGCGACAATGTGCCTCTTAGGGATTTGGATCCACATAGCAATCCAATGACTGTCGTTGTGGTTCGATGGTAGCATAGACATCTGTGATATCAAGGCCCCAAATCTGTTTGATCGCAAAATGATGGTATAGTGCCATTATAATAATTCAACGCCCACCAGGTAGTCTTCTTCCTAAACCATTCCTATCGGACTCGGAATCCTTAAACTCCTTGTAGTTAAAACTCCAATGATGAGCAAAGAGATGATCAAGGAAGCATAACTTGTCGCTCTGAAATGATGTGGGTTATCCGTGTACCTCTTCCTCGGCACATTCATCCAAGCATCAATATGCTGCATATAAGATATCGGGCGACTTAGCTAGTAGCGTAAGTTAGTGATGAAAGTCATCTACGAATCAGGCGACTTAAGGGTAAGTCGTGCATGCGATCATCTGAGCAGGCGACTTAAAGGTAAGTCGTGCGGACGATCATCTGAGCAGGCGACTTATCGGGCGACTTATTGGTAAGTCATCGGTAAGTTGTCTACGTAAACGACTGTCGGGCGACTTACAAGTAATTGAACTAAGTCATAGCGAAGACTTACACAGTCCGTCAGCCATTCTAAGTCTCTCGGAGGGTCGATACCACCAAGTCGCGACAATTACGTGGTTTATTTTAGGTATGGTGTTCTATATTGACTGCAAACACAAAATGTTTAAAAGCGATCAGTTTTTGTAGACTAAAGCAAGCTATTATGGGAAAAGCAAACACTTACGGACACTCTTGCAACCAAGTAGCGAGCTCTTTCAATTTATCCTTGTTATTTGGTGCAAAAGGATGATAGCACGGATCTTGCTGAATGATGGCCACGGCGTCGTGTTGCCGCATAAGGAGATTGCTGTGAAGCAGCAAGTTTCCTTCTTCGATCACTCTTTGCACGGCCAAGGATCATAGCAGCGTCCCTGTTTTCTTCAGGTCTAGCTTTCTCCTTCTGCAAGGAACTACCATCTGTATGCACATCAGTCCCTTTCTCCTCCGGCAAGGAACTACCATCTGTAGGCACACCAGTCCCTTGCTCCACGGGCAAGGAACTAGCAACTGTAGGCACAGCAGGCCCTTTCTCCTCCGGCAAGGTACTAGCAACTGCAGGCACAGCAGGCCCTTTCTCCTCGGCAAGGTACTAGCAACTGCAGGCACAGCAGGCCCTTTCTCCTCCGCAAGGAACTACCATCGTATGCACACCAGTCCCTTTCTCCTCCGGCAAGGAACTACCATCGGAAGACTTTCACTCTGCAATGTACAAAATTATAAGTGTTCTACTACTTAATTATAAATTAGATGCGGAGCGTTATAAGTCGTCTAGAAAGTAATCCAGCTGGGCGACTTAATAGGCGACTTACAAGTAAGTCGTTTGGAAACTTTCAGGCGACTTATTTATAAGTCGTCTATTAAGTCGTCCAGCTGGATTACTTTCTAGACGACTTAAATATAAGGTGATCAACTTTGTTTACTAACCCCGGGTGCCTTTGTCCCTGTTGGTGTCCCTTTCCGTTTCCGTTTTGTGGTGAGACCAACCTTCTTCTCCAATGCTTCCACCCTTTTCGAGAGATCCTTGATCTCTCGAATGCGATCCCAAACCCTTCCCTCATGGAATCAAGGATGACCTTGAACATGGCTTCAATTTCCTCTCGGTCAACCCATCAGCGGTCGTAGTCACTTTTGAGCGAGCCTCTGCAGGTTCCTCTTCACTTTCGCCTCTGCGGGTTCCTCATCACTTTCGCCTCTGCGGGTTCCTCTTCACTTTCGCTTTGTTTAGGTGCCTCTTCAATAGCCTCTATTCTAGCTTTCTTGAGGTCTTGGTCTCTCATCCTTCCGCGGTATCTTTCTTCCTCGCTGGCTGTCTCTTGACTTGAGTACCAGTGACTTGCCAGCAATTCTTGGTCCACTTCCGTTTTCTTCACAAACATGACTTTAATAATGTTGTCGCGGCGACATCCTCAACATCGACTCCCATTTTGGAATCATTTCTTTAGCGGTGGCCTTCGAACAAAGTTGATCACCCTAGTCTGCAGTAAATAGAAGATAAGATGTAAAAAATAAATTAGATGCGGAGCGTTATAAGTCGTCTATTAAATTAGTCCAGCTGGATTACTTTCAGGCGACTTATAAATAAGTCGTCTGGAGCGTTATAAGTCGTATATTAAGTCGTCCAGCTGGATTACTTTCTAGGCGACTTATAATTAAGTCGTCTGGAGCGTTATAAGTCGTCTATTAAATTAGTCCAGCTGGATTACTTTCAGGCGACTTATAATTAAGTCGTCTGGAGCGTTATAAGTCGTCTATTAAGTCGTCCAGCTGGATTACGTCTGGTTTGAAGTAGATACCTGTCGAGGATAGCCTCTTTAAAGGCTCTGCGTCCTTGCCACCCTTGAAAGCCAGTATCGGTGGAGGCAGTTGTTTGGGAGAGGGTGACCATAAGTAGCACCCAATTCGGCGAGCTGTGTACACCGGACACGGAGAGCTGCCGCAAACCCATTAATTGTGTAACAACCTGAAATATCTCTGCCCTTCACGAGTCCATCAACACCTTAAGCGACTCTCCCCATGGATAATTCTCGAACCGTTCTAGGTCCATCACTAGCCTTGCCGGACTAACCCGTGTAGGGGTTGAAAACTTTCTCCCTTCAATGTATCCGGTGAAGATGGCAAGATGCAGCGAGCAGCTGCGATCATCAGGAGACCACCTGCGCATCTCGAAGTGTTTCTATTATCTCACGAGTAGTTGGCCCAGCTTGACATGAACTCCCAACAACCCCGGAAAGAAGTCATCTCATTAGTAACAACACATTGAGGTCTCTCAAGGTCGTCAATGTACTTCGCGGTTTAGCCTAGTGAGGTTTTCAAACTCTAACGGTGAAAATCTCACGGGTTACGCACCAACGAGACACCAAAGCTCATACTTCTTCTTTATGTCCAGCTGGAAACCGAGCATGAAGTGAACCAGCCTTGAAGCCCATTCAAATTGCAGCTCTCCAAACTTGATGAAAACTCCCAACCGACTCCTTCAGCTCTTCAGATTCGTCATCATGAAGAGCCTCACGTGAAGCGAGAATGCAACCGAGGTTGGATGAATCGAAATGCTATTTTTGGTTCGGGCTCTTCACCTAGTGTATGTATCCTACGCGGCAAATCCATTTTTTTCTGCAAAACAATCAAAGACAACCAATGTCAAACAGACAAACAGACGTCCGTAAACTTGACTCAAACAGACAATCTGGCGGATCTGAAATAATAAGTCGTCCGTAAAGTCGTCGGATGGATTACTTTCAGGCGACTTAATTAGAAGTCGTCCCAGACCCTAAATTATAAGTCGTCCCAGACCCTAAATTATAAGTCGTCCCGGACCATTTTATAGCGAACTGAATGAAGCGATAAGAGATATAACTTAGCGGCGGAGTTCAGCGAGGCGGCTGAGAATCTGTGACTAGGGTTTCCTCTCAGAACTTAAAAAGGAAGCGGTGTTGAAACGGCGGTGATAACGTCGGATTAGAAGAATCGGCGGTGAAGCGATGGATTGGAGAGACTTCGGCGAAATCGCCGAACTTCGCCTTTGAGAGAAAGCGGCGGTTGGTTTTCTGAATTCCGCCAAAACTGAGTAAAAAATATACATTATATATAACCGGTAAATAATCCGGTTAGGTTAAGGACATTGTAAATTTCGAGGTTCGATGCGGTTTGGGCGACTTAACAATTAACTAACTAGACACTTTAAAAATCAAATTAAATTTAAAAGTGTTAACTATACACGTAAATAAAGACATATAAGTAAAAATATATATTTTAGAAAAATCCAAGCTTTCCAAAATCTAACCCTAAGAATACATACAATACTACAACATATGTTTTCAAACCCTCAAAACCAAAGAATATCATGATTAACTACTTTCACTCATCTATGTTGAAAACTATTCATTTTTATTATATGTTAATTTACATGATTTTTATTACATGATTTTTATTTTTCACTCACTCATCTATTAATAATTACATGATTTTTATTTTTCACTTGTCCAAACATTTTTTTAATTTATAAATTATTTTTAAGCTGCCTGAGAACGGGCGACTTATTTTAAATTAGTCGAAGTCGAGCGACCTTTTGTTAAGTCGTCCGAAGTCGAGCGACCTTACGTTAAGTCTTCAAGTTACATGATTTTTATTTTTCACTTGTCCAAACATTTTTTTTTAATTTATAAATTATTTTTAAGCTGCACAGAACCAGACGACTTATTTTTAAGTCGTCCAGAAGTCCAGACGACCTTTTGTTAAGTCGTCCAGAAGTCCAAACGACCTTCTGTTAAGTCTTCAAGTTACATGATTTTTATTTTATTTTTCACTTGTCCAAACATTTTTTTTTTAATTTATAAATTATTTTTAAGCTGCACAGAACCAGACGACTTATTTTTAAGTCGTCCAGAAGTCCAGACGACCTTTTGTTAAGTCGTCCGAAGTCGAGCGACCTTACGTTAAGTCTTCAAGTTACATGATTTTTATTTTATTTTTCACTTGTCCAAACATTTTTTTAATTTATAAATTATTTTTAAGCTGCCTGAGAACGGGCGACTTATTTTTAAGTCGTCCGAAGTCGAGCGACCTTCTGTTAAGTCGTCCAGAAGTCCAGACGACCTTCTGTTAAATCGTCCAGAACTCCATTCAGACCTTCTGTTAAGTCTTCAAGTTAGTAGTTAAACATAGGAATAACATTATTAAAATTATTTCCTTAAAACCAGAAATTCATTGTTCAAATTTTTTAAAAAATTACAAATAACATAATTAAAATTATATTTTATTTGGAGAAGGCCGCTCAAGGCTGAGACCAAAACCAGCCCTCGCCAAGCTTCTCCCAATCAACGAAAGGGACCTTGATAGCCTTCACCTCCTCTTTCGCACGTCTGAGTTCGGCTTTGAGTCTGGTTTTCTCCGCCCGGATGTCAAACTGGTCCCCCTTGTGGAGCATCTCCTCGAGCAAAGCGATCTGATCGGAGAGAGAGTTGCGTTCGACTTCGGCAGAGTTCTTTTTGGCCGTCGCGGTTTGCTCATCCCTAACCAAGCGGAGGATCGCCCGGTACCGTTCCGTTGCAGCAGCCTCTCCTTGAGCGTAACCCTCTTCCGGGGTTTTGCCGTAGTCTTCCTCCATCGGACGCTTTCTCTTGAGGTCGATCGATCCAGACATTTTAAACCTAGCAGCATAAATCACATCAGAACAAGTATGGCGTAATGATGATTACTAAAGTCGTATAATAGGTCGAGATTTCTTACTTTCGGAGTTTGAGAGGAATTTCTTCTTCTTCTTCTTCAGCCTTTAGTCTTCCTTACTGTATTGAGGCGAGGGTTGATGGTTATTTATAGATAGTATCGCAACCGTCCCAAGAAGTTGTCAGAGAATGATTGCGACCTTACGCGTGAGATCAGTTTCCAACGAAGGCAACTCTTCGCGTGTGTGGTGCAATTAAATGTGATTGGTTAAGAAAGAGGTGCTAACATTGGTAACTGTTTTAAGTCGTCCACTGTTTAGACTTCGGGCGACCTTCATTTAAGTCGTCCCGAAGGTCGTCCATTTAGTCGTCCAGAGTTTTTTCTTTAAGAAGACTCAAAACTATAAGTCGTCCAGAAGTCCAGACGACCTTCAAGTTAAGTCGTCCAGAAGTCCAGACGACCTTCTGTTAAGTCGTCCAGAAGTCCAGATAGTATGGTATGAAAAGGACAAGCATGAAAAAGGCAAGTTACGTTTCCTTATACAAAAGCATAATTGTTTGGTAGGAGGATAGGTTACAAAAATACTACCTCTATCCTGACCACATTACGTTTCCTTATACAAAAATACTACATTCTATCTGAGTCAAGTACATCATCATCAAAGGTGGAAAATGTCTTAGTTCTCGTAGAATGGAAATTAGGAAGCTCCTTAGATATCTCCACCGCCATCTTCTCCTGATGCGCCTTTGAGTTCTTATGACACAACAAATCTGGGCGAAATTGAAACCCAAGAGCATGACATTCAATGTACTTGAGAGTGAACAAACCACAATCACCACCTCGGCGAGGTACTCCAGCGGTTGGACTCTCATATGTGTATGGCTCGAGACAACTTGAAGCGTTCTTCATCGAGGCAGCGTGCTTAACAAGCGGTAAGGGATCATGTTGACAAAGGCTCCACTAACGCCGAGTTCTCGATCTCGATATGTCCGACAATGCTGTCCCACACGACTATGTGCCTCTTTGGGATCGATATCCACATAGCAACCCAATGGTTGTTTTGTAGTTGAGTGGCGCATAAATATCATCCACATCAGTCCCCAAACCTTCCCAGTTGCACCATGATGGTAAGTTGCCTCCATAATAATCCAACGCCCCACCGGGAAGCTTTCTTCTAAACCATTGACATTGGGCTTGCCTGCCTTAAATTCGGGTACTTATGCGTCCAATGCTGAGCAAAAGTATGGTCAAGAAAGCACATTCTGTGGCTCTGAAATGCGATGGATTTTTGGTACCGTTGCCTCGATAAATAAATAAAAGCATCCATATGCTGCATATAAAACAAGACAAGTCAGTGATAGAAGACATTACGGACGAGTTAAAGATAAGTCGTCTGTTAGGTAGATGACCTATGGGGCGACTTATCATTAAGTCGTCTGTTAGGTCATCTAAGCAGATGACTTATAGGGCGACTTATAATTAAGTCGTCTGTTAGGTCATCTAAACAGATGACTTAAAGGCGACTAAAACATAAATTAGATGCGTTAGGTCGTCTGTATAGATGACCTAACGGGCGACTTATAATTAAGTCGTCTGTTAAGTTGTCCATTAGCTCTCTAAAGTAAATAGCAGAAAACTTACTCGTCGTCCAGCCATGCTAAGGAGGTTGGTGTGGAATAGAACCGACTTGGACATAGGCGTGGTTTCTTATCAAGCGTGTTTTGAAATAACTGCACACACATAATGTAGATAAAGCGCCAATCATTTTATAGCACAAAGCAAGCTATTATGGGACATTTTCTCACTTACGGATCAAGTTTCAACCAGGCTGTGAGCACCTCCGACATCTTCTTGTTAGCGAAGGCAAAAGGATCATATGCTTGTCCAACCTTTTTGTTTGAATGATATGTTTGGCAGTCTGTTTCCCTTAAAAGGAGTTTGCTGTGAAGGAGCAAGTTTCCTCTCGGTCAATCTTTTCATGGACCTGTGCAATCATTTTATCCTTCTTTATGCGCCTTCGAGATTCTGCCTTATGTCTGAAGCGGTGGGTACTCGTTGTCCAATACAAGAGCGCTAAGTTCACTCGTTGCTGGAGAATCATGCAGCTGTGGAATCGCATACTTCGTGGAGCTTTAAGCCTTTGGAGCCTCAAGGCGGGTTGACTCGTTAAGCTCCATTCACACTTTCACTCTGAAATTTGGATGTACAAGGCGGGTTTAAAATCATTGACCAAATCCATACATACAAATCAAACAAATCAAACAAATCAAACAAAATCCATACATACATAAAAAGAAACAAATCAACAAAGGTTCAACCAAGCACACACAACAAACAAAGCACATCAGTTCTTATTCATATCACTTTGCCTAGTGACTCTCGCTCTGTGATTTTGGAAGAGGTTATGGTACTAACCCTTGTTAGTGCAAAGGTGGTTTCGTGAGCCAGAAGTTCGGTTTTGGTGATTCCAACCATCTTCTCTACAGCTTCCAACCTATCACTCAGCAACTTAATCTCCTTAAGGCACATCCCGAACAGCTTTTTCAGTCTCATCTTTAGGTGCCTCTACAGAGCCTCCTTGCAAGCCTCCTTGAGACCCCTTTACAAGCTTTTTCGAGGCCTTCCACTATCTTCCTTCAAACCACTCAAAGTCTCGCTGCAATCACTTCATTCATCTGATTGACTTCCCAGCAATCCATGGTCCACTTCCATTTAGGATTGAATTAAACATAACTTTGATTATGTTATCCGCGGCGAGTCCTCGCATCAAACTCCCAGCGTGGAAACATTTCACCAAAGTCCTTCTCAATAAAGTTGATCACCTTAGTGCGCAAAATGCATAAACTTCAGTCCCTACTACTTCCTGAGGCGACTTTAATTTAAATTAAAGTAAGCATTTTCGGGCGACTTTCCAGCCGACTTAAATTTAAGTCGTCGAGAAAATGCTTCACAGACGACTTAAATTTAAGTCGTCGAGAAAAGTCGTCTAGAAAAGACTTCCTGAGGCGACTTTAATTTAAATTAAAGTAAGCATTTTCGGGCGACTTAAATTTTAGTTGTCTGTGATTTTCTGACGACTTTCCAGCCGACTTAAATTAAAGTAAGCATTTTCGGGCGACTTTCCAGCCGACTTAAATTAAAGTAAGCATTTTCGGGCGACTTTCCAGCCGACTTAAATTAAAGTAAGCATTTTACGGGCGACTTTCCAGCCGACTTAAATTTAAGTCGTCTGCGAAGTTTTAGGGACTGAAGTTTATATACCTGCCTCAAGATGGCCTCTTTAAAACATCGTCCTTTGCCACCCTTGTAAGCCAGCAGCGGTGGAGTCGGCCTGTTTGGTTGGGGATTCCCAAAATTTGCACCTAAATCTGGCGGAAGTTGTACACCCACACCGAAGAACTTGAATAAAGCCATCAACGGTGTATGAATTTGCTTCCAAATTTGCTGCCTTCACGTAGCTATCAGCACCTTGAGCGCCACTCTCCCCAAGGATAATTCTCAAATTTTTCTAAATCCATCACTAGCTTTGCAAGACTAGCGTATAGGGGTTGAGAACTTTCTCCCTTCAATGAATCCGGCTAAGATAGCAAGGTATCCGAGCATTATCGCGATCTTCCAGCGACCACTCTTGGCATCTCTTAAATGCTCCTATTATCGATCAACATTTGGCCCAGCCTCGATATCAACACCCATCTTGTCCCGAAAGCAGCCATCTCGCCGTAACCTCACACCTTGGATTTTCGAGGTCCTTCATGTCAGCGCAGTTCAGACCAGTGAGGTGTTCAAACTCTATCGGTGAAAACCTCATCGGTTCTACACCAACGAGACCGAGCTCATATTTCTTCTTGATCTTAAGCTGGAAACCGGTATATAATGCACCAGCCTTGAAGCCCAATTAAAATTCAGCTCCTTGAACTTGATGAACACTCCCAACCGACTCCTTCAGCTCCTGCATTATTCGTCAGCTCTTAGACCTTCACTTAGAGCAGCAAACAACCGAGTTATCGGTATGATCTGAAATGCTCTTCATTGCGGTGGGTTCTTTCCCAAGCGTATATATCCTCCGCGGGAGTTCTGGTAAATCCATTTTTCCTTGCAAAACAATCAAATACAATCAAATACAAGCATCGAGAACAAGCAAACTATTCTAAATACAAATCTGCATGTAAAATATAGTGAGAAGGCTGCTCGGGCGACTTCGAAGTCTTAAGTCGTCCACGACTTCGATAAGTCTTCTAAGGACTCTTATTACAAGATGGATGGATGAATGACTTACGGTAGGAGAAGATAACGACACCAGCGATTCTGAGATCTGCAAATATCGGCGAGAAAAGAAGAAGGAAAGAATCGAGAGAAGATGGATTTCGCCGTTGTCGCTAAGGAGAGAAACGGCGCTAGGGTTTCCAAAATTTGTGAAAAAGGGAAAAAATGTATTTATATGTCCGGTAAATTATTGGTTAGGCTTAAATTACTTTGTTAAATTATAGGTTGATGCGGTTTGGGCGACTTAAATGTAAGTCGTCTACATTAATATTCAACAGGGCGACTTATAGTTAAGTCGTCTTTTCCTAAACATAACCCCTAAACTTAATTAACTAACTAGACACTTTAAAAATCAAATTAAACTTAAAAGTGTTAACTATACACGAAATAAAGACATATAAGTAAAAATATATATTTTAGAAAAATCCAAGCTTTCCAAAATCTAACCCTAAGAATACATACAATACTACAACATATGTTTTCAAACCCTCAAAACCAAAGAATATCATGATTAACTACTTTCACTCATCTATGTTGAAAACTATTCATTTTATTATATGTTAATTTACATCATTTAAAACTGTTAATAATTACATGATTTTTATTTTTCACTTGTCCAAACATTTTTTTTAATTTATAAATTATTTTTAAGCTCAACAGAGCCAGGCGACTTAGTTTTAAGTCGATGCGGGCGACTGGTTTAAAGTCGTCTACATTAATATTCAACAGGGCGACTTATAGTTAAGTCGTCTTTTCCTAAACATAACCCCTAAACTTAATTAACTAACTAGACACTTTAAAAATCAAATTAAACTTAAAAGTGTTAACTATACACGAAATAAAGACATATAAGTAAAAATATATATTTTAGAAAAATTCAAGCTTTCCAAAATCTAACCCTAAGAATACATACAATACTACAACATATGTTTTCAAACCCTCAAAACCAAAGAATATCATGATTAACTACTTTCACTCATCTATGTTGAAAACTATTCATTTTATTATATGTTAATTTACATCATTTAAAGCTGTTAATAATTACATGATTTTTATTTTTCACTTGTCCAAACATTTTTTTTAATTTATAAATTATTTTTAAGCTCAACAGAGCCAGGCGACTTAGTTTTAAGTCCTTGCTAAAATTAGAACATCTCCCGAATTTAAAAAAAACGCTTATATATGGCTTTATAACATTTCTTAAAATTGTGATATTTTAGGAAAATTCTGATAGGAATAATTTTTATGATGTTATGAATTTGATCTTAGCTTAACATTTGAAAAGTATCATACGTAGCAATATAATGGTTTGTTGCTAACTCTTTGCACTAACTAATTAGTGACTAGTTTTTTATTTGTTAAAAATTAAGGACTAGTTTACAAATTTGATTTCAAGAATGTTATTGAAGATATATTTGTAAAGACTAGTTTACAAATTTGATTTCAAGAATGTTATTGAAGATATATTTGTAAAGACTAGTTTACAAATTTGATTTCAAGAATGTTATTGAAGATATATTTGTAAAGACTAGTTTACAAATTTGATTTCAAGAATGTTATTGAAGATATATTTGTAAAGACTAGTTTACAAATTTGATTTCAAGAATGTTATTGAAGATATATTTGTAAAGACTAGTTTACAAATTTGATTTCAAGAATGTTATTGAAGATATATTTGTAAAGACTAGTTTACAAATTTGATTTCAAGAATGTTATTGAAGATATATTTGTAAAGACTAGTTTACAAATTTGATTTCAAGAATGTTATTGAAGATATATTTGTAAAGACTAGTTTACAAATTTGATTTCAAGAATGTTATTGAAGATATATTTGTAAAGACTAGTTTACAAATTTGATTTCAAGAATGTTATTGAAGATATATTTGTAAAGACTAGTTTACAAATATCTTCAACAAATTTCTTGAAATATAATAAAACTACATAAAATATTATGGATGATTCTAAAATATTCGAGTATTTTAGAAGTACCATAAAATTTTAAAGCTATAATATTTGTTTATATAAATTAATTATATTATTTTATAATATTTATAGAAAGATATAATATTTTTAAAAAAGCTAAAATATTTTTCAATTATTACATTCAATCTTTAACTTAAATTAAACATTTCGTAAATTCTAACAAAAAATTTGAAATAAAATATTTTTGAAAAAAATAATATAAAAGATATAAAAGGAATTTGTTAAACAAGACATTTCCAGCTCGTTCTAATAGTTGATTTCTTGAAGGATTTTCTACGATATCATGTCCTTTTTTTATCATGTCCTGTTATCACTTTTCCTCTAACAAAGATAGAAGAACTCGAATGGCAAAATATATCAAAGAAAGAAAGTAATATAAATTAAGATAAAAGCAAAAGAAGAAGAGATCGGAGGCACAATAATAAAGTGTGGCTTTTCTCTGTAAAAATAAAGTGTGGCTTTTCTCTGTAAAAATAAAGTGTGGCTCTTCTATACGTAGTTGCTCTCAGCCTCTCCATCCAATATCACTGTCTCCATATTGTTTTCCTCTTTGGTAGATATCTTCTATTAATATTTTTTGTTTGTTCACAAGGGGTTAGTTGTAATTTCAATACCCTTTTAGGTTACTTTTGCTATTGATTCAAGTTTGGGTTTACTATTGTATTTGAAATCATGTTTTGAGTCACAATTGGCAATTTTCTCCATATTAAAATATACATTTCGGTAAAAACATAATTGCAGTAAAAAATAATTACAATATGTAGAAAATTGTGTTATTTGTTATTTTGAAGGTTCATAAAAACCATTTATGTTCTAGTTTCCAATTTGACCAATGGTTTTAAAAATAAAAACCACATACAACATTTTTCCAAACAAAGTGTAATTAGGATAGATTCTGGTAGAAGTTTTAAGTCCTTGCTAAAATTAGAACATCTCCCGAATTTAAAAAAAAACGCTTATATATGGCTTTATAACATTTCTTAAAATTGTGATATTTTAGGAAAATTCTGATAGGAATAATTTTTATGATGTTATGAATTTGATCTTAGCTTAACATTTGAAAAGTATCATACGTAGCAATATCTTTTAAGAAAAAATCATACGTAGCAATATAATGGTTTGTTGCTAACTCTTTGCACTAACTAATTAGTGACTAGTTTTTTTATTTGTTAAAAAATTAAGGACTAGTTTACAAATTTGATTTCAAGAATGTTATTGAAGATATATTTGTAAAGACTAGTTTACAAATATCTTCAACAAATTTCTTGAAATATAATAAAACTACATAAAATATTATGGATGATTCTAAAATATTCGAGTATTTTAGAAGTACCATAAAAATTTTAAAGCTATAATATTTGTTTATATAAATTAATTATATTATTTTATAATATTTATAGAAAGATATAATATTTTTAAAAAAGCTAAAATATTTTTCAATTATTACATTCAATCTTTAACTTAAATTAAACATTTCGTAAATTCTAACAAAAAAAATTTGAAATAAAATATTTTTGAAAAAAAAATAATATAAAAGATATAAAAGGAATTTGTTAAACAAGACATTTCCAGCTCGTTCTAATAGTTGATTTCTTGAAGGATTTTCTACGATATCATGTCCTTTTTTTTTATCATGTCCTGTTATCACTTTTCCTCTAACAAAGATAGAAGAACTCGAATGGCAAAATATATCAAAGAAAGAAAGTAATATAAATTAAGATAAAAGCAAAAGAAGAAGAGATCGGAGGCACAATAATAAAGTGTGGCTTTTCTCTGTAAAAATAAAGTGTGGCTCTTCTATACGTAGTTGCTCTCAGCCTCTCCATCCAATATCACTGTCTCCATATTGTTTTTCCTCTTTGGTAGATATCTTCTATTAATATTTTTTGTTTGTCATCAAAAACTTGCACATGACCTAATCTGGCGCAGTATAATGAAACATTGGTTTTATTCCTCAAAATCTTAAAGGTTTTATACATATGTATGTATAGGCTCTTAAATTATAGGAAAAAAATATTAAAATTCTTAAAAATATTTCAAATTTTCAAAATTTCAGATCTGGCCTTGAACTTGCATTGCATAAGATACATATATACATATAAGCGACGCCGATATTGTCTGCGTTATAATAGTTTTTTTTTTTTTTTTGCGTTATAATAGTTAAATTAGAAGTATTTGGAGTTTCAAATTTGAAGCGATACTTTTTATTTCCTAAAATCCGATTCGTGATTTTAGTTTAATTTTTCCGGATGGGATATCAGTTTCTCTTAATAAATTCTGGAGTATATTGTTTTGGTAGATTACTTTCGAGTTACTATATATACAGAAGGAGTCGAACACTTGGCCTCGTGTAGTTGGAAGAGTAAAGTAGACGTAAATCATGCAATTCTTATCAATATCATATAATGGAAAGACTCGCAAGAAACAGTGAAATTCCATTAACTTATTAAGACGATGTCATGATTGATTTTTTACTCCAAACTTTTTGGCAAATCATGGCTAACTATGTACATCGTGACTCGTGAGGTACGTGTACGTTCGTTTCATGCAAAATTGTGTCCAAGATAACGAAATTAAAAAGGTCAATAAACACCCATGAAGATATCGACCACGTCGGCTTTATCTTGATCAGATCTTATAAAAGAGAAAGGTTAAAAGATAGGTGGAGAGGATATGATATGATTGGCCGGATTTATTTTGCCACTTAGTATAAGACGCATTTTGTTTATTTTTTCAAAAAAAATAATATTTTTTTGTTTAGTTTTAAAAGAATTATTTATGTCGACTTTCTTCTTTTTATGCCGTCCCTTACCTTATATATAAGGTCGTATAAAAATATTAACTTGAATTTCATATCTGGATTTCAAATATATATATATATATGACTACCTAATCAAAATGACATTTTTTTGTTTAATATCCAATTATTTCACTATTTAATTTAAATTGGAAACTGAATGAATGAAAGTTCTACATAGAAATAATGAACAATGGTTAAAAATCAGTCTATCTATTGTCAATTGATTTTAGTTAAAATCTTATGGTAAACTAATTAGTTAAAACTAATTTAGTTAACTGTAGGTTACCTCGTGAATATTGTTATAAACCAAAGGATGGACGATCCATAACCGGCCATAATCAGTTCGTACCGAACCGGTCCATCCGGCTCGACCACATGACCAAGAGGCGGCTGGAGTCTTTCCATTCTTCTCAGCCAACTTTCTTTTCCTTATGTACTTAGGTTTTCTTTTTCCTAGTTATGACTATTTACCTTTTCCTAGTTATAACCAAGAGGCGGCTGGAGTCTTTCCATTCTTCTCAGCCAACTTTCTTTTCCTTATGTACTTAGGTTTTCTTTTTCCTAGTTATGACTATTTACCTTTTCCTAGTTATAACTATTTACCTTTTCCCCTTTGGATTAGAATTTCCATTATTCATGTAATTAGCATTTTACTATGACGGTCTAATTGTGTATATAAGGAACCTCATATCATGAATAAAGATAATACTTTTGAGCATTCGTTTCACAACACGTTATCAGCACGACTTGCTCCCTAAAACCCTAAAGCTCAAAATCGATCTCTAAACCCTAAAGACCTAGCCACCGATCATAAACCCCTCTTTCCTTTTTCTTTCTTTTCCGGCTCTGTTTTTTCCATCCGATCAGTTCATCCGTTCATCCGACGATCCGATAAGCAGCCTGATCTCAACCTGTCCGTTCCAGGCTCGAGGTTCTCCTATCCTTGGTGGTTCGATCAACCCAACTTGAAAAGAGGTAAAATCGAAACCCTAATTGAGAACCCATATTGAATCCGGTTGATTGATAAAGTCTTGAACCATGAAAATTTTGATGAACCCTAATCTAGGATAATAGAAACCCTAAATTGTGGAACTAGGTTTTGGTTTAGATTGATCTCCTGTTAGGTTGATAGATCAATGGTCATTAGGTTGCTAGAAGCACATATTATATTCAATATTCCATATTGAGATTGTTTTAACAATTAAAATCAAAACCATAATGGTTTTGAATCTCAAAAACTATGATCTAATGATCAAATCGTGTGCTTAAACCTCCCTTGATCTATTGATCAATCTAAAACCCCTAAAACTATAAAACCCTAAACCGCATGGATGCAATCTGCATGCCATACATGGAACAATTCAAAACCCTAAAAATCAAAATTTTTTGATTGATTGATATTGCTTGAATGAATTCGTATTGTTTCATATTGATTGAGGTTAAAATATTTTAAATCCGAATCTGATTAGGATTGTTGCTAGATTAATTGTTTTGCATTAATCCGAACCTGATCATGACTGTTTTAAATATTCAAATCCGAACTTGGTTGAATTATCACCTAGAAACTGTTTTGCTAGGATGATTAAAAATCGAATTGATTGATTGCTTGAATAGAACCGGTTGCATCATGAACACCTAGAAATCGTTAGCTAGGATCTTATTCCGAATTTGGTTGTTTGAATTAAATGACTTGTTTGAGATTTCATGATTCCTAATCACTTAGAACCTGATTGCTAAGGTGTTTAAAATCCGGTTGCATTAAGATCATATAGAATCAGGTTGTTCATTCCATTAAGCCGTGTGGCTTGTTTGCATTCATGATGATCATTAGAAATAATTGTTAGGATTGATTTTCATTGCTTTAAATTATCCTGTAGCCGTGTGGCTTGCATTCATCATATCTGATCACATTGTTTGCATCATATAATACTTGTTAGAAATTTTTTTTCTCTGGTCCGTGTGACATAAACTATTATTATAAAGCTATAAAAATTTCTAAAAGTATATATAATTATTTCAGATGTCGAAAATCAATAACTTGGATTTTGCTGTCCTAAATCTCTCAGGAGATAATTATTTACAATGGGCACTGGATACTAAAATCATTCTTAAATCCAAAGGCCTCGGTGAATGTATTACCGAGGACAACAATGAAACTGAAAAAGATGATATAAGGCAATATTAATTATTCGCCATCATCTAATTGAGAGTCTCAAGGATCAGTACTTAAGAATCCTCTAGACCTTTGGAATGAATTAAAACAGAGATATGATCACCAAAAGATGGTGCTGTTACCAAAGGCTAGACACGAATGGAAAAACCTCAGGATCCAGGACTTCAAGTCCGTGGATCAATACAACTCAGCAATGTTTAAGATTGTTTCAACTATGTGGTGAGGATATCACGAAAAAAGATATGCTTGAAAAGACTTTTTTCACCTTCCACACAAGTAATGTGTTGATACAACAACAATACCGTGCAAAAGAATTCAAGACATATGCATGTCTGATTTCATGCTTATTGCTTGCTGAGAAAAACAATGAGTTACTGATGATAAATAGTGAGATGAGACCTCCAGGATCCACACCATTACCTGAAGCTCATGCGCCATTGAAACCAATAAAGAGGCTAATCATGTCCAAAGCAATGGCCAACACAGCCGTGGGCATGGAAAATGGCATGGACGTGGCCGTGGTCGAAGTTCTTTTGGCCGCGGAAGAGGTAATCAGTATGGTCGAGACCATAGTATAGATCGTGGCCAAGGAAACTCGTTTGGCCAAGGTCATGGTCATGGGCGTGGGAATTCTTTTAAACCCCAGACTCGACCAAATCAGTGTGCCATAGGTGTGGAATGAGCAACCATTGGGCAAAGACCTGTAGGACTCCCAAGCATCTAGTTGATCTCTATCAAGAGAGTTAGAAAGGGAAGAATCCTGAAGCCCACATGATGATCCAAGATGATGAGAACGATTTTGATCATGAAAAAGATGATATAAGGCAATATTAATTATTCGCCATCATCTAATTGAGAGTCTCAAGGATCAGTACTTAAGAATCCTCTAGACCTTTGGAATGAATTAAAACAGAGATATGATCACCAAAAGATGGTGCTGTTACCAAAGGCTAGACACGAATGGAAAAACCTCAGGATCCAGGACTTCAAGTCCGTGGATCAATACAACTCAGCAATGTTTAAGATTGTTTCAACTATGTGGTGAGGATATCACGAAAAAAGATATGCTTGAAAAGACTTTTTTCACCTTCCACACAAGTAATGTGTTGATACAACAACAATACCGTGCAAAAGAATTCAAGACATATGCATGTCTGATTTCATGCTTATTGCTTGCTGAGAAAAACAATGAGTTACTGATGATAAATAGTGAGATGAGACCTCCAGGATCCACACCATTACCTGAAGCTCATGCGGCCATTGAAACCAATAAAGAGGCTAATCATGTCCAAAGCAATGGCCAACACAGCCGTGGGCATGGAAAATGGCATGGACGTGGCCGTGGTCGAAGTTCTTTTGGCCGCGGAAGAGGTAATCAGTATGGTCGAGACCATAGTATAGATCGTGGCCAAGGAAACTCGTTTGGCCAAGGTCATGGTCATGGACGTGGGAATTCTTTTAAACCCCAGCACTCGACCAAATCAGTGTGCCATAGGTGTGGAATGAGCAACCATTGGGCAAAGACCTGTAGGACTCCCAAGCATCTAGTTGATCTCTATCAAGAGAGTTAGAAAGGGAAGAATCCTGAAGCCCACATGATGATCCAAGATGATGAGAACGATTTTGATCATGAAAAAGATGATATGGATTATGAGACTTCTGATTGTCTAAAAGAATAAAATTGATTTCGATATCTTGTCTTGTGATTTGCTTCTATGATTTCTTTGTCTTTGTGACTTCTTTGAATTTATTATATGAATGAAAGTTTTATTTTAAAATTTTGTCTCTGAAATTTTCGAAATTATATCTATAGAATCTGAAATTAATGATATATAGGTATAATAAAATCTATAAGTAATGAATTATTTAAAGTTTCTTCATTTTGAAAAATGAAGGAATGGTTTCATAGTGAAACCGTGGGCAAAAAGGAACAAATTATTCCTTTAATTAAAATCACCAAAAGAGATAAAAATGTTTTGATAATGCTAATGAGTTCACGTCCCAAATTTTAATGGTTATTGTATGTCCATGGGGGTAAGTGTAGAACACTCCATGGCACATGGACATACACATGGACGTAGACAAGAAGCAAAAATAGATATGCCCATCCAGATGAAACTAAGGGCAAAGGAAAAGAGTTCCTTCAAAGACTATATGTCATGATAAGTTCACGTCTCAAAGCATTTAGTAAGTATTGTATGTCCATGGGGGGAAGATTCCATGGCATTTCATGGCACATGGACATTAACAAATACGTATGAGTGAACATAAGATATTATCCATCTCAATTACGAAAGGGTCAAGAGCCAGACATATTCCATCTTAAGATAATATGAATATGTCGTTTACATTCCAATTTCTCCACCACAGAGAATTAAGATGGAAGATGGCAATATATGTTAGATATGAATCTCCCACGTTGATTAAGTACCTTGAGCCAACCACGGTTGATTTGTTTAAAGGCCAGGTACACGGATAGTCACTTTGGTGAATCCGAGCATTCAGCATTGGGGAGATGATAATAAGCTGGTAAAATAAAATAAAAGATATTATATGGAATCATACATCCTTATATTGGCAAGATCCTCTCAAACTCAAGAATGAGATTTAGAAGTTCAAAAGATTATACAAAAGCTAGCTTAAACAAAAGATTATACAAAAGATTGCCAGATTCCTTTTGCTGACCCAAAATAGAATGACTAAGTCATATATACCAGCTATAAATGCACCAAATTCGAATTGATGTTCAAGAAGGACACAATCAAGTTGCTACTGAGTCTAAGGCACGTTTGAAACGTGGTAGACCAATAAGTTCCAAAGTTAAGATTCCTCGGAAATTAAAGAAAGGTGCTAATGAATCTGTGGATGAGGGAATCCTATACATGATCGATTCTAAGATGAACAAACTTAAAAGCCACGGCCGTGGATGAGGAAACCATAAACATGGTTGTATCTAAGATGCCTAACAATGAGGTTTGGGACGCCAAGCCTCAGGATACTAAAGGTCATAATGAAACCTCAATAAGTTATGTCATGTCAGGAACACAATGGAACAAGAGAAAGAATGTCGACATTGATAATATATTTACATGCAATGTAGCACTTGAGATTATAAAATGAATGAGGATCATGAACCCACGTCCATACATGAGTGCACTCAACAAATCAGATTAGATCAAATGGAAAGGGGACGTGGAATTAATTCAGAAAGAGAGGTTTTGGTCCCATATTTCGGACACCTCTAGATGTGAAACCAGTTTGACAAATGAGTCTTTGTGAAAGAAATGAAATAAGGCGAGATAGCAAGAGATAAGGCACGGCCATATGCACAAGGATTCACACAAAGACCAGGAATCAATTATGAGGAGATATACTCCCTGTGGTGAATGCAACAAACATTTAGATTCCTAATAAGTCTGGCCATAAGAAAATAAAATAGACATGCGGTTAAAGGATGTAGAAACCACTTATGGTCCACTGGATAATGAATTTTACATGAAAGTCCCAGAGGGTATCGAACTGAAAAATAAAGAAAGTTCCCGGGAACAATACTGCATAAAGTTGAATAAATCACTGTATGGACTGAAACAGTCTGGCCGGATGTGGTACAATAGACTAAGTGAGTACCTAGTGAAAGAAGGATGCAGAAATGATCCGATCCGTCCATGTATTTTCATAAAGAAATTCGAAAATAAAGGCTTTGTGATTATAGCAGTATATGTCGATGATTTAAACATCATTGGAACCTCTGGAGAGATTTCCCAAACAATCGAATATTTTAAGAAAGAATTTGAGATGAAAGACCTAGGCAAAACAAAATTCTGTTTGGGGTTACAACTTGAATACATAAAGAATGGAATCTTTGTGCATCAAATGGCATATACAGAAAAGGTACTCAAGAGATTTAATATGGCCGAGTCTCACCCTTTATCCAGTCCTATGGTCGTGAGATCTCTGAGCCTGGACACTGATCCATTTCGTCCTAAAGAGGACGGTGAGGATGTCCTTGGTCCCGAAGTGTCATATCTCAGTGCCATAGGAGCATTGATGTATTTAGCAACTCACACACGGCCTGTCGTGAACCTATTATCTAGGTTTAGCTCCTGTCCGACCAAAAGGCACTGGGACGGGATAAAACATGTCCTACGATATTTACAAGGAACAAAGGACATGTGTCTGTTTTATACTAACCATAACAAAGATGGTTTAGTTGGGTTTGCAGATGCGGGATATTTATCTGACCAGCACAATGCCCGTTCACAGATAGGCTATGTGTTCACACATGGAGGTACAACAATATCATGGCGTTCCATGAAACAAACCATCACGGCCACATCATCTAATCACTCGGAAATATTGGCCATTCATGAGGCAAGCCGCGAGTGTGTACGGTTGAGATCAATGACTCAACATGTTCGGATAGATTGTGGGATGTCCGAAAACAAGGCACCAACAGTGATGTATGAGGACAATGCAGCCTGTATTGCTCAGCTCAAGGACGGCTACATCAAAGGAGACAGGACGAAGCACATTTTGCCCAAATTTCCCACGAGTTGCAGAAAGCTGGAGAGGTTCAAGTAGTTCAAGTCCAGTCTAGTGACAACTCAGCCGACCTGTTCACCAAGTCCTTACCAACCTCGACACTAAAGAAGCTCATACATTAGCTTGAAATACGTCGACTGAAAGATCTTCAGTAATGCATTCATCAGGAGGAGTAGTGTGTGTTGTACTCTTTTCCCTTCACCATGGTTTTGTCCCACTGGGTTTTCCTAGTATGGTTTTAATGAGGCAACGTGAAGCACATTACAATCCTTGAATGGTTATGGCGTCCAAGGGAGAGTGTTATAAACCAAAGGATGGACGATCCATAACCGGCCAGAACCAGCTCGTACCGAACCGGCCCATCCGGCCCGACCACATGACCAAGAGGCAGCTAGAGTCTTTCCATTCTTCTCAGCCAACTTCATTTTCCTTATGTACTTAGGTTTTCCTTTTCCTAGTTATGACTATTTACCTTTTCCCCTTTGGATTAGGATTTCCATTATTCATGTATTTACCATTTTACTATGACGGTCTAATTGTGTATATAAGGAACCCCATATCATGAATAAAGATAATACGTTTGAGCATTCGTTTCACAACAAATATCTATTTATATAGAGTAAGGTTTGTTCCCTCCTGGTTGCGCCACCTCAGCATCCACGTCATAAACTCGATTCTCCTGGTGTCGACACGTGTCCTGCTAACCAAAACTCAGAGTTTCATTTATTACTGTTAATATTTTATTTGGGCTTTAGATTACATATGGGTTTTTAATGAAACTCTGAAAAGCCCATCTCAAAATAGTTTAGTTCGACTCTAAACGCACCGTTTTCGATTTCAATGGCTGAACCATTATGTTTATGTTTTAATATTTTTAATAAATAAATATTAGATAACAATACTTTTGAATCTAAAAACATATTAATCAACTCTTGGATAACAACACAACATTATATAGGAATTATCTTTTTATTTTAAAATGTTTTTTTTAGATTTTGGATAATTCTCATTTACATAATAAAAAATTAAATTCGTTTATATATATATATATGTATATATATATATACATATATATATATATATATATATATATATATATATTCATTAAGGATAATAACGACATTAACCACTCCAACTTTTAACATGAAAGTTCCGTTGCGAAAATCACTTCGTAAACAATAGTATAGATTATATATGTTTTTATAAAAAATATTAAAAAAACAATCCCTCATACAACTTCACGGTAATTGTAAACTATAGATAGTCTTCATACGATCTACATATATAAATTCCTATCTAACTAATGTCCATAACCCAAAAAAAAAAAGAGAACAAAACCTTATTATAGACTTAACAAAAATAAACACATTTAAAAATAATAAAACATAAATGGGCTTTTTGTGATTGTGGATTACAACAATGAAAATTCTAGGTATGTTCATCTTCAAAATCAATACTTAGATTACACCATTTGTTAATTTACAAACTCAAGGCTCAATGCAGCATAAAAAACCATATTTAAATTTTTTAAAAAAACATGTCTTTCTTAAAATATTTTTTAAAACAATAATTTAAAAGTTTTATATATATATTCCCCAATGGACTAAGAATTATATTAGGAAAACTAAACTCTCAGTTTTTTAAAAATGGTATTTAGATTGATTGCTATACTCATGTCATACTGCCATCAAAGTGAACATACCGAAATGGATACAAAAATCTTATCGTTTCACAAAAAATACATCAAATCCCGCGTATAGCATGGACCGACCCTAGTTATTTATACAATTGCCTACACTTTAGATGTTGATCTTTGAACGTGAGGAAGATGTTAATGAGTTCTTTATCAAAAAAGAAGAAGATGTTAATGAGTTAAAACTCTCATATTATAAATTTAAATAAAATAAAATAAAATAACAAACTATTGCCATTCGGTTTTAAGTTAATATCTCAGCATAAACTCAAATTTAACTTAATACAACAGTTATTTGGTGTTAGATCATCTTGTAGATGTTATTTTCATAATTATTCATGCTCGAAAACGTTTTTTTGGTCAAATGTTAAATCATTCCAAGCTCGATAACGTACAAATAAGTTTTTGATATTTTTTCTTTGCGATTATGGTTTTCTTATGTAAGTTTCGGAACTTCCTATCATTTTAAGTAAAATTATTCGTTTTGGAAATTAGGAAATTATTTTAAATAATTATATATTTGAATACACATTTTGATTTTCTTATGCGTTTTTACATACTCTTTATCAATAAGTAATTTTTTTCCTTCTACCTCACAAAAAAAATTGGTAGCATCAATTTGCAGAATCCAAATCAATTACAATCATATGTGATATAAAAACCGACGGACAAAAATAAAACTCATGACCTATTTGCTACTCGCTACTGTTTAGTACAGGAAGTATTATTTGTCTGAAGTATAATTTTAGAAAAAAGTATATTAGCAAACACTAAAATAGATTTGTTTGGAGATTTAATTTCATGAATTATCATTAGGGATAAGACTTCGCATATAACGTACCAACTTGATATTTTTCTTATATTATTTGCATGATATACTAATTATTATTGAATGCTTTATTATCCTTTATATGAGTGAACATTCCACTCTTCTTGAAAGAGAACAAGATAATATCACAACTTTGTTTTCTTCTTTCCATTCATTTTTATATTTTAATTCTCTTTTTAGTTTCTTTTCTTCCTTTTCTTGTTGTGCATTAGAAGAAGAATGTATATGATTTTTATTTAGTCTTTCCAAAATTTTGCATAACACTTGGCAACTTAGGTCGTTGAATATATACATTTCTCTTCTTTCCTATTTTCAGACTTTTTTTTTTTGCTAAAATACTTTTTATTTTTTTTTGAATACCAACATTGAGTGATGATAAGTATATTTCTTACAATACAACAATTAAGTAAGAGAATATATTACGTTTGTTTGTTTTTTTATAGTGTTAATCCTCATAATAAAAATGATAGACAACGTATATATTTCACACAGTTTATTTTTATGCATTATTTAGATATCATATTGCCTTTAATTTGAAAACCCTTTCTAGAAAAAATAACAATCATTGCCTTTAATGGTTAGAAAATTTTATTGATCATATGATTTAAATTAAATAAAAACACACTCGTCATCCATCAAGGGAAAACGTTTAAAAGATTTCTTGTCTTGTGTACAGTTGGCCGGTAGCTTTGGTGCACCACTTTTTTTTTGGTCGAACTTTGGTGCACCACTCCCACTTTTTGTCCTTTTTTCCCCTATAATTGTTATGACTAGCATTTTATTATGTTTTTCTCCTAAATTTTATAAAACCATACTGTTTATCATGTTTATCTCCTAACCTGTTACAAAATTATACTGTTTATTATGTTTATCTCCTAGAATATTATAAATTCAAGAGTGTACTTTCTGAGAGCATTATGAATCTACGATACCTTTCTAGGTGTGTGGACATACCAAAAAATAAAGTTATCTACTCGTATACTAATCTTTATTAAATATCCGAGGACAAAAACGTTGCAGAAGGTCTGTTTTCGAACATTTAAGTTGGTTACGTGATTAACTTATCTATGTTTTTAGTTCCTTTTCTCTTTGTATGGACCCGAAGTTAGAATGTATGATAGAAATTAAACCAGTAAAACTTAGAGAAACCTCGTATAGGTCGATTACGTAGTCAACAATTACTAAATGTAGTATTTTATATATACGTGTTTATATGGATTTATATCAGTAAAAATCAATTACTATATGATTTCCTTTTTGCTGGTTGTTGGTTGTTGCTCATTTTTCATACTAAAAACGACTTTACATTGTATTTATTTGAAAGATTAAAATCACTGTTTATAAAGGAGGGTCTCTCTCTCTTTTTTTTTTTTAACAAATAAAGGAGGGTCTCTTTTCGGTGTCAAAATAACATTATATCCCAATTCTTGGGGGAGGCTTGCTTGGCAACTAGAGATGAGATATCGATATCTTCTCTTTTTCTTTTAATCCACTTTTCCATTTAAGTAAAGTTATTTTTTCACAAAAACTATATATTTATAAAAGAAATGATGAAAATGTTGGCTAGTCTAACTTGGGAGATGGAAGTGCGCTTCTTTAATCGGCTATGTTTGTTAGGAAACGAATACTTACAACTGAGAAAATAGATATCCGGCCCATATGAATCTAGGCCTGTAATGGGTTTATTGTATTTCTGCACTTACCCTTTGGGCTTTAATAAGAAGAGTTGACCAAAAAAAACGTACGATTGCGATGAACAACGTTGTCGTTGACAATGCTTTCAAACTTCAAAGTGTAGATCAAATCGCCATAACTTGCCTTTTTCTTCCATGGCAAATTCGGATTCGCAGTCTCGATCTGTGTGGAGGTACGATGCCTTCCTGAGTTTCAGAGGGACAGATGTTCGCAAAAAATTCATCAGCCATCTCAACGATGCTCTCACAGAGGAAGGAATCACAACCTTCCATGACGACAGAGACCTTGAGAGAGGCAATCCAATCTTGAAAGGACTCGAGGAAGCGATGAATCAGTCGAGATTCGCGATCGTCGTGGTCTCGGAGGACTACGCAACGTCTCAGTGGTGCTTGAGAGAGCTTTCGTTTATGGTCAAATTAGCTGAGACGAAACGCTTCAACTTGATCCCTATATTCTATGAAATCGATCCTTCAACCTTGAAGAGCCGAACCGGTTGTTTTAACAAAGCATTTGAGGAGCATGAGCAGAGATTTGATGCTGACACTGTGAGTGAGTGGAGAAAGGCTTTGGCTATAGTTGGGAACATATCTGGCTGGGATTCCAAAACCAGGTGTCTTGTCTTCCTGTAGATTCCATATTTTTCAGATTACTCTTCTCTCTTTATATGTTGTGATGTGCCAATTCTGGAAATGTCTTAGTCTGGTATTCCTTTTAGTATGGTTTCAGTTTTGGTTGCAGAGAAAAAATTTTATTTCCAAATAAGTATAGATTTACGATTTTAATGCAAAATTTATTAATAAGATTCTTTCGTTTATTTTTTTGTTTGTTGAAATATGGTTAGGTGAATAATCAATTGTGTTTTTTTTTTTGAAATATACAAAATCATATATTTCCGTGTATATAAATTTAGAACGACAATTAAAATGAAACAGAAATAGAGGGACTAATAAATATTTTTAAAAAAATAAAAGAAAATTTTATTTTGAGACTACTACAAATATGAATCTAAAGAATCCTAAATTCACTTATTCACATAATCAATATACAAACCAACAAAGGTATTTGGTTCAATGTTTTTTTGCTCTTAAGTTTCTTTGCTTTCTTCGATTTGATTCGTTCATAACATGTTATGGTCCTTGATGCAGGAGAGATGACTCAAAGCTTATACAGGAAGTCGTTCGAGATCTTTGTGAGAGTTTATACTCAGAGCCATCAGACGAAACAAGTGAATTCGTAGGGATGACTTTTCACAAGAAACGAATAGAATCTCTTTTATCAATGGACGGTGATGATAATGATGTCAAAATGGTAGGAGTCTGGGGTATGGGTGGCAGAGGAAAAACAACCATCGCTAAATGTGTCTACGAATCCCTCTCGAGTCATTTTCCTAGTCGTTGCTTTCTCGGAAACGTGAAAGATGATTTCCAAAAACATGGTGAATCATCATATCTGCGGAAGCAAATCATGTCTGAGATTTTCCCCAAAAGCCCCCTAAATGCACGGTGTGTCAGCCCTGAGGCAATGAAGCGGAGACTACGCGGCAAGAAGGTTCTTCTCATCCTCGATGATGTTGATGACATTCAGCAACTGCAAGAATTAGCTGGAGACTGCGAGTGGTTTGGACCAGGAAGCAGGATAATTATAACGACACGGGACAAGCGTGTGTTAGATGAGCACTCTGTGAAACACATTTATGAAGTGAAGCCTCTTAGAACCACACAAGCGCTTCAGCTTGTCAGCAAGCATGCCTTCAAAACGAATCGTCCACAAGACGAATTCAGACAACTCTGTTTAGATATTGTTGAGCAGCTTTGTGGTCTTCCTTTAGCGCTTCGGGTCATTGGTGCGTCTCTGTATGATCGGCAAATAGCACTTTGGCAAGATACGCTGTGTATACTGAAAAACAGTCTTGATAAATCTATATCAATGGCGTTAAAAGTAAGTTATGATGCACTGGATGAGCATGAAAAGATTGTGTTTCTTTATGTTGCTGGTTGCTTCAACGGGGAATATATGGATCGAGCGATTATGGTACTAGATCCCTTTGTTATCAAATCCAAACCAAGGTTGGTAACTCTGATGGAGAAGTCTCTGATTAGTATGTCCAACAATACGAGGCTATGGGTTCATGATTTACTTCAAGACATGGCTAAGGATATCACTTGTGAAGGAAAAATGAATAAACCATGGAAGCTTAAAATGATGTGGAACTTTTTGGATATCAAAGGCTTGTTCACTGAAAATGTGGGGAATAAAGACATTGAGGCTGAAAGTATATTGGTCAACATGGCTGGAGAAACAGGGTTTAGCGTAAACCCTGAAACGTTTAAGAGGATGCGCCAACTCAAATTTCTCAAAATTCATAGTAATTTAACTGCTGCGGGGAGCAAAGTGTGTATCGTCGACGACGATTTTGACTACCTCCCTCCACTAAGATATCTTCACTGGCAGGCTTACACTTTTAAATCATTGCCTGTAAAGTTTGAGACTAGCGTTCTAGTTGAGCTCAACCTCCCTGATAGCTCAGTTGAAACACTATGGAGCGGAAGTCAGGTACTACCTTTATGTGTTTGTCGTTGATGTTGTTCTTTTCTTTTTCAGAAATTCTCTGAAATACACTAATTTGGATAACACTTTTCAAAAATACATTTAATTAAAAATATTTTAATATTGGAATTTAAGGTTTAGTGATTATTGTTAAGGATTTAATATCTACAGGTGGTGGGTTTAGATTTATAAACTTCTATAAGTAATTCTTCAACTTTTATAAATGAAATTTTATTTTATTCCATAATATATAAACTTTAGGTATTTATGAAATGTTTATCTGTAAATTTTAAAAATGGTATCAAATTTGAGATAAAGTTAAATATCCTTTTTTCTGGTTTTAAGAAAATATAACATGGTGTTATCTCTTACATGAACTGCCATTTAATTGTTTGGTTTATGTTATTCTCCGGTAACAAATGTTTTGCTTCTTTTCGATGGCAGGACCTTGGAAGTCTAAGACACATGAACCTCAACAGATGCAGGAATCTGATCGAAATTCCAGACCTTTCAAAGGCAAGGAGCCTCGAGTGTTTATGCCTTTGTGATTGCGAAAGCTTGGTTGAGCTCCCTTCTTCTCTTGGTCATCTTGATAAGTTAGTTAAGCTGTCCATGCTAAATTGCAAGAAACTCAAGAGTCTCCCGTGTGACATCAAACTGAAGTCTCTCAAAACTCTTTCTCTAGACGGATGCATCAATATAGAAGAATTTCCATTTGTCTCCGACGTTATTGAAGAGTTGGGACTGCGCTGCACATCAATTGAACTGGTGCCAGATTCGATCAGCTGTCTCTCGGAGCTCAAAGAGCTCCGGTTATCACATTGCAAGAGACTGAAGAATCTCCCAGACACCATGGGGAATTTGACTTCCCTCAAACATCTCACGCTGACTTGCTGTCCCAACATCACAGTGTTTCCAGTGCTTGGCAATGGAGTAGAAACTGTGTCCTTGAACGGAACGCCGATCGAGGAAGTTCCCTCGTGGATAGGGGATAAGGTGAATCTAACATGTCTTGACATGTCAAGAGTGCAAGAAGCTCCATAATCTGCCTCACACGCTGAGAAACCTGAAAAACCTTAAGCTGCTTTATCTCCGTGGATGCATTAATATCACTGAGATCCCACAGGTTGCAGGGGAAATGAGAAGATTGGATTTATATGGGACGTCAATAGAGAAATATGGAATTCTCTCTGAAGAGGAAGCACTTGAGTTGCACAATCGTGATATGGACTTTTTGAAAGAGTGTCTCACTCGGTATGTCCGGAAATACAAGAGAAAACGCAACTCTAGATAGTTGATCGACTCTTCTCGTGGACTCGGATTTGCACTCTTTAAGGTTTCAAGAAGACTGAGTTGGTTGCTGTGACAGCTATAAGAAGACAGACGGTTAAATAAACAAAACATGAGATATAGAATCCATTTGAACTTTGATGTGAACCAAATGGTTCAAGAGAAAAGAAGAATCATGTTTCATCATTTCCTAAGTTGTATGGGATGGATTCTCACATTACCCGTTTCTCCTTGTTTCATAGTTTATTTGTAGGATTGGCAAAGGAACCCTTTATTTCCTTTTAAATATTAAAGATCCTAATGGCAAGAGAATAGGCAGATTGGATGCTTGAAGTTTAAAGAAAAAAAAAAGAGAAAGTCTTAGAGAAAACTATGTTTCATCATTTCCTAAGTTGAGAAAGTCTTTACCTCCGTCACCACCACTACTTCCATAACCACTTCCATGAACTCCACCTCTGCCACAAACTTCTCTGCCACCACTTCCTCCACCGCCACCTCCTTCATACGCTCGGCTGCTGATCCACCTCCACCTCTGGCTCCTCCTCGTTCACCTCTTTCCTAAGCACCACAACCATAAGACCCTCCACCTGCTGATCCTCCATCATCTCCATGACTGCCTCCACCTCTAGCAGCAGCTCCATATATACTCACCTCCACCTATGCCACCACCTTCACCAGCTCCACTTTAGTAACAACTAGCATGACCTACACCACCATAAGCCGATCCTCCACCGTCGCCGCTTATGGTAGAGGTGGAATTCATGGAGGTGGTTATGGAAATAGTGGTGGAAAAGGTGGATATGGTGAGAAATATGATCGTGGTGGTATCCACATCCACCATTAAATTTATCATAAGCATTCCTTCGTTGTCCACATGCACCATTTTATAAAAAACCCCAACACTTGCTTTCTTATTTCCGAAGAATCTGGTTCGCTCCAATTCAATTTCTCTATGTTCATTCTTTATATTTTGGGTTTTAGCCAAGTCGTAGTAAGTTTTCTATGGATGATAAATGTCATTTTCTATGAACTTCTTCTTATTACCTAAACTAAAGTACTCGACAAGTTGAAAGTACCCTAAAATCAACCCAAAGTACCTTAACATGTAATATGCACTCTATAAAAAGTCGGTCCACAAATAATTAACCTTAAAAAATCACTGTAGCAGACTGCACAAAATCACTGGATCCTCCTTGTTTTAATGATAAGAATGATCCACACATCGGGAAATCTTTTCTCCGTCTCAAAGCACCTTGGGCTGGATGTACATCAAGTCAAGTTGCCTCGATCCTCGTGATCAGATATTTTTCTTATGAAAACTGGTAAGATGATGGTCGTCCCGAATAGCTAGTGGCGAGTGAAGCGCAGTACAAGTCAATCCCTATAGAAAGAACACATGCTCCTCGACGACTAGCCATCATTACCCCTCCAAGAGAGAGTGTTTTTCCATGGTCAGAAACTTCGTCCCTCGCAGCTTTCGGTCCGTCAAGAATGGCACCCTATTCTTAGGCAAAAAGCCATGTGTGTGAGGCCCAAACTTAGCACGTCCCCACCAACGTCACAAGCACATGTACATGACCACACGGTCGTGTCAGAAACCTTAAGCGTCTCCACCCATGTACGCATCAGCTCGTTTGCTTTCCCGTTAAGACGAAGATACTAAGTTCGAAATGGTTGTAATTCTCAAATGGGGAATTGGCATAAAAGAAGGAATCTCTCCTTATATGGTGCATTTGTATGAGTAACATAAATAAGATCGATTATAGATGTGACCAAAATAAAACCATATAATGAGCTTGGTAAAAAGATACACAAGAAAATTATCTCAAAAGCTTAGAAGAAATAAACAAAGCACACTCTTAGATCTTTTCCTTGTTCGTATCAGAGAATAACAACTCAGAAGAGAAAAGAATAAACAAAAGCCATTGATGCATTTAACCTCATTTTCTTAGGATGAAAGATATCGAGATACTTATATATAGAGAGAATGTAGGAGATTACTGGTTCTGAAGCATTCTCTACGGCATGACGCCAATATCCTTGAAGTAATCATGCTCCAGGGCGGCTCTTGCGTTGATTCTTTTGGTTGGATCCATCAACAGCATTTTCTGATACAAATCAAACAGAGACGTATTATCATCTTTACTTGCGCATGATAAACTTAGATGTATCCAAAAGTTACGTATGCTCTTTCCCGTTTAAAGGTTTAGGACTTTAACGAATTCCGGGTTATTGAAGTTTGTTCAGGTTTCAGACCCGGTTTGGTTTTCGGCTCCAGGAGGTAAAGTTGACCACTACACAAGGCCCCAACATCAATGTCTCTGAAACAGCTCACGGGTTTAACTGTATCAAGGGTTTCTAGTCCTAAGATGCTAAGACGGGATGGTTATAACTTATAAGTTCAGGAGGAGGTAACATATATAAAACCAGATCCATCCAAATCAAGCTTCCAGGTATTTAATGTAGCAGAAGTAGAATGAATAGATGTGTGTTTGTATGGTCAGAGAACTTACAGAAAGGAGATCTATGCCATTAGGATCCAGGTTTGGGACAAAAGATTCCAGGTCCTGAGGTATAAGAAAAACAAATCATGGGCAAGAATCATTTTGTGCTCTGTGACCTCTTGTCTACGGAGAACGAGATGTAAAAGTTAATGGAGAAATTTGAAGTACCGTTGATTTCCATTTTGGGAAAGCAGATTTATAATCCGGCAGCGAAGTTACCCCTGGCCATGTATCCTCGGTTGGAGTTCCCATGATTCTGGAAGAAGATGAAAAAAAACATGGAAGTGGGAGAATTATAATCACCTAACACTTCAATATACGATGTTCTTTACTATTTCTCTCTGCAAATTAGATTGCAAGTTGAGACGTTAGTTACCTGAATATCTTGAAGAGTTGATCAATCTCGGAGTCTCCAGGAAACAAGGGCTTTTGGCTTATCATCTCGGCAAAGATGCACCCCACAGACCAAATATCAACCGGTGTAGAGTAGTGATGAGACCCTAGGAGTATCTCGGGTGCTCGGTACCAGAGAGTAACCACCTAGAAGAAACAATTTGAAAAAAAAAAATGTGTGAATCCCATGGCGAGATATGAAATATGAATGTAGCACTAAATTTAATCTAACATAATTCAACAGTCAAGAGAAATGTCCTGTAAGCAAAAAAAAAAATTGGAATCTAACTGAAATGTTTTAAGCCCTTAATTTATTCACATTTAACAGATGCAAAAGTGGGATAATACTTGGTGGTGATTTATTCTTTTCCTCTAATACGAATAAGGAATGAAGCGAATGTGAAGCCATGCCAAAACATTTCATAACGAAACATATATAAACAAGAATTAAACTCTTTTGGCACCTCATGAGTAAATGTCCTGACAGGGATACCGAATGCTCTGGCCAGACCAAAATCTGCAAGCTTTAGTGAGTTGGTGCGGCGATCAATCAACAAATTCTGTGGCTTCAGGTCACGGTGGAGAACCCTGTGAGAGTGACAGTACGCGATTCCACGGAGAATCTGGTAAACATACCTCTGCAAGCAAACAGCAGATGGAAGATCTGATCAGCATGTATTGATTAGTAAAGACACAACGGGGAGGCCATTACATAACTTAGAATTCAACAACATTAAACAGATAGGCATGCGAAGATAGATTATCAAAGGGAAGTTTTTGTCATCATAAACAGTATATTTAAGTAAGCACACAAATAAAGCAATGCTTGAGACTCACTTTGATCATATGTAGATCCTTGGAGAAATCAGGAGATGAGTCCATGTGCTTTTTGAGATCCAAGTCAAGATACTCGAAAACCAGATACAAACGCCTCTCGCTGTGCACAACATCCTGCAACCTGTTGTGTACCGAAAAGAAAAAAAAAACCATCAAGAAAAAGTGTTCACCAATATTTCGAAAATGGTAACTAAAACTTCATATTATACTTGACAATGTTGCTGTGCTGCATTTCTTTCAAAAGAGAGATTTCTCTAATGGCAGTGCTAGGTACACCTTCATCCTCCTGCTCGAGGCGGATCTTCTTCAAAGCAATTGTCTCGTTGGTGACTTTGTCTCGTGCCTTATACACAACACCGTATGTTCCTTCACCGATCTTCTCAACTTTCTCGTACTGCATTATTAGTATATAACCATAGCTTCGTCAACCAATGACTACTAAAAGAACAAAAACAATGATTCCACCAACCTGATCCATGATAAACTAGCTGAAAGCAACAAACGTGGAAACACGACACCTGAAGCATCGCAGCCTATATTAGATCCAAGATATTTCCACAGATAATCTAAGAAACATAAATCTCAAAACAAAACAAAGACGGCTTAAATCGTTAAAATGGAGATGATATGAACAAATCGGAAAATGAAAAACGGAATCCAGAGCAGTGGTCACAATCACGACGATTGTAAACAAGTACTTCTAGTCAGAATTGGGACGGAATACAAGTTCCCTCCGCTGATAAATTCATCACAGAAAAGGATGTCAACTTACCGGTGACGATCGGATGTAGTGACCGCGAGAGAGACACGACGGATCCTCACTCTCTCACTCTCTGGATAAAAGGCAGTAATAGAGAGAGAGAGAGAGACGGTGGTTACTGTGTGTGCAGCTTCAAGAGAGGACTAGGGAAGGCGATTGACTAATAGAATAAGGGTTGCTTTTTCTTCTTCGACTGTAGAAAATTACAATGTTGATTTGTTTGTTTTTTTATTGAATTAACTCGGTATAAATTATAATTTTTAAGAGCATTTGTCAAAAATGGCTCGATTTTGAATTTAAATACAAATATATACGATGAATTCAATCAAATGGAAAAATAATTTAAAAGAAAATAAAGTTATAACTATTTTTTATGACTAAACAAAAAATTAAAAAAGTTTTTAAATTTAATTTATAATATTAGAAATCTATTTTAGTGGAAGATAAATTGAAATCATGGAATATAAACAGTTTTAAATCATGGAAATTTAAATTTAATAATTTGAATTGTTTTCCACATAGGTAAGTGAATATAGATTATAAGTTATGATTGTCCATTGTTTAAGATTTGGTAACATATGTTCAGAAATTACATTATATTTTCTTAATATTCACAAAACACATTAGTCTTGGGCATTCGGTTTTGGTTCGGTTCTCTCGGTTCTTCGATTCTAGAGGTTTAGGATATGTTCGGGTATTTAAAAAGTTTGGTTCTGTTGTTTCAGTTCCCAGTTCGGTTCGGGTAACAAAGTTGAAAACCAGTTTATATAAGAGGTAATTGTGGATCTCATTCGGTTCTGGTTTGGTTCTGATTTTCCAGTTAATTTGGGTTAAAAAGTCAAAAAAAAATTGAGATTTGTTGACTAAATGCCAAATATTTGGGAGATCTCAAATAAAAATTTGGATAATTAAGATAATTTTAAATATATTGAATAGAAAGTATTCTAGTAATTCTATTTTGGGTATTTTTGACTGATAAATAATGTTTAAAAAATATTTCATTATTTTAAAATTAAATATAATTAATATTTGTAAATATATACATTATATTACAAAAATTCGTGTACCTATCTAGTTCTCAGTTTGTCCAGTTCGGTTTTGGTTTTTCGGTTCTAGAGATATACGATCCGCTAGTATAATTGATAGGATTCAAATTTAAACCAAACTTTGTTTTTCGGTTCGGTTCAGTTTTTTCGGTTCCAGATAAATGTGCCTAAAGCTAAAACAAATCTTTTTATATAAATCTTGATTCTACAAAGTTACTAATTAACATGATTGCGACAAGTGTCAATCGAAAATTTAAGATTGCGACATGTGTCAAAAATATATAAAAAAAAAGTTTTTGTTTAAGATTTGAAAATGTTTTAGAAATGGAAAATTATCATTAGAAAAAATATTGGTTTACTGTTTTTTTAAGGATTTTAGAAATGGAAAATTACTATTAGTATTCTTTTACCGTTTCTTTTTAGGATTTTAGAAAAGAAAAATTACTATCACATAATATTATACTATACAGTTATATTTTCATTAGAACTATAGAAAATAAATTACTATCGAATAATTATTTTAAGTAATATTACATAATGTTTTAAAAAATGGTATTTTTACAATTCGTTTTTAATATCACTACTATTTTATAAATTGTATTTGTTAATTAAATAGGTTTTAGTATCATGTTTATCATCAAATTCTTTAAAAATATTATTTAATAAACTTTTAAAATTCTCCTTGATCAGAATTTAAAAAGAAAAATGAAACAAATTATATTTAGGTTAGGATTTAAAAAAGAAAAAATTATTTCACAAATATTTTTATTAGGATTTTAGAAAAAGAAAATTATTATCGCATAACTTTAAGTTTTTAATTAACATGATCGTGAGACATAACAATATATAATTTAAGATTGTGACATGTGTTTAAATTTTTTTTATCATAAATACATAATTATTATTCAAAAATATGTGATAGTAATTTTCATTTAAAAAAAAAATCTTAAGCAAAAAGCAATAGTAAAAGGCTAATTGAAAATAATTTTCCTTTTTCTAAAAAGTAATAATTTTCATTTTTAAATATAACTATAAAAGAAATTGTAACTTTAAAATAATATTTTAAACAAAATAAATTATAAAATCGTACAAGTACTTGCCCAAAATAAAATCCTACAAGTAGCAGAAGTTATTTAATAAAAATCATATAGAAAACTAATTATAAAAATAAGTAACATTTCTTTAAGAAAAAAAATCCTCAACAAAAGAAAGTTGTAAAAGTACTCCTATTATTTTCTTACAAATAACTAGCTTTACTTTTTAGTAGATAATTGTATGTTATGAAAAACTATAAGCCAAAGCCAGTTACAAATATTTCACATTTATATTTATGTTTAAGCTTCCTAATATCACTTTCAAAAAATACAATAGTATTTACAAAAATAAATATTACCTGAGTGTTTTTAAGGGTTAATTTGCTCAATAACTAGAATGGAGAGGAGGAGTATCAATTTTGTAGTAAGAGGGTAGAGAGATAGGAAGGAAAAGGAGGAGAGAGGGAGAGGAAAGAAAATGGTTAGTTAGTGAAATGATGTTTTTTTTGGTTATTGGCCCAAATTTTCTTTTTTAATTATTTGATACAACTCTTTATTATTATCTTTACTACAACTTATGTCATAACTTGTAGTTTTTTAAAAAACTTAAACCAAAACGAATTTGTTCTTATCGACATATAAAATTGGTTATGCTATTGTAGGTCATGCTACTAAGGAATTTAAATAAAAAATGATTTTGCAATGGTACAAGGTTACAAATTATTGATCCAAAAATCCTAACCGAAAGTTATGTGGGAAAATAGATTTCTCCATACTACTAAGAAAATTGGTTATGTTGTTGTAGGTCATGCTACTAAGAAAATTAAATCAAAAATGTTATATAACAGTAATTTTCTTTTTCTAAAATCCTAAACAAAAATATAAAAGAGCATTTAATAGTATTTTTAATTGTAAATAAAAAAGAGATTTATAAAATATAATATTTTTCTTTTTAAAAAACTTAGGAAAAAGAAAAACTTGAAAACTTATTTAATAAAATATTAACTAAGTAAATAAGAAAGTGTATAATGTTGTCATTGACTCGACTTTTTATTTCATTCTAATTCTTATTTCAGGTTGGATTCAATTTAAATTTTAGGTATAGTGTTTTCTCTACCCCTAAGTATAAAGTTGATAACAATTCATCTATGCACCGTAATTATAAAATACAAATATTAACTTGCACTTATGTGTGAAAATGAATTTTTAATTATTAAATAAATCTTACACAATATATACAAAAACAATCATAAACTATAATAAAATGATTTATCATTTTATGTTCTTTATTAAATCAAAACATCAAACAAAACTTGTTGCAACGCACAGACTCATATCTAGTTATTAATAATAGAGAGAATAAGTCATTTGGAGACAATGTATTGCATCTAAAATATTAAAGAGAATTACAAATAGTACTTAACCCTGAATTTTTCTCAATAATTACAATGATATGTCACTGATCTAAACACAGTAATTTTACATTTATGCTAACCCGTTAATTTTTTGACCAAAACAATCGTTAAACCATTCTTTTTGATAAACAATCTACTTAATTAAATTTGACCAGCACATACCTCAATTAAATCGCTAAATTTTACACAATCGAAACCAAGGCAAGAGGTAGCAAATTTCTTCCTCTAACACTGATAGACGACAATCTTCACATCGACATTTGAAACCAATCGCTAAACTTGATGTTTTTTCATAGCATAACACTGAAATACAACAATATTCACACCGACAATTTCTTAAGCATGAAGGCCAGAGGTAGCAAATTTTTGTTTGAGTTTACAATGTTTTTTTTTTTGAAACAGAGTTTCCAATGTTTAAATCTGATGTTTAATGACAAATCTATGTATTTGAGACATAAATAAGACAATCACTCAACAATTTGATTATTTACCGTTGATGGCCGCCATGAAAATGGCTTGCACAGTCGCAAACCCTAAAAAAGATTGGGGAAGATGATGAAAAATTTACCGTTATACTACTCAGTAAAAGAAAAAAAAACGAAAAATACGTTATAAAAAGTCGAACTAAAGAACTTTGTAATATAACCATCATCACTTACCACTTGACCAAAGAACTTTAATCGTAAACATCACTCACACTGAATAATATCATACGGTGGTCTAAATTTTTATTTTTTTAAGAGATAATAAAAACTCTTTTTTTTGCTTGGTAAGATAAAACTGATATGTTTGTTCCATAGAAAGAATAACATACCTAATAGACTTTTTATTACTCATGTATTATTTTATACAAAATCAAAATATTTATCAACAGCCCAAATTATAATTGTAATCTCAATAGTTTTTTGTTGGTGATTTGTTCTTGCATTTATAAAATCATTTAAGAATCTATGGGTCTAACTGGTGACCACTTTAAAAATGATAGGAACTATAAGAAAAAGAATCCAATGGAATGTTAAGGAATTAATTAGAAGGAAAAACCGTAGAGAAGGAATGTAAAAAAAATGTTATAGTGAATGGTAACTAAACAAGGAAGAAAACTTCAAACAATAAATAATTTGATAATTAGCTCTAGAAAACAAATAACGGATGTAATTGAGACTTTTGGTCTAAGCTTCATGTTGCCACGTCTATTTTCATCGCCTACAATGCATGCATCTCATAACTACAAAAAAAACTTGTGTTACTGAATTAACCAAAAAAAAACTTGTGCTACTTAAAATACTATACCTTTTAAAAACTTGTGTTCCAGCAATTTGTATTTTTAATAAAAGTTACATATATATAATACTAAAGAGAAGACACGAATCTATACTCGACGAGAGCCAAGTCTTTTATCTGACCACAGCTGTGTAGCAATCTGATCTCGAACAATTTTCATATAAACTGCGGTTGGGGTTTCTTATTTCCTCGTACGTGAGAAGTTGGATTAAAATGTCAGTTTCTATAAATTATTTGATACATTAACATATTAATATATTTTTATTTATAGTTTTCCTTTTGGTTCCTTATCTAATTTGGCATGGAATATATTTATACTATAATTCCTCTTGAGAGAAGGAACATGGAAGAATTGTCAATTCCTGCAAGTAAAAAAAAATTTCTTTTAACTGGTAAAAAAAACAGGAATTGGGAGGAATGTAGTATTCCCTGCTATTCCTTTCCTCTATTGATAACACCAGTTGGACCCTATATTACACGTTGTTAATAAAAAAATTCTTCTTAAATTCTGTAAAAACATTTAATTCGGTAGACTAATATAGATTTTGTCACTGTAAAATCAGCAATTTTTACTGCATAGTGCGGAGATAGAAGGTACTTTGTGGGATGAGTCTCGGATTAAAGATGCTATTACTGATGTTTGCCCAAGGTCTAATGGGAATATTAATCTAGTTGGAGTTAATAAGTGTTATATTGATGGAGCTTGGAAAGAACAAGACTCGTTTACAGGACAAGGCGTGGTTTTCAGAAAAGAAGGCTTAACTGATATTATGATGGGTGCAATGTCTATTCTCAGGAGTCTATCACCTTTACATGCAGAATGTGAAGCTTTGATCTGGACGATGGAGTGCATGAAGATCCTACATATCTCTGAAGTGGTCTTTGCAACAGACTGTTCTCAATTGGTGAAGATGGTGTCTACACCAACAGAATGGCCGGCGTTTACTACACATATGGAGGAATTTCTGCGAAGTAAGGATTTCTTTCAGACCTTTTCTATCCAACATATCCCGAAGGCACAAAACACTCTGGCGGACAAGCTGATACGTGGTGCTAGAAATCTGCCTTCTGCTATGGTTTGTGTTGATTCAGTTCCCCCGAAGTGACTCTCGGATCAGGAATCAGCTTAGTTATCTTGCCTTTTGCTGTCAAAAAAAAATCAGCAATTTTTTGCATTTTATTATTTATAATATAATAAATATTTTCAATATAATTAATAGATTATGAGGAATATATGATACAACCACCAATTATAAACACGAAATAATATGATCACCATTTACATTGTAAAATATGTTTTATGGATATAATAATATGTGGTTCATATTATGTTGAAACATCTAAAATACATAACATTTAAATGAGAAAATAAAAAGCAAACGTAAAAAAATTACTACCCATACGGGTGCACGGATCAAAAGCTAGTTGTTTTTAATTAGTTAACTTCGTAAACTATCAATGGATGATGGAAGAATTAAATTAGTGAAGTGGATTAAGATTATAGGCATAACTATTCAGTTTTTAGTAATGCTGGCATTATTACGTAATAATGTGGACACTAATATGAAAATTATAAGAAAGCATTAGATGTTAAAGTACTTAGGGTTGTATCTTTTACATTTTGGGTATTTGCCATGTGTTAAATACTATAGGTTTTAGGAGTGTACTTATATTAACCAAAATAATTCCTAGAAATAACAAGTCTTGAGTGAAGAAATATGAACATGGGAGTTATGGATAGGCAAGTTGTGGATTGGAGGGAATTATGGATAGGCAAGTTGTGGATTGGAGAGTTGTGGATTAGTGAGTTGTGGACTGCAAAGGTGTGCTGTGTTTAGAAGAGTATGGTCAAGGTGGGTAGTGTTAGCAAATTTGGTGTTTGTCAAAATGTCATGCTTAATCTCTTTAAAGACCATATCCATTAGTCAAAGTGTTAAAAGTGACAGTGTTAGGAACCATGTTTCTCGCTTTCATCTCACCAAAAAATTTACTAATCTCTTGTACTTCAACACCGTTACAAATTCCATGGATAAGAGTAATAAAAGTAAACACATTAGGTTGTAGGCGGTTCTTTACCATCATCTTCCTAAGCTCCCAAACCAAGGTCAAGAGACCCTTTTCGCAGTGCTCAACCAAAGCAACAAGAGTGTTGGACAATGACCCTCCAACTGCTGCCTTATAGCTGGAGCCATCCATTACTTGTAAGACTCTACTCCTCTCCTCGTGATATATCAGCTTCCTTGTTCCCTTTTCTATGTCTAGTTTCTTTGAAAAAGCATCACCCATAACTCTAGAGACATCAGCCTAAAACAATAAGGCGGAATGGGTACATTGAATTTGAGATGGAATAAGCAAGTAAGCATAGTTAGCATCAAGATCTATTAATTCTTTTCAACCACAAGTTATCTGCTTTGGTTTCAGTGATAATAAGTAGAAGAACATAGAACATGAAATTTATCATTCATAGGAAAATTACCATGGATTGGCCGAGACCAAAAAATAAAGAACGGATAGAGAAAAATCAAAATGAAACGAACCAGATTTTTTGGAGACAAAACAATGTAAAAGTGGTTAAGGTAAGTTTAATGGTGGATGTAGACACCACCACTGCCATATTCTCCACTATATCCACCTCATTCACCACCACCACTTCCATAAACACCGCTTTGCCATAAACTATTCTGCTGCCACTTCATCCACCATCACCTCCTCCATACCCTCTGGTTGTTGATCCTCCTCCACTTCCATGATCGCCTCCACCTCCAGCAGCACCTCCATACTCACCTGCTGATCCTCCACCACTTCCATGACCGCTTCCACCTCCAGCAGCACCTCCATACTCACCTCCACCAGCGTCACCACTTTCACTAGCTCCACTTTCGTAACCACTAGTATGACTTACACCACTGTAAGGCGATCCTCCACCGCCTTCGCTACCACTACCGTTTCCACCTCTACCTTCGTAACTATATGCGATGGGATAGGGATCTTCAATTTTAGTTTGAAAAGAGTATGAATGTGCCATTATTTGATGGTTAATTTTGGTCAACTTACTCAATAAAATTCTTGATATGTAGAGAGTATGTAGATGTTAATGGACAATGGAAAAGTACGTCTCCATGTAATTTTTCAATTTTATATCATAAACTCTCATTCTAATTACAAAATTCCACTTTTATATCATAAACTCTCAATCGTCTTCAGTTAAGTTAGAAGATATTTTTGGTTAATTTACTCAATGAAAGTTTTTGATAAGATGAAAGTATGTGTAGATGTTAATGGATAATGGAAAACTACATTTCCATGTAATTTTTCACCTTTATATCATAAACTCTCATTCTAATTGAAAAACTCCACTTTGAATATATTCAAGCAAAAGAAACTATAGAAATTTTAAAATATTTTAAGACTTGTTTTTTCAGGTAGGCCTGCTAATGAAAGCTCGTGGCTTATGGCCAGCGTGAAGACCAGAGAAAATACAAGAAGAGGAAATGGGTTGTCTGCTTCATTTTAGGTCTATATAGATTTTGACCCCACATTATTTGAAAGAGATATTTCAAACAAATACAATATTACTTTTTCACAATTGTATTTTTGTTCTTTTGAATTGGGACAAAAGAAAAGCTTTTTTTTTGTAACTCAACAAGAAGAGGGTCCAATAAAAGAGACCAAAATTGACGAGAACTCTTCAACACGTATTGGATTATACATTGTATGGCTGGCCTGTATTCAAATGTGAATTCAATAGAAATTAAAATGAAAGTAGACAGATCATACAGTCTGATAAGCATCCAAATGTTGACAAAAGTGGTGATGATTAGTTAATCAGCAACTACGATACCTTGGTAGACAGTTGCCAGTTGTTGTATGAATATGTTTACCATTCAGTATCCAATCCACATACACTTTGTAGCTTAAAAAAATTTAAAGAACGATTAATTTATTCAACTATCAAATTTATTTCCAGTGTAAGTAGAAACGAGCTTGAAATTTACAAAATTTTGAAACAATCATAGTTTAAAGCTAAATATTTAATATATCGATATGATTTAGCAAGAAATATTTAATATATTAATCATTTAATATTTGGAGATGAAAGTGAATATTTTTATATATCAGGCTGCCTTGAATATAATAATTCACAAGTATTAATCGATGATTTAGTAATAATAATTAACATATAGTTAGGAAAAATTACTACGCAGCCGTTATTAATTTGTGACAGAAACGAAGACAAATACACTAGCCGACAAAAACAAAATATCGCAATAAACCACAAAGTCCACAAATATTATGATTTAGGAATAAATATTTCATAGATTAATGATTTAAAATTTAGAGATCAAAATTTTTGTTGTCAGCTGCCCTGAATATATAATTCAGGATAGTTTTAGTAATAATAATTCACATGTTGTTAGTAATTTTATTAGACAGCCGTTAATTTGTGACAGAGACAAAAACAAATCCATTAGCAGACAAAAGAATAGCAAAAAAATATATCGCAATAAAGTAATAATATTACGATAAAGTCGTATTAATTAAAACGTTATTGATGGAAATTAGTTGACTGGTAAAAGGGGAAAGGTGACTTAAGGGACGACCAAGTAGCCCGTCCTCAGACATACTATTACTACTTACTAATTCTCTGTCCATAATTATTCCTTTTTCAAACAAACTCCATTTGTATCCCAAAAAAAAAAAAAGAAAAAGAAAAAGAAGAAGAAGACTTTTTCTGGGTTCCTGATGTTAGAGTTGCAGCCGTCAGATCGTCGTCCCGGAACTCCGAGTTATAGCGGCGGCGGTGGTGGAGATGAGCTGATCAGAACGTATAAGGGCTGGAAAGGCAATAACGTGAGCAGCTTCTCTTTTTATGTCTTTTGCTTTCTTGCTCAGATTTAAGTAAGATCTGTATCCAATTCTTCAAAAATCATTATCTTCTTGTGTTCATTCTTGAGAAAGTTTACAACTTTATGTTTTGACTTTTTACAGCCGTTTCGAATTTTAGAATTTTGACTTTGAAAGCTTTCAAATCCTTCTTGGCTTCTCGTTAGCTTCCTTTTGTTGTTTTTACCTTATGATTCACCAAGATTTGCACTTTACCTCTCCAGGTGTTCTTCTGTGGAGGAAGGCTCGTGTTTGGACCCGATGCTAGATCTATACTCATCACCATCTTCTTGATTACAGCTCCTGTCACTATCTTCTGTGTTTTCGTCGCCAGAAAATTCATTGATGACTTCCCTCACCACAGAGGAGTATCAGTATTAGCCGTCGCCATTGGTCTTAACTTATTAGTAAGTTGAATGTTTGTCCCCTCTTCTGCTTACACACACATGCATCTTGAATCTTGATGATAAACTTCGATCTTTGCCTGTCCACAGGATCTTATCTTTCTTCTTGTAACCTCGGGGAGAGACCCTGGAATCATACCGCGCAATCTATATCCTCCTGAACCAGAAGGTATTGAAATTAGTGGAGAACCGCGTCTTGCTCATACTCCTACTCAGAGCAGGTTGCCTCGGACGAAAGACATGATTGTGAATGGAATCACCGTGAAGATCAAATACTGTGACACGTGCATGCTTTACAGACCTCCCCGTGCTTCTCACTGCTCCATATGCAACAACTGCGTTGAGAAATTTGATCACCACTGTCCTTGGCTTGGTCAATGCATTGGATTGGTAATTGCCATCATCTTTGTTTACCTGCTAAAAGAGGATGATTCAAGAGACAGAAACTAACATTTTGTTTAAAAACAATGCAGAGAAACTACAGGTTCTACTTCATGTTTATACTATGCTCTGCTCTTCTCTGCATTTATGTTCATGTGTTTTGCTGGATTTACGTCAAACGGATAATGGTTGGTGAGAAGATAAGCATCTGGAAGTCTCTAATCAAGACTCCTGCTTCCATCGCGCTTATAATCTACACCTTCATCTCTGTCTGGTTCGTTGGAGGGCTTACTGGTTTCCACTTGTACCTAATGAGTACCAATCAAGTAAGCTCTTGCTTCACTATACACACACTGAGATCGTTGGATGAAGTGTTGACTTTTAGTTAACTGTTGTTTGTGATTATTGCAGTCAACTTACGAGAACTTTAGGTATCGGTATGACAGACACGAGAACCCTTTCAACAAAGGGATACTTGGGAACTTCATGGAAGTGTTCTGCACGAGCGTTGCCTCATCTAAGAACAGTTTCAGAGCAAAGGTATCAAAGGAGCCAGTGATCCCACCAAGGTTAGTGAACGGAGCCATGTCAAGCCCGAGCTTGCAGAAAGTTTCACAGGACATAGAGATGGGGAGAAAACGGTGTGGCACGAGACAGTAGATGAAGAGCTCGGTGACATGGATAAGGACATGGGAACAGCGGTTACGTCGCGGGATCTGAGCAGAATGCTTCCACCTGAAGAAACCGAAGGGCGAGATTATGCATTCGAGAGAGTCTAGCAGGGAAGGAGAGGAGGTAGCTGGGAGTTCTCAGGCCGTGTTAACGAAGATTTAAGAACCAGAGATGATGAGTCTTCAGGCATTGATGCTTCCAGAGATTTACTGGTTGAGATATCTGATGCAGCAACAGTTAGAAGCAGAACCGGAACTGGTACAGGACGGTTATAGTCTCCGATTTAAGCAAATTATTTAAAAAGGTTGAAGAAGATCAAACAAGATTGTGATTCATTCAGGTTTGTTTGTTTGTTTACCTCAATGTAACGAGTTTGTGTAAAGTATTTGATTAAAAAGCTCTTAAAATTACTAGTGTTCAAAACAAAGTGTTCAAAAAAAAAAGCTCTTAAAATACTCTTTGGACCAAAAAAGAAAGCATCCGACATTAGTTTACTTTAGGGAGAAGGCATCCGAGATTAGTTTCTCATCTTCTTCATAGACCTGAAGGTTCTTGGACTTCATGAGAAACTCTAGAGCCTCTCCATCAAACTCAACCATGTAAGCCATCTTCACGAGCTCTGCTAACCTTTCAATCAGATCTTCTCTACCACTCATCACCCCCTTAGCAATCACATCAGCGAAACACGTGGCGTACTCCAAAACCTTTCTTTTGCCGCAAGTTTTCTTTATCTTCTCAGCATAAACCACACCTTCCTCTCTCTCCCACCTCATCATCTTCTTAGCTTTTGCGACCAGCTTCTCTCCCTTTGCAACAACTGCGTTGAGAAATTTGATCACCACTGTCCTTGGCTTGGTCAATGCATTGGATTGGTAATTGCCATCATCTTTGTTTACCTGCTAAAAGAGGATGATTCAAGAGACAGAAACTAACATTTTGTTTAAAACAATGCAGAGAAACTACAGGTTCTACTTCATGTTTATACTATGCTCTGCTCTTCTCTGCATTTATGTTCATGTGTTTTGCTGGATTTACGTCAAACGGATAATGGTTGGTGAGAAGATAAGCATCTGGAAGTCTCTAATCAAGACTCCTGCTTCCATCGCGCTTATAATCTACACCTTCATCTCTGTCTGGTTCGTTGGAGGGCTTACTGGTTTCCACTTGTACCTAATGAGTACCAATCAAGTAAGCTCTTGCTTCACTATACACACACTGAGATCGTTGGATGAAGTGTTGACTTTTAGTTAACTGTTGTTTGTGATTATTGCAGTCAACTTACGAGAACTTTAGGTATCGGTATGACAGACACGAGAACCCTTTCAACAAAGGGATACTTGGGAACTTCATGGAAGTGTTCTGCACGAGCGTTGCCTCATCTAAGAACAGTTTCAGAGCAAAGGTATCAAAGGAGCCAGTGATCCCACCAAGGTTAGTGAACGGAGCCATGTCAAGCCCGAGCTTGCAGAAAGTTTCACAGGACATAGAGATGGGGAGAAAACCGGTGTGGCACGAGACAGTAGATGAAGAGCTCGGTGACATGGATAAGGACATGGGAACAGCGGTTACGTCGCGGGATCTGAGCAGAATGCTTCCACCTGAAGAAACCGAAGGACGCGAGATTATGCATTCGAGAGAGTCTAGCAGGGGAAGGAGAGGAGGTAGCTGGGAGTTCTCAGGCCGTGTTAACGAAGATTTAAGAACCAGAGATGATGAGTCTTCAGGCATTGATGCTTCCAGAGATTTACTGGTTGAGATATCTGATGCAGCAACAGTTAGAAGCAGAACCGGAACTGGTACAGGACGGTTATAGTCTCCGATTTAAGCAAATTATTTAAAAAGGTTGAAGAAGATCAAACAAGATTGTGATTCATTCAGGTTTGTTTGTTTGTTTACCTCAATGTAACGAGTTTGTGTAAAGTATTTGATTAAAAAGCTCTTAAAATTACTAGTGTTCAAAACAAAGTGTTCAAAAAAAAAAGCTCTTAAAATACTCTTTGGACCAAAAAAGAAAGCATCCGACATTAGTTTACTTTAGGGAGAAGGCATCCGAGATTAGTTTCTCATCTTCTTCATAGACCTGAAGGTTCTTGGACTTCATGAGAAACTCTAGAGCCTCTCCATCAAACTCAACCATGTAAGCCATCTTCACGAGCTCTGCTAACCTTTCAATCAGATCTTCTCTACCACTCATCACCCCCTTAGCAATCACATCAGCGAAACACGTGGCGTACTCCAAAACCTTTCTTTTGCCGCAAGTTTTCTTTATCTTCTCAGCATAAACCACACCTTCCTCTCTCTCCCACCTCATCATCTTCTTAGCTTTTGCGACCAGCTTCTCTCCCTTTGACGGTAGTGTCAGTGTATACTCCGTTGAGATGGTCTCTGGAGTTTGGAGAACGTTGAGGGTAACAAGACTTCGTATGATTCTTGAACGTTCCTCAGCTTCTATCTTAAGAGATGGATCAGAGAGAAACCCTAGAACCAGCCTCACTAGCCCCGGGCCGATCATGTTATTCTCTTGCTTCTTGATTTTGGTTCGATCGGTGAACTTAGCTTCTGCAGTCTCGACACATTTGGAGATGTCTTTGACGCCAAGTTTCCTGTAAAGCTCCATAAGCTTCGTTTGTGACAGTGTAGGGATGCTTGGAGTAGGGCACCATACGAAAACAGGGGAATCTATGAAAAGATCCTTCAAGAGCAAGTCATCAGCTATGAACACGTCGCTTTTGCTAGACAACAAGATTCCTTCATCATTGCTGCTATTTGTTTCCTTTACTGGCAAACGAGAGAAGGATTCAGAGAGTATGTCCCCGTATATAATACCGTATTGCACAAGGAAGCTCCAAAAAGCACAACACTCATGGTATGACAATCTGTCTTTTGTTTTCTCCCAGTCTTTCCACAAAGCACAGTAATCTTTGACCCATGGCGTTCTTCTCACGTCAAATGCAGATGAGAAGAAGTCAAGAAGGTCATCACTCTTGTAATGGTTTTCAAGAACGTGTAGGTGTGATCCAAAGAGCTTGTCTTTATCACTGACCACGCAGCAAGAAACATCTGCCCATCTCGCATGGCCCGGGATCCAAATCCTGCCTGAAGGCGACGAGTCTTTCTCTTGTTTCCATTCAGATTTACTGAGAAACCTATATATCCTGGAAATAGCATCAGAATCAGAAAGAGTATAAACGTGTGTAGCAAGCAACTGACTAGCTTTGGCTGGATCATCAACAACTCCAATCTCAATAAGCTCTTTCTTGAAAGCTTTAAGCTTAGAGCCATAATACTTCTCATCGATGAACGGACCATCACACGTCTCTAGTTCCCAGCTTTTGTCAAACAGAAGACACTCGTTAGGACTGCGGTAACCAGCATGTGTCTTTAACCATCTGACAGAAACCTTGTCCAGAAACTCTTGACTGAGTTTTCTACCATCCTCAATCAAGAACGTGACGCACTTAAGAAGAGACAGAGCACTTGAAGGAGTGATGAGAAACCCATCAGGGAGACTTAAGAAGCTAACCAAATGGTCCATGCCTTGTTTCAGCTCAACAGTGACACCTAAGCTCTTTAGCTCTATCTTGTAACTGTGTATGCTCTTGCTATCATCTATAAAGGGGAGATTGGCTATAAGACGGAGAGGCTCCCACTCTGAGTAAAAGAGAATGCACTCCTTTGGTGCACGGAAGTCGCCTAGTTTTGTGTGTAGCCATTGCAATTCTATGTAGCTTTTCATGAGTTCTTCAGACAACTTTTGATCACTTCCCATTAGTTTCTTGTAGCAAGACAGAAGAGACAAAGCGTTGTCTCGTGATAGACCAGAGGAGGTAGCTTTCTGCTTAAATGTTCTCACAAACGCTTTCACAGCTTCTTCAACTTGAACCACAACACCAATCTGCTCTAGCTCTTTTTTGTAGGAACCGACTCTGCTTCCATAAAAACCGTCGTCGATTAAAGGGAAGACATCATCAAAAACTGTCAGAAAGCAAGTCTGTTCTTGATCAGATAGGAAACATTCAGCAGGTGTTTTGTAGCCGCTTTTTGTCTTCAGGCATTGAGAGTTTCTTAAGGAATCAACCAGAGTTTGAGAGCTCAGGTTATGTATGCACTCAAGTACTAAGATCATTGCATCAGCTGTAAGACAGTTCAGATTTTCAGGCTTCAAATGAGAAACAATGAGACTGTGATTGTTAGGAAACTCAACCACAACACCTAGCAGCTTCAGTTCTTCCTTGAAGCCACTGATCTCAGATTCACCGTATACATCTCCATCAATAAACGGAATCTCACTTATCAACGACGCAGCTTTCCACTCTTGGCAGAACAGAACAGCTCCATCTGGAGATCTGTCACCAGAAGTTGTCTTCATCCAAGGACGACCTTTGATGGATGTGATGAAATCATCTGGTGAAAGTAGCTTCTCCCTCAAGTGCCTGATGAACTTAAGAATAGAGAACACATTCTCTTTTGACAGCGATGAGGTCCCAGCTAAACTCATAAGGTGGTCACCAACAAATGTACATGCTTGACTAAACTCAAACATAACACCAGCAGCTCTCAGCTCTTCTTTGTAGAGCTCAATCTTTTTACCATAGAAGCTCTTATCAACAAGGGGAATATCAACAAGAATTGATGCGTTCTTCAGAACGGTTCCCCATGATGAAGTATTGTAAAAAGACTGAGAAGGTGGTCTATAATCATAGCTTCCATTCATCTTAGTTCTCAACCAGCTTCCTTCTTTCACAGAATCAATAAAATTTGGAGGAAGAGAGTTTCTATTACTTTTAGTCCACTCCAAAAGAAGAAAAGCATTCTGTTTCTGAAGAGCTCCAGACAACACAGGTAGAGCAGCATTTGGTGGTGCTAGTTCAGGTATATCTGCAGCTTTAGCATAACCTTTCAAGAAACCAAGAAGCTCTCTCTGTTTAGACCGAACACCAGCGAACATGCCTGACGTCATATACTCTTCCGAAAGCTCAATATAACCGTCCTGCCTCCAGGGATTAGACCCGGTTAAGCTAACCCATTTACCTGCACTAGCGGGAACAAGAACACCGGAAGCACCTGTCTTAACAGTCCCATAGTTGTCCACAAGCGGCATGCCTTCGCAACATTTCTTAGCCTCGTCATCCGATAGAAACCCCTTGGAGATGGAGTGATGCAGAAAGTGCGCGTACGCAACCACAAGCCTCTTGTCTTTCTTAAGATTATTACAGAGAGATTGTGCGTAGAGAGAGACACTTAGATCCATCAAAGTAACCTTCTCCCTGAGCCAGCTACGTATTGCTTCCATGTTAGTAGAGCACTCGTTCAACGCTTTCCTGGTCGCGTGTGGCAGAAAAACACAATCAGACATGCATTCAAACTCACCGTTCCAATCGAGTAACCACGAGTGGTTCTTCTCAGCGACGAGGCATAACGTCCAAGGAGGACCGAACTCTTCCAAGCTGCTGAGAAGACTCGCTCCTCCTTTTTGAACTTGGTACTTGATGAGAGGAACCTTAACCATGTTTGTGTTCTTAAATCTTGGCTCCCAGTTCTGAGCTATGAAGAGGAGGATCTCCACGTAGGTGCTTTCTGATACGCTTGTCACAAGATCACATCCTTGAATGCATCTTGCATACCATTCGTTACTGACTTCTTTCAAAGACAAGAAGTCTAGAACGTCGTTATTCTCTTTTTTGTCAAAAGATGAGTCCAAAACGTAGACTCCATGTGATGATATGTTCTGCAACCCTCTTCTCGCTTTCTCCAAGATGTCCCAAAAAGCAGGGATGAGACGACCAACTTCACACGGTCTGCGGAAGAACTTCTGTTTCAAATGTGATACGCTTGGCACAATCTCCTCAGAACAGATTCTCTCCCTGATGGAATCTCTAACAACGTTCAGTCTAGCGTAGCTAGATTGTTTTACAGGCAAGAACCTAAAAGTAGACAGCAAGCTAGAGATCGGAGCATCTGTCTTTTTCACCAAGGTGGTGAATGCATTCACAAAAGCTAAGGGAACACAGCTGAGAATCCCTTGGTTCCATTTATCATCAAGTAGTATAGTTTCTCTTGAAGATGCAAGGATGAAGTCTGCTTGAATGATGAAAGGGAAGGTTGTCACCATCTCTGTAGGAAGAAAGGCATAGATGCCAGGAGAGCTGCTGCCACGGCCTAGACGATCGCCTAATGGAAACGCTAAAGTTATCACCCAATCTTGGACTTCGGTTCTTCTTTCAACACGGTTCTCTTGTTTCACCGGGAACTTCTGTCTCCACATGTAGTAGCTGCACTGTTTCTCTGAGTCAGTTTCACTAGCAGAGAGATGGATTGTGTAGGAGTCAGCATCGATGCTCTTCCTCTTCATGAAATCCGTCTCGGTTAGAATACCGATTGAGTTCACTGTGCTGAGGTTAGAATCTTGGCAGTGTTCTCTGATGGATAGGTTCTTGATCTTGGAAAGGAACAAGAGAACCTCAGGGTGGACATTGGAGAGCTGTTCTTTCACCGGGTTTACTTTGTCACTCTTTAGTGGTAATATGATGGTTGTGGTCGGAAGAGTAGAACCTGAACCGTAGATCCTTTGTATGTCCACAGGAGAAGGGTGTTGCTCAACCCACTCGGGGACAATGTAACCAAGGCCGCAGTGGCTGCAAGGTGCCTCGTTGAATGTAATCTGATACCCGTTGCTGAAAATATAAGGCTGAGAAGTAATCAGAAACACACTCTTGAATCCGATTCCTGACAAAGATTGGAACAGGACACATATGTAAGAAGAACAAGTGTCTTTTGAAAATTGAGTTTTTGTCTTTGAGGTCATATGGTATATACCTTTCTCTCCAATGTAACCGAGTTTTCGATTGCCTTTCTTGGTGGACCTTCCAACACTGCAAATGGACTCAATGTTCTTGTCTGAGAAGCCCTTCTCGTTGTTGAAGATAAGGAGAGTCGCTGGAGCTCCAGTGGCTGTGATGTCATCAGATGTTATCACAAACTCAAGAGATGGATCCACACCTTCCGGGTACTCGTTATCCTCAGCGTTCTGGAAACCAAAGGAACATTTATAATGCGTTTTAACAAAATATTAATATAAGAAACATGTTTTCTAGATCCAGCAGAATAGAATATAAATCCATATGAGAAATTTATCTTCATGGTACTTCAATTTTAACATAAACTCAGTTGCATTCTGATATGTACACTTCAAAAAATAAAAACCATTTTATGTTCGTGTTTATTTAGAGGAAGCATGACTGTTTGTATACAAGAAGACAAGGCCACGTAATGTGAAAATAGTGCATTTTGAGCTGAGAGAGAGTAAACACTTACTTGGATAAGCTCCATGAGGAAGTGAACATCCTTGGTATAGAGCTCAGCTGAGAGATTCTTCACAGCCTGATGAAGATCTTCTATCAACGGGTTCTCCTCTCCACCGATAGAAAACTTAGTCCTCCTAATTCTGTCAATGTGTTGCTTTGCTGATTCAACATTCTTTTCATTTCCTGGTGTAGCTTCTCTCTGCGTGTGATGTGAGGAACGAGAAAGAGTGAGAGAGTGAAGATTATTTTAGAAAAAGAGAGTTGAAGTAAACGATGATGAGACACTTGTACCAAAACAAGACCAAACATACTATAACACTTGTACTACTGTGTATGTTAACCAGACAAAAGGAATGCAACTTCGTATCAATTCTTTTTGAAGGTACATATATATGTTAAGTGGATACTACTAACCTTTCTTTTTCTACTTTGGGAAGTGCAAGCTTGTTGAGAGCTTTGACCATCATTTACTTCTTCATAGTCGTTCATCTCAAGATCCACCACGATTTTATCCTTTGTTTTCTCTTTGTTTTCATTCAGTGATTTTATGATAGAGTCTCGAACCTCTGAAGAAACTTCCTTGCATGCAGTTTTACTTTGATTCAATCCAGCCAAATGTTGTTTCATGCTACTGATTCCAACGTATTGCTTACCACAGAAGTTACATGCTGTTACTTTCTTCCCTTTTGAATCGACAGCTTCACTAACATAGTTCCACGTCAAATCTTGCTTCCGACTACTACTACGAGGATTGGAGCCTTGCGAAGATTTCTCTTGCTTTGTATTGGTTGCGTTCGTCTCCATCGACAAGTAAACTACCAAGGAAAAAAGTAAACAATGGTTGCACAATTTAAAATATGAATAACAATAAAAATGTATTTAATCTCTATTGTTAAAGACTAGATAAAAAATAACCAAGCTAGCATAGCAATGTAGTCAACATGCGGCTTCAAGAAGAATGATATATATGACCAAGTTTAAAACCTTTAAGATGATATGGCTTGCCTAGCGAGAAAAAGGTCCGCCACTTTCCGACACAACCGGCCTTGTATTACCAACTTCAAGGGCTTCTCATTTCCCTCTTACACAACCGCATGGCTTCTGATCTATACAAAGATCTTAACTTTACCCCAAGAAGAAAAATGTCTGTATTTTGATTTAGTGAGGAAGATCGTTTCTCTCTCTCGGACTGGACTGGGACGCCGAAGACGAAAAAGTATTAACTCGAGTCAAAACTTATTAGACTCTCTCTGCCTTGCTTATTAGTAGTCAGTCGAACGGAGACTCTCGTGTCGTAGAAACAAAACTTATTAGAAACCCTAAATCATATTTTTCTCTTCTTTTTTATATAAAAAATAGAGAAATTAATGACACCATAATAAATAAATTATATTACCAAAATAAAAATATCGTTTTATTAGCAAGTCTACATCGTTAAATCAAAGATATCACATTGTAAAATTAAGATATGGATTGGTCTGGCCCTCTGGCCAAATGGAATGGGATACATAGATCAATATGGGCAACCATCCACTAAAAACATAAAATTTCTGAACTGTCATAGAAAAATAGATGAAATAAATTTTCTCACTATTATAAATTTTGGTTATAGTTCTGAAATAGCCACGAAAATTTCATAACAAATTTTTAAAAGCCATGAAAATACGAATAACCAAAATTTTTAATTGTGACTTAGATGAATCTTTCACATTTGCTGATAATGATTTTCTTAAAGGCAAAAGGTATTTTGACATTTATATTTACTTATATTTTGTTCATTGCATATATGGCATGACAAATCTTCAATTATTTTAGTGTTAGATTATGGAAATGCTAAATAAAGAGTGAAAGATTTGATGCCACATAGCATATACGAAAGTTTTTTTTTATAATACTGTAGTTTGTTTTTGAGTTTTGGCCATAGATGAATCTTCCATATATATTAGCTGGTAATAAATTATTTACGGGCAAAAAATCTATTGACATTTATCTTCTACAGATATTTTGTACATTTGCATATACGACATGATTCTTTTAGTGCAAGATTGTGAATATACAATATACAGTCAAAAGATTTAAATATTTAATGCTACATGCATATACAAAGATTCATTATTGTTTCGTTTTTAAACCATAGACGAAGCTTCCATTTTGCTGATAATAAAAATTTATACCCAAAAGTGCAGGAAAGGGACTGCGCTCATGAATAGTTCATCCACCAATAAATTAGATCTAGACATTTTATTCGGATATAAAAATCTGAATTGGAACTGAAAATATCCAATCCGAAACCGACTGAAAAATTTACAACTTTTTTGATTAGTCTAAAATTCATCTACTTGAAATAATGGGAACCGAAAAAAAACAATTTATATAAATCCAAATCTAAAAAGAACCCACCCTATTATATATAATCCAATAAATTTAATTCATAACCGATCTAAAATATGAATATCCAAAACTATGACTCTTTGTGTTCTATCTTCTATAGTTTAATTTAGGATTTAGTTATAATCTTTTTATTTCAATATGTATTATTATTTTGTAACATTTTTAAATATATAAAAGTTTAAATGGCAAATTTAGAGTTTGAAAATGTTTAATTTTAATTATTAATAATTTATTCTGGTTATTTTATAAATATATATGATAGATTTTGATTAAATTTTTGATAGGGTTTAAATACTTCGGATCTTTTTCGGTCTTACATACGTGAACCTAACCAAACCTTATATATATCCAAAAATTATCAATAATTCATAGGTATCAATACTATTAAACAGAAGTACAATTTTGGACCATACTTAATCCTAGGTAAAAAAATTTTAAATACTATATGTTATACATTTTCGGCTATACTATAATCTATAGCTTAAAATATATTGTGCCTCATAAGTATGGTCATAGTTTCCATATATCAAAGAATCATTTACAATCAATAATTGAACATTCCAAATTCCAGACTCACTATTATATCTTTCTATATATAAAATCATAGGAGTTTATGAACATGAAAATACTAACTTTCTGAAAACGACTAGAGTATACGACAAAACCAAACTAACATCACATATTACAAATCTTTCTGTTAAGGCAAATAAAACGTTTCTGAGTCATACTACATCTTCTGCTACAAGATAAATAATATTCTTCTTTCACGGTTTATGCTTCTATTGGTGATGATTGGTTCGACTGTGGCTGTAAAAATTTAGCTGTAAAAGTTTAGCTATAGGTAAGTTGGTTGTAGCTGTAAAGTTGTTACTGTAGATTTTATTGCAGAGACTTTTGCTGTAGTTAAATTTGTTGTAGCTATAAGCTATATATTGTAGATACTTCAAAATAATATATGTGATGTATATATAAAATAATTATTTTTATCAACTGAAATAATTTATATTAATGATTTTATAAATTATCAAAGTTTATTGTTATTTAAACTGTGATATATAAATAATATTTTATGTTATTTAAAATATTTGAATAATTTTGAAAACACCCAGAACTAAATTAAAATATTTATAGATATTTTAGTTATGATTATCTAATTAATTTGATATTATTGATAGTTTTTTTTTCATTTTAGAGTTTCTACAGCCTATAAAACAAAGATGTAGGTGTTTTGCCTAAAATACATAAGAATAAACTTTACTTTAATTTTTTTGTTGTAGCTTTAAAAATAAAGCTAAAACATGATTGGTACAAATTAATATAAATTTGTTGTAGTCTTTGACTAACAAAAATAAAGCTACAACATGATTGGTAAAGTTTAGTGCTTTAAAAATAAACTAGATTTTGACCCGTGCGAAATTTTATTTTTAATTTTGAGCATATGTAATTACCTTTGTAGACCAAAATTTTAAATAGTATACTTTTTAGGTTAGTCTTGGTTCATTTGTTTGACAACTTAATATTTCATTTGTTTGATCTTATTTCAGGAATCAGATAAACTATCAACGTTATTATAAATATAAAATAACAATTTAATTCATATTCATCTAACCAAAATATGAAAGACAATTATAAACTGTGACAATAAGAAACACATAAATGTGATAAGCAAATAAATAAGAAGATAGAAAATATGTTTATTTTAAGATAAGTAGTTTATTTTAATAACCAACCAAGAACAAAGGAAAACTGGTTTGAAAAACCAGAAAATATGTTTCGAAAGACATAACCATAATTAAAAAAACATTAAATGTTTTAAACTTGAAGAGATTAAGAAAGCAAAGACATTAATCAAACATTTGTGGCTCATTCAACTTGTACCAATCGATGTAAGGAAGCTGAACATCAGCCGCCTTAGCCTCTGCGCGCACAAGTTCGAAATCTAGCTGCTTCTCTTTCTCTTTGCTAAATGGGTTCTTCTTGAAAAGTTCATTCATGAGTTCCAGCTTACCTTGTATGCGCGAGACTTCACGCTCTTCAACATGTTTCTTGGTGATGGCATCATTTAGTTGCTTGTAAATAAAGAGCTTGGCTCGGTAATGCTCAGTGGTCGCCTCCACTCCCTTGTTGAATGCCTCTTCTAGAGAAGAGCCATAATCTTCAACCATGGGAGCCTTGAGTTTAAGGTCTTTGTTGAATGCCATACTGAGATTTTGATCTGGATGTTAATATAAACAGTGTTGGTTAGAATCAACGAAATTATCTAAGTGAAACTAATTTGTTCAATCAATAATAATCATGTGCTTACATAAGATCTCCTAAATTCTCTAAAAGTAAAATAGTTGACTAAACTGAATAAAAATTATTAAAAACCTAGCTAGATTAATATGCGTTATAGAACAAAAAGACTCACGACGGCTAGAAAACCTAAAACATGTTTATTCCATAGACAAAATATATATAAAACGAATAGATCAAAATTATTAGAACCCTAGAAAGATCAATATGGGTTATAGAACAAAAAAACTCGGTATCGGCTACAAAACCTAATTGATTCCATTAACAAAATTTACATAAAACGGATAGATCTAAATAAAGAAAATTTACATCAAACGGATAGATCTAAACAAAATTTACATAAAACGGATACAAAGAAAAAGGATAGATTTACTTACTTACCTAATATTGGGAGAGACTAAATTGGAGAAGAAGAGAGATGATAGTAAGAGATGAAATCTGTTAAGTGTACAGTTTATATAGAAGAGAATGTGATCGAAGAGTCATATCTTTTCACATTCCTAATAAATTTTTCAAATTACTAATCGAAATTAATATATTAAAAATCCAATAAGTGAATTACAGTTTCGTTAATAGCAAGTGATCCTAATCACATATTTTATTTGCAGTTTTTATACATTTAGGATCCTCATATCTAAGTAAATAATTAATGTAACATTTAATAATTGTGAGATATAGAGAATATACTAAGATATATAAATGTTTGCTTATTTTTATTTCTTCCGAGTTAAAAGTTTGTTTTTTATATTCAATTAAAAATTAGGAGTATTTAAATTCGTTGCATCTTGATTGTTTTTATTTAAAACTTAAGAGTTTTTACAATCAGTTACCAAAAGTTTATGAAAATATCAATTTACGTTATGAAGATCTTATTAGGATATTCTTTTCTTGACTATCTTAATTGTTAGATCTGGTTAAAGTAATTATAATAAATATGTTAATTACATAGTCAATAAAAAATTTAGTTGGGCCTCGTAGTTATAGATTTCAAAAAAACACATTAGGGTTTCTGTTACAATTTTTTTTCCGGGAACAAAACAGATTTTTTCTGATCAACTAAAGAAAAGTTCTTTCTTCTGACAGTCATTAGGCACCTTCGACCATAGAAGAGCTATAGGATCTGTTTTAATTAGATCGTTATTGACAACAGCATCATAAAAAGGTTTGACACACTAAAATTATTTTCAACCGATATATATATTTTGTATGTTTACAAATTGATATTCTTATAGTTTTTGATCTAAGGGACAGATATTATACTTGCTAATTATAATTTCTATGTTTGATCTGTATAAACTTGGAATGTGTTTTTTGGTTTGGCAGGTTAAAAACGTTTTGGAGAAGCAAGACCACTATACGGATCACAAAATTAGACATCGCAAATCCTGACGAAGTGGAACAAAAACGGTTAGTAAATTAAATGATTTGAGAATTAGGTGAATGAAAGAACTTAGCATCACATAAGATGTGAGGCTAGTTTCTCTATTTGTTTAACTATATTTGTTAGCTATCATTTAGGTTATGTGATCAATTAGGTAACTGAATTATAAGTCTTGAATGCTCATTAGATGACTGTAGCTTAGAAGTATTTAGGATTTAGAAAAACAAAAAATAAATTGATCTTAATCAATCGTACCAAACCTGAATAACTGAAATGTCAAAAGGCAAAGCAAATGAAAACCTAAAACAAATTATATATCACAAACAAACCTAACTTATCCCTCATGCTGGTCGAGGTTTTTAAAAATCTCTTTGAAAACTACATTCATAGTTTTTTTTCTGAGGTTTACCATCTTTTTCGACAATCAGTATTTTCAATCCTTTCTTAGAAGTGACCCTAGAGACAGCCACATATAGTTGTCCATGTGAAAACACTGGTCTTGGAAGAAAGAGACCAACTTGAGACAGTGACTGCCCTTGGCTTTTGTTGATTGTTATTGCAAAAGCCACAGCCAAAACAAGCTGCCTCTAGCATCTTAAAAGGCGGGGAGGTGTCGATGGTGTTATTAACAACCTAGGAATATATACTGTATCACCAACCTTTTCTCCAATAATTATCCTAGCTTGAACCATAAAATCCATAAGCTGAGTGATCTGAACTCTTGTTCCATTCATTAATCCAACATTAGGATTTATGTTTCTTAAAACCATAGCAGGACAACCAACTTTGAGTCTAAGCATATGGTTTGGCAGACCAGGGACCTTTATTTTGTTGAGAAAATCAGGTCCAAGTGCTTCATCATTTATAGCTGATTTATCTATTGGGTCAATCATGCGCACTCATATAAATCTTTTCTTCACCTAATATTGTATAAAACATTTAATTAGTACACTAATACTATTTCAAACAATTGTAAGCTATTTAAAATTACCTTCTAGCTGATCCAACATGTACTCATTAATTGTGTTGACATCCTCATTAGTAGGACACAAAATAGCTCTTTCTTGAAAGAACTTAGGCTCCTTGCTTTCTTGTAATTCCACGAAATCACCATAGACAGCTTTGCTGATGGATTCTATTGGATCCTCAAATTTGGTAATCAAAAACTCAGTAGGAATTTCAATCTCGGCCTCACCGTCATTAGGCTCCGCTAGTTTGCCTTCACCAACTTTTAATATCCATTCAGAGAAGTTCTTAAGATCTTTTGCCTCTTCAGTTGTCAAACAGCCAGATAACAACCGCATGTTCTTCGTGAGTTTCAAAACTTTACAGTGCTCCCAAAGATACGAAGCATTCAAAGCTGCGTTTGGAATCTCTGCCCTACAAGCTCCTCTTATCACAGGTAGAACCTGTCGAAAATCACCTCCAAAAACAACTACTTTTCCTCCAAAGGGTTTATTTCTGTGCTTACCAACAATATCAGATAAGCTCCTGTCCAAAGCCTCAAAACAATGCTTGTTCATCATGGGTGCTTCGTCCCATATAATGAGTGATGCCTCTTTTACTAAATTGGTTTGATCCGTTCCGTGAGCCATATTACATGATGAGAACTCGTCAGGATTAAGAGGTATACTAAATCTCGAATGAGCAGTCCTACCACCTTGTAACAACAAAGAAGCTATCCCACTCGATGCAACATTAAGGACAATATCTCCTCTAGATCTTATTGCCGCTGATAGTAACTTCCAAAGGAAAGTTTTTCCAGTCCCACCAAACCCATATACAAAAAACGTCCCTCCTCTTTCTTGTGTGACAGCATCGATAATCTCATGAAATATTTTCTTTTGTTCATCAGTCATCTTTGGAGAATCAATCTCAAGAGTTTCTAACAGATTATCACGGGGATAACTGCGCTCATCTAATATAAGAACGTTTGAATCATTTGTACTTGATACGGAAGGCTGTGGCATCTTCGTAAATCTCTCTAGCGAATCACCATTCCGCCTCATCAGGATCTCAATCTCTTGTAAAGCATAATTCTTCTTCTCTTCATCACCTAACACAAGTCCTACAAAATCAAACAAACGGTTAAAAGCATATCAATAACAGATTCAACAATAGTATACAGAGTTATCTCTTACCTGGTCTCTTAAAAAAATTCTACGCATATGCTCCATATCTTCAGACAAACACTCCCAAGTATGTTCCCATACGTTCTCCGGCGATTCTAAGCTATCATTCAGCAACATCGTAGAAAAAACCTCACGTAGATCGCTTGCTGAACTCTCATAACTTCTCCGCAAGAGATCGTCTATATACTCGTGATCATCATCTAGTAACCCACGTGCAGAACATGCTTTTTTGTAGCCATCATGAAGAACACCTTCAAATGTTTGTATGTCCTCATAACATGTAGGACCTCTCACAACGTTCAACAACACCCGAAGATAATAAGAATCTTCTTGTTTATGGGGAGCATAATTAATCCTACCAATGGCAAATCCTCTTTTTCTTCGTTTGAATTTTTTTTTACTTTTCACAAAAGTATAAAAGTTGGGAATCTGAATATAAAGCAGGGTTGCTGCGAATGAATCAACTTTGCAAAGATCAAACCATGCTAAGAACATTGTATTCTCAATGAGCTTGCGACTCAACACTGCCTCCATCTTATCTTTACCTCTGAAAATAACATGTTGTTTTCCAGGTAGATGGAAAGTAAGCTTCTCAACTGGTGTAGATCGATAGTGAATAGAAAACATAAATGTTCTCCATGAAGATTCACACGAAGAAACATATCTACAAATAAAGACACCACAAAATCGATTAGAACATGTAAACTTATATATAAATTTATTAGTAATGAACAATATGGCAAATTTAACAACCTGCAATCGAAGAAATCTTTGAACTCATTTTTTATCTTCTCCACACTTTCCTCAACGTTCTCCATTTGGTTTACAACCACATCTTCAGGAGGTTCCACGGGCACAGTGACACAATCTTGTCCTTTGTTAATATACTTAAATAAGTATTTAATTGATCTAGCTTGGTTGCACCACTCGACATTTATGTGAGCTCTGTACCGAAGAGATAGTTGCCTGTTGTATGGAATAACCCAAAGATTATCACATCTCATCCCGTTCTTCTCAACATAAGATTGTGGTTGCTCGAGCCTTCTATAAACTGGAAACCCATCTTTATTAATTGTAGTCTTTTCACAATATGATTTAGGATATAGTTTCGAGCACAATCCATTCTCCATACATGGAGAATTCATATTTGCAGCTCCACATGGTCCATGCATCATCATATCTTTAACCACTTCATAAAGTTCAGGCTCTTCATCTTGATTAGGAATTTCGCATAAATAATCTGTCTATGTCTTCTGTGCGGGAAGCCTGCTATCCGGATGCATGAATAAAAGAATATGTGAATGAGGTAGACCACGTTTCTGAAACTCTATCGTGTACATTGCTGTGAAGAAATAACAAAAAACGGATTTAGTAGGACAAATATTAAGATCTTTTAAAACATTGGATAATAAATTCTTCTAATTAGGATAAACTCACATGCAACAACATTCCCCAGTAGATGGCTTTTGGTTAAATCATCCATTAGTGACTCGAGCTTTATTTTGAAGATCCTGGAAAGAATGTCTGGTCTATCGTTTGCATCTAGGTTTCTCTCTTTAACATATCCGGTGATCTCGGCCATCTAGGATTACGTAAATGTGATGAAAAGAGTGGGAAAACCAAAATGCTTACAAATGGCCATAGCATCCAAATAATTATTCTTCATGTATCTAGGACCACCAGTGAAAGAAGCCGGCAATACAAATTCTGTTCCTTGTTCACGCATATCAATCTTGCCAGCATTTTCTGATTGTTTCAGAGAGTCAAAACTATCAGATCTTAAAGTATCCTGATTGAATTTTAGATATCGCAAACGGTTAGACTCTATAGTTGTGTAAGAATCCACCAAAAATTGTTGAAAAAGTCGTCTAGAATGCAGTAGATGTCGTGACTCATTCCTCCTTTCGAACAACCGATATGCAATGAACTGCCTCATACTAATCGTTTTCTTTTTCTCCTTTTGGTGCCCTCGGTAACACCTTTCTTAATTCCAAGTTTGAACCCATCCTCTTCATAAAGGAACAATAGAGGATACTGTAGTGCTAGATAGGAAACATGTATCTCATTAATCCTCAAAAGCTTTCCAGAATGTTTCTGAAGCACTATATCCCTTTTATCCATATCGAGATTAAAGTCTCCAGGAATCAATGCAGCAACCTCAGATGCGGTGGGTGTGTTGTATGTCCTTCCGTCTTTAAGCCTATCACTAACAATCCTCATATTAAATGCATCGTTAGGATTAGTGTCAAATTGATCTCTAGCTGATCTAAATTGTTGAACATACGGATTCACACCATCTAACATCTTTATCAAAGCCTCAATGATTTCTTTCTTCAGAGTGTCCTTTTCTTTTACTCGACCACTCTTACTTCCATTTCTGCGGATACATTAACATATATCAAAAATGTTAGTCGTGTACGTTTTTAAACCTCCTCTTGAAATAATAAAAAAAGGTATTAACTGATTGTTACCTAAGACAATTTGACCTGTTTTCCACTTCATTTTCTGTGTCCGCAATATACATCTGTCCAAATTTGGCATCGTCACCATCATTTGGAAATAAACTTCCTGCTAGATGATAATTTTCTCCATGCAATTGAAACATGTCAGGACCTATTCCTTTCCTCATTGATCTCTCAACTTTGCCACCGAGTGAAGTAAATGAGAAGACCATATTGTAAGGTCTCAAATTCCTTTGAAAATGTTTGCTTAGTTTATCTTCTCCCTCAAGCAATCGTGTCAACACATCTGGTGGAGACTTTAAAAGTGGCAATGTTACTTGACCATTCATACAGCACAGAGTAAAAGAAGGAATCTTGGAATTCCTGCGTTTATTATCGTTCTCCGTTACCACATATAAGCCACAGTGGGAACATGACCAAGTGGGATCACCCTCATCGATATAGGCTGCATATGGCAACATACAACAAATATAGCTTTTAGAAATAAGTGAGAAAATAAACAGAATGTAGATCAGTCCAAATATGATAATATACTACCTAGAGCTTTTGCCAAAGGTTTCTTTTTGAGAGATTTATGTGCTACGTTTGCGCGGGTAGAAGATGACATTTTATTACTTTCCGGTTCCTGTGAGCTACAGTCAAACTCTAGAGAACCATCGAGTTCTTCGATTATCCCTGGATTTGGAGAAACATGTTAGTTTAGGAGATCCACATAAAAATGTAAAGGAAAAACACTACTAAAAGATCTAACCTCGAAAATCATCAAGATCTTCATCGATTGCTTCATCATCATCTAGTATATTATCATCGTCTCTCTCATTGTTTGTCTTAGATGCTTCATCTATGGTTTCACTTGGAGACAAATTTCCTGTATTGGTAATGTTATAATTTAGGGCACTTCCATTCATATGCTGCTTCTTGTGAATTGGTCCCCTATTCTTTTTACATGTATTAGTTGCCTTGCTGACATGCGCTATACAATTAAAATAAAAATACAACTTAAGAACAGAATAGTATAGTCAAGGGGATAATATCTATTTCAGTTTTAAAAAAGACAGATTAACTTACACTTGACGGATGACAAACAACTTCCCTGATCCGAAGTCCTAGCTACTTGTTCCGTTTCCTTAGAAACTCATGAATCAAATATACACAGAAGATAGTGTACTGTGAATGATGAAAAAACCTTGGACAAAGACAGCCAAGTATGATCTCAAGAACTATTACCAAGAACACATCTTCTTTTGTTACTTGGTGGTGTCGGCGTGCAGTTAGTGATCAATTCTCTAGAAGCTAAATTTGTAATATCATCAAGTGCAATACGTTTATTCTTTCGCTGGTTCTTTTGGATATTACTTTCAGTAGTATTGATTGCGGTTGACTTGCTAGATTCTGTTATAGAAAAGAAGATAATTTTATAGGACAAACTCATAGGGCAAGGATATGTATAGTGGTTTCGATTATAATTCCAAGTTACAAAAATATATATTTAAGCTTACTGTTCAACTGGGTCAAACAACTTCCCTGTTCTGGTGTTCTTAATATAGATTGGCCAGACTCTAAAGAAACACCTGATAAACAAAACATATGTAGATAAATATTTCCAAACAATTAAGTAAGAATGCAAAAACTCCAAAGTAAAGAACTATTACCAAGAACACATCTACGTTTGGTACTTGGGGTTTCTGGTGTGATGTTGCTATGGCAAATGTTTGAATCAATCTTTGTCTTTAACTTTGGATCAAGGCCAACAAATAACCTTTTAAAAACAGAGCCCATAGGAACAGGAGACTGACTTGCATTTTGTGCTAAGTTATGATCTCTAGAGATTGATTGAGTTTGACGACCTTCATTCCCCCCACTCGTGTTAATCTCAGAATGCATGTCTGGTCTATCATTCTCATTGTTAGGCATTACAATCTTTCTTTTTCTCTTCATAGTGGCTTGACTATCACTGTTCTAACTTGTATTGCCAAAGTTGTAGTGGAAATCACAATTATACCTAATTTTCAAAGATATCGTGTACTATCATTATTTCGTAATAAAGGGGATATTAAAGAAACATAAACTAATTATGGTAACAGAAAATCAAAACAGAATCTTAAAAATGAGACAGTATGTATTAGTTGATCTCATCCCTAAATTTTAGTAAGTAATATCATAGGTTTTTTATGAGTATTAATGTTAAAATATTATTAATAATAGTTTTGTAGAATGAGGTAATTAGGTTTGAATCTATAATCGTGTAGGTCAATGTTATAAATACATTGACTTCTTGTTCTATCATATAAAAAGCTAGTTTATGATATATACATCTTTGTTTCAAAATCATCTAAGATTGTTAATATACTTGAGAACTATTTGTTGTTTACTTTCTCTTTTTTATACATCTTAGTTAATAAAAAACTAACATAAATCATACTTCAGTTACATTTTATAGTCTCACGTGTATCCCCCCATCACATAGGGAACTTATAAACTTTCATAAAATGTTTAAATCTTTCATTATGGTCTCACGTCTGCTTGCATGGATTATGTAACCTAGATATAATTATAGGCTATGTTACGGTCCAATTTTCTTTTGTTTCGATGAGACAAACACTGACCTATCAGTTGCTTATACAGAAACCTATCTAGGTGAATGAACATTGACCTCCTATCTTGAAAACTCACAAACTTATCTTGAAAACCAAAAAACTTTTGTGCAGTTTTTTCACTATTCGAATAACATGACTTTACTATATCATCGTGGAGTTCAATGAAGATTGTTATATAAGTCAAAAGTAGAAAAGGCTGACTCATGTTACATGCATCAAGAAGCATGCAAATGACAACACCACATAAACACAGCCTTTCTTGAAAACATGTGTCATTGATGATAATGTACTATCAAATCAAGGGTTTTCCACAACCCTCTTTATAAACATTTCTACAACATTCCAACTCATATGCTTCACCTTTTAATAAAAATCACAGGCCAAACTACAAGCAACACTAAGTAAAGATGGGAGAAGAAATGTCAGTCAACAATTACAACAACAACCCCTCGAGTGAAGGTTCAAACAACGACCACTCCAGCTCCGATCCAAACATCTATTTCAGAAACCTATCTCTGGCATTTTTTGTTGCGCACCCTATGGAATTCCTCACAAAGCACAAAAGACTCAGGGAAGAATGCTTAAAGCATGGTAACCTCGAGGGACACTATATTGAGGGAATCCTTCAATTTTTTGTTGAGAAAGACAAAAACAAAGGCTTCTTTCATCTACGTCAAACAGCAATTGGGGGCTATAGAGATGGTTGGTACGTATTTATCAGGTTTGTTAATGTTTGCATTAAAACGATTTTATAAAGGTGAAAAGTATTTGGATAAACTCCAATGGAAGACAAATCTAGAGCTGCCCGATCATTGCAAGGCACGAGTGTTGAAGACACTAAGCACAATCTGTGGCATTATGAATGCTGGCTACTATACAGCTATGGTAAACCTCAAGTGCTTGACAAAGTGTGATCAAAAGAACAGCTCCAATCACATATGCGATGAATGTTACTATTACAAACAGCTTAAGGAATTTGTTCTGTTTGCTATGAATCAGTATAATTAAGGGGGAGAGTCTTGAAGGTGTATTATGGGTGCATGAGTTTGCTATGCTTTCTATCTATTATTTTCAGTTTCCTACTATTAGTTGTGTCCGTGTATTATGTGTTTGCTTTTAATGTTTTGCTTTAAGCTTTATATAATATGGTTTTCAAATAACCAACTTATAGTTAAAAAGCTACATTTTAAGTAAATCATTAGTAGTACCTAACTCAATATTATCTTGTTAGTATTCTCTACGATTTTTGCTTAAAATGATTAAAATGAAACACAAAATGAAAAACAACTAAGGAGTCATTATTTGAATAAAATGAAATAAACCAACTAAGGAGTCATTATTTTAATAAATACAATAAAACATAAAATGTAAACCAAAGCCAAAATAAGTCTTATTCCAGCTGCTCCATCATCACTTAACAATCTTCTCCTTCTTCATGATCGTGCGGCACAACTTCTTAGATGTAGAAGTCATCTCTTGTTGATCTAAATCATCATCCTTGCGTTTAACATTAGGGGTAGCAAATCCATCAGATGAGTTCTCATTGCTTAACTCCATCGCCGGTATCTAAAAAGAGAATTGAGTTAGGTATCTCGTGTTTAAACATAATTCAACTCAATAAGAATTACAAAATGCTTACTTCTCCACCAGACATTGTTGACGAAATGGTCTCATTGAGGGAGAGTGGTTCAGAGAGTGATTCAATCCTATGAATATAATCCCCAGACCAGACCTCAGAAACCTTGAAAATGTCAGATCCATTTGAAAAGTTTTCAGTGGTTACTTTAACACCAAAACAAAAGGATTTGCCAACCAAGTCTTGTAAAGGCATAGGGAGCAACTCTGGATCTTCAATCTGTTGTGCAATTCAAGCTAAAAGTTTTTAGGTTTAATAATATAGATATATGTTTGTGATGAATCTAAATGAGACTGTAACAATTACCTCAGCGAAAGAACCATCCCATAGTTCAGTAGCTTTGCACCCAATAATGGTCATAGCTATGGTGTCAAGAAGCATAATCTTGCACATCTCGGTGTCATCTCTAACAGTCAAATGTAGCTTGAACCTGTCGAAATAATTATAAGTTATAACATATATTTTACATTAGAGAGTCTAAAGAAATTGATGCTTACTTGGGTGAGAAGGTTGAACATGGTGCACGACACACGTCACAATAAAACTGTGGCTTTATGGATCTGTTCATCTGAACCGATGCATTTCTACCAGTCTTAGTCAAACGGCGGTTGTGTCGATCACATCCAAAATAGAACCAACCCCAATCCGTGTCAATGGATTCAATTGAGCAGATGATTTTGCAGTTCTCGGGCTGAATGGTAATTAAGTAATAAAATTCAAAAACATTATAGCTAGAGACCAAATGATTTAAACATTGTATATATCTATATTATTACCTCAACGCTAAGCAAAGCTCATATATGCATCTCACGTCTACAACATCCCAGTCGTCTCTGACCTTTGTCATAATTTTTTTCTCATTCTTCTGATCAAAGAGAGCTAGGGGAAGAGGACTATTCTCAATCCTGATAAACACATTTAGACAATATGTTTTTATATATGTAAAATTTTATTAATTTTAAAAATGAGTAACACAATAATAAAATAAATCTAACTTACAATTTTTTAAATTCAACAGCTTTCTTCATTGTTGGATTGAGAAACAAAAGTGATGCATCAAATGCGTTGGTAATTTGGATTTCTCCTGGATTTTAGTATTCAAATATATGTGAAATAATATTCGAAATCATAATATTCAAAATCATGTTGGATGTATAAATCTTTAAATATAATAACCATCGGTAAAATAATAACATTAGTGTATACCTCTGTATTCTTTGATTTTTGCAAACCTTATCAAACATATATCAGGCGTAGTTTCTTCCATATGTTTTTCAAATTGCTCAGCATATTTTCCCCATAAGCAACATGCAACTTCATTACCACTGATAGAACATTATGTAAAGTCAAGCAAAAATATAGTTAGATGAATATATAAACTATCTATATTATTAGAGAACTATATACCTTTCATCACGTAAACGAAAGTTCACTCTTTTGGTGTCAATTCCTTTGACTTGGACCGTGGCTACTGCTGCAAGATCAGTAACTTGTCCCATGACATCTGTTGAAAAAACAGGATAATTTAGTAACTAAAAGTGTCATATACTATGAAATATAACAAAGTAATTAACATTTATGTATACATACCAATCAGAAAATTGGGTTTACACGTTCCATTAAAAATGTCCTCGTAGCTAGCCAGATCAAGGAATTCACTATCATTAAGATAATCGAGCGGCTGATCATTGTGTCTGTAAGGATAGTCATCTTGTCTTGCTGCTTTGTAGGTCGATATTGACCTCCTGCCCCACCTATTTTAAAGGTGTCAATGACCTTCCACTGACCAATGGGTAAGTAACGCTGAACTCGAACCATTAGTGATTTTTTGCAAGACGCTTGGATCTTGTCACCCTATCACAAATATATGAGCGGGTCATTATTAGTTAAGTGACTTACTCGTCTATATATATATAAGTATCTATATTAAGTGAAATGATCTTACACTTTCGTCTACCAGGACACACTCAAGAGTATCTCCTCCAAAGCTGGTACTTTGCTTCCAAGAATGAAGCAGTTTCACTGTTAGTCGCCATTCATCTTTGTAAGGTTTGAGATCTTTAATAAGACTCATTTTTTTTTCGTTTGACATGTTTGCTTTGAGAGGTCGATGAGAAGTCTCTAATTGTGTCTTCGTATATATAGATGAGTAAAATAATCTAGGTTAAGTTGTATCCTCAGCTAGTAAAGATATTTGAGAGATAGTCTCATTTCTGTTTTGTACAAAATCGTATATTTAGCTCAATAAATGGTAACCAAGTAAGGTAGTTATATTTAATTTTTAGAATTATTTGATTGATCTTTTTAATTTACTTGTACAGGAATTAAACCGAGTTTATGTGGGGAGGGATCAAAGATATTACCTTCAAAATGTGCCTTAAATGTAGGAGAACCTAATCGTATATTTAAAAATCTGTTTTTGAATTCATGATTATCAAAATCGGGAATATTAAATTAGATCATGTTTATGAGCTACATTAAATCGTTTGAATTAAGTAATTTATTTTTAAAAACATCTAAACATGTTTCCAAACAGACTGATTTTACTAAAGGCTATCCAAGTAGCCAAACAAATCGATTTTGTACTTCTGCTTTAATAATATAGATAAAGCTAAAGTAGGGAGATAAAGTCCAACCAATAACCCTCATTATATGTAACATGAGTACTTCTTGAACCTGCATTAATAATCTTAATCTAATTATTCATTATTATTTAAAGTGCACTGCTAGATTTGAGAATATATTATTCCCAACAATCGACAACCATCATTATTAATAAAACTAAATCAAATTGTTCATGTGAATTTTTTACCACTACACCAAAAGTAAAATATCTATAAGATTCTGTTTTACTCTTCTTAACTTAATGACTATTAGTTTTATACACCATAGTTTTATTTATATGATTATATTTTTATATATTAGTCGTATTGCTTATGATATCTTATGTGATTTTTCTATTGTGTAGGTTTTAAAGGTTTCTGAATGTTAATCTAATTATGAAATAACTAAGGGCTTGACTGGTTTCTCCGCTACCACCCGCAAACGCAGCTTTTGCGGTTGATAGTGGTTGACAGCGTTTCAAAACAATCATACAAACCGCTACAAATCGCTTCAAACCGCTCCGAACCTCTTAAAATCAAAAGCTGGTTCCAGCTAAGCGTTTCTTGATTCTTGGTGATTCTTGGTTGGATACAAAAATATAAAATTATTTTTGTAAATATTTTAGAATTAAAAATAAAAAATCAAAAATGGAAATATTATAAATAAAAATATATACACAATTTATATATTAATTTAAATTCACAATCAATGTCATAATTTGTTTTATAAAAACTTTAAGGGCTTTTTGCAAAAGTAACTCAAAACTTGGAGTCAAACAGAAAACTAACCTTTTCTTTTGACTCATTTTTTTTTTAGATTTTCACCCCACACCTGCATTTTATCTACGAAAATGCCATTAACTTTTTTTTTTGTTTTTCGAAAATGGCTTCTTTACTGTCTCAACCTCATCTTCTTCAATTATTTACAACCTTGTACTAACTGTTTGGAGCTTTTAATGCCCTTTAATGCGTAAATCTCTTTACACTCTCTGTTTCAATTGTTATGAACTAAAACAAATTGTTCATGTGAATTTTTACCACTACACCAAAAGTAAAATATCTATAAGATTCTGTTTTACTCTTCTTAACTTAATGACTATTAGTTTTATACACCATAGTTTTATTTATATGATTATATTTTTATATATTAGTCGTATTGCTTATGATATCTTATGTGATTTTTCTATTGTGTAGGTTTTAAAGGTTTCTGAATGTTAATCTAATTATGAAATAACTAAGGGCTTGACTGGTTTCTCGCTACCACCATAAGCGCAGCTTTTGCGGTTGATAGTGGTTGACAGCGTTCAAAACAATCATACAAACCGCTACAAATCGCTTCAAACCGCTCGAACCTCTTAAAATCAAAAGCTGGTTCCAGCTAAGCGTTTCTTGATTCTTGGTGATTCTTGGTTGGATACAAAAATATAAAATTATTTTTGTAAATATTTTAGAATTAAAAATAAAAAATCAAAAATGGAAATATTATAAATAAAAATATATACACAATTTATATATTAATTTAAATTCACAATCAATGTCATAATTTGTTTTATAAAACTTTAAGGGCTTTTTGCAAAAGTAACTCAAAACTTGGAGTCAAACAGAAAACTAACCTTTTCTTTTGACTCATTTTTAGATTTTCACCCCACACGCATTTTATCTGAAAATGCCATTAACTTTTTTGTTTTTGAAAATGGCTTCTTTCTTGTCTCAACCTCATCTTCTTCAATTATTTACAACCTTGTACTAACTGTTTGGAGCTTTTAATGCCCTTTAATGCGTAAATCTCTTTACACTCTCTGTTTCAATTGTTATGAACTAAAACAACATTTCTTTCACTTTCTCTCCATATTCATCCAAAAACTCAAGCTTTTGATTCAAAATATTTTATGGTTGTGAGCCATATTTCTTTTGTTTTGACTTACGGTTGCTTTCGTTTGAGGTTACGGGTGGTTGGAGAAGACCACGTGTTAAGCGAAGTAATCTCACCTAGTTTAAGGTACAATTTGAATTTTTTCAAGATGCGTTACGTAGAAGACTTACTAGTAAGTCATCGTATGTAGAAGACTTCGATAAGTCTTCGGTCAAACGGGCGACTTAAACTAAGTCGTCCGGCTTTGTTTGTTAAAAAAAACTCGGGCGACTTATATATAAGTCGATCTGCAACGAGGCTAGTTTTGCATTTGACCGAATCGTGTCAGATCTTTGACTATTTACGGGCGACTTATAATTCAGTGGTCTCGGGAAAGTTAAAATTTCAATATTTTATTAAACTAGGCGACTTACGTGTAAGTCGTCTTAGGTTAGTTTTGTAATTGAAAAATAAAACTTCATCGTTTAACTTTTACCAGACGACATAATATAAAGTCGTCACGACGAAGACTTAATTTAAAGTTGTCAGGAAAGCAAAGTCGTCGAATTTTTCCCAATTTTCTGGTCAAACCTTGCTTATCGGGACGACCTTAAATTAGGTCGTCTAGCTGGGCGACTTTCAATTAAGTAGATGCGGAGAAAGTTAAAATTTCAAGTTTTATTTTTCAATTACAAAACAACCTATGACGACTTACACGTAAGTCGCCTAGTTTGAATAAAATATTGAAATTTTAACTTTCAAGAACGGCGAATTATAAGTCGCCCGTAAATAGTCAAAGATCTGACACGAAGTCGGTCAAATGCAAAACTTCCGTTCTATTGAAGCGACTTATATATAAGTCGTCTGAGTTTTTTAACAAACAAAGCGGGCGACTTAGAATAGATCGGTTCTTTAAATTGCAAAGTGACCTCCTTAGGCGACTTACCTTTAAGTCTTACGGGCGACTTATTTGAAGTCATCTGCGGCAATGTTTATTGAACTTCTTCATTTTCTATATATTTACTAATGTGTTTTATTTTGAATATTTGCGGATGATTTGTCGGTTACATGCGGTTTATGGAGAATGGTTGTTGAGAGATTGCCGTTGGGATTTTGTGGTTGATGATCTCAAAGGAGCAAAATTGTTTTATTGAATGAAGATTCAACACATGCTGAACTTGTTGCAATGGCTCAAGAAGATTATAACTGGACATGAGAACAGTGGTGTGGAGATTAGCTACTCATTACCAGCGAGAAATGATGATGGCTCAGGCAGTCCTCCCATTCATGTTACAAGTGATAGACAAGTTGAAACTTGCTCGAGATACTCAAAGCATAGAGTATGTCTTTGTGTATCAAGCCGCAGCAAGGTGGAAGCGGTTTGAGAAAAGGGATAATGATGAAGCTGATGAATGGGAAGAAGATGTTGGTGATGATGAAGCTGGTGAATGGGAAGAAGATGTTGGTGATAATGATGAAGCTGATGAATGGGAAGAAGATGTTGGTGATAATGAGTTTGTTGAAGATGAAAATCAAGATGGGGAGGAGGAAAATGGGGAGGAGGATGCTGATAACTCTATTGTTGGTTAAGCGGATCAGAATGGTGGGGATTACAGTCTTTATGGAAAGGTTCAAGATGAGGGCGAGGAAGATGATGATAATATTTGTTTTGAAGAAATCAAAAGACATATGCTAAGACAAATGCTATTGAAGGAGGAAAATCGGATGGTACCAGTATCTATGTCAACCAGAGTTTTGTTAGCAAGGATGCTTTGCTTTGAGCTGCGGTTGGCAGCGATGAGGTAGGTTTTCTTTCAGAATATACAAATCAGCGAAAACTCTCCTTGTGGCAGCATGTCGGGTTAGCGGTTGTGGATGGAAGATCAGAGCGAGTGTGAAACATGGGACAAACACGTTTTGGGTAACAAAGTATGTGGAAAAACATTTATGCTCGATGGGAGACCGAATCGTTCAGCGGAGACCTGTACTCAGTATGTTGGTAGTCTTTTCATTGATCGTGTTGGAATCATTGATGGGATAACTCCGCAGCATATCACTGATGCAATGAGGAACATGTTTGGCATGGAGCTTGATTACACCACTTCATCTGAGCACTGTTATATGCACAAACATTGGTGAGAGGATCAGCGAAGAAGGGTATTCGTCGGCATCATATCTCGAGCAAATCTCCATTGCAAATCCTGATTCTATCACGGCTATAGAACTTGATTCTATGAAAAGATTTAAGTATCTATTTCTCTCTTTTGGAGCTTCTATAAAGGTTTTAAGTATCGAGAAGGGTCATTTGGGCGACTTTCAATTAATAGATGCGGAGAAAGTTAAATTTCAAGTTTTATTTTTCAATTACAAAACTAACCTATGACGACTTTTGCGTGAAGTAGTCAATTTAATAAAATATTGAAATTTTAACTTTCAAACGGCGAATTATAAATAGATCGGCGTCAAGACTGCAATCGTCAATCAAATACAAGCCCTTATAGCGACTTTATATAAATAATCTGAGTTTACAACAAACAAACGGACGACTTAAGAATAGATCGGTTCTTTAAATTGCAAAGTGACCTCCTTAGGCGACTTACCTTTAAGTCTTACGGGCGACTTATTTGAAGTCATCTGCGGCAATGTTTATTGAACTTCTTCATTTTCTATATATTTACTAATGTGTTTTATTTTGAATATTTGCAGATGATTTGTCAGTTACATGCAGTTTATGGAGAATGGTTGTTGAGAGATTGCCGTTGGGATTTTGTGGTTGATGATCTCAAAGGAGCAAAATTGTTTTATTGAATGAAGATTCAACACATGCTGAACTTGTTGCAATGGCTCAAGAAGATTATAACCTGGACATGAGAACAGTGACTGTGGAGATTAGCTACTCATTACCAGCAGAAATGATGATGGCTCCAGGCAGTCCTCCCATTCATGTTACAAGTGATAGACAAGTTCGAAACTTGCTCGAGATACTCAAAGCATAGAGTATGTCTTTGTGTATCAAGCCGCAGCAAGGTGGAAACGGTTTCAGAGAAAAGGGATAATGATGAAGCTGGTGAATGGGAAGAAGATGTTGGTGATGATGAAGCTGGTGAATGGGAAGAAGATGTTGGTGATAATGATGAAGCTGATGAATGGGAAGAAGATGTTGGTGATAATGAGTTTGTTGAAGATGAAAATCAAGATGGGGAGGAGGAAAATGGGGAGGAGGATGCTGATAACTCTATTGTTGGTTAAACGGATCAGAATGGTGGGGATTACAGTCTTTATGGAAAGGTTCAAGATGAGGACGAGGAAGATGATGATAATATTTGTTTTGAAGAAATCAAAAAGACATATGCTAAGACAAATGCTATTGAAGGAGGAAAATCGGATGGTACCAGTATCTATGTCAACCAGAGTTTTGTTAGCAAGGATGCCTTGCTTTGAGCTGCGGTTGGCAGCGATGAGGGTAGGTTTTCTTCAGAATATACAAATCAACGAAAACTCTCCTTGTGGCAGCATGTCGGGTTAGCGGTTGTGGATGGAAGATCAGAGCGAGTGTGAAACATGGGACAAACACGTTTTGGGTAACAAAGTATGTGGAAAAACATTTATGCTCAGTGGGAGACCGAATCGTTCAGCGGAACAGCGTACTCAGTATGTTGGTAGTCTTTTCATTGATCGTGTTGGAATCATTGATGGGATAACTCCGCAGCATATCACGATGCAATGAGGAACATGTTTGGCATGGAGCTTGATTACACCACTTCATACTGAGCACTGTTATATGCACAAACATTGGTGAGAGGATCAGCGAAGAAGGGTATTAGCGTCGGCATCATATCTCGAGCAAATCTCCATTGCAAATCTGATTCTATCACGGCTATAGAACTTGATTCTATGAAAAGATTTAAGTATCTATTTCTCTCTTTTGGAGCTTCTATAAAGGTTTTAAGTATCAGAGAAGGGTCATTGTGGTGGATGGAACTCACCTAAGTGGAAAGTATGGAGGTGTTATGTTAGTTGCAGCCGCACAAGATGGCAATTTTCAGATATTCCCATTGGCTTTTGGGATCGTGGATGCTGAAGATGAACCTTCTTGGGAATGGTTTTTCACAAAATTGGCTAGTTGTATATCTCATGACAAGCCTCGGTGATAGTCTCCGACCGACGCTGCCATTAAAAGTCGCGTGTGATAAGGTGTTTCCTTGGCAACTCGAGGAATATGTTATTATCACCTTCAAGATAACATTGTCAAAAAGTTTAAAGGAAACATCTCATGTACTTGGTGAAAGGGCTGCTTATGCTCACACGGTTTACGATTTTGACCGGTACATGGCTGAGATCTGAGTGCAAACCCGAACTTGAAGCGTATTTGGAGAATGCCGGCGCCAGCCTATGGTCAAGGGTTTATTGTAAGGGAACAGGTACAACATAAAACAAGCAACATCGCTGAATCTATTAATTCCGCACTAAGCGAGCAAGAGGATTTCGATTCGTTCGTGCTGGAGTTCATAGGGCAGAAGTTAGGAAAATGGTATTGGAAAAGGAGACAAGATGCATTGAGTCTCACAACTCAACATAGCCGGGGTGTTGAATACTTGCTTGCTGTTCGAACAGAGATAGCGGATACGATGACGGTCCAACCAATTGATGGATGGCGATTCTTTGTCAAAGGTGGCAAAATGGACTGTGTGGTTGATTTGGAACATGCAAAGTGTGATTGTGGTGTCTATGGAGTGGAAAAATACCTTGCTCTCATGCTATAGCTGCTGGAACACATATTCGTTTGCATATCTCCACACTTGTATGTCGGTGTACTCAAAGAATTATTTGTATGCAGGATACTCGAGAGAATATATATCCTATCGTGTCACAACATATTGAGGAGCGAGAATGCTTTCCTCGGGCGTAAAGCGTGGTCGGGGAGGCAGAAGAAATCAAGATGGCAATCTTGGTTGGAGCTATCTAGGATGAGAGGACACAAACCGAGGAAGAAACACGGGCAAGGAGATGCTCAAACTGCAAGGAAACTGGCCATCTGAAGCCACAATGTACACAACCAGTTGATTAGTTGTCGGGCGACCTAAATTTAAGTCGTCCAGTCTTGATTATCCGTCGGGCGACTTATATATAAGTCGTCCAGTGTTTCGTCTACCGGATGACCTTCAAGTAAGTCGTCGAAGACCTTCTACTAAGTCCTCCAGCGTATTTTATATTTAGGCGACCTTCTACTAAGTCGTCCGGTGTATTTTATTTTTAGGCGACCTTCTACTAAATTAGTCCGGTGTATTTTATTTTTAGACTACCTTCTACTAAGTTAGTCCGGTGTATTTTATTTTTAGACTACCTTCTACTTGAGATAACATATTTTTAGACTACCTTCTACCGAGAGATAACATATTCCAAAATGTAGATCTTTGTTACGTCATTGTTCGGGCGACTTATAATTGCGGGCGACTTATAATTGTTGGGCGACTTATAATTGTTCGGACGACTTATAATTGTTACGGGCGACTTATAATTGTTCGGACGACTTATAATTGTTACGGGCGACTTATAATTGTTACGGGCGACTTATAATTGTTCGGGCGACTTATAATTGTTACGGGCGACTTATAATTGTTACGGACGACTTATAATTGTTGGGCGACTTATAATTCATATTCATCTCACCAAAACATGAAAGACAATCACATAATATAAAACCAAGATCAAAGGAAAACTGGTTTGAAAAACCAGAAAATATGTTTCAAAAGACATAACCATAATATAAAAACATTAAATGTTTTAAACTTGAAGAGATTAAGAAACAAAGGCGTTAATCAAACATCGTGGCTCATTCAACTTGTACCAATCGATGTAAGGAATCTGAACATCAGCCACCTTGGCCTCTGCGGCGCAAGTTGAAATCTAGCTGCTTCTTTTCTCTTTGCTAAATGGGTTCTTCTTGAAAAGTTCATTCATGAGTTCCAGCTTACCTTGTATCTTGTGAGACTTCAAGCTCTTCAACATGTTTCTTGGCGATGGCATCATTTAGTTGCTTGTACATAAAGAGCTTGGCTCGGTAATGAGTAAGCCTCAACTCCCTTGTTGAATACTTTTGCTGTTCAACAGAGATAGCGGATACGATGACGTCCAACCAATTGATGGATGGTTCTTTTGTCAAAGGTGGCAAAATGGACTGTGTGGTTGATTTGGAACATGCAAAGTGTGATTGTGGTGTCTATGGAGGAGAAAATACCTTGCTCTCATGCTATAGCTGCTGGAACACATATTCGTTTGCATATCTCCACACTTGTATGTCCAAGGTACTCAAAGAATTATTTGTATGCAGGATACCGTGAGAATATATATCCTATCGTGTCACAACATATTGAGGAACGAGAATGCTTTCCTCCGGACGCGAAGCGCTGGTCCGGGAGACGAAGAAATCAAGATGGCAATCTTGGTTGGAGCTATCTAGGATGAGAGGACACAAACCCGTGAAGAAACACGGGCAAGGAGATGCTCAAACTGCAAGGAAACTGGCCATACTAAGCCACAATGTACACAACCAGTTGATTAGTTGTCCGATCGACCTAAATTTAAGTCGTCCAGTCTTGATTATCCGTCCGCATCTAATTTATATATAAGTCGCCCAGTGTTTCGCCTACCGGATGACCTTCAAGTAAGTCGCCCGAAGACCTTCTACTAAGTCCTCCAACAGATTTTATATTTAGACGACCTTCTACTAAGTCACCAGTGTATTTTATTTTTAGACGACCTTCTACTAAGTCGTCCAGTGTATTTTATTTTTAGACTACCTTCTACTAAGTCGCCCGTTGTATTTTATTTTTAGACTACTTCTACCGAGAGATAACATATTTTTAGACTACCTTCTCGAGAGATAACATATTCCAAAATGTAGATCTTTGTTACGTCATTGTTCGACGACTTATAATTGTTCGACGACTTATAATTGTTCGATAACTTATAATTGCTCGACTACTTATAATTGCCTCCGATATAATTGTTTCCGGGACTAACTTATAATTGTTCCGACGACTTATAATTGTTCGGACGACTTATAATTGTTCTTAATTCACTTATAATTGCTCGACTAACTTATAATTGTTCTGACGACTTATAATTGTTCTCGGACTAACTTATAATTCATATTCATCTCACCAAAACATGAAAGACAATCACATAATATAAAACCAAGATCAAAGGAAAACTGGTTTGAAAACCGAAAATATGTTTCAAAAGACATAACCATAATATATAAAAACATTAAATGTTTTAAACTTGAAGAGATTAAGAAACAAAGATTAATCAAACATCTGTGGCTCATTCAACTTGTACCAATCGATGTAAGGAATCTGAACATCAGCCACCTTGGCTTCCGCCACAAGTTCGAAATCTAGCTGCTTTTTTTCTCTTTGCTAAATGGGTTCTTCTTGAAAAGTTCATTCATGAGTTCCAGCTACCTTGTGGCGTGAGACTTCAAGCTCTTCAACATGTTTCTTGGCGATGGCATCATTTAGTTGCTTGTACATAAAGAGGCTCTGGCCTGCTCGTTCAGTCGCTTCAACTCCTTGTTGAATGCCTCTTCTAGAGAAGAACCATAATCTTCAACCATGGGAGCCTTGAGTTTAAGGTTTTGTTGAATGCCATAATGAGATTTTGATCGGATGTTAATAGATCAAATTATTAGAAACGGATAGATCTAAACAAAATTTATATAAAACGGATACAAAGAAAAAGGATAGATCTACTTACTTAGCTAATATTGGGAGAGACTAAATTGGAGAAGAAGAGAGATGATAGTAAGAGATGAAATCATTAACTATACAGTTTATATAGAAGAGGATGTGATCGAAGAGTCATGTCTTTTCACATTCTAATAAACTTTCAAATTACTAATTGAAATTAATATATTAAAAATTTAAAGTCGTGGAAGGTCTTCCAGCTGGGCGACTTACAAAATATGCGGAAGGTCTTCCGGTGGGCGACTTACAAATAGTCGTCTGTAACAGGCAGTGGAAGACCTTCCGGGCGACTTGTTGTAAGTCGTCGGCTGGAAGACCTTCCGCACGACTTATTTGTAAATCGTCCAGTGGAAGACCTTCCGGCGATTATTTGTAAGTCGTCCAGCTGGAAGACCTTCGGGCGACTTATTTGTAAAGTCAGTCCCATGCTTTAAAAGCTTAGTCAAAATCATAAAAGCTTTAAAAGTTTAAATGTAATATCTTTTACACTAACTGATTCAGCACACATAACAATACATTGGTTGATAAACACTACAATAACATACATGCCCACGAATCTAATCATACATGCCCACGAACATATCACCATCCACATTTTCTTTCAAATGCTGATCGGTGGAAGCCTTCGGTTGTTAATCGGTGGAAGCGGCTTCGGTTGATCGGTGGAAGCGGCGCTCGGTTGTTGATCGGTGGAAGCGGCGCTCAGTTGTTGATTGAGCGGCGCTCGGTTGGTCAGTGAAGTGACAGCAACAATCTCTTTGGAGGAGACACCATCTGCTTTATCCGCAAGATCTTATTTCCAGCGTTAAGCCTCATCGCGAATTTCTCTGCATAAAAGTTGCACACTAGTTAACCACTGGGGCGACTTAAATAAAAGTTGCGGGCGTCTAGTTGACCATGGGCGACTTAATTTTAAGTCGTCCATGGTCAACTAATCGTCGAACAACTTCATTTAAGTAGATCGAATCAACTAGTCGTCGATTAACATTACATTTAATCGCGGAAAACTAGTTAACCACAGACGACTTAATTCTTGTTGGAGAGGATTTGATACTAACCTCGGATTGTTTGGCTTGAGGGGTAGGTTGTTTCTTTTGAAGAGTAGGCTTTTCGGTTTGGGGAGTAGGCTTTTTGGTTTGAGGAGTAGGCTTTTGGTTTGAGGAGTAGGCTGTTTTGTTGAGGAGTAGGCTGTTTCTTTTGAGGAGTAGGCTGTTTCGTTGAGGAGTAGGCTTTTGGTTTGAGGAGTAGGCTGTTTCTCTTGAGGAGTAGGCTGTTTCTCTTGAGGGGTAGCTTGATTGGTGACACCAACCTTCTTCTCCATAGCTTCCACCCTATCGGACAACTTCCTAATCTCCTTGATGCACTTCTAAACCCTTCTTTCATGCAGTCAACTAGCCCTTCTTTCATGCTGTTAACTTCGTCCTTGAACATATTTTCCAACTCCTCTCTAGTCACCCAACTAGCCTCTTCTCTAGCCTCTTCTCTAGCCTCTTCTCTAGCCTCTTCTCTAGCCTCTTCTCTAGCCTCTTCTCTAGCCTCTTCTCTAGCCTCTTCTCTAGCCTCTTCTCTAGCCTCTTCTCTAGCCTCTTCTCTAGCCTCTTCTCTAGCCTCTTCTCTAGCCTCTTCTCTAGCCTCTTCTCTAGCCTCTTCTCTAGCCTCTTCTCTAGCCTCTTCTCTAGCCTCTTCTCTAGCCTCTTCTCTAGCCTCTTCTCTAGCCTCTTCTCTAGCCTCTTCTCTAGCCTCTTCTCTAGCCTCTTCTCTAGCCTCTTCTCTAGCCTCTTCTCTAGCCTCTTCTCTAGCCTCTTCTCTAGCCTCTTCTCTAGCCTCTTCTCTAGCCTCTTCTCTAGCCTCTTCTCTAGCCTCTTCTCTAGCCTCTTCTCTAGCCTCTTCTCTAGCCTCTTCTCTAGCCTCTTCTCTAGCCTCTTCTCTAGCCTCTTCTCTAGCCTCTTCTCTAGCCTCTTCTCTAGCCTCTTCTCTAGCCTCTTCTCTAGCCTCTTCTCTAGCCTCTTCTCTAGCCTCTTCTCTAGCCTCTTCTCTAGCCTCTTCTCTAGCCTCTTCTCTAGCCTCTTCTCTAGCCTCTTCTCTAGCCTCTTCTCTAGCCTCTTCTCTAGCCTCTTCTCTAGCCTCTTCTCTAGCCTCTTCTCTAGCCTCTTCTCTAGCCTCTTCTCTAGCCTCTTCTCTAGCCTCTTCTCTAGCCTCTTCTCTAGCCTCTTCTCTAGCCTCTTCTCTAGCCTCTTCTCTAGCCTCTTCTCTAGCCTCTTCTCTAGCCTCTTCTCTAGCCTCTTCTCTAGCCTCTTCTCTAGCCTCTTCTCTAGCCTCTTCTCTAGCCTCTTCTCTAGCCTCTTCTCTAGCCTCTTCTCTAGCCTCTTCTCTAGCCTCTTCTCTAGCCTCTTCTCTAGCCTCTTCTCTAGCCTCTTCTCTAGCCTCTTCTCTAGCCTCTTCTCTAGCCTCTTCTCTAGCCTCTTCTCTAGCCTCTTCTCTAGCCTCTTCTCTAGCCTCTTCTCTAGCCTCTTCTCTAGCCTCTTCTCTAGCCTCTTCTCTAGCCTCTTCTCTAGCCTCTTCTCTAGCCTCTTCTCTAGCCTCTTCTCTAGCCTCTTCTCTAGCCTCTTCTCTAGCCTCTTCTCTAGCCTCTTCTCTAGCCTCTTCTCTAGCCTCTTCTCTAGCCTCTTCTCTAGCCTCTTCTCTAGCCTCTTCTCTAGCCTCTTCTCTAGCCTCTTCTCTAGCCTCTTCTCTAGCCTCTTCTCTAGCCTCTTCTCTAGCCTCTTCTCTAGCCTCTTCTCTAGCCTCTTCTCTAGCCTCTTCTCTAGCCTCTTCTCTAGCCTCTTCTCTAGCCTCTTCTCTAGCCTCTTCTCTAGCCTCTTCTCTAGCCTCTTCTCTAGCCTCTTCTCTAGCCTCTTCTCTAGCCTCTTCTCTAGCCTCTTCTCTAGCCTCTTCTCTAGCCTCTTCTCTAGCCTCTTCTCTAGCCTCTTCTCTAGCCTCTTCTCTAGCCTCTTCTCTAGCCTCTTCTCTAGCCTCTTCTCTAGCCTCTTCTCTAGCCTCTTCTCTAGCCTCTTCTCTAGCCTCTTCTCTAGCCTCTTCTCTAGCCTCTTCTCTAGCCTCTTCTCTAGCCTCTTCTCTAGCCTCTTCTCTAGCCTCTTCTCTAGCCTCTTCTCTAGCCTCTTCTCTAGCCTCTTCTCTAGCCTCTTCTCTAGCCTCTTCTCTAGCCTCTTCTCTAGCCTCTTCTCTAGCCTCTTCTCTAGCCTCTTCTCTAGCCTCTTCTCTAGCCTCTTCTCTAGCCTCTTCTCTAGCCTCTTCTCTAGCCTCTTCTCTAGCCTCTTCTCTAGCCTCTTCTCTAGCCTCTTCTCTAGCCTCTTCTCTAGCCTCTTCTCTAGCCTCTTCTCTAGCCTCTTCTCTAGCCTCTTCTCTAGCCTCTTCTCTAGCCTCTTCTCTAGCCTCTTCTCTAGCCTCTTCTCTAGCCTCTTCTCTAGCCTCTTCTCTAGCCTCTTCTCTAGCCTCTTCTCTAGCCTCTTCTCTAGCCTCTTCTCTAGCCTCTTCTCTAGCCTCTGTAGGAGATAATTTGAAGAACTCATACTGGTCTCTCCAAGGCTGGGAAAAGTTGTGATCCGGAAGCACATTAAGCTCGCTCACGAAGCTTGTGGGTTCTCGATACCTCTGCCTCAGCACATTAATCCAAGCATCTATATGCTGCATATAAAATAATACAAGTTAGAAGATACGGGCGACTTAATTATAAGTCGTGCGGAAGGTCGATCGGTGGAAGACCTTCGGGCGACTTATATATAGTCGTCTACTAAGTCGTCCAGCTGGAAGACCTTCGGGCGACTTAATTTTAAGTCGTCCATGGTCAACTAATCGTCGAACAACTTACATTTAAGTCGTCGAGGTCAACTAATCGTCGAACAACTTACATTTAAGTCGTCCGGAAAACTAGTTAACCACGGGGCGACTTAATTTTAAGTCGTCCATGGAAGACCTTCCGGGCGACTTATTTGTAAGTCGTCCAGCTGGAAGACCTTCCGACGACTTAATTATAAGTCGTGCGGAAAACTAGTTAACCACGGGGCGACTTAATTTTAAGTCGTCCATGGAAGACCTTCGGGCGACTTATATATAGTCGTCTACTAAGTCGTCAGCTGGAAGACCTTCCGACGACTTAATTATAAGTCGTGCGGAAGGTCGATCGGTGGAAGACCTTCCGGGCGACTTATATATAGTCGTCACTAAGTCGTCCAGCGGAAGACCTTCCGGGCGACTTATATATAGTCGTCACTAAGTCGTCCAGCTGGAAGACCTTCCGGCGACTTATATAGTCGTCTACTAAGTCGTCCAGCTGGAAGACCTTCCGACGACTTAATTCTTGTTGGGAGAGGATTTGATACTAACCTCGGATTGTTTGGCTTGAGGGGTAGGTTGTTTCTTTTGAAGAGTAGGCTTTTCGGTTTGGGGAGTAGGCTTTTGGTTTGAGGAGTAGGCTTTTGGTTTGAGGAGTAGGCTTTTGGTTTGAGGAGTAGGCTGTTTCTCTTGAGGTAGGCTGTTTCGTTGAGGAGTAGGCTTTTGGTTTGAGGAGTAGGCTGTTTCTCTTGAGGAGTAGGCTGTTTCGTTGAGGAGTAGGCTGTTTTGTTGAGGAGTAGGCTGTTTTGTTGAGGAGTAGGCTTTTGGTTTGAGGTAGGCTTTTGGTTTGAGGAGTAGGCTGTTTCGTTGAGGAGTAGGCTGTTTCTCTTGAGGTAGGCTGTTTCGTTGAGGAGTAGGCTGTTTGGTTTGAGGTAGGCTGTTTCTCTTGAGGTAGGCTGTTTCTGTTGAGGAGTAGGCTGTTTCTGTTGAGGAGTAGGCTGTTTTGTTGAGGAGTAGGCTGTTTCTCTTGAGGGGTAGCTTGATTGGTGACACCAACCTTCTTCTCCATAGCTTCCACCCTATCGGACAACTTCTAATCTCCTTGATGCACTTCTAAACCCTTCTTTCATGCAGTCAACTAGCCCTTCTTTCATGCTGTTAACTACGTCCTTGAACATATTTTCCAACTCCTCTCTAGTCACCCAACTAGCCTCTTCTCTAGCCTCTTCTCTAGCCTCTGTAGGAGCCTCTGTAGGAGCCTCTTTCTGAGCCTCTGTATGAGCCTCTGTAGGAGCCTCTTTAAGAGCCTCTTTAGGAGCCCCTTCTGAGCTTTCTTGAGAGGTCTTGGATTGTCTTCCTCCTCCTCCACCACAACCATCTCTATCTCTTTGGTTTTCTTAGTACCAGTGACTTCCCAGCAATCCTTGGTCCACTTCCACGGTCTCCGATCATACATGACTTTAATGATGTTCTCCGCGGGCACGTCCTCAACCTCAGAGTCCCATTTTGGCCACATTTCACTAATGTCCTTCTCAACAAAGTTGATCACGCGGGTCTGCAGTAAATAGAAGAATCGAGTTAGATATTTGAAAAAGACTAAATAGGCGACTTAATTATAAGTCGTGCGGAAGGTCGTCGGTGGAAGACCTTCCGGGCGACTTATATAGTCGTCTACTAAGTCGTCCAGCTGGAAGACCTTCCAGACGACTTATATATAGTCGTCTACTAAGTCGTCCAGCTGGAAGACCTTCCAGACGACTTATATATAGTCGTCTACTAAGTCGTCCAGCTGGAAGACCTTCCAGACGACTTAATTAAGTAGATACCTGTCTCAAGATAGCTTCTTTCATTGATCTGCGGCCTCTGCTGCCCGTAAGCCAGTATCGGTGGAGACGGATTGTTTCCTCTGGGACCACCAATACTAGCACCCAATTCGGCATAGCTGTACACCCAGACCTGAAGAACTTGTATAAACCCATCCACGGTGTAACAGCCAGTAATATCTTTGTTCCACAAAGAGTCCATCAGCACCTTAAGCGACTCTCCCCATGGATAATTCTCAAACCGTTCTAAATCCATCACTAGCCTTGCGGACTAGATCGTGTAGCGGTTGAAAACTTTCTCCTTCAATGAATCCGGTGAAGATGGAAAGGTGCGAGCGCTTGCGATCTTCCGTGGATCAATCCTCGCATCTCTTGATCTGCTATTATCGATCAGTGGTTGGCCCAGCTTCGGATGAACTCCCAGCATCGCCCGAAAGAAACCATCTCTTTGGTAACTTCACATTTTGGTGTCTCAAGGTCCTCGATGTACTTTCGCGGTTTAGACCGGTGAGGTTTTCAAACTCTAACGGTGAAAACCTCAAAGGTTACGGACCAGCGAGACCACATCTCATACTTCTTCTTAATGTCCAGCTTGAAACTGAGCATGTAGTGAACCAGCCTTGAAGCCCAACCAAATCCCTGCTCCTTGAACTTGATGAAAACTCCCAAACTCGACTCCTTGAGCTCTTCAAATTCTTCATCAGTAAGAGCTTCCCTAAGAGCAGTATGCAACTTGTTATTATCCGTATGATCTGAAAATGCTATTGTGGGCTTCTGGCTCTTCCCCTAATGTGTATAACCTACGGGGGAGTTCTGGAATATCCATCCTTTTTGTCTGCAAAATAATCAAAGACAACAATAGAGATAAGCTAAACAAGCTAAATCTAACAAGAACACACAGAAAAGTCAGAACACAAGCTAAATCAATCACGCCTTAATTGTAACTCCAGACGACTTAGTAGACGACTTAGATATAAGTCGTCTGGAAAGTCGTCCAACTGGACGACTTAGTAGACGACTTAGATATAAGTCGTCTGGAAAGTCTTCCAACTGGACGACTTATATTTAGGTCGTCTACTAAGTCGTCCAGTTGGAAGACTTTCCAGACGACTTAAATTACAAGTCTTCCAGTAGAAAAATTAAGCGGACCTGATTAGTAGCGAGAAGAATTACTTCGTCATTGCGGTTATAGATCTGAAAAAATAAACGTGAAACGGTGAGAATGAGTAAATTGATAGAGACAACGTTTTATGTTCATCTTTTCCTCGAGATTGATGACTTACCGGCGTTAGGGTTTACAGAGAAACGGCGCTACGGTTTACAGAGAAGAAGCGGCGGCGCTAGGGTTTAGAAGAAGCGGCGCTAGTGTTTAGAGGAAGTGGCGGTGAGATAGTGTTGGTGAGCACGGTGGAGAGGCCGACGGTGGAAGCGGCGGCGCTAGGGTTTAGAGGAAGCGGCGGCGCTAGGGTTTAGAGGAAGCGGCGGCGCTAGGGTTAGAAGAAGCGGCGGCGAGAACGGTGAGAATGAAGTGAGATAGATAGCCGACGTTGAGGGCGACGGTTTGTTCGGAAATAGTGGAAGCGGCGGCGCTAGGGTTTAGAGGAAGCGGCGCTAGGGATTAGAAGAAGCGGCGGCGAGAACGGTGAGAATGAAGTGAGATAGATAGCGGACGTTGAGGACGATGGTTTGTTCGAAATAGTGGAATTCAAATCGCCTTTGATATCGCCGGTGAGAGAGAACTGTTAGGTTAGGGTTTCTAAATTTCGCGAAAAATGAACAAAAAAAAAAATCACCTTATATATTGGGTAAATAATCCGGTTAGCTTTAAAAGTACGTTGGTAAAATTTAGGGTTTGGTCCAGTTTAGACGACTTATTCTGGCTCATAATGTACATCAGAAGACTAAATATTTAGTCGTCTGTTTACAAAAGACTAAATATTAAGTCGTCCCAGACCCTAAAATGAATCCCTAAACTAAAATGACTAAATTAACTAACTAACCACGTTATAAAATCAAATTATACTTCAATAGTGTCTAATATACACAGAAATGAACACGCTTATGTAATTTTTAAATTTTTCAAAAACGGTTTTAATGCTTTCCGAAATCTAACCCTAAGAACATATACAATACTACAACATATGTTGATGAAAGTTAAACTAAAGAATATCATGACTCACTACTTTCACTCATCTATACTGAAAACAATTGAAATTTGTTATATCTTAATTTATATCTCTTAATACATATGTTAATTACATAATTCCCATTTTTCACTTATCAAAATATTTTTTACAAAATTTTTAAATTATGTTTAAGAATAACTGTCCAGACGACTTTCGAGGGGTAGAAACGTAAAAAAAATTCCGTTTTTTTGTTTGTTCACAAGGGGATAGTTGTAATTTCAATAGCCTTTTAGGTTACTTTTGCCTTTGACCCAAGTTGGGGTATTCTTTTGGGTTTGACTCCAAGTTTTGAGTCACACTTGGCAATTCTCCCAAACTTTAAACTATCTATTCATGATTAGAATTTTTTTAAAATTAATATATATACATTTATAAAGATATACACATATATAAAACGAAACAAAATATTCTTTAAAAGTTTTTAATATAAATCTTCAAAAATATATATTAAAATTATAGTTTTCAACTAATTAAAAAATTAATTAAATAAACATAATATTATTATTAATCATATAATATTAATAATTATTATATTTTATCACAATAATATGTTTTTTTATATTTTTATAATGTTATAATATGTTTATATTGGTAATTTATTATTAAACCGCTGTAATATTTCATAATCAACCGATCATAAACATCCATAAATGCAACAATTTTCAAGCGTTATGCGGTCATACAAAGCGCAACATAACGCTTGGAACCGCAATCACCATCCATGAAACTCCATAGCCATAACACAACCATGCGTTTGAACCAGTCGGACCCTAAGTATAGGTTCAGTTTTTTAACAAGTTGGAATTAAATGAGAATAATAAAAATACAATAATATTAAAAATAATAGTTATTTAAATATCTAATGCAAAAATTAAAATTAATTTTTAAAGTTTAAAATTTATGTGGAAGCCTCCTTGGTCCAGTGGTTTGAATAAGAGTTCATTAATGTTTCTACACCCTGAGGTCCGGGGTTCAAACTCCGAAAAATACCAAATTATGCCTATTATGGAGAAATAGGTTACAAGAGATCTTCAGCTTGGTGCAGGACGTACCATCGAACATGGATCTCATAGGACGGCTCGGAATGATGCAGTCAGGCGTGTATTCTCACAAGGTGGTAGAATTATCGGCTGTAAAATCGTCTATGTAATATTCTCATTGTTGTAATAACATAATTAATCAGACGTTAAAAAAAGTTTAAAATTTACAATTCAAATCAACTTGGTTTACATATCGATCATCCATTAGTTCAATCGGCTAGACTCTAGATTTAGTGGATTTTTTGCATATTTTATCAGGTTTTTAAATAATTGACATATACATATCGGATTACTGATTTACCTGTTCGGCCGCGCATCCAGGTCGCCTTTAAAATGGCTGATTTAAATGATTTTTTTTTTAAATAAATACAATTCTTACAAATTAACAAAAAAGTGTAACATTGTTTATGAATTTTTTTACATATCGATCACCCATCGGTTTTACCGGTTAGCTTCGAAGTTTAACAGGTTTTACAGATTTTATCGGGTTTTAAATAATGAGTATTTCTTAAAATCTAAACCGGATTACATATTGAATTACCAGTTTACCGATTTGATCGTTGATCAGGGTCAGGTTTTAAATAGACATTACAGATTAATAAAACATTTGTAACATTATTAGTGAAATTTTTAGTATAAAATGTTCCGCGTTTTGAAAGCGCGGATCAAAATCGAGTTTTAGTTATAAACCAATCCAAACCAGAAACCAAAAATTTTCAGTTACTTAGTTGGGTCCATATATCAAAATAAAATCTCATCCGAAGAATCCCAATGCCCAAGCCTATAATAGATATTGTATTCGTGTTATCGCAGGTATTGATTTTATTCGTGTCGCAGGTTATAAGAAAAGCCGGTGACCTTACCGGGATTAAATATTTTCCGGCAGCTCCAAGAAAAGCAAGAAGAAGAGAAAGATATCAACAAATTGGATTAAAACCGTAATGCCGTCAGTTACTTACCAAAAAAGGGATTGCTAGTATAATTAGCATTAGCGTATAACTTTCTTTGAGGTTCGTTCGTCTTTTGGTGCGTCACCTTTGTCGTGAAACTTAGTCTTCCATGATTTTACAGCGAAACCGAATGACAATATGCACGTCTCATGTTTCGACATTCCCAAAAAGAGAAGCTCAAATTTAATTCTTGCTCCTGTGTCTACATATTGATCTAGCTAAACACTTAAGGATGCTAACCAAAAGCTATAGAGTATAGACTGTATATAGGCTACACCCATTCAGTTGCAAGTTCCCTATCATCAAGACCAGCCATAGAAAACATCTAATGTGAAGTAAAGAGAAATATCAAAGAGTAAACAAAACCTTCTTCCTACTTGTTCTTTTAAACACTTGAACTTCTATTAATACAAATGTAGCTAATGCTACATTCAAACACGAAACAGCAAAGATAAAGAAACAATCGAAGAATGAAATATTATATCAAAAAAGGAAGAAAAGGCTTTTCATTCGTGGTTTCCAGACATTGCAAGCTTACTATCTCACCAACAACAACAAATTCTACACTCTTTCTCTACTATTATCATGAGAACTCCCTACCAAGCTTCTGAATAGCTGAGAACAACTTCCTCCTCGACCCAACAGCACTAATCCCCATATCTTTCAAATCTTCCAAAGTCAACAAAGGCAAAACCTCGTCATCAACCTCATGTATCTCAAACATAGGCCAATACCTCCCTAACCCCAGCTCTTGCAACCAAATCTTCACCCCTTCTCTACCACCGTAAAACCCCAAACCACCACCATCCCTCACTAAAGACTCCTCCTTTACCGTAGGACTCTCCGAATCTTCTCTACTGAAATCCCTCAATTCATCCCCTTTCTCATCCTCCCAGTTGGATCTCACTCCCTTCGCCGACCCGACCCGTTTCTTGACCCGCCAGCTCCCAAAAGAATCCGCATTTTCATCGTCATCTATGGTTCCGATGTTCGTCAGGGCTCGAGTCCTCGTCGACGATTTGGTCTTGTTACCCGTCGCCGGATGCGTCCACTTCGGTTTCCTCGACTGAGAATCGTACGGCGGGTGGTGATAGTCGCCGCCGATCTCTCCTAATCGAACGCTTGGTCTCCTCAATCGCTTCTTCGATCCAGCTGCGGCGGTGATCGTCAGCGCTTCGGCTGAGGTTGACGGTAGCAGCGAAGGAGTCACGCCGCCGTTTGGTAGCTGATTGTTATCGTCGCCTGGTTGCAGTTCAGCCATTTCTAGAGGTTTCTTGATTCACTTTTTTTATGAGAGAGTGTGGGAGGTAGTTGAGAGGACGAAAGGTCAAGTAGGTATTTTAGGTTATATCTGGAGAGGTCAGAAGAAGTGGGATGTGAGAAAAGAGAATCGTCATCAGGAGAATCGAGCAAGGACGAGGAGCGAGAAAGACTGGGGATGTTCCTTTTTTTTTTTGACACGTACGCTCGTGCACGACTAAGAGTTGTGTAATGAAAAACAAATCCTTTTGACTTTCCGACAGTTCAAATTTTAATCCCTCAGAAATTCAATTGAGGTTAATGATGAAAACGTTTTGCGCAAGTTCAGAAGATCAACTTAGATGTATAAGATGACAAAGTATTTTCTTTTGCTAAATAAGAGATAGTGCTGGGCATTCGGGTTTTCGGTTCGGGCCGGTTCGGTTTATTCGATTTTCGGGTTATTCGGGTTGGGGTATTTAGGAACCATTTAAGAACTGGACATTTTTCGAATCGGTTCAGTTCGGATTATGTCGGATTCGGTTCGGGTTTCTATTTTTTTATAAAACCCAAAGTGGAACCGAATTATTTATAATTCGGGTTTGGTTCGGGTTTAAAGCCCAAAAAACTGAAAAAAATCCCGAAAACCCGGGTTAAACCCGGAAAACAGAAAAGAAAAATTCGGGTAGTATGTGTATTTCAGGTTCTTTTTAGTAATTTTAATTTATAAATTATATTTCACATATATTAAAATTAAAAATATTTAATATTTTTAATATATTCAAAATATTCGGGTATCTGTTCGGTTTTCGGTTCGGTCCACAGTTCGGTTTCGGTTTTCCGGGTTTAGAAATATAAGAACCGTTAGGGGTTTTGTAATTTTCGGTCCGATTTTTTCGGTTCGGTTCCGGTTCGGTTTTCGATTTTCGGTTTTCGGTTTTCGGGTGATACTAGAGTTGTTTTGTAACTATAGTACGCATCAACAGTGTTCTGTATCACTGTACATCAACTATTACTTATAAGCTGATTATTGTTCCGGTAAATAAATATTTTGTGACAAAATGACCACACTAATCTTACATACATTTATATTTTTATTTATTTGATAAATATATTCAAATCTAATGATGCATAAAATTTTAATTAGGGAAGATCCAAGAACTATTCAAAATAAATTCATATTGGTTAAATGACATAAACTTTAGAATTTGATTTGTGTAAGTGTTGTATTCTCTTAACGTTCAATTAAAATTGTTTATGTTATAGTTTTATAATATGCCACATATTCTTCGATTTAAAGGTATGTGAGATGCAATGGGCAGAGAAAGTGTACAGGGAAGTGGAGCAGCTATACAAGTGTCCTCCGACATTGTAACGCACAACGAATTATTAGATGGGCTCTCAAAGACAACCATAATAGCAAAATCTTATGGTCTCACCAGAGAGATATCCAAGAGAAGTCTGTAGTGGAGCTCAACGACTTTCAAAACGCGCTTTTACATGGATTATGCAATGCAGGTCTCCCCGGGTTAGCTCTGCAGCTACAAGGAAAATTGGCGGCCAATGGTAAATCTCCAAATGAGGTCACGAGGAATATGATAATTTAGCGTATTCGAAACAAAGGAAAGCTGAGAAGGCAGTCCAGATGTTAAATCAAGTTTCATGTGGAGGAAGAATGTGGGGGGCTGATGTTATCTCATACACAAACGTGATATGGGGTCTACGCAAATTTAATTTGTAGAGAAGATGCAGTATTTCTTCTTGAGAGGATGATAACTAAAGCGGTTGTACCAACTAGCAAGTATTGCTACATGAAATATATGGGTTCATCGTTTTATACTTGATGACAACTTGAGCTCATGTGCCACATGATCAGTTTACCATATGGCAAGTCAAACTTGCTCAAATTTGTACCATTTGCTATTAAATATGAATAGAAACATCAAATCCGGTGGATATATGTGGAATCTTGCGATCACATGGAAGGAAGCTCTGGCTTGTTGGTCTTCACTGAACCCTTTAAGAACTCAAAGAAAACATTTGGATCCTTGAGAAAAACCAGCCGACTGGTTTCTGTTATGTGACTATGCCCTACTGAGAGATTGCTAAGCAAATATGACGAGACCATTATTTTGGTGAGCATTCTTCTAGTCTAAAACTATTTGGTGAGCATTAATGATGTTTCTCTACAGTGTTTTTGGTTGATAAATATTTTGCTTTTTTGAAACCAGCATTCTCATGTTGATACACTAGATTCTTTGGATCTGGAGATTTAACTTAACTGTATAAAATTTTAAAATATAAGTAGAATTTTAAAAATAAATAAAAATATTTCCCTTCTTACTGATTCCAAAATTATTATAATTTTTTAAAAAAATATAATATATCTATTTAACCCAAAAATCGAAAATTTCAGATCCGATTACAAGCCTGATTTGAATAAAATTTTCCAAATCAATCTATTACATTTTAGTTTCACCAACCCACTAAATCTGGTACATTCCGCTATTCCGATTTCAACCATTGATGAAACCATGAGAATGTAAGATTCTGCTCGTTGTCTCGGATGCCGAGAGTTCCATGTTGCTTCTGGAGAAGCTAGCACATGATGAAATCCTCAAAGCTCGTAAAGATTACTGATATTGAAGCGCTAGACGACAATAGAAGTGGAGGTTCAAGTACCTTTACCGATGTCCAAGAACCGAGCATCTCGCCACCATCGCCAAAATTGGGCTTGTACTCAATGCCACACACAAACTAGAAGAGCCTCTAACGACTTGCACAGAAAACTAGTCAAGCAACAGCACAAAAGAGATCAAGTGACCCACATTTGGCACTATGATGTGCGCTTGACACAAATGAGACACTGGAACGACTGAGAAACACGTCTGAAGGCCGTAACATCATTTGCCGTCTTCAAAACCAAAGGAACGGATAGCTGTGACTTACGAAATACCATCCTCCGGTGTCGACGGAGGAGAGCACGGATGAAGCCCGAGAAACCAAAGAACCAAACAGAAGACAGCCACTTTCTTCCGGGACGTCTAGGAAGAGACGTGAAAGGATATCAAAAGTGAAGAGGGTCTTGGAGTAGGTGAACAAAGGGCCATAGACGACCGACAAACAACTTCAAAAAACATCACAAGCTGTAGAGAGGGCTAGGTACCAACACCAAATGCATACCACAGTCCACATAACGCCTCTGAAGAAACGAGACCCATGTAGAACACTTGACTCTAGTGAGAATGGAGAAAGACCGCCACGACACCGAAGGGACCGTTTTTCCAACTACCAGAACCGAACGCCACCACCAAAAAGCTCTGCAAATCGGATCGGAGGGCGCACCCTTACAACCTTCCGCGAGTACCAAGCACACGGGAGAGATCTATAAAAGCTGAAAACGGATCTACTCTAAAGCCCTGAAAAGCCGACTCTTCTGTCAGAACCTTCTCTGCACCACCGCACCGTGCGACCAGAGCAAGGTGACCCATCGCTGAGCTTGCCTTCCTCGTGAGCGGAGGCGTTAACAGAAGGGAGACTCCAGACCAGGCACAACATCAATACGACAGGGGAGAAGAGACGAAGGCGTAGCAAATTAATAGAAACCGAGTAGACGAAAGGAGAGCCTCCAGCGCCAGCAAATGCACTCTCACGCGCGGCCGGTCGCCAGAGAGAAGTGTAAAGGCGCTTTGGTAGGGAATAGTTAAAATAAAAGTTATTAATTAAAAACTTCAATATTAATAATGATAATTCGCTATAATTAATTTATACTATAAAAAATAAGGCAAATATCCTAAATATCATCTTTTATTTTTTTCCAAAATAGCACCCAAAAATTAAAGTGATAAAAATAGATTTCACTAAAGGTTTATATCCTCATTTATAATTTATTTAATTATTTATTAGATATATAAAAATAAATAGATATTAAAAAACTCAAAGATAATATAATGTAATCTAAAATATTTTTTGAGTTTTACAATTTTTAAAATTGTTTTCAGAATTGTAAATTTGTTTCCTTTAACGTGTCTTATATCTTCTGAATTTATAACTTTTTCCTCATATTCAAGAATGTCTTCATAAATGTGTAAATAAAATTTAAATATAATTTGTATGTATATTTAATAAGTTCTTCATAAATGTGTATGTTATCTTCCTAAATTTGATTTGTATGCACATTTGAGAAAATATTACTTAACATATAACATCTCTAGAAAATCTAAAAAGTTAGTAATAAATATGTATAATATCTTTATACAATTTAGATATAAAATTCGTGAAGGTATTCCGAAAACTTTAAAAAGATGTTATATATATTTAAGAATATTTTATTAAATATACATATAATTCAAATTCAGTAAGATATTCATAAATATATTTACAATTTTTTTCCAAAATACACATTTAAGAATGTATGTAAATACATATCTATTTATAATTCTTAAATTTTATGAAGATATTTATTATATATATTTTTCAATATTTTCTAAATTTTATGAAATTTTATATTTATTTAAAATGTCTTTCTAAGCTTAATTTATGAAGATAACATACACATCTAGATAAGTCTTTCTAAACTCAAATTCATGAAGATACAAAATGAAAGGTTTTCTTAAAAAAAATTAAGAAAATTGTTTCATAATTTTTTTAATTCAAGTTGAAAAAGATAATTAAAAAAATTTCGAATATTTGGTTTTTAGAAAATAAAAAGTATCTTTTAAAAATATTTAAAATTTTTATTTATCTATAGAATTGAAGTATAATTGCCATTTAACTCTTTAATAAAATATATTTTAATCATTTTGATCCTTTTGCACTACTTTTTTTTGACATCGATCATTTTGTACTATTTTGTGATGAAAACATTTTTAGTACTATCTTTAAACATTCTTCTTAAAAATATCTTCTTTTTTTTTGGACAAAACCTCTTCTTAAAAATATCCATGTAGTTGTTCATTGCAAAATTAAATTGAAGACGACATGTACATTATTGACATCTCCAATAATATTATATTATATACGAATTGTTATAGTATAAAACTAGTTTATGTAAAAATCGCTTTATGCTTTTCATATAAAAGTATTTTAATTTATATCTAAAATATGATTCTACATAAAGAATTGTATATCAGCTACAAATTCTCAAAATAGAGCATATATAGTCAAAATATGAATTTTTTTGTTCAAAAAAGTTGATATATTTTTTTCCGTTAAATATTATCCGCATGCACAATAATATCTTCTCGTGTTTATTTATGGTACGCGGATTAAGTTGACAGATTCAATTAAAAACAATCAACCATATTAGATCATATCATTTCAAACTTGCCTTTGAATACAAATTAAATAATAACTATTAAATAATATAAACAGAAAAATCCACCAACGCTTGACTGCTGGGTCCTACGGCCACGGTGTTCAGGTCCGCGATGCTCGCTAATGGGTCGTCTCCGCTCCAAACGGTGTCGTTTCCGAGTCTCTATTATTCCAACACTTTTCTCCAAATCTCACCGAACGGTTTTCTTCTTTTGATTTTCTCGAGAAAATACCTTTTTCCCGAGAAATTCGTTTCTCTTTGGTTCACCACAGCGAAAATACATCCGAGACTAAACTAGTAACTTCACGAAACGCAACTGATGGATCGGAGGAGGGCGGGTAGCCCGGTGTACGGTCGCCAGTGGAGCGACACGTCGAACAGCACCGAATCGTCGTCGCCGACGATGTCTCCTGCTCACCGGAAACAACTGGGAGGCGTGGGAGGTTTCTCCACCGCCAAGCGGTCTCAGAACGTTGCTGCTAAAGCGGCGGCGCAGAGATTGGCCAAGGTCATGGCGTTGCAGAACAAAGACAACGGAGACGAAGACGAGGAAGACGAGGATGAAGATCTGAGCCTCAGATTCGCACCTACTGCTCTGAAACCTGCTCGTCGCGCACCTTCTTCGGTATCATCCACTGGGAGCAATAACAGCAACAACGGAGAGAGTAAACCGCCGGCTGTTTCTTTCGCTCTCCGCAACAGATCGCCGTCGCCTGCGGTGAGTTTCGTATCCCTGCTTCTAGAATTAGCTCAGATCAGTTTCATTTTGATCATGTTATGAGCGTTGATTAGTTTCTTTTTTTATGGTTTGATTAGTTAGGGAGAAACTTCGTTGAGCAAGTGCCTTCGGTGCGTTCTGCTTCAGCCGGAAGGCCGTCGATATCGGCGAGATCCACGACTCCGACTCCTAATCTAATGCCTCCGAGCAGGGTGTCGGTGAAAGCTCCGAATGCTATTCCTCCACTTGATCCTCCTACTAGAAACAGAGATAAAAGGTTAAAAATGTTGTTGCTTTTTTCAGTTTTCAACTTCTTAGGCCATTGGAGTGAAACTCACCTCACTTTTTAGTATTCCTGAGGAAAAAAATATTGAATTGGGTTAGAGATGGTTTTAGAAATGTGGTTAGTCAATGCCTAATAATAAAGCTTGATATAGAGGTTTATAAGAAATGGTCAAAGGCCTCCTTGCTCACAATTTCCAGATTTTTAATGTTCACAGATTTTTTGCTGATTTACCATCAGTGAATTCGAAAGAAAAGGGTGATCAGCGGGAAGCTTCAGCTCTTCGTGATGAAGTATGTGATGGTTTCTTTTAGCCTTTGGGGTATCTGGTCAATTTACTTTATGTTTGCATATTGGAAAATATAGTCAAATCAGAATTTTTGCGTGAGTCAGAAGATGTCTTGACTTGAGGCTGATTAAATTTTAACTGCAGCTGGATATGCTACAAGAGGAGAATGAGACTGTACTGGAAAAGGTTTGATGTCTCTCTTGGAAACTTAAATTTAATTAATAAAGCTGTTCACCTCCATTGTCGATAACATTCATTTTTACTACAGCTTCGTCGGGCGGAAGAAAAAAGGGCGGAAGCAGAAGCTAGGGCCAAGGAGCTTGAGAAACAGGTTTTGGAACCAGTTGCCTTGTGTAGTCCATTTTTTACTGATGTTGCTTCTTAAAATTCGGAGGGAAGAGATTCGCCACTCGTTTGCATCTCTAATGACAATATTTATTAGACTCGAGCCAGCAATCTTTATCTTGCTGATATAGCCTCCTGTCTTGTTGCTTTATCTATATTTTTATGAGAGGACGTAAATATTTACCTAATATCTAGATAGAGATGTTGATGTATACAAATTCTATGAACTCACTGAGTCTTATATCTAGTATAAGCAGGTTAAGTGAAAATATAGGTGGTGATGCAGATTATTTTTAGATAAATCATATAAAGTGGACCGATCTATTCCCATGTGTTTAGCACTTGCAGTTTCAGTGACTTGCATATTTATTTACTTCAAATCGCATGTACCTTAGTATTGGCAGTTGTGCAAGGTTTCATTTGTTTTATCTTTTTCCCCCAAAAGGTTGCCTCTCTTGGTGAAGGAGTGTCTCTGGAGGCAAAACTGTTAAGCAGGTAAAAGCTTGTGCCTTCTTTTGCTTCTCTTTGTGTTTCTCTTTTCCAGATCATGGGTGGTACTGGTACTTATGATCGCTGATGTTAAAATGTGTCTTTCTATAGGAAGGAAGCAGCATTGCGTCAAAGAGAGGTTAGTGTGAACATAAATAACGTACATTTACTCCATTTTCCGGAGATATATTCTTCTCTTTCTTCCTCCACCATTCTGATCGTATATCGAAGTCTTAGGTCTACGCTTTATGTAAAAGAAATATGATTTAAGCTGTGGAGGAAAATTGCTGTTACAGGCTACTCTTAATGCGGCTAAACAGAAAAACAATGGGAAGGATGATGTACTTGTTTCTCTACGTTCAGAACTTGAGGTAATACATTGAGTGCTGGTTTCATTTGATGCAACATTTTTATTTGCATGATGAAACCTTTTCTTATTCCATTCTGCTATGTTCAGAGCTTGAAAGAAGAGGCTACTACCGCTGCAGAACGGCTTCAAGAAGCAGAGTCTGAAGCGAAATCTCTTCGCACAATGACTCAAAGGATGATTTTAACACAGGACGAAATGGTTTGTCGAGAAAGCCTAGGTCTCCTTATCTATCAATCAATCACTTATAAGTTTCTGAATTTATGAATTATTGACTCATATAGGAAGAAGTAGTCCTGAAGAGATGTTGGCTTGCTCGATATTGGGGTTTGGCTGTGCAATACGGTAGGTGATTTGTCCATTTATAAACAAAAGAGTTCATTATGAATTAAAAAATAATAATCTCGTAGTACATTTTCACATATTTATGGCTTGGTAGTTATTCATTTGATACGTGCTTTTCTCCAATTGTATCCTTTTGTAGACATTTTTGCGGATATAGCACTAACCAGGCATGAGCACTGGTCGGCGTTGGCTCCTCTTCCATTTGAGCTTGTCACCTCTGCAGCACAGAAGGCCAAGGATTTAACTTGGGATAAAGGCTCGTCTAAATTCTGCTTTAGTTTAAACTGTTAAAATATCCCTTGCTTATTGTTGTTCGCAAAAATATATTGACCAGCAAGTTAATAAAGCAGGTGGGAATGATCGCAATAGAGCTGCTAGAGATTTGAGTGATCTAACTGGAGAAGGAAATATTGAAAGTATGCTTTCAGTTGAAATGGGTTTGAGAGAGCTAGCGTCATTAAAGGTGTCCTCTCTTGTTTCTGAGTCACCTTTAAACATAGATCTGTAAGGACATTGTTTCAAAAATCTTCTTCTCTGTTTAAAAATTCAGGTTGAGGATGCTATTGTTCTTGCATTTGCTCAGCAAAGAAAACCAAGTTTGATACGTCAAACTGTTTCTGGTATGTACGGAATTAAGAGCTTTTAACACCAAAATAATGCTACACTCGGTGGATGAGCATTCTGCTCTCTCGAAACACCTTTAAGATCTTATAATGAATCTCTGTACCTGTATCTGCTCAGAAGTTATTATTATTCTTGGCATCCTGCATAGCTAAAAGCAAATGTGATTTTTTTCTTTCTTTCCTATATCTTACAGATCACAAAGGTCATGGAGAATCCAGATTTGTAGATGCATATGGTAAGGAAAAAACTCAGGTTCTTTTGTTCTTCTCTTTGTTTACCACCCTTGCGTAGAGGCTCTTGGGGATCGAGCCCTCACGATTGGATGTTATTAGTGCATGGAGTTGTCGATTTAGTAGAGAAAAAAAGAACTTGGAGGAGTCAGTTGGCCGGTTTAGAGATAGGACCATAAATGCCGTCTGTGGTTTAAATTATTATTATTATATGTGCCCTCTTCCGAAAATATAGTCATATGTCAATGTCGTCAGCCACATCGTTAAAAAGATTTGACAATAGTCCCATGTTGTTTTAAATGCAGAATTGGGTGAAGCGGAACAAGAAGATGTTGCCTTTAAGCAGGTAGTTTCTCATCATCATATACACTTTTGTTTTTGAGCCGACAGTAGACACTTTCCTCCATATTGCATGCCTTTTGTTCTGCTAATTGTCAGACAGACTTGCCATGATCAACCTGCATTGTTCATGACAAAGAAACCATATCAAACCAACATCAGTGACGAGATATGGCTTTAGCAATACCAAGGTTGATTCCAAGAATGGATATCCATTAGTATCGTCATTGCAGTTTTGCCTATAGCTTAGAAAGACATGTAGAGAAATGGACCCGTACACCGAGTTTTTAATCAAACAATGGTATTTATTGCTACAATTGAATAATGCAGGCATGGCTGATGTACTTCTGGGGCAGAGCTAAGTTGCTGGGTGTGGAAGAAGACATAGCAGAAGAACGTGTCCAGCTATGGATCAGCCGTAGCAACGGGAAATCAACTACTTCTCACGATTCCTTGGATGGTAAAATTCAAACTTGAGCTATTTCGTTTCCATTCCTGACTTTTTGCTTGAAAAGCTTTTCAATTCATAATGATGAAACTAAAGTGTTTTGTTTTTGCTTTTGTCTTCCTTCAGTGGAAAGAGGATTGATAGAGCTAAGGAAACTGGGAATAGAACAACAGTTATGGGAAGCTTCTAGAAGAGAAATTGATCAGCTTCCGTCTCTTACTTCTTCTCCTTCCAATCACGATCTCGATGCTGATCCATAGTTCAAACTTTTCCTCGCTTTGGTATATGAATTTTTCGGTTTGTATATTTATTCCTCTTCATGTAAGTTTTCACGAAGAATCTGTGTGCCCTTCTCTTTTTTCACACTTAGACTGTGTAAGCTTTGGTATCTTACATTCGCAACTTATGTTCAACAAGCTTTGGTTAAAGAAAATAACACTTTAATTAAACTCGATTTTTTTTTTTAACCCAACTTCAACTTTCCATTAGCCAAATGTTTTGGATACAAACAATTGTGACCTCAATACCTTAATAGGCTTTAACGACAATGTGATATATGAAAATAGATATAGCATCATCTAGGATCACTTATATGGATCCTACATTGTCTCATCTAACTACCTATCACTTTAACCACCGTAGAAACAATTCACTTTACCAAAATAGTGAAAATGAATCGTTCCTTACACCACTAACTACACGGACATTGATTACAACTGAAAAAACAGAGATTTAACAGAGGAATTACAATTTAATACCTTGCTGGAAATCACCACATGATTGACATTCAGAACTTGGATCATACCAACTCAACACCAAGGCGCACATTTCCCCGTCAAATCCCGTCCAGATATCAGTCGTACCCCAGCCTTATTATGTTGATTCCAAACCTAAAGAACCACTTAATGAAAAAATTCCTTAGTTGATAAGTTTCTTTTCAAACACAGAAATGGGTTCCCCACCAAACTGGTGCGTAAGCTGCCACACAGAACCTTCTTCCATCACGAATTCCTAGTCTTGACTCCAAAACCGAACCGCCGGAACAGAGCAAAACAACATCTCCACAAGCATGAGCTTTGGTTCTTCTGGGATGAAGAAAGACGGGTTCAGATGTCGAATCCAACCGGAGCTCATCCATTAACACCTGCAAAAGAACACAATGAAGCTCGAGGGAGAGCGACGAGGCACAGATTAGACATCTACGAAGGTACACGGAACAGCAAGGGAAAAATAACTCCGTCCAAAATCCAACCCTAAAAGCCAACCTCCGTCAACGACACCTTCCAGACTTGACTCACTGTGACTCCAGAAATTTGGAAACAGCACTACACAGTCAGATCTGAGATCTGAATAACCGAAGAAACCAGAATTCACATGCATTTCGTCGAAGAAAAGAAGCATTAACAAACATTGACGAAGACAAAAAGAAAAAAAAAAGAAAGAAAAAGGGGATTCTCCGGCGACAACGCAGTGTCAGACACCGGAGACTCTCTCTCTCTCTCAAACTCTCTCAATAATTTTTTTCCGTTTATCAAAAGAGATTTGTATCTAGTTCTTCTTAATTAAACTCGATTCAGTGTTATTCTTTTTTGTGTGTTCCCGAGCAATCCAATATCCAGAAACAATTTAAAAATACAAAATCAAATGAGACGAACAGTTCAACAACACTTCAAAGAGAAAAAGAAGAAAAATAACACATCTCTAGAACTCTCCTCTTCCCTTCTACAACACAGGAATTGGATCCTCCATGGCTTCTTCAGCAACAAAACCGTCACCACTTCCATTCTTACCATTCAACACAACCACACTTCCTTCAGCATCAACATCAACTATCACAGAATCTCCATCTTTAATCTCCCTTGAAAGCATCTTCTCCGCCATGCTATCTTCCAACAGCCTCATTATCGCTCTTCTCAGCGGCCTCGCACCGTAGCTCGGGTCGAACCCTTCGTCCACCACTCTCTCCTTAAACCTCTCAGTCACTTGAAGCTCAATCTCCTTGTCCTTAAGCCTCACCACCACTTCTTTGAGCATTATATCAGCAATCTCCTTCACTTCCAGCTTCGTCAACTGTCTGAACACAATCATCTCATCTAACCTGTTCAAGAACTCCGGTCTGAAATACTGTTTCAGCTCCTCCGTCACCAGGCTCTTGATTCTGTTGTAGCTGCTGTCTTTCTCGTCGTAGTCGAGATCAAACCCGATTCTTCTACCGCCTTTTTCAATCACGCTGCTTCCTACGTTCGATGTCATGATCAGAAGCGTGTTCTTGAAATCAACGGTTCTTCCTTTGCTGTCGGTAAGTCTCCCGTCTTCTAGGATCTGAAGCATCATGTTGAAAACATCCGGGTGGGCTTTCTCGATCTCGTCGAAGAGGACAAGCGTGTAGGGCCTGCGTCGAACCGCCTCCGTTAGCTGACCTCCTTCCGTGTATCCTACGTAACCAGGAGGTGAACCGATGAGTTTCGAAACCGTGTGCCTTTCCATGAACTCACTCATGTCGAGACGGATCATTGCTTCTTCTGAACCGAAGTAGTAAGCAGCCAAGGCTTTTGCAAGCTCTGATTTCCCCACACCGGTCGGACCAGAGAAGATGAAACTTGCTATGGGGCGGTTCGGGTTCTTGAGTCCAACACGTGCACGTCTGATGGCCCTGCTAATGGCTTTGACGGCTTCGTCTTGGCCAATGACTCGAGTGTGAAGGGTCTGCTCCATCTTGAGAAGACGGCTGGATTCATCAGACGAGACTTTCTCTACAGGGATTCCTGTCCAGGTGGAGACAATGTGTTGGATGTCGGATTCAGTGACAGTAGGTCCCCCTTCTTCGCCAGCTTCGGTCTCGGCTTTGTTCACTTCTTTGCCCTTGGCTAAAACAGCTGCTATCTCGGCTCTAAGCTCGATTTCCCGGTCACGGTGAGAACCAGCCTGTTGGAGAAGAACTCAGGGGTTTGTAAACACTAATCTTACATTAAGAAAAACTCAAAGATGATGATACCTTCTCAAAGTCTTGGCCTCGCACAGCTTCATTCTTCTCCTTAGTGATCTGTCTGAGTTGCCTCTCAAGCTCTCTAGCTTCCTCAGGGACCTAACCAAACAAAAATTTCCATTCTCAATCAGCTCCAACAGATGTAAGGAACGGTTTTCTGATAATGCAAGAAACATTCAAACACAAACCTGAGCGTGACGTAGCCTAACCCGAGATCCAGCTTCATCAATCAAGTCAATCGCTTTGTCGGGAAGAAACCGATCACTGTCCATCCAAGAAAAGAAATAAGGTTGAGAAAATGCTCCAGCTTGTCTAAGACATTGTCAGAATGTTCTGTGCTGGTGAAAGACTGAGAATAGAAAAAACAAGTACCTGATGTACTGATGTGACAACTGCGCAGCAGCAACCAAAGCTTCATCGGTGTACCTGAGCTTGTGGTGGATCTCATACCGCTCACGCAGACCGTGCAAGATCTGTATAGCTTCGTCTACAGTAGGTTCAGGTACTTTGACAGGCTGGAAACGTCTCTCCAATGCAGGATCTTTCTCAATGTGCTTCCTGTACTCATCCAACGTTGTTGCACCAATACACTACAACAACCGTAAAAACAAAAACATAAAAAACTTGAGTTTCTAGTTCTATTAGCTTACATTTTGACGGATAGAAAGAATGAGAAATTTTTTACCTGCAATTCACCTCTTGCAAGAGCAGGCTTTAAGATGTTAGCAGCATCAATGGCACCTTCAGCGGCTCCTGCACCGATCAGCGTGTGCACTTCATCAATAAACAGGATTATGTCATCACTTTGTCTGATCTCCTCCATAAGCTTCTTCAATCTCTCCTCGAATTCTCCACGGTATTTCGTTCCAGCCACTAGAAGACCCATATCAAGGGTTATCACCTGGAAAAGGAAAACGTAAGAGGTAAATAATTTATAAATACATGCACTCTTCACAGCATCTTAAAGGTATTATAAATGATCTAATGGGAGAACATTTACCGTCTTCCCCTCAATTGTTTCAGGAACATCTCCACTGGCAATTCTCTGTGCGAGTCCTTCGGCTATTGCTGTCTTACCAACTCCTGGTTCTCCAATAAGACAAGGGTTGTTCTTGGTTCTTCGAGCTAAGATCTGGACCACTCTTTCGATCTGTGGCTGCCTTCCAACAACCGGATCAAGTTTACCCTGAGACAGAAAGTGAAAAAAAAACAAATTTTAATTCACTCAATCAAGTATTGACATGAAACCTCCTTCAAGATGAGTAATCCATTTTTATTACCTCTTCTGCTAGTTTAGTTAAGTTAGTCCCATACTCTTCCAGTGTTGGCATTTTGCTGTTTCCACTAGATCCTCCACCGACACTTGCGGTCACTTCATTGTTTTCTCCAACCATACGTATAACCTGTAATGTAAGAAAATAAACTCAAAACGTAATCAAGAAACTGTTTCCTAGGACCTAAAACATGACTTCTTTTTTTTTAATTCAGAGTTTATGCATTTACCTGCGTCCGGATGTTGCTAGCATCTACACCCAAATTCTCCAGGACACGAGCTGCAACACCTTCCCCTTCTCGTAGAAGACCTAGCAGAAGATGCTCTGACCCAATGTAGTTATGCCCTACAAGTCAAAAAACAACAAGATGTCAAGCTAATGTATTAATGCGCAACGTATATGAAGTAAATGGGATCCTTTACCAAGCTGTCGAGCTTCCTCTAGTGACAACTCCAGGACACGCTTTGCACGAGGTGTAAATGGGATCTCCACAGCCACAAACCCACTGCCTCTTCCAATGATCTTCTCAACCTCCACACGAGAATCTTTAAGATTGATCCCCATAGATTTAAGAACCTTTGCAGCGATTCCGGTCCCTTCCCCAATCAGCCCCAACAGTATTTGCTCGGTGCCAACAAAGTTATGGCCAAGTCTCCGAGCTTCTTCTTGAGACAGCATTATGACCTTGATTGCTTTCTCGGTAAACCGTTCAAACATGGCTTTTGCAACACATCGGCTAGCTTTTCCTTTCCGTGACGAGATTTGAAGGTTAACCTTACCGAAAAAGTCTTGGCTAGTAGGCCTTGTCGCACGATCCAATGCATTGGAAGCCCTTAAACCTGAGAAGCTCTGGATACTCAAAACCGATGTTTGAGAAGTGTACATCATCTTCACGCATCGTCTTGGGTTTCTTCTGTATTCTTCTGACTGAAAGTCTCTTCCGGTACCAGTGAAAGAACGTGCTGTAGAATTAGCCAAGAGCCTAGCCATAATGCAGAGTTGGAGGCTGCATTGGGTAAATGGTAATAAGTCATTAGTGTAATCATAACTCATGAAAAAAAACAACTAAGCTACAAGGCAATCAAAAAGCTTTGTGTAACTTTTCACTTAATACTAAACCAAATCGAACAAGTGTTAATATGTAAACTTGCAATAGTATGGAAACAATCTCTGACATAGTTCTTTGAATCTATGGCTAATTCTCGAGTACATCAGCAGCAAGTCAAGGGGTTAACATTTGGGATAAAGAAAGAGTCTAAAGCTACTCGTACTCTTAAACACGTTTATGGAAAGAGCTTAGGCACATAAAAATAGCAGAAGAGTATCACAAAGCTTGAACTTTTGGTTTCTTATCTCCAAAGCATTCTTAGTGGGAAGCAACCAAAATGGTAAAGTCTCTTCCGCAACCAAACACTCATTTTCTGAACAAATCGATACACGAATTCACAGAACCCTAATCTCTAAAAGTCAGAATTTTTCTCAAATCAAAACAAGCAAGTGGAATACCCAGATTCATAAAACTCAAAATGAAACCACCAAAAGACTTGTGAGAAAAACAGAAAACTTCCACCTTAAAAGTTCACACAGAAGAAGAAAGACGGAAGCTTTTTTTTTCAGTTAAAACACACAAAAACCACAGCAAAAATTGAAGAAAAAGGAAAGACGGAGAAAGGAAGAGTGAGAGTGTAGCAAAGGAAAGGAAAGGGTTTTGGTTTGACCTGTCTACTACGCCTTTGGCCTTTGGATGGAGAAGTGCGAGAAAGCGAGAGAGAGAGAGAGAGAGACTCTTTTTAATGGTCGGCCCGTGTGGGGGAAAGAGATAGGAAGCGAAGACGAAGAAACAAAAGTGATATCTCTCTCTTCTATATATCAACTCTCTTATTCTACACGCATCGCCGCCGTTCATATCATCATCGTCCACCTACCAAGATTACATATCCACCGTTAGATTACTCTTTTCAGCGTTTCCCACCGTCAGATTTAATTACTTTTTTTTTTGTCTTGTCAACCCTCCTCCAATTATGAGAATCTCGGTCTGAAGGATAAGGGTTTGTGTGTTGCGCGAGACCGGTTTTGTCCGGATAACAAATCAAAAATCCAAGACATAAAAGTAAACCAAATAAAACCGATCATTGTGACATCACTGTCCTTTTTCATATCTACTTTCGTTGGCTAGAGAGGAGAGGGAGGAGACAAAGAGAGATTAGTAACGGTCTCGTCAGTTGTCAGCATCGATCGTTTGCTCTAATCATTTCTTAGGTTCGTTTTGTTTTCATCTCGATTGTGAATTGAGAAATGGGGATTCAACATCTATGTCAGCTAGTTAAATTTAGGAATGTCGTGAGAGATTCCTCTGAGTTTCTAGAGTCTCTCTGTCTTTGCGTATAGTTTCTGTGTTCCTCTTGAGTTTTAATGGCCCATCTTTAGTTTCTTAGACAGTTGTTTTACTTTTATATCTCCTCTTTTGGTTTTTTTCTGGATAAACACAAGTATAAAGCTCTTGTTTAGGTTCATTGGTTCTATGTTTTGATTTCAAATTCCTTCTTTAAACGAGAATTCCTTGGAGTATATAATAGCTTTTCATAAAAAGGGTCTAAAATTACTCTGTTTCTGACAAAGAGGTTACCGGTTTTAAGGAATATAATCTTTCAACTTTTCCAGTGAAAACGTTTCGTTTGCTTTGTTCTTGATAGCAATCAATGAGATTGGTCTTTTATAAACATGTTGTGATTTTTTTTCCTATTTCAACAAGATCTTACGGAACGATTTTGATTCTTGTGAAGGATAATCAGTGTTCTATTATTAAACGTTCTTCTGCTTGCTTAGGGCTTCATAATCTAGAAGCAGATGGAGGAAGAGTATGAGAGTCGTCGATTAAGGAGATGGGAAGAGTTGGACACCGACATCTTAGTGAGGATTTTCCTAAAGTTCAGAGTCTTTGAGCTGGCTCGTGTTTGTAGTGAATGGAGAACGGTTTGTTGCGATCCCATCCTGTGAAAGACTCTTGATTTGTCACACATGAGATCTAGCTTCATCAAGATCCCTTTTGAGCCTTATGTCTATGTGGAACGTCCCTCTGATGAGGCCCTGACTAGGATCCTCAAACTCTCCATGAACCTTAGCGGAGGAAACACGAGGACATTGGTCTTCCATTTCAACTTGTTATTGAGTGATGATCAGCTTACTTACACCGCTGAACGGTAAAGACTTGTAACTGAGTTGATTCTTCTAAATGCTAAATATTTGAAACCTTTTGTATCCATTTTCTTTGCAGGTGACCAGGGTTGAGACGAATAGTTTTACCAGCTTGGAACAGAATAAAGAAGACTGGGATATGTAAAGCCATAAGGACATGGAAAGATCTTGAGTCCCTAACAATGCCTAGCATCGCAAACCCTCCTTACCTCTTAACAGAGATCGCCAAGAACTGCAAGAACTTCAAGGAGTTAAAGATCATGGGTCCATTCGAGATCATCTCTGCAGATACGCTAATCACTTGCCTCCCTAACCTCAAAACGCTCAGCCTTAGATGCTCTGCGATATAACGGGAAGCACTGATCAAAATCCTTGACGGTTTACCGGATCTTGAAGTGCTCGACGTATCGCACTCGTACCTTGTGGAGTTCAGCGGGTGGCAGCCGCAGCAGAAAGTGATCGTTAGAGAGCTGAGACAATACTTAAGAAAGCTTCCAGGCTGAAGAGGTTCTTGACTTGTATGGAGCATGAGACTTGTGTCATGTGTCAGAGGACTGAAAATGATGAAGGGGTTGTGAGCTGGTATAAGTATGAAGAAGATGAGTGGAAGGTTGATGAAGTGAAACTTGGCTATTCATCTCTTACTCTCTGTTATTGTGTGTATATAGATGTAGGCAGTGCCTAAAATTTGTACTATATATCACCAACCTTGAGATGAGTAGCAAAATAAATAATTTCAATTATGCTCAAAAAGGTAATCAAGAGATTGTTCCAAAGTCATAACAATGATTGTGAGAATTCAAGAGGTGATGCATTCAGTAATCTGCTTTCACTATGATCTGCACCCAAACTCTACAAGCCACGAGCTGTCACATCTTCCCCTTCTTGATGAATAAGACCAAGCAGAAGATGCGCTGGCCCAGCGCTGTAAACCCCCTAGAATGATAAGAAAGTGTGAAAGTTTTCATCAATCAAGAAAGCTTATATACACTATTACACATATAAAGAAGCTTCCAAGCATAAACTGCTAATAAATACATCACAATACTTTGGAGTATATTCTATGACTTTCTTCAGTTCGGTTATAAATCTTGAGAGTTTTATCTGATTTATGGAAATGAATACGTGATAGATATAAGATTGTGATTATAACATCAAAGCTCTTGCTTTAAATCAGCAATTTGCCAACCTCAAGTATGAGTAGGAAAGTAAGTTAACAATTTTATACTCTGCATAGTTTTTGTTTGATTTTTATTATCAATAGTTACTGAACAACTGTTGATGTACACGAATGGAAAAAAAAAATTGTTCATTTTATCACTAAAAATCTAGATTAAAAAATGAGAAAATTTGATACTGGTTATATACATAGTTTTATAATCACATAAATATATGATATGCATCTTCCAATTCTTTATTTGTGGTATGTACCAATTTATAGAAAAGAAGCAAATCATATTTGAACACATGTTTTAAATTTTATAGTACAAAGAGAAGATAAGAGTCACATTTTGTTTTGCTATCATCTACTTCTCACCTACTACTATTCTCCTAAAGGCGGCAATAACGGCACCGTTTAGTTAAACTAAGCCACCATTTTTGTTAGGTGTAACTAAATTCTTAAAAACGTTTAGGAATATTTAAGATCACACAAAATATATATTCAATTTATTTTTTTAAAAAAAACTTGTTTTAGCTGTTCTTTCTGGAAAATCAGCGGTCATTTATTGACAGCTCTGTTTTTTAAGATCTTGTTGCGTAATTGACCATTTATATTTTATTTTAATATTCTTGATTACAGAGAATAATTATAAATTAAGAGAAATATTTTTATTTTTTTCTTGTAATAAAGACACAAACGTTACGGACTGTTTGGCTCTAACCAGTGACCACCAAGTATCTCTCTCCCTCTCTATCTCTCTCTCTCTCTCCTTCGATCAGCTCAATCATGGTGGTTGAACTATGGGAGACGCTCAAGGAAACCATCACAGCTTACACCGGACTCTCTCCGGCTGCCTTTTTCACCGTCTTAGCTCTCGCTTTCGCCGTCTACCAAGTCGTCTCCGGTTTCTTCGTCTCTCCCGAGGAACACCGTCCTCGTTCCACGGAGGACTACCCTCAGCCGGAGCCTCTCCCTCCTCCGGTTCAGCTCGGAGAAATCACGGAGGAGGAGCTTAAGCAGTACGACGGATCCGATTCAAAAAAGCCCCTTCTCATGGCCATCAAAGGCCAGATCTACGATGTTTCCCAGAGCAGGTTTGCTCTTTTTTTTAACTTTGTTCACAAATATTGAATTTAGATTCTGTTTAGGGGCTAATTGTTTATCAGAGTCTCGAGATTTGTGGAGGTTTGATGAGTTAATTAATCATGTTGTTGTACTTGCATGTTTGGTGATCATCTTCATCGTTTTGTAGATTGCTTTTATGTTATTCGTTTTGCTGTAAAGTTGAAAACTTTTTAGTAGTTTTTGTTGGTTCTCTCACCTTTGTGTGAGCTTTTTCTGGCTATCCATTAATAATCACTCCTTTGTTTGTGAATGTTATGAAGTTTTGCTTTTGCATTGTTAGCTTAAAGATCCCTACTTTTAACCTGTACTACTGGAAGAACTTTTATCAAGAAAACATCTTGACTTACTAGTAAAGTACATGTGTGAATGATAAGGTAGGTTTTTGGCTTCTAAATTGCTAATGTGGTACAGTCTGTGATGTTTTATGAATGATCTGGTTGTGGGTAGATGAGATTCTTCAGTAACTAATTGTCCACATTTTCCTAGCTCCATGACTTTCATAAGTGAGTTTTGAGCTAAATATTGGTTGTAGATAACCTGGTTCATCTGTACTAACTACCTATCTTATATCATATTCACATGCCCCGAAGTGTAGGTTTTTCAGTATTCACTCTACTTCTCTTACTGGTTCACATCTGTTAAATTTCTGCAGGATGTTCTATGGACCGGGTGGACCATACGCTCTGTTTGCAGGGAAAGATGCAAGCCGAGCTCTTGCTAAGATGTCCTTTGAGGAAAGCGATTTGACCGGAGACATCTCAGGTCTCGGTCCATTTGAGCTAGATGCGTTACAAGACTGGGAGTACAAGTTCATGAGCAAGTATGTCAAAGTCGGGACCATTCAGAAGAGTGATGTAGAAGGCAAAGAAAGTGCAGATGCAGAACCTTCTACAAACACTGGAGAAGAAGAAGCTTCCGAGGTTACCCAGGGTGAAACTTCTAAAAGCGTAGAAGAAGAGAAAAAGGAAGAAACCACGGAGAAGAAGGATGCTGCAAATGGTGATGCGGCAAAGGAGGACTAATTGGCAATGAAGCAGCACTTTTTCAGTGAGATTTTTCAGGGTTATGTGTCGTATATAGCTTAAGTTGGAAGAAGCAAACTTAATAAATTAAAAAAAATGTAAGACTGTCTGCCTTTTGGGTCTTGTGACATCTAAATCTCGTTATGAAAAGCTTCAAATCACATTATTCTGCGGTTATGTATTGATATTTCTATTTTCTCTATCAAAAGATAAAAACATTACAACTTCATATCTAGATTTTGGTTCTTTCTCTCCTTGCCTCTAGTTATCTTGTCTGGTTGGGATCTCGTCTTCCCCTCGGGGTGTGAAAAGGTCATGGCATTTCTGACGAAACAGCAGAGCATCAAGGAATAATAATGACTCTTGTCTTGCCGGGTTATGAAGGCCTGGAGTTGAAGGTAGTATGTGCATCGTAAATCAAGACTCATGCGAACTTAGGCAAGGGAATCGAAGAAGTAAGCGTGATAATAGTCACAACCCAAACACATGGTCAGCCTAGTAGAGGTAGACAATATTTGGTGTGTTGTTGAATGCTACAGGATAGAATTACAAGGATCACGGCAATTGATGTGCATTGTGCTTATCTTGATGGCAAACAAAACTAAAAACTAATGTTTACCACAAAGTTCGATATGAAATAATAAACGTCTACTAGCAAAAATAGACAAAGAAGATATTTAGTTTATACATGTCTATGATCAAAGACCAAATCATAATATAACTAGGATCGCCCGCCATACGGACGGGATGTGAATTATGAAATTATTTTTAACAGTTTTAGGTCATGGTATTAAATATTGTATGTTTTAATTTTTTTATGTTTTTTACATTTGGTGTTTGTGAGGCATGTATGCTACTATGATATGTCGTTTAATCTCTATAATATTACTTGAGAAATCAGTTTTCTATGTGTCGCGTTCACGTTAACTCTCAGATGGTTGATTACGGTGATATCCTTAATGAATCAAATATATATAATTACCATTATTAAATACTTTTTCCTTTTTATTTAGGTTTCCTTTTTCTTTATTTTTCAAATAAACTATATAATTAAAAATTTGCAAATTTTAAAAACGAAAATATTTTTTATATATAGTGTAATTCAATAAGGAAAGTTAACAAAATAATCTTAATTTTAAAGTAAAAGAAATAATATTCCCTTTTAAAAGATAATCTTAAACAACATAATATATATTTTAAAAGTATTAAGTATTTTATTTAAATCAATCTATTTCTCAAATTTTTACAAAATAATTTAAATAACATAAACTAAGATATCTTTAATGAATAAAATTTAATTTAATCTCTCTTTATTTTATTTAAGTTCCCTTTATATTTTCAAGTAACTTAAATGATAAAGAAAATATTTATAAAATTTAAAACGAAAATATTTTTATATATAATGTGATTTCATTTGAGTTAAGTTATTTGTTGCATATCACTTAGTCATTTGAGTTAAATTACTTGTTGCAAGTTATAGTTTTGTGTTTGATTGAGTAGCATTTATAACTAATGATTGTTGCAATTCCTTTATAAAATGATGGATACATTAAAAATGGGTAACTAATGTTTTTATTAGTATGTTTTGTCATTCAGCTTCTTCTTTCTGCAAGGTTAAGTTCTTACTTCTTAGATAATATCTTTAAGTAACTTTTCTTTGTTTGTTGTGTTTATAGGATCCTCTTTTTCATATAAGCGCAAAACAGAAACATCTATTTTGTTGTTATGGCAAATATTTTATATAATAATTAGTTTAACTCTTTTCTAATTGTTGTTTTATCTTACATTTAGTGTATAGCTAACTCACAAAAAATAGTTGTGAAATTTGATATAACACTTTTTATTGTAACTTGCGAATATATATTCTATTTAAAGATTAGTTCTCGCTGATGATAATTTTAATTTAGTAGTATGACACTAAATATTATCTTATGAAATAAAAATATAATACATATTGTAAATTTTGGCATATAGTTCAGACATTAAAATTGGTCTTTATTTTAGTAATATAGATATGTGATATAATCAATTCTCGTAATAGTTTACTAAAATGTTTTACAATGTGGTTTCATAGATTTGTAGATTAATGTGACTACCTTTATTTTGTATTTTCCAATGCGGAACTATTGTTGAAAAAGAAGTGTTTACTTCACAAAGGATGTCTAACATTCATTTTATTATTATCGTAAGTGAATATTATTTTTTGCTATATTAGCTGATTGTCGTTTTGAATTAGCAAAAAAGGGCAGATGATAGATGATGAATAGATTATTCATAATAAAAAAAAAGTAATTAGTAAAAAATAGATCACTTTATTTTATTTATTTTATCTAGATTGGTTTCTATATCAGAATTTTTTTTTTGTTTCTCAGATACAAAAAATTACACCTACACATCCTAGTGGTAAAAATATAGAATAGAGGAATTTAAAGACGTTTTTAATCGTCTGTTCGGGCAAATCGAATTTATATCTTCGGTAGGAACGTCTCATCCCATAACACATGCAGAAAAATGCCTAAAACCAATTTTCTCTTTATAAAAGCACCCCTGTTAAAAATATATTGACTGAAATTATAATTATTAATTTTTTAATCTAGAAATATAGATTAGAATAATTAAGTATCACTATTTTTTTTTATTAAACCTCTTTGCTATGGATACTTTTTTTTTGGAAACACTTTTGCTTTGGAAGCAAACGCCCTGATAATTTTGTTAGGCTCAAAATGAAAAGGGGAATAAAAAGTCTACGTTGTGAGATTGATGGGCAATCAGGTTTCCTTTATTTCACCTATAGGATAGTATACTGAAAACTTTATCCATTTCCCACCATATTTATAATAAGGTGGAGATGTTCAATCTTAAAGTTGTATCCGGTTAAATGACAACAAACACAGGGATAAGAAGAGAGGCCATACAAATATATCAAGTGAAGAGAAAAGCCCGGTTGGATGGTTATTATGCAGACCTATGGGGATCCCGAGTACTTTGGAGATGCAGCCAAATCCTTTGAAGATTGGATCTCTTATACGCCTATGATCGAATATTAAAAGTGCTCTATATACCTGCAAATGTAAATCAAACTTCCAGAAGTCATTCACTGAGATGAACAAAGCCTACCAAGGAAATGCTCGTGAGTGTCTCCTTACAGTCTTGAAACCAAGGAAGACCCCATTTTTCTGGTTATAGTCGAGAAAGGAATTTGATGACTTCGTCTGCAGATATATACATATGAGTCTTTTTGGAAAAGAAGCCACATCAGTCACTTTGGTCGCAGTAGCTTCACCAGCCAAAACACCAGGCCTGCCAATTGTACACACCCAAAAAGACCTAAGTTCTTCCTGCAAGTATTCTTAGTGACATTTATTGATAAAATGCAACGTCACCAAAAAAGTGGAACTAACCTTTTATGCGACCGACAGCGAGTTGATGGGCATTGTTCTTTTTGTTGACCATTCGATTCATTCTTTTCTTGTTCCCATAATAACACTTCGTGGATCACCACCATGTCCAAGAATTCAAACATGTTTGTGAGTGGGAGGAAAACATTCAATAAAGAAGATGATCAAGGTAAGAGTAAAAATTTTAACAGCAGCTACACCATGCTAGTATTCAAGAAATAAGAAAATAGTTTCCAGTGGTAAATATATCAAATCTTTACCTTTTAACATAGCATAGACTTCATGATTACTCGTTGTTTCTTGTCTGCTAAGCTGCCAATAAAAATGATATAAAAATCATGTTGTGAACGGTTAGTTAATGAGACATTGTCCGGCATCACATATACCTCCTCGCCTAGTATCACTGGAGAGAACGCATCACATGCAAATCAGGTAAGTTAATTGGCTGCTTCAATCACGCAACGATTCTCCTCCATAGCTTGGCTAAGTATCGAACCTTCACTGATTCTGGGCAGTAGATCAATTCATGAATTCAAAATCAGAGATTAAAATAAAAAAATGGTTATAAAGGAAAGAGAAGGCCTTATCAATGACCTCAGGCTTGCGTACCATCCCGAAGCTCAGATCTCCAAAGCTTCGTTCTCTTTCAGATACTTCCTCAATCAACTACACTGTGCAGTCTACACGTCAGCTGAGCAACAACACTTGAATGGCCGAGGAGCAGCATCTGGACTTCAAATCAGAAAGGAGAATCGATGCGTTAGCCATTTAAAAAAAAAGTAGATAAATTAACCTTCGTGTTTTGAAGGATGGAGGTGATGATGTTCAAGGGAAGGATGCTAACCTTTATATAGGTGTAGGTACACCGACTTGCAGAGGGTAAACTCGCATTTAATATCAGATCAGTTAAAGGTGATAGATATGTAACTCCGAGCGTTTCAGTAGATTAGGAGAGAATATAGAACATCAGGGGAGAAGATAAAGAAACAGAGACCATCGTTTTCGTTTCAGAGCAGGGACAAATATTTTTGTGTCGAAGACGGAAGAAGAGACGAAACCCTAGAAACGAAATGATATGGGGCTTTCAATATTGGGCTCCAGTCTACAATAAAACGTAACGGCCCACAATATAATACGTATGTCCCATTAATGAAACGCATCACTTGGTAAACGGACACGTGTCATGCTCACATGCTTCGAATTTGTGAAGTGTCATCATAGCTGGACACTCTAGGAGAGATTTCAACCCTATTTTATAATAATAGATAGATAGATAGATAGGACACTTGTGTTTCAAAAAAAAAAAGATAGATGAGACACTTTTCTCTCTCTAAGAGTGTCTATATGTGCATTTGTTAATGACTGTGGGGCCCATTTAATGTTAGTCAAGTGTGGTTATTTTGGTTTGGTCTGGTTTGATTTGTGTTCTACACTTTTAGTTCCATAAAACGAGTAAACTCCGCGTTTCATGTATCATCGGATTAGAGCTTTAATGTCCTGCTTTTCGCAGAACTCAACCTGGCAGTCTCCTCTTTAATGGTCCTTACTCATCTCTTTTACCTCTCCAACGTTATCTCTTCACCTCCCTGAGATTCAATGTATTTTTTTTAATTCGACAATTATTGTCGACGCCTCCGTTTCCTTCGTGTGGAACCTATATATATCAGAGGGTTGAGATTCTGATTTTCTCAAGCGTTTAATTAATCTCAAAAATTGTCTTCCTTTGATGTTGTTCTCGCCCAATCAGACTTTTACGCCCTCTGTGTCGGAAGATCTGCTCAGATCATTGTAGGTCGTCTGCTCCGTTTTTGGGACTCCAAAAACATCAAGAAGCAGGGTGAATTCATGGGAATCACTCTTATCCTCCTGATGAGAAGGTATTGCAAAGAGCATGTTTTTTTGGTTAAATCGAGATGTTCCTAATTGATAAACATGTACGAAGAAATCTTTCTAATCCTCTAATTTTCTTGCCCATAGATATCTCGCATCAGTGGTTCTTCAAATGGAGCTTGCAAACTAATAGAGCTTACTATGATACTTTGCAGGCTTCTCACGTATCCACCTCTACGAGGTACACGAGAGGCTAGGGCTCACAAAATTCATTGGTTTGTTTTTTGACTGATGGTTTGTTTCTGTGATGAATCTTTACTGTTGATAATTTGACTCTCTTTTCCTTACGTACTATGCATATGAGTGTGTGAGCTAAGCTTGCTTGATGAATTGCTTGGCAATTGGTTACCTTTTGATTAAAAGAGATCTTACTTTTGGATCCTCTTTGCAGGCTTACGTCACCCCACAAAAACCATGAGTTTATTTCTTTGTGAAGCTTCCATGGCGGCGTGTCAAGATTTCAAACCCATTAATCTGTTTCCTTTACAAGCTTTTCTAGCTCATCTTCCTGTCTCCCCAAGTAAGCTGACCTCAAAATGACACAGATTACTACTACGCATGATCTGTTTCAAAACATGATGTATAGGAAAGTTAAGAGTTATTTTTCCTCTTTAACAAATTTACGATGATATTTTGAAACACAGATTTGTGAGGGAATGACAACACATGTGGTTGATACGTCTGCCATTCACAGCTTCAAGTCAGAAGCAGTACTGAAAAATGAAGTTAAGAAGAGAAACCTTTTAATAACATTTTCCTTCGCTTTCTTCAAGAGTGAGACCCTTTATATCATGCACAATGAAGTATATGAAGAAGAGAGAGAACGCATATCACCTCAAATCCAAAGATCAGTACTCAAGCTCCTGCAGAAAAATACCAGGTGAGCTAAAACCTCCAAACTTAAATTGTTCGTATTTATAGTGATCTTTAACTCAGAAACAATATTTAATACTTGAGTTGGTCAGCCGAGAGCTAAATGGAGAATCTCTAGAGGGAGCATCTCAATAGATCTGCAGTGTGAGTCCAAGCCATGTTCAGGTCTATGCAAGCTCAAGAGGATGAAGCTCATGTAAGATTATGTTTTAATTTTATCATGCTCTGAACCTCTCTGTTTAGAAAACGCACGCACACACACACACACACACACACACACACAAAATGATATTTGAATAAACAAAGAGTATTTATTTATGGTGTGATCTAGTTGGAGTATGAGTGTGCAAGATATTTGATCAGAATGTTGGCTATGGATATGTCAATCTAGATATTGATAAAGTATACTACTCTTGCCCATCTTTTGCATGATTTAAGAACGGGGTTTCCTCAACGTTTTAGATAAGAGTTGAACTTTTGTAACTATTGATCATCTTCTACTTCGCAAATACTTTAAAATATTAAGCCAAGTGACATACTTTTATTGCCATTGATTACATATATACTTTTATTATTTTAATTATGTTTTTTTGTTTCTATACATGATGGAAATTCAGAAGATAGCGTAGAGGTGAGCAGACTGCTGAAGCATGAGGCAAGAAGCTTGCTGCGGCATATTGTGAAGGATGTTCCAAACAGTTTGCTGAAACATGTTACCCTTGATAACAATGAGACAAGCCTGTTACTAACTCTACAGACACCCAAGAAGCATCAGACCTGTTAAGCTTTTACATCTCTATAAGTTATGTTCTCGATTTGGTTTTCTTATGTTTAATCTCCTCCAGCTGCTCAAACCACCGATGATGTCAAGGTTGATGAGAATGGATCTGTTTCTAAACCAGTTGATGTAGTGGAAAATGGTTGTTAGATAGATTAGTCGATGCTGCTCACGGCTTGAGCATAAACGAAACAAGAGAGAAGGTTTCTCTTGAGAATGAGTGCGGTGAGCTTTGAAGCAAGGAGGAGTTTTAGTACCTAAGACCGAGAACTGTTTCTATGCCCTTATAAATTAAAATCAATTTTTTAATATCTATTTTTGTTTGTTTTCACATATCTTTACAATTTTCTGTTTTTTTCTCGCTTTTCATTTTCTGTTGATGCTCTTACCCTGTAAAATTGCTTAATATGGGAAGTAGTAGGAAAAAGGAGACACAAGCAGGGTGGTTTTGTTTTCGTTTCTGATGAAATTTTTTTCTTTATCGTTTATGGGTTCAAACTTGCCATATTTGACTGCTTTAGTAGAAGGCCTCTTTCGCCTTTCTCGCTTTTGTCACTGTCCAAACAGGCACGGTGACTTGACAAACACCATTGCCAATATCATCTACAGAGAAGCTTTCAATGACTTGCCACAAACAACATGCATATGATACGACTTCCTTATATAATACGACCGCACACACTATCACTGCCTCTCTTCTGTAACCAAACAAAACATGATAAAGACGATCTCCTTTACAAAACATACTTTTATAGGTTTAGAAGAAGACGATGAGAGATTCTCCAACAATTCATAAACTCCATCAATACCAACCACCAAGTGCAGCAATTCAATGCAATATAACTAGCACATACCTCAATTGATAAATTTCTCAGCAACAAATCAAATTCTAAAACAGGAACAACGCTTTGATTACAAAATCTCAGCGGGAAAACTCAAAGCTCGAAGAGAGAACAGCTATCCAATTCCATAACTCCAATTCAATTTTAAATTCTGCATTAACTTATGTTTATAGTAAAACCTATTACATCCCAACAATATATGAAACTTTAGTTTATCAATTAAAATCACTACAACTAAACCAAAAATCCACCTGAATCCATCTCCTTTTACATTTATAAAGTATTACATCACCTTTAATTATCTACAACTCCGCGCTTGCGCGGAGCTCCGCCCCTAGTACTAACAAAATACACGAGTGTAACAAAATTTATATTATTGAAGTTTTTACTGGATATAATAGCAAATTAAATATACGTTTTAGAACATTGAAAATTTTACATGGAACCAAATAATGTAAAGGAGAGTGAAACAGATAAAAGGGTAAACTGAGCAAAGATAGACGTAGTCAGAGCTTTGCATAATATAGTGATTGCACTAGAGAAAATGGTTGGCCAAATTTAATTTCCGCAAACCACATATGTTGGAGAAATATTGCATAAAACCAATTGAAACCAGTACCCAAAGCCAGCAACTTAACCGGTGTTTTTAAAATCGGACCGGCTAGCAAACCGGAGATATTTTGGGTCATGGGTTATTGTGGTTTGATCGATTCGAATCCGGTTTGATTGAATTAATAATTTTTTGTAAATAATATGCATATTCTTACAAAGATAGATCATATCAAATAAAATGTTTCAATAGCCATAATGTTTAGAATTTTTTTTTAAAAAAAATAACAACTAAAATGTAACAAAAATAATAAAATTAAAAATAGTTCAAATCTAAAATCAATACGAAAAGTATATTTAAATTTTGTTCTCCATATCTTTATCACTCTAAATATTCATCAACTTTAAATTTTTTATATAAATTAGTTAAAATTTATATTTTGAAATAAAACAAGTGTTCTGTTCTTTTATAAATTATACAAATTTCAAAAACGTAAATGTTTCAATTATTAAAGTCTTCAACACAAGTGAGCATGAAATAAAAATGTTTCAATCCTATTTCTAGTTTAAAAGAAGAAAAGCTAATTATTTTATTAACAAAATTTTAGTTTATATACGAACCGGGTTTGGCCAGTTCAATGGATCACCGGTTTCCGAGTTTTTGACAGTTCGATATGAGTTTTTAGCCGGTTCAAATTTTAGTTGGGTTTTGACATTATCCTAACCGAATTATTTTTGGTTCAACTCGGTCCGACCGTTGGTTTGGTCAGGGTTTAAAGACACTGAACTTAACCAAAGCCGGTTTAGAGTTGATACAATAGTGACTGCAGTGGTGAAAATGGTTAACCAAATTTCATTTCCTTAAACCACATAGATTAGAGAAATAGCATAATCCAGTTGAAACTGGTTATTTATCCCAAAGCCAGAAGCTTAACCTAAGTCGATTTAGGGTTAATACACTCGATTGAGATATAAGTTTGACTAAATGTTGTTGGGCCCACTCGAAAGCAGGACCCTCCAAAAATAGGCGTATGCCACTTAGCGTGGAGAGCACAGGCGTATGCCACTTAGCGTGGAGAGCACACGGTATTCTTTAGTAAAAGGCGAAAGAATAGTTCGCTTTGTGCTCACCACATGGCTGCGTGGTTTGATAAGTGAGAAGGAGACATTTATTTATATGCTAGCTTCTGTTGCCAGTTCTCCCACTTTACCGATGTGGGATTCTTAAAGTAAAGACCGATACTGATTTTAATATATTCTTGGTGGGCTTTGATGGACCAGAAATTAGTTTGGGCTTTACATTGAATTATTTGCGTTAAAGACAGGTCATCCTCTCCCAGTTAACTACAAAAATTTAAAAGTCTACGTTTCTATCAAAAGCTTGTGGTGTATCAAAATATAAATGTGACCCATCTTTTTGGTCTCCATGTATGTATCTTCTGTTCTCGTTGGTGATGGTGACACAACACCACTGGCACACGCCCAACTACGACAAGTCTGTTAATCTAGAAGATTTTCGAAAAAATAGTTTAGCTATTCTCCATTTATTCAAGTAACATTTTCCTGAATTAAGCCATGTTGTTTGTTTTGCAGTTTTTACTTGTAGATGTTCTAACTATTATTTGTGATGTTTCTTTTGTTAAACGGATAACTCAAAGTAAACAAGAGATCACATAGGAAAGTAAAGATGAAGAGTCAAATGCCTCCTCAAGTGTCTGTAAAGAAATCAAGCTTAGAAGAACATGTATATCAATTTTCCCTGGAGATTATTGAACTTTGAAAAATGTTGAATGTAAATTTCGACATGGAAGAACATCACAGGTAACAGCATCACATGAACCAAACTCCAAAAAAGAGCCAGACAGTCGCCGCCACAACAACACTACCTCGTATAACCATCACCGGAAGGCACCGTTTTTAAAATCAGCAACCTCACTATCATCATCTACCGGAGCATCGGCGCTGTGTCTCCATCGGCCTCAGCGTTTTTCAGGCTTGTGCTTACTTGACTTAAATGCTGGAGCAGCCACCTTAACGAGCTTATAGATCCCTCTCGGCAACAAAACTTTATCTACCTTGTAAACTATAAATGGCTCTTGAATCCTTTAACGTCCCCATTACCTTCGCCGTCACAAAATCCGTCTCAAGCGTCACGTCCTCTCCGTCGTTCTGAACGGTGAAATCAAACTTGTAGTTACCTTCAGTAGCTAACGTGTTAACGGCGCCGTTACCTGATCTAAGCATCTGCAACGATTCGTAACTATTGTGTAGATAAATGAAAAATATTATCTTTGTAGAACGGAGAAAGTTTTTTTTTTCCATAAAAGAAATTCACCCATATGCAAGTGTTGGTGATGCTCTAAAGAATGGAAGGGTATCATTTGCCATGCCACTAATACACATGAAAGGAAGCTTTGAATGTTTTGATTTTTATTTTGGTAGGTTTCAGGATAATTAAATTAAGAAAAGTTTCATGATAATTATCGAAGCGTAAAAGCTGTGCATTTTCTTTTGGTGGCTATATTTGTTAGGGGTTGCACAGCAGCACAAGCATAGAACTTGGTATTTTGTATATTTGGTACTCGATTTGGTTTATAGCTAGGGGTAATAAAATTTTGGATTTATACTCAGTTTATTATAAACGAGTACATACATTTACAAGTACTTACTAAAAATGATAGACTTGCAAGTTATTTATCTTATTATATTACTTGTTAATTGAAAATTAGTTTCAAGTTACTTGATAACTAGATGGATACCCGCAGCTTGTGCGGACTACTAATATTTATATATTCAAAAAAATTAATTTTAATATTAATTTTTATTAAATCAGAATTATTAAATTAGATAGAAATTTCAAATTAATATTATAAATTATCTAATTTAAATATTAGTCATCATTGTATTAAATTTTATTTTTGTTCATATTTTTACTTATTGAATGCAAATTTGGATCAAAACCTTCTCCTCAAGTATTCCTCAAATTATCACGAGACAACTTAAATTTTAAATTATACACTTATTATATCTGTCAATTAAAATGAATTTCAGCTGCATTAAAAGCATTAGAAATAATCACAACCCATAAAGCATCAACAAAATAACAATAATAGCCAACAAACATTATTATTATCAACAATTTTTATTATAAAACTGCAAAAAATATTAAAATGTTATAAAACATTTCCTTTGTGTTCCCTTAGATTATATTTATACTATATTTATTACTTGTCAATTTATTTTATGCTATCAAAAAAATTTTATCTTAGATTTTCATGTTTTCTTGTATTTTAGGTTATTTTGCGTATTTTACATGTTCAGATATTTTTTAATAATGCTATTAAAAGTTTATTTTATATATTTATTCATCATGATATATGGAATAATTTATTAACAAACGGATACTAACAAATATTAATAATAATATCATAGTTAGATTTATCTTATATTTAGTTTATAATTTTAAAGGCAAATAAATATTCCAAGTATTTAAAATTTATTTTAATATATATAACAATCATAATATTTGAGATAAATAATTATGATTTAACATATTTATGTATATATTAATAAAAAAAATTCAATTAAATAAGAGAAAATATATTTTTATTCAGCTTTTAGTATTTAATTTACGTAAATTAGTTAAAGGATCATTTAAAATATATAAGTCATAAGATATGAATTGTATAAATATGTATTTGAATATTAAGCAACTATGTTTTTAATGAGTCATTATTTTTATTAATATCATTTTTTAAAACTTTATCTAATATATTTATTTATCATGATATCTTGAATAATTAATTAATAAATTAATATTAACAATTTTTAAAGATAAATAATTACTTTTAAATTTTAAACTTTATTTAATATAATATATATATATCCTAATATTTGGGATAAGTAATTATAATCTAAAGTATTTAGGTGTATTTTATATAAAAACTTCAACTAAGTTAGAATTAACTATTTCTAACATAAAGTAGATTTTCATTTTTTTGCTAATATATTATTTACTATTTAAAAAATGTATTATTTTGATAATATTTTTTATTTTACAGTTCAAAAACTAATTTGAAGTTTGTTATTTATAAATACAAGTTATTTTTAGGGTATATAATTGTTTAATATTCATATATATAAAATATTAGCATAAGTATACTATTTATATTTTACGACATATCTATTTGTAATGATCCTTTAATTATTTTATGAGTTATTACATTAAATGAAATATATAATATAATGCTTAATAGAAATCTACTTTATGTTAGAAATAGTTAATTCTAACTTAGTTGAAGTTTTTTATATAAAATACACCTAAATACTTTAGATTATAATTACTTATCCCAAATATTAGGATATATATATATATATATTATATTAAAATAAATTTTAAAATTTAAAAGTAATTATTTATCTTTAAAAATTATTAATATTAATTTATTAATTAATTATTCAAGATATCATGATAAATAAATATATTAGATAAAGTTTTAAAAAATGATATTAATAAAAATAATGACTCATTAAAAACATAGTTGCTTAATATTCAAATACATAAATTTTTAGCATATTTATACAATTCATATCTTACGACTTATATATTTTAAATGATCCTTTAACTAATTTACGTAAATTAAATACTAAAATCTGAATAAAAATATATTTTTTCTTATTTAATTGAATGTTTTTATTAATATATACATAAATATGTTAAATCATAATTCATTATCTCAAATATTATGATTGTTATATATATTAAAATAAATTTTACATACTTGGAATATTTATTTGCCTTTAAAATTATAAACTAAATATAAGATAAATCTAACTATGATATTATCTATATATATAAAGTTGGGTTTTCTCCCTCCAGAATGCGCCACATAGGATGCCACGCCGTGAATTGGTCGCTGTTAAATTGATGTGTCAACTGATCCAAAATGCAGTACTTTGTTAAATGAATATATCTCTTCGCATTTCCGTACATACAAGTAGTCATGCACATCAATAAGCGCTTGTGTATACAAAGAGATCCATTGCAGCCACTACATACCCAGGTAATACTTAAGATTTTTTTAAAACAACTTTTAGTTATATATGGTCACGAGATTAAACAGAGGAAAGACTGGACTTGCACACAGATAATGGAGTAACATAAGACGTCGTCATCTTTGCTCAGTTACGAGCGCATCTAACATTACCGACGCAGCATGTGACTCGACATCGTGTTCATACAGTTTATGTATCTTTAAAACATCCAAAAGTTGGTTTTTAGATCATTGCAAAGTATTCTTCTTCAGATATTATATGTTTGTTAGTATTGATTGTATAGGATATTTAGGCATATGTATTAGACAACTATGTTTACAAATACAAATTAGTACTTGATTTCTATTAAATATTGTAATTGTGGATTAGACTAAAAAAAAAAAAGTGTGCTTATATAGGAAAATTGCATATGAAGATTATACGGAGATTATTATGATTTTGAAACTAAAACAAATATATAGAAAAATTGCATATTTTGGATGCGAGTGCGATTTATATCAACCAGATTTAGTTTAGAGTGCAACATTATCGTCAAAAAAAACTTTTGAATAGAAATTATATTTTTATCCATAACCTAGATAATTTAAGTTTTATAAATTTTAAAAATATTTATGTACATTATTTATTTACATAATTTTTAAAATTTATTTTTTTGAACTTTAGAAATATTATTATCACTATTTTATAAATATATTCTTAATTTTAATATTTAAAGATTTTATGAAATAATTTATAAGAAATATCTGTTTTTACTATCAATTTGAGATGTTAATATATTCATATTTTAGATTTACAAAGAATTTTAATACAAATATCAAAAAGTACATATAGTTATTCTATTAACTAACGTGTACTATAGCGTAATAATATAATTTAAAAAATAATATTTAGTTTAATATGTATTTTTTGCTGATTTATAATATTTTTTGTACAGAATAATATATGGTTGTATAAGTTCTGCTTGTGTATAATATTTTATAGCCAGATTAAAAATTTATGTAAGTATAAATATATAATCATCAAAGCATACTACTCCGTTTATTTGATGTGTTTTACATTTGTTTTAGTTTATCTCTAGCAACTTACTGACATAACATAAAGCAAAAAATAAATCCTCAAATATAACGTAAATATAAAAAAACAATAATTATTAATAGTAGCAATTACTGACATTGTCCTAAATAACTACAAAATATATTCGACTAAGATTACCTCAAAGTTAAAACCTTATTCTCCACTGTAATAGATACCCTGACATAAAAAAAAAATTCTGGTATTTTAAAACTCAATCTCATTCTCTCAACATAATCACACTTACAACCAAGTGAACATATAAGAAAAATTACATAAAATTATATATTTCATAAAAATCAATACATCGAATCCCGCGCGTAGCGCGGGTGTGCCCTAGTTATTAATATTTGTTAGTATCCATTTGTTAATAAATTATTCCATATATCATGATGAATAAATATATAAAATAAATTTTTAATAGTATTAATATCTGAACATGTAAAATACGCAAAATAACCTAAAATGGAGAAAATATATATTAAAATAAAGTTTAAAAGTTTAAAGTTATTAATTACCATTAAATCATAAGATAAATCTATAATTGAGATTATCAGTAAAATTTATTAAATATATTATATAAACTTTTAAATAATAATATTATTAAAACTTATGACTCAATATGACAAATAAGTAAAAAAATCTAAAATTATAGAAAATATGATAAATAAGCAATAAACAATGACAAATCATCAAAATTAGCTAAAATTATGGGGAAACTGACACATAAGCCAAATCACTTCGTAAATAATAGTATAGATTAATGTTAAGTTATTTGATTTTTTTGTTGGAAGCAAAGATAAATAAATTTTATTATTTATAAAGATACTTCTTTTTTATGTTTTAGTCAATCTGGAGAACAAAATCTATAAAAATATAAAGCTCCAGAATGCTTATATACATATATGTTTGATTCATTTATGGGAATACAAATATAAACCAGTTATTTTACCATGATTCAGAAAAATGCATATTTGTTTTTTTAGTAAAAATAAGTAAAAAATCAAACAATACCAAATAGTTACATTTATTTTAATACTTGGTATTTGTCTTGTACTTGTGAGTAATTTAAATAGATTATTTAATATTTGACTTGGTCAAACTAAGTATCCGATTTTACGAATTAATGACATACCAGGTAGCAAGTACGGGTAACTAGTAATGGTGCCACTCCTGATTTTTTTTTTGGTAAAAGCCACGCCTGAAATTTGTACCTTGCTTTTCTTTTGTTTAATATAACAAGCGTATTGCTCATGGAAGGTTTAGATTGGATTTTTTACTGTCAACAACAAAGATTCTTTTTTTTTTGTGCACCAACAACAAAGATTCTATTGTATGAACTCCAGTGGTTACACAGCGAGAGACTAATTCAAAGCACTTTTATATGTATGGTCTTTTATACATGCATCATCAATGAAAATTTTACTTTTTATATGCATGAGGGCAAGTCATAATGTACCTCTAAATAAATTTATGAGAGACTCTTTCCAAGAAGACATTTATAAAATTAAAGATTGTCGGAGAGGTGTATACACTGACTATATTAAAATAGTTGCAATTGAGTTAGTAATTTTGTTAGTTAATCACGATATATCTAGTATTACAATCAAGAGAAGGCGTTAAAGTTCTTAACAGAGAAAACTTTGTTTCAAAACTAAAAGATGAGATGTGAATAAAACGTCCTTAATTTTGTTGAATAGAAAACCTCCTAACAAATGTACTCCAACACCAAATGGTTTTCTACTCTTTAGAATTAACAATTTAAACTAGAGGTGTCTGATACAGAAAAAAAAACCAGAGGTGCCCAATTCAAATATATGGGGGGGGGGATCTGAAACTAAATACTGAGTTTAGCTATATATATAAATTCTATTGTAAAAAGAATATTTTGTATAGAAACTCAAAAGGAATTATAAATTGAAACCTAAACTAAACTAGAGATGAAACGTTGATTGAATTTTGAATACTTTTAAGACTTTTGTTTAACAGTTTCAATATGTAGTAGTACCCAAATAAGAACCAAAGTAAATAATTGATAAAAGGAAATTCTTGCAATCTGAAGTTACAAAAAAAAAAAAAAAAAATCTTGCAATCTGCGAACTTTGCTACTCAATGATAGTGTTCGACTCTGACTCAAGAGATTTGTTACTCGCTTAGCATGAACAGTTGTTTTTGCATTTGCTCCAACCCTTAGACGAGAAATGAACTTTACTAACTTTTGATGATGCTAAATTCAAGTTATATCATCGCAAAAGAAATATGCTTTACTATTAGGATATATTCCATATCCCATATATTTAACATATATTGTATATCTTACGAGATTTGAGAATATCCGTTTTAGGAAGATTATGAGTGTATATATATATATATATGTAACTTCTCCTACGATGAATAAAGTCAGAACATTATTTTTCTATTCTAAGTTTGTCATGGTATCAGAGACTAAGATCTAAGATCTGAAAACCTAATTTTTTTTTTCGACGCTTTCTTCTTAGCGTTTCTTTTGTTAACTCTGTTTTTCATCTCTGAAAACAGTCTTTTTATCTTCTCATATTAAAACAGACCCCTCGGTCCTTTTTCAGAAATAAACTCAACGACCATCATGTCGGTTGTCACTGCCAATCCGAAATACAAAACATTATCACCATATGACTTGATGTCGAGCGATAACCCCAGTGCTATCATATCACAACCTCAACTCAATGGTGTGAATTATGATGAATGTGCTATCAATTTCCGTATGGCCCTTAGTTCTCGGAAGAAATTTGGTTTCCTTGATGGGAGTATAACAAAACCAGAGACCGGCTCTCTATATATAGAATATTGGGTGGCCAATAATCACCTAATCGTTGGCTGGATCAAAAAACGATTGAGTCAAAGATTAGATCGACTATCTCTACTCGATAGATTGCTAAAGACTTATGGGACATCATCAAGAAGAGATTTTCTATCAAGAGTGGTGCTCGACTTCAACAACTCAGAAACTCTTTGACGACCTGCAAACGAAACGGCTCCAGTGTTGATGATTACTTCGGTCGTCTGACCAAAATCTGGGATGGGATTTCCGAGTGTATGGAATCGAAACAATGTGTTTGTAGAAAGTGTGAGTGCAATCTCAATGCAGCTCATGATAACGAAAAGGGACCTCTGAAGATACACGACTATCTTTCCAGCTTAGATGACTCGGTTCATGGGGTCATTCGATCTCAGTTGTGCGCGATAACACCTCTACCGGACTCGACAGTGTATATCAGACAATATTGGAGAATGAGACAATTCGTGCGAACATTGCTACTGAACCGGTGATGAGCTTTACGACTCAATCTCCATCTTTGACTGACTCTAGATCTTCTACGCCTGTCTGGACTAAAGACATTTTCGAGACAAGGATCAACGCAAACAGAGTCATCCCGTGGACAATGTGACTTCAATCGAACATGCACGTCTTGTGGAAAGAAAGGTCATGAAGCGAACTCATGTTTCAAAATCATTGGTTACCCCGAGCGGTGGCCTGATAAGCCTCGATCTAAATTTGGTGAAAGAGGAACTCCAAATGGCGCAGGAGGTCGTGGTCGTAGCTCTAACCCACGAGCAAACATCACACAAATTCCAAGTGAAAATACAGATGGAATGAACTCAGCTAGATTGACTACAGACAGTGATCGTGTTGGTTTGACTGGACTTTGCGATGAGCAATGGAGTGCTGTTCAACGTCTGCTCAATGCCAGCAAGTTGAATGCAACCTCAGGGGGTAAGACTAATGATATGTCATGGATTCTTGACACAGGAGTAATACATCATATGACCAGTTGTCTTTCATTGCTCACTGATATTCGCGACAAAACACCACTTCTGGTTACATTACCTGCTGGTTCGAATACATGTGATTTGAAACAAGGAACAATACAACTGAGCTCGCACTTGCGTTTGCAGAACGTTTTTTATGTCGATGGATTTCACACTAATCTGATTTCCTTTAGCCAACTCGTTACTGATGGTTTCTTGATCGGACAGGTTACTGATAAGTTGGTCATTCTGCAGGACCGCACTACGAGGATGCTGATTAGAGTGGGTGAAAAAGAGAGAGAGGGACTATACCGTTTTCGTGAAATTGAGCCGATGTCTGCTTTGAAGGCTAGTGTGCGTACAGAGTTGAGTTTGTGTCATAATAGGCTGGGCCATCCATCATCTCACATTACGAGAATTGTTTCTGGAGTTACCGAAACTAGTAGTAGTATTGAGCATTTATTTACAAGTTGTGATGTGTGTCTTAGAGCAAAACAAACTTGACAATGTTTTCCTTCAAGTTTTAATAATGCAAAATAGGTTTTTGATTTGATACATGTTGATTTATGGGGATCACATCGTACGACTGAGTTCTGTGGTTCAAGATATTTTTTGACCATAGTAGATGATCGTTCTCGAGCTGTCTGGCTGTACCTCCTTACCGACAAAACTTTGGTTTCTCAACACATTCGAAATTTTCTTGCTATGGTTGAAAGGCAGTTCTTTCGGAAATTAAGAAAATCAGAAGTGACAATGGCGCTGAATTTATGTGCTTATCAAAGTTTTTTAGAGAACAGGGTGTTATCCATGAGACTTCTTGTGTGTATACGCCATTGCAAAATGGTCGTGTGGAGCGTAAACATCGTCATATCCTGAATGTAGCTCGTGCTCTTCGTTTTCAGGCGAACCTACCAATTGAATATTGGGGAGAATGTATTCTAGCTGCGGGTTATCTTATCAATAGGACTCCTTTGGCTCTCTTACAGAATAAAACTCCATTTGAGATACTATATGGTCATGCGCCAGGATACAAGCATATTCGAGTTCTAGGCTGCCTGGCATACGCACATAACATCGATCATAAGGGTGATAAATTTCAATCTCTGAGTCGTAGATGTACTTTCTTGGTTTACCCCTATGGCAAGAAAGATTGGAGACTGTTCGATCTAGAACGAAAAGTGGTGTTCACCTCTCGTGATGTGATTTTTCAAGAGACGGTGTTTCCTTTTGCTACGTATGTTTCACCTCCATTGATATCTAATGAAGAAAAGATTTTGAGTACTGATCCGAGGATGAGAGAATTTGATTCAGACTCCGATGATGACCACACTGTGGTAACAGCTGCTCCAAATGTTTATATGCCTGGCGCTAGCGAATCAGAGGTTTATACTGAACAATCTAATGCAATGCCAACTCCGGCACAGCCAGAATCAGTAGTTGCAACAGATGGAGATTATGTGAATGATTCCACTGAAGAGTTGCTAGGTCGTGGTCATCGTACAAAGAAAAAGAATGTGAAGCTGCATGATTATGTGACAGATACGATTTCCTCTTCTTGTCCCTCGTCCTCTCTCGTCTCACTCTCACCCTCTCCGCAGCAGTCCTCAGGTACGAGATATCCTATCATAAATTATGTTTCGTGTGACAGGTTCTCGGCTAACCATCAGCAGTTGTTGATGGCTCTTCATACATCTATCGCACCAAAGACTTTTCAAGAAGCTATGAAAGACCTGAATTAGGGAAACGCAGTGCATAAGGAATATGATTCTCTTGAAGATCTTCAAACTTGGAGGCTTGAATATCTTCCTCCTAATAAGAAAGCTCTTGGATGTAAGTGGGTGTTTACAATAAAATATCGATCTGATGGTACGGTTGAACGCTATAAAGCTCGGTTAGTGGTATTGGGTAATCATCAGGAGGAAGGACTCGACTATGAAGAGACTTTTGCACTTGTAGCCAAAATCAAAATGGTCCGTTTGTTTCTGGATATTGCTGCAAAGATGAATCATGAGGTGCATCAGATGGATGTGCACAATGCATTTTTTTACGGAGATCTAGAAGAAGAGGTTACATGAAGCGTCCTCCAGGGTTTCGTCCAGATGGTGAAACAAGAGTTTATCGTCTTCAGAAGTCGTTGTACGGTTTAAAACAGGCTCCGTGCTGCTGGTTTGCTAAGTTGGCTGAGGCTTTACGAGCGTATGGTTTCACACAAACACGGTCTGATTACTCTTTGTTTGTGTATACCAAGAATGGCGTTTCACTAAGGATTCTTATATATGTCGATGATCTGATAATATCAGGAAATTCACCTATTGCGATTAAACCCTTCAAAGAGTATATGTCTCTATGTTTCCACATGAAAGATCTCGGACCGGTGAAATATTTTTTGGGTTTAAAGGTTGCACGAAGTCCTGCTGAGATTTATTTGTGTCAGCGTAAATATGCTACTGATATCGTCGAGGAAGCAGGGCTGTTGGGATGTAAACCGGCTGGTTCTCCTATTGTTCAGAATCACAAACTGAGCCTTGCCGATGGACCATTACTTGCTGATCCTGAACAGTACCAGCATCTAATTGGACGATTTATATATCTAGTAGCAGCATGTCAAGATTTGTCATATGCTATTCATACTCTCTCCCAATATATGCATAAGCCTAGGAAAGAGCACTGGCTTGCGGCATTGAAGTGTGTACGCTATCTCAAAGGGACGTTTGGGCAAGGGATACTCTTGCTTGCAGAACCATTAACTCATGTAAGTGGATGGTGTGATTCGGACTGGGGCGGTTGTCCATTGACGAGACAACCACTTAGCGCTTGGATAGTACAATATGGTTCATCACCGATTGTTTGGAAGAGTTTGAAACAAGATACAATGTCTCGATCATCTGCAGAGGCTGAATATCGTGCAATGGCAGAAGCTACTACTAAACTACGATGGATCAGGATAATACTTCACGAGCTCAGAATGGGACATGATGGACCAATGTCATTACTTTGTGATAGCAAACCCGCAATTCATATCAGTTCTAATCCCGTATTTCATGAGAGGACTAAGCACGTTGAAAAAGATTACCGCTTTGTTCGAGATGACATTGTTTGTGGTTATATCAAACCGATATATGTTTCTACGAAAGATCAACTAGCAGATATACTAACAAAGACATTGGGAAAGAATGAGTTTGATGCATTTTTGATCAAATTGGGCAAAACAAACTTGTATGCTCAACTTAAGGGGACGTATTAGAATATATTCCATATCCCATATATTTAGCATATATTGTATATCTTACGAGATTTGGGAATATCCGTTTTAGGAAGATTATGAATGTATATATGTAGGGTCCGACTGGTGACCATTCTGGTAACAAAAAAAATGAATAGGAAATGAATGTAGAAGAATAAAATGGCAGGAATGAAAATGAATGATTGTTCTTTCTCAAATTTAACAAGGAATATTTTTGTTCTTTATTTCTCTACAAAAAAAAAAGGAATGAGAGAGAATGAGAAGGAAAATTTATTTCTTGTGAATGGTGAATTTTTTTAGAAATATTGAGGAATGCATTATTCCCCGTCATTCCCTGGTCACCATTCATACCCGTAACCTCTCCTACAATGAATAAAGTCAGAACATTATTTTCACATTCTAAGTTTATCATTTACCGATATAGTGGCTAAATAGTCTATACAGCTGTTGTTTCATGGATGTCCCTAAATTTTACCTATTAGTGGTTAAAGTCTTTTCTAGAGGCTGAGAAAAGTCTTTATCGTATAAGCATTTTGATTAATGAAAGGTTGAACTTCAGCCCAGGAAAATAAAAATAAAAAGAAATAACCAACTGATGGAACTTCAGACCATCGTCATTTTGTTATAGATTAGAAATCAATTGCTGCGAGATAATTCATCTTTTTGGCCATTGCATAGTTTATATGACAGATGTAGACATCGATGCTTAGTTTTGACACTGGTCTTAAATCTTTTGATTACAAAAAAATGATTCACGAAAGAGACAACCCAAGTAGAAAAGGATCAACATATAAAAGACAAAGAAGCAGTATTTATAGTCAGATAATTATTACAAACTTTAACAAACAAAAAAATGCTCTTTACAATTATCGTTAATCATCGTCACAAAAACATCACTTAAAATGAACGGCCGGTATTTATGTATTAGTGATGACGCTGTTTGTAATGCAGATTTTGATTTGGAAACATGTTTGCGTCACGACTTAGTTGACTCAAATTACTTACGCAACGTGGGATATCTATGTTATTAATATATACACCAATAAGCAAAAACAACGAAGTATTTAACGAAACTATTATTGGGATATATACGATATATATATTCTATAGATTTGATTATATCTAAGATATGTATAGTTTCCTATATTGACTAAAGCATATGTCGGTTTGTAACATGTATATATTACGGCTCTGTTTAACTTAATGAATAAGACAAGTATATTGAAACCTATTTTGTTATGGTATCAGAGCCGGTCCAATACCCTGACCCATTAATTAATCCGGCCCGGACAGTAACCCGATCAACCCATTAGCGGATGGCCTATAGAAGGCTCAGTTCTCCGAGATCGCTAGAAAAATAAAGCATGATTTCGGAGGGGTATGATGGATTCTGCGAGATTAATGGTTATACGCACCATTATCTCGAGGGAGAGTATTGGAGAGAAGATCCCACATTGGATATATGTAAGGGACATGAGTAATTTATAAGGGACTTGGGTCACTCCACTAATTGCCAATTGGTTTTAAGTTGGAAGCCCAAGAAACTTGTCATGGTATCAGAGCTTGAACATTGAAAAACCCTAATTTCCTTGATTCAGACTCTTCTTGCAATCGCAAGGGAGCCTTACTCTTTTTCGAAACTTGTTTGATTCAAACCAAAGTGCACGATGGCACTTGTGAAAGCTGATCAGAAATACAAGACCATAACACCGTATGATCTCAGCTCCAATGATAATCCTGGAGCAGTTATTTCTCAGCCATTACTCAATGGCATGAACTATGATGAATGGGCCATCAACATACGTATGGCGCTTAGCTCTCGGAAGAAGTTTGGCTTCTTGGATGGAAGCATACCGAAACCTGCTGCAGACTCACCTTTCCTTGAAGATTGGATAGCTAACAACCATCTGCTTGTGGGGTGGATCAAACAGACGATCGATCCAAAGATTAGGTCTTCTATCTCTACAAGAGAGATTGCCAAAGATCTTTGGGAAATAATTAAAAAGCGGTTCTCTCTCAAAAGCGGAGCTCGACTACAGCAGCTTCGAAACTCTCTTGCGACTTGTAAGCAGAATGGTTCTACAGTGGATGATTACTTTGGACGCTTGACGAAGCTTTGGGATGGAATAGCAGAATGTATGAATTCAAAGACGTGCACCTGCAATAAGTGTGAGTGTGATCTTACTACAGCACATGAAAAGGAAAAGGAAGTCTTGCGAATCCATGATTTCCTCTCTGGCTTGGATGACTCGGTACATGGCGCCATTAGATCACAGCTCTGTGCTATCTCTCCACTTCCAGATTTGGACAGTGTATATCAAACAATAGCACAGAATGAAACGTTGCATCTGAACGCAACGGCTGACGTCTCGGTGATGAGTTTTGCTGCTCAAGCTAATTCAAATAGACGAAGTACTGTGTACACAAGAGACGTGACGAAGCAGAGTCCTGCTGGTACCTCAGGATACCGAAGTGGACAGGGATCTCGAGACATGACCAAGAAGTGTACGATGTGCGGACGTGCTGGGCATGAGGCTTCTGCATGTTTCAAGGTTATTGGATTTCCAGAATGGTGGGGAGACAGGTCACGAAACAGGTCTGACTATCGTGGTAATCAATCTAATTCCAGTGGTCGTGGCTCTACTCCTAGGGCGAACGTAGCACAGATCAACACTGCTGCTGTCGTGCAAGGTAGCGAGCTGACAGATACTGATAGACAAGGACTCAGCGGTCTCTCGGATGAACAATGGGCTACGGTTCAGAAACTGATCAATGCAGGAAAAACAGCGACTAATCTAAGTGGTAAGAATCATGATGCACTTTGGATTATGGATACCGGAGCAACCCACCACATGACAGGGCGACTTGATTTGCTTGAGAACATTCGGGATATTGATCCTATCTCAGTGATGCTGCCGGCTGGAGCAGATGTTTTGACTCTTAAACAAGGGACAGTTAGACTAACATCTAAACTGTCTCTGCGGAATGTCTTTTTCGTGGATGGATTCCATACAAACTTGATCTCATTTGGACAGCTTGTTACCGATAATCATTTGGTGGGACAAGTAACTGATAAGCTCATAATTTTGCAGGACCGAGCTACGAGGATGCTGATTGGAGCGGGTGAAAGAGAGGGAGAGGGGTTGTACCGGTTTCGAGGGCTCGAGATCGTGACTTCTTTGCAGACTGGGATTCGAAATGAGTTGGTTCTTTGGCATAATCGTATGGGTCATCCGTCTCTCCAAGTGACTGAAAGCATTCCTGGAGTTCGTGTTTCTTCTAATAATAATATTAGTGAGCTTTCTATTACGAGTTGTGAAGTTTGTTTTCGAGCTAAGCAAACTCGACAATATTTTCCAGACAGTTTGAATAATGCAAATGAAGTTTTTGATTTGATACACTGCGACTTATGGGGTCCATATCGTACTACTACTTTCTGTGGCTCTCGATATTTTTTGACTATTGTAGACGATCATTCAAGAGCTGTGTGGTTGTATCTACTGTCCGACAAAACAATGGCGCCACTCCAACTTTGAAATTTTGTGGCTATGATTGAAACACAATTCTCTAAAAAGGTGAAACGGATACGTAGCGACAATGGATCAGAATTTATATGTCTCTCAAAATATTTTCAAGAGAAAGGGATTGTTCATGAGACTTCTTGTGTTCATACACCACAGCAAAATGGACGAGTTGAACGCAAACATCGCCACATTTTGAATGTTGCAAGAGCACTGCGATTTCAAGCCAGCCTGCCTATAGAGTATTGGGGTGAATGTGTACTTACAGCTGCATATTTAATCAATCGAACCCCGTCGCAGGTATTGAAGAATAAAACTCCGTTTGAGGTGTTGTTTGGTCATGCTCCTGGATACAAACACCTGCGTGTTTTGGGCTGCTTGGCGTACGCACATAATTTGAACCACAAAGGAGACAAATTTGCTTCTCGGAGCAGGCGTTGTGTGTTCTTGGGTTATCCATACGGAAAGAAAGGATGGAAATTATATGACTTGGAAAGAAAGCAAGTCTTCGTATCCAGAGATGTGGTGTTTCAGGAAGACAAATTTCCGTTTGCTGAAAGTGAAAGAATTCGAGAGGTACAAGAGCTTCGTTTGATTCCACCGACCAATGGAACTACTGATACACATAGCGACGAAGATAACAGTCCGACTCCAGCCGAACCTGAACAAACACAAGATAACTCTAGTGATGTAGCTCAATGTGAACAGTTAGCTCAGCAGCCAGAGGAAACGACCCAGCTAGGTAGAGGGCAGCGACAGAAATTTGCTTCTACACGTCTTAAGGACTATGTTGTTCAGACTGTTACAACTTCGCAACCTCCCTCTCTCTCGACATCAGCACTCGCTCCACAGCAACCCTCAGGTATCACTTATCCAATATGTAACTTTGCTTCGTGTGATCGATTTTCACAGAAACATCTCGATTTTTTGGTGGCTTTATCGACTAATATGGAGCCACGATCCTTTGCGGAGGCAATGAAAGATGAACGTTGGGGAGTAGCTGTCGATACTGAGATTACCTCATTAGAAGGAGCGAACACATGGACACTTGAGGATCTGCCTCCAGGAAAGAAGGCACTCGGATGTAAATGGATTTTTATAATTAAATACAAATCCGATGGAACGATTGAACGTTACAAAGCTCGTCTTGTGGTGCTGGGAAATCATCAGGAAGAAGGGATCGATTATACTGAAACGTTTGCGCCTGTTGCACGGATGACAACGGTGCGTCTTTTTCTTGATATTGCGGCAAAAGAAAATCATGAAGTCCATCAAATGGATGTTCACAATGCATTTCTTCATGGAGATTTGGAGGAGGAAGTGTACATGAAATTACCACCAGGTTTCAGGAATCCAGGCGAAACAAGAGTATGCCGATTACGGAAATCTTTGTATGGGCTTAAGCAGGCGCCAAGGTGTTGGTTTGCAAAGCTGGCTGAGGCTCTACGAGCCTATGGATTTAAACAGACAAGGTCGGATTACACTTTATTCATATATTTTAAGCGTGGTGTTCGACTTCGGATTTTAGTATACGTTGATGACTTGATTATCTCTGGAAATTTACCTAAAGAGATTCAGAGTTTCAAAGACTACTTGGCTACATGCTTTCGTATGAAGGATTTGGGGCCAGTTAAGTATTTTTTGGGGCTAGAAGTGGCTCGTAGTCCGGCTGGTATTTATCTGTGTCAGCGTAAGTATGCGACTGACATCGTTGCAGAAGTTGGTCTTCTTGGGTGTCGACCAGCAGGATCACCAATCGATCAGAATCATAAACTCAGTTTAGCTAACGGACCACTCCTACCAGATCCTCAGACGTATAGGCGACTGGTAGGACGCCTAATCTATTTAGCAGCTACTCGACCTGATCTCACTTATTTGATACATGTTCTCTCGCAGTTCATGAACAAACCTCGAGAAGAACATTGGTTAGCTGCATTGAAGGTGGTTCGATATTTGAAAGGTACGACTGGGCAAGGAATTTTGCTGAGATCTGACTCTCCAATGCATTTAAGAGGCTGGTGTGACTCCGACTGGGGCGCATGTCCGCTGACTCGACGGTCATTAACAGGATGGATAGTACAATTTGGTGATTCACCAATATCTTGGAAAACACAGAAACAGGACACTGTCTCCAGATCTTCAGCAGAGGCTGAATACAGGGCAATGGCAGAGATAACTGCAGAGCTTCGTGGTCTGAAAACACTGTTATTCGAGTTTGGATTTGATCATGACAAGCCAATGTCCATAATGTGTGATAGTAAACCAGCTATCTACATAAGTCAAAACCCGGTTTTCCATGAACGCACTAAGCATGTGGAAAATGATTGTCATTTTGTGAGAGATGATATCATTCGCGGCATTGTCAAACCATATCATGTCTCGACGAAAAACCAACTGGCAGATATTCTTACAAAGGCTTTGGGACGAAGGGAGTTTGATGCATTCATTCTCAAGTTAGGCATTCAAAACTTGTATGCTCCAACTTGAGGGGGGGTATTGGGATATATACGATATATATATTCTATAGATTTGATTATATCTAAGATATGTATAGTTTCCTATATTGACTAAAGCATATGTCGGTTTGTAACATGTATATATTACGGCTCTGTTTAACTTAATGAATAAGACAAGTATATTGAAACCTATTTTGTCAACTATATCGTCATTGATTGATAGAACAGTTATATTTCTCAATAAAAGTTTCCTTGATCGACACCTCTTGGTGAACTAAAGAACATAAGTATTTTTAGCTGACACTGACAAAAGAACATAAGTAATTAAGTACTAAACCTTATAATATCGCAACTGGACATTTGGTCAATTTGTATCCGCAAATGAGGCAAAGGGTTGACTCCAAACAATACTTGTTTTAGTTCCTCAATATCGTTTTTCTATTAGTTGAATGATAATTAATTGTACTAGTTTACCATAGACATACGTGACTATGGTAGTGAAACTGTAAACGATTGGAAGAAAACGTACATGTGTTATACGATTCAGCTAACAATCCATAGTAGAGAAAACGATATGGAATCTTGAACAAAACAATAAACTATGTAACTAATTTAAAATAATATATAACAAATAATTAATCCGCAGATGACGTCATTCAAGTGTCGGTTCGGTTGCTTAGGTGTTTGCAGTGGCATCATTTTTATCAATGGTGAAGATTGGTCCGACTGTAACTATAAAACTTTAGCTGTAAAAGTTTAGCTGTAGGTAAGTTGACTGTAAAGTTGTTATTGTATATTTTTTTACAGAGATTTTTATGTAGTTAAATTTGTTGTAACTGTAAGTTATAGATTGTAGATATTTTAAAATAAAATTAGTGAAATATGTGATGTATATATAAACAATTATTTTTAGCAATTAAAAGAATTTATATTAATATTTTAAAATAAATTATCAAAATTTATTTAAAATGTGATATGTAAATAATATTTATGTTTTTCTTAACATTTCAATAATTTTTAAGAACCCAAAAATAAATTAGAACATTTATAGATGTTTTTATTATGATTATATAATTTATTTAGTATTATAGATAGTTTATTTTTATTTACAGATTCTACAGTCTAAAAAAATATATAGAATTTTTACCTAAAATACTTTTTTAAAAAATCTGTTTTAGTTTTTTTTGCTATAGCTTTAAAAATAAAACTAAAACATGATTGGTAAAAATTAGTAGAAACATGACGTAGGTTTTGACTTTTAAAAATAAAGTTACAACATGATTGGTAAACATTTGTGATTTAAAAATAAATAAAACTAAAGTAGGGAGATAAATATCAACCAATCAACCCAAATATCAATATATATAGAGGGATTATAAAAACATATTATATATGTCATATTGTTAGCCTAAGCACACCCCATTGTTACAGAAAAAAATCAAGTCGCTTAAGTTAATGTTAAACCAATAATTTATTTCCGGTCGATAAGATGCGCGGATTCTATTGATTTGAGTTTGTGTGGTGACACGAGAACAGAACTAATATAAATTGTTATTATACTAAATGTCATTGTCAAACCATATTTTATTAACTTAATGACTTTGTAATTCAAACAAGTATCTATATTATAACAGAAATATAAAGAAGAAAAACAAAAGCCAGTTCACCAATAGTTTCTGTTTGTTTTTATATTTTACGAGAGTTTTCCTGGAGGAAGGCAAGTATGTGTTAGTTAAAGATTGCAAAGTCTTCTTCAACTCTATCCTTAAGAAAAAATAATACATCAAACAGTTGAATTAGAATATTTCTGTGCATAACCAATAAGAATAGTTCAAAGTTCTTTTCAAATTGAACTGAATGTTAAAATTATTCAAATCAAAGCTTTTGGTTTACATCAAATGCAAAATATAAAAGAATGTTAAAATGAAGAATGTATATCAACTGCATTAATTGGTTGGTCTTGTACCAAATCAGAACTCAGTACTCTTTCTGATCAAAAGAAGCTTGTTTATTACTCCGTTTTGAATGTGTTTGATCAATCTTATTGTCAGAGATGGATTTTCTCCATGTCTGTGCTGGTTCCTTTCCTTATACGCTATGGGCTGAAATAAAGACATGTATCTTAGAACGTGCTGAGTCAAGTTCCGACATCATATGAGATTAATATAAGGATATGCTGCCAGTTTGTCGTGAAATGCTCATTAAATAACTGCATTATAAAACAGGTTTCTCGTTTCTAATTGATCTTTGCATGGTGTTGGTGAATTACTGAAAATGTCAACTAATGCATATTAAGAAAACTGACCGACTAGTTGCTAGTCGTTTTAACCGTCTCAACTTTAGGAAAATCAATTGAGTTAACCAGCAAACCACTTAATTATCGAATTCCTCGTCTAATTATCTTGTAGATATTTTTATTTTGAAGATAACATTTAACTATCGTTCGTTAATCGTTAATCCATTACGTACATCTAAGGATACTTTTCAATATTATCGGGTACCTTTGATAACATCTAATGTTACTTTCTGTAACAATCAATCTAGTTATGTTACTACACAGTTTGGTCGTTTTATAGCGTTTGTTATGGTATGATATCATTCTAATTAGACCGGCCATGTGGTCTCATGATTAACATTAACGAAAACAGATAGAAAATTCAGAGGCCAATGAAGTTTTTTTTTGACACTTCAGAGGCTAATCAAGAAACTGATCAAATGCAAGCATTTTATATTACGCAGAGCAAAAAATAATTAGAAGCAAATAAATAACCCCACCAGCTACCCTAATGTAATTTGAAAAGGCAGGCAAAAGAAAGACAAATATATGAAGATTATGTCTGATTTGGCAGAAACAATAATTTTGTATACACAAATATTATTTTATTTAATTCAATACACTGTTGTATTGAAATTATAACACTGAAATTCAAAGGGTTTGGCTCCACCTAATAAAGATTAGGTGCGGTGTTTCAAATGCTAGATTTCTTCTATAAAATATTTGTTTTCAGAAAATAATCAAATATATATATATATGTATTTTTTTTTTCTTTTCGTGTTGAACCAGCTCTCTTTCATATGACTAGTCCTACATAATCATGAATTAGATAACTCTTTTATTTAATTGCTACAATCTTGCTTTACTGTATTAAAAAAAGAAAAGAAAAAACGTATCCTCAAAACTGCCTATATATTTCCCCCACTTCGAACCACGTATCAGTGTCAAAGATTGTCATCACAAATCTACATATATTCTATATATACTTCCTTTCAGTATCATATACGTATATATCTGTATATAATATATATACAAGTAAATAATTAAAATAATAATGGTGTGTAAATCAGATACAAACAGGAAACTGAAATCCAAGGTGACGCAAAGGAAAGGATTATGGTCACCGGAAGAAGATGAGAAGCTAAGGAGTCATGTGCTCAAATATGGCCATGGATGCTGGAGTACTATTCCTGTTCAAGCTGGTAACTCTCACCTAATATCCTATCAAAGTAGTTATCATTATTTTCTGAGTTAGTACAGTAAAAAATGGATAGATAAATTCCATATTGTCAACATTGATAGAAATCAACTAGACTCGTACTAGATAGAAGATATGATCAAATCATCGGATGTATTTTCATACGGACTTTGATTAAACAAAATGTTTAATTACTTTAGGATTGCAGCGGAATGGGAAGAGTTGTAGGCTAAGGTGGGTTAATTATTTAAGACCTGGACTTAAGAAGGGTGAATTCACTAAAGAAGAAGAAACCATACTTCTCTCACTTCATTCCATATTGGGTAACAAGTAAGTCATTCAAGTCTTAACATTAAAACTGTACATTCAAAGTCGATTTGACAATACGTCCATACGGAAACCTAAATGAGCAAAAATGTTTTGAATACTTATTTGTGAATTCTTGATGTTAGGTATAATTATGGTGTTAACTACATAATACTACATATTAGTTGGGACATGTTGTAATTTTAACCACATACTTTGTTTGTGTAGTTTTAGGTATACATTGTGCGATCATATGATAATATATAATTTATGTAACTGGTAATCATTTTTTTATATTGATATTTTGTTAGTTTTTTCTTCTTCTACATAGAGCATTTTGGTAATTTTGATATTAAAACTATGCTATTTTCATGATTGTTTCTATATTTTCTTTTTACAAGATGGGCTCACATATCAAAATATTTACCTGGAAGAACCGACAACGAGATCAAAAACTACTGGCATTCTTATCTAAAGAAGAGCATACTTTCAACAAAACATGAAACCACAAGAACCCCTCAAAGACATTCAATCACAAACTCAGATAAGACCTTGGAAAGTACAACGGGGATGTCTTCTTCCTTCATTAATGTCGGTGAATCATTTAGTGCAAAACTATCTAACTTTACGCCAAGTCTCGTGTTCTCCGAATGGTTAAATCACAGTTTGGTCATGGATAAATTACCTCAAACCCGTAGTTACGCTCAAGACCATATCGTACCAGAAGGGAGAGGATTCGCTGGAACATTTGGCCAGCGTCTTTACGAAAACAGTAACTCGATGGATGACTTCATACCAAACTCGGATCTTTTATTGGAGGATGAGACTGAGTTCTGCACTTCATTTTCAGACAGCTTTTTGGTCGACGCCCTCGCTAGTGAACAACGGTCAATGTAAATGTGAATACAGATGTCCGAAGAGTCGAGTTTCAACTTACGAGCATAGAAGCGAATAAAAGTGTACATACTATACTTTAAGTTGGCTTTTTATTACTTTACTTTATTTACGCTCTAATTTGATGTATATCAAATCAATAAAAATCTTCTCTACTGAAACTCATTTAACTCCTCGGATCAAACCTGGTTGAGCAAATTAGCTTAACAAACTTGCAACAGTTTGAAAAGATAATAAAACGCAGGCTATTCAAAATAAGATCTCAAAATTGGAACGAAAATGTTATAGCAAAGTAAACAAAATCAGTTCATTAAAACATCAAACTCTGGAACTTCAAATGTAAAATCTTCTTAAAATAAAAGGGTAATAACAGAGTTCAGCAGCTCTATCAAGAAACATAAACTAACATCAAAAACCACCTTAAGCACCAGTGAAGGCTTTCTTTGAGAAAGCAGAAGCACCAGCTGGTATCACCTTCAACACATTGAACCTCACAGTCTTGGACAATGGCCTGAAGTTACCAACAAAAAATAATAAATCAACTGCTTCAAAAACCAGAACTGATAGATACATTTATGTTGATCCAAAACAGAAGCATAACCTGCATTGCCCAATGATGACATGGTCTCCTTCCTTGACACGGAAGCAAGGTGAAACATGAGCAGGGATGTTTGAGTGTCTCTTCTCATACCTGACAAATAAAAAGACAACACTTTGTAAACATCAATGTGAAAGTAATATCGCCTTAAGCAAACTTGTGTAAGAACGGACCTCTGATACTTCTTGACAAAGTGGAGGTAGTTCCTTCGAACGATAATGGTCCTCTGCATTTTGGCACTGTGGCAAGTACCGGCTAAGATACGCCCTCTAATCGAAACAGTTCCAGTGAAGGGACATTTGCTGTCAATGTAGGTTCCTGTTCCGTAGTAAAATAAAGAAACACAATCGCTAAAGAACCTAACTTTACGGTTATAAAGCTTTACACTAACAGAATCAGTGCCTATCCAAACAGTTTACAATCTATAGTAAAGCAGACAGATCTAAGAAAACGAACCTTGACTGGCCTCACGAGGAGTCTTGAAGCCCAAGCCGATGTTCTTCACGAATCTGTTTCCACCCTTTCCAGGTCTCTTTCCCTTTCCAGATATCTTCGAGCTGATAAAACACAAACAAATCAAATCAAATCTATATATATTTGAAAAGATTAAAGCTTTCTAAATCATAGTGTTTTTGAATGAAATCGATTAATTACCTGAGGAAGACCTTGGGTTGCTTTAGGAAGGCTTTCTCAGTCTGGAAATGGCACACAAAGGAGACATCATGAGAATCATCACCACCAAGCGTATAAGAATCTAGAGTGAGAGACAATCAAATAACCTGTTCCGCCATGGCTGCTGCTTTTGAATCTCGCGTGAAAGCTTTGAGGCAAAGGATGTAAGCAGCGACGGCTAGAGAGCTTCAAGAAAGATAAAACCCTAAAGTACAAAAGAGTATTTATATATTACCTGCGACAGTAACACATCCATCTCAACTTTATTGGGCCCTTATATTCCAGCCTTAATATTTTCGGCCTGCTTATGATTAGGTTTTTAATAACTTTGTTCTCTTTTACGTCTTTCAATAAGCCCATATTAGTACTATTATTTGAAAAAAAAAAAAAAAATAGAGAATGAGTTAATAAAAGAAATAAAAATAAAGAATGCATGGGAAGGTTTTAACTCATTCTCTATTTTCTTACGTTCGATTATTCTCTTTTTTTATTAATGTACAGAGTAAATCTTCTAATTCCGCATTTGACATTTTTAACCATAATAATGGTAACCAAGCTATGCGCATTGCACCCGGTTCTGACTAGAAACTAGTGCACAAGCTTGGGGCCGCCTATGTGGTTAATACTTTGAAGGGTCAAGTTTATTAAATAATTAGCAGAGTAGCAGCTCGAATAGTATGTGTCTATTTCGGTACTTATATTCACATGTTCTAATCTTTGTCAAGGATTTTATACATTTTTTTCTTTTAATAATCAGTGCGCCAAACACTTTTGTATGCTTGGGGCCTTAAATGTTTAGCCATGCATATCTATGCCTATTAGCCATGGTAGTGAGGAAAAAAAAACAGAAATTAAATCATTGGGAATTTTTATTACAACTTTTTTTTAAGAAGCCTTTCAAGAAAAAGGTGTAGAAATTACAAAGGAGCATATACACATTACCCGAAACATAACGAGACGTTACATTAAGAGCGTATGTAACGTAACTTACCATCTTGCCACATTAAATCAGCACCAACCACCTAAACCAGAAAGAAATATTTTCTATCATCTTTCAGATTAATGACAAGTGACAACCATTAAAGCAACATCAAAATCCACATAACTCAAAAGCATCCAAATAACTTTGTTGGGGCAGTTCCCGTGGCTCGGTACTTTGCAGCCATTTCCTCGGCCTTGAGAATCTCTTCCCCACGCTTAGCTTCGGTCATGGCTCTCTTCTCTTCAGCTTCTTTGTGAATTTGAGCTATTTTGTTCTTCATTTGCTCTGCGTACTCGGCTTTCTTCTTAATGAGTTGTTCCTGTTATTATTCCGATTTCAAGGGACTAAATTAGAAGATATCCAACAAGTGTTATCATTTTATAACAAAATATTACAGGTATAATTAATAATCCTATTTACCTCGATCTTTTTTAGCTCAGCTTCCACAGATGCTTTCTTGCTGTTTTCCCAAGCTCCAATTGAAGAAAGATTCTTCTGAGCTCTGCGTCATATATAAAGTTATCAAGTTAGATTATATACATACGTAGAAGGGAAACAAAACAAAAGTTTCATAAATTCATTAAAGGCCTTAAACTTTCTCTCTTTTTTGGCTCACAAAAAGAAGAACTCAATTCTTTGATTAAAAAAAGAAGAATAGCTCACTTGTTCTCCACTTTGGATTTCTCAGCCTCTTCCCACGCTTTGATGAGAGACATCCTCTTTTCTGTCTCGAGTTTAGCCAAAACATCATCTTCACACCATTTATTTTACACACATACACCCAGAAATAATCAGAAAATGCAGAAAAAAAACTTAGAGACAAATAATGCGGGAAGTTACTGAAAATATATAAAGTTAAATTCGCCGAGTATGCTCTATTCCCCTAAAAGAATGTTATTTTTTTATTTTTTTATTAGTAACAAACATGATCTTATTTCCTAATTACCTCGGTTAACTGAACCTTCTTTCTTCTCTTCCACAGGTTCTTCTGCAGCGATAATTAAAAAAGATTAAAATTCTTGCTCCCAAAATTTAGAGAAAAAAATAATATTTTGCCGAAAACTATTTGGGCTGATAACAGGAATTTAACAACAACTTAAAAACTAGTAGAAACTACATAGCTTTCTAAAATATTGTGAACAAAAAAATGAGAAAAACAAATAATAACCAAGTATAAATTTTCGTTAGTTAGAAAGAGTTGAGATATAAACAAATAATAATGATTTAAGTATGTCTTTTTCTTTGAAATATAAATGATTTTCTTACTTGCAACAATGAGAACAAGAGCTTTGGAATCGTCAGTCTTCTCCTCCGAGGATGGTGGTGAAGGGTTTGACACGGCGGTTTTTGACTCTGTTACGTTTTTCTTCTGCTCCTCCTGAGTCATGTCGTATTGTGGTTGCTACTGGTTATTATATTACGACCGAATAATAATCTCAGAACTCTTTTTGATTAATGTGAGGATGAAATAGAGATTCGACTATTTAATAGAGATTGTGAGATTAACTGTAGATACGAAAACTGAGCTGGATTAAGCAATGTCCTGTCTCTCGTTGGCATATACTGACTTTCTAATTCTTTTCTTCTTTAATGCAAATTATTCGTGACAGAAAAAGAAACATATGTTATCATTTTATTGTAATGCACGACCATTATTGTTTACAGAAGTTGCTAAAATGCACCCAACTAATAATGATATTTGAGAACTCAGTCATACTTTTCAGTATAATGATATATCTCTTTAAATTTTCTCAGATGTTTTCTTTCAAAAATTTATGCAAGTTTTAGTTTAATATGATGATTATTATCATTAGTATTCTATTGTCCATCGTATATATTATTGATTTTCTAAGATGCTTTTCTTTTGATTTCTCGACTCTCCTATATATGCTTGCATATTAACTGAGTTATATGTGTAAGAGATATAGAAAGTATATATTAGATACCCATAGATTATGCACTAACGGCTCTGATACCATCTCTCTGCACGCTTCTCTCTGTCAATATGTCTAGTGTCAGGCCACATTCCTCAAACAAGTTCCCCGAGTTTGGTACAATGAGCTCAAGCAGTTTCTTCTTCAAGCAGGATTCTTCAACTCTTTGGCTGATGCTTCATTATTCATATAACGAAAACAGGGAGTTTTTATTTATATGCTTGTTTATGTAGATGATTTAATAGTAACAGGAAACAGCTCATCTCATATGTCTCAGTTTATTGCATCTCTTTCAAAACATTTTTCTCCAAAAGACTTAGAAGATCTCTCATTCTTTCTTGGCATAGAAGTAACGAGATCCTCTAAAGGCATGTTACTAACTCAGACACGCTACATTGCAGATTTACTTCATCTGACAAAGATGGAGAACTGCAGACCCGTAGCAACACCGATGTGCTCCACGACACCACTCACTCTGCTCTCTGGAACTCCTCTAGCTGATCCCGCAGAGTATCGTACCGTTGTTGGTAGTCTCCAGTATCTATCTCTCACCCGACCCGATATTTCATTTCCAGTGAACGAGATGTCTCAATACATGCACAAACCAACCAACGAACACTGAAACGCAGTCAAAAGGATTCTCAGATATCTCACTACTAGAAAACATTAATTTAGAGACTGCATTTGCAACTGTGCTCTGTAGTTGCAAAAATGTGTGACTAATTCCTAATGAATTTGCGACCACTAAGTGACTACGGTTTATGAATAGTAATTTAGTTGCAATTTTGTGACCAAAACTTGTGGTGGTAATTTCGTTGCTTATTTATGACCTATTTGCAACTCAATTGCAACTAAATGGTGTAATTGCAAAATAGTGTCAAAAAGAACAACGTTTTTAGGACCAAAGTATACAGTTACAAATACGTAGTTACAAATTAGTTGCTAATATAAATTAAATTGCGTAGTTGCAAATTAGTAACTATATTTTGGGACACTTGTGTGACTTTAATCAAAAGAGTAGTATTTTAGTGGCTAATATGGTTTTGAAAACACAGGCCCCCACACGAGATTGGTTGGTATATGGAGATTATAACTATTTCACGACTATGAACACACATTTATAACAAAGTAAAGCAACTTTTCAGTTTTCTGCTATAGAAACTTATTTGTTAAAAATAGTTTAGATGATATTTATAATTTGTTTTTTGCATAGAAAAGCATCAGTTATCATGTCCGAGTGTAGTAGACGACTAGTTGTACTATTTGCTACATATTTTGAAGTATAGTTATGTTTAGTGTTTAGGGTGTTTTCACTCAAAAATTGTAAATTTAATATTTTATTACAAGTGATTTCTATAATTTTATACGAACTCAACATCACAAACATATATATATATATAGTAACATTTATGATTTTGCCACTATTATGTGATTTTAAAAAAAAATTAAAAGAGTAATCTTATTTTGTGACTAATTTGCTACTATAAGCATTTGTAACTAACTTGTGACCAACAATATTTGTATTCAGCCACTCAACACACTATAAGCATTTGTAACTAACTTGTGACTTCAAATATAAAAGGAGTTACAATGAAGTATCAAGTATACAGTCCCAGAAAAATTCAAGTTTAAAATATATAGTCATTTAGATTAAAAGCTCAATTAAATTATTTTACATTAATGATTTTCTAAGTAATACTTATTTAATATACAGTCATATATTTTAACATACAAATCTTGAAAATAAAAATCATATTTGGAGTTTAGGGTATCATTAGCTACTAATTTGGGACTGTAAAAAATAATCAAGTTGCAAATTAGTCACAAGTTGTTACTGTTTTGCCACTGTAGTCATATTTATTGGAATAATTATCCAAAATATATTATTTTCTTAAATTATTTTATTATATATTACAAGCAAATACCAGTACACCCAAAAATAATCATATCTTGCACAATTTGGATATATGCACATCTTCAAGAAAATTTATGTTATCCAATATAATACATTCTTGTGTCATGATTTGGATTTGGATAGAGATTTTTCAAATAGATTGATCTACATTAATGATTTGGTAAACTATATTTACTTAATATATAATCATTTGTATTTTCAGATATAGTAGTTTTTAAAAGCAGGGAATAATATTCAAGGTTTAGGGTATTGTTAGTCACTATTTTGCAACTATATGTCCTAAGGTAGTTGCACTTTAGTAGCATAATTTGGCTGATAAAAATTAATAATAATTTAAAAGGTTGCTTCTGATTGGTTAATTCACAAAGGGAAGGATTGACCTTTGTTAGTTATTCACCGTTGATATCAGTAAAACTAATGGTCACGATTTAATCAAGCTTTAATTTTTTCTACTTCTTCTTTTCTTTCTCTTCTCTGCTTTCTCATCGTTAGTTTCAAAGATTGAATTTTCTCTGGCTTTCTCTTCGTCTTCCTTTTCTCTGCTCTCCCCTCATGACTACTTTTTCTTTTCTTCTTTCACTTCTCTTGGTATTCTTTCTTTCTCTTCATCTCATTATACAATTTCTAACTGGTTTTGTTTTGTTTACAGATCTGAGAAGAAGCAGCAGTGATGAAACGGGAGGAGAAATTGTGGCGTGACGCAGAAGACGTGCCGGTGGTGGTTGTGACTTGTGACGTAACAGATCGGATCGGAACAGCAGAGTCCGTGTGTATTAGACCAACACTGGTCGCTCCACAACCAGATCCAGTCGTCGCTTCAGATGGAATCACTCCGAGTCTACGTGGTGCCTCGTCGTTGTGCAGGTGCAACCGGAGCCGGTGGAGAATGCGGTGGCGGAACCCGTGCAGTGGATGAACTCATAGAGACGATGATGGTGTATTTTTGTATATATATATGTATTTATCTTTGTAATTTAACTTTTTAATTAATATGAAATTAATATTTAAATTTGAATTCGGAACTAATATTTTAATAAATTAAGAGTTTATTAACCACTAAATTTTTGATACTAATTCGTAAAGATATCAATAATGTAGTTGTTAAATAGTCATAAATCTTTATGACTAATTTGTAACTAACTATCAATATAGAGTCACCAATTAGTTACTAGATTTAGCCACTAACTTCTAACTAAATAATATTCTGGAAGAAAAATACTTATAATTACAACAGTTGTAAATTAGTTGCAAATTAGAAAAGAGACTAATTAGCAACTACATTTTTATGACCAAAGTATGACTAAAAGGTGTGGTGTTAAATTTTGTGCAACCGTAAACTTTAGTACAGTTAATTCTTAATATGCCACTAGTTGGATAGTTATACTATAGTCGCTCTTTCACGACTAATTTGCAACTATCCTTTTTTGCGACGAGCTTTTCCTAACTATATATAATAGTTGCAAAATAGTTGCATTTTCTTCATTTGCAACTATCTTATAACTATTCTTGTTGTAGCAATATTGATGTTTTCTTGTAGTGTCTTGCGGGCACTATGACCAAAGGACTTGCCTTTCACGCCAACAACACTCCTTCACTTCATGTCTTCACAGACGCTGATTGGGCTGGTAACAAGGACAATTATACTTCAACTGGAGCGTATATTGTCTACCTCGGCAGCAACCCCATCGCATGGTCATCCAAGAAGCAGAGTGGCGTCTCCCGCTCCTCTACAGAAGCTGAATATCGATCTCTTGCCTCCACGACTGCCGAAGTTTGCTGGGTAACGTCACTCCTCACTGAGCTTGGAATCAAATCACCTACCACACCAGTCATCTACTGTGATAATATTGGTGCTACGTACCTAGCTGCAAATCCAGTATTCCACTCTCGGATGAAGCACTTGGCACTAGATTATCACTTTGTCCGACAATACATACAAGCAGGTCTCCTCCGAGTCTCTCATGTTTCCACTCATGACCAGCTTGCAGATGTTCTTACTAAGCCTCTACCTCGCCCTGCATTTGAATCATTCATGCTCAAGATCGGACTCTCTACCGGCCGTCCGTCTTGTGGGGGTGTGTAAGAGATATAGAAAGTATATATTAGATACCTATAGATTATGCACTAACGGCTCTCTCTTTAGTGCTGTATATTAGCTTACCTTATTCCTCTTTGTACTCTGCATATATATGTACCTATTATGTGTTAATAATACTTAAGCAATTCCATAAACCTAATAATATGCTCATAAGAACCGTACTCCATACATCAGTGTTTCGAATATTATCTATATGTTTTATTTTGTTCATGTTCGAATTCGTTTGCTCCTCAGTATTTAAAGTTAAATGCTCGCCTCTAATATTATTTTATTCTGCATAATTTTTCATCACATATTGACTGTTTCATCAAATGCAGACAACAGCAGATATATATATATTTTTTTAAAAACACTTTGACAACTGGTTTTCGCCACCAGCATTTCTTTCTCGTAACATGAATAGTTTTCGTTCATTCTCAAAAACAAAAATTGAAAAATATTCTTGTTGTTGATTTGGTTCCACTGAGTTGGCTATCGGATCTGGAATCTTCTTATTTATAGAATAGCATTTGTTGACAAAAAAAAACATTCTTGTTGTTTTATGTTTTAGAAAGGTTTGGCCATCAAGTCACTCAAGCATCTTTTATAATTCATATTAATGTCTTCCTTTGATTCATAGTTTACTGATTCTTTTTAGTTTTCTAACTTTATGGAAACTCTATTCTAGTTCGATAAGCAAAAAAACTTACAAAACAGCTACTAATATTTTTGTCCCCACTTGCAACATTTCTCATAAACCCAAGATCGATTTTTTTTTGGTGCACCAGTAGCGTAGGCGTAAGGTGGATTGACTTGTTATCAGGATTGACATTTGGGATAACCTCCGATATATCTTTAAAGATTAGGAAAACTATTTTTAGTAGATTAAAAAGTTTTTCTAAAGTGAAAAGAGTTCAAGTTTTTCAGGCTATATAAATACGAGTGTAAAAAGTTGTTTTTTTTTTTGTCATCTTTTAGATTAAATATAAATTCTCTAACATTCAGCCATACATTTACAATCAAGCTAAAAACCCCATTGGTTACCCCTACCCATACTGAAGAAAATACAAAAACCATAACCTATCTGATAAAGATCAACAAAAACAACCCATTGATCAAACCCAAAAAATAACCAAATTCCAAGCAAGAAGCTACACAACTAAAGAGAGGGTAAGATTTCCTCATTCTCAAAGATCTCCGACATCCAAGCAGGCGCACCCGAGGCTGAGTGATCGTATCCACCCTTGGTCACACTTTAATAAGGAAAGCTCCTCTATTAGTTGCTCTCTATTAAAGCCCACACCAAAGCCCAAATGTTTAGGGTTTCCAAGCAAGTTGATTTGTATAAATAGGCTTCTTATGAGAACAAATATGCAACTTTGGGAGTTGTCGCAAAACAACTCTCTTCCCATCTTTCATGATATAAAACGAAAATCATATTTGTGCTTGGTGACAATCTCAAAGCTTCTTCCTTTCTTGTGTATGCATTTCAATAAAGCTCTATGAGATATCTATTTTATCAATCTAAGTTTCATTACAATAAGCTCTTTTGAGCTCAACTTGCTTTGGATTTTCTCACACTCTACTCTCTTTAGTTTTTAATCACCCTCCACCATTCCAGTCTTCTTAACGTAGTTGTGATCTCTGCATGTTGGCATGTAAAGTTTGGCCAAGCTTTTGGTCTCAAGCTCACATTCGGTAGAGTAGAGTCATGAGTCATCAATAGCAATCAAGACCCCATTCACATGGTGAAAACTCAAACATTCAATCTTCCACATAAGGCCTTGGTATTTAGCCTCATCAAGAGTTGAGACATTAGAGAAAGTTCGATGACTATGCATAAGGACCTTGACAGTGTCGTTTCATAGCACCCATGAGCCACCACTCCTTAGGTTAGTCTTGTCCAAGTCAATCCCAATATTGCATTTGAGCCAACCTCTATTAGGAGCTATCCATACTTGAGTTTTCTTCTCCATTATCACTCTCTTCTCCTCCCTTTCTTTCTCATGTTTTGGTGCCAACAGCCAGAACTCATCTTCCTCCGAGATCTGTGATCAAATCCATGGCCATAAATACTTTTCATTCAAAAATTAGCTTATTCCTTGTTTTCCATAAGTACCAGATTCCATGGTACCATATTTCTCACCTTCTCAACAATGTTACACAACTAATATACACACGTTAAAAATAGATATTTGCCTAAAAGGAGTTTCTCTCTAAGTTTTTTTTTTCTCTTCAAATTTGATTCACAGTTGTTCACAACAGATAACTCACATGAAGTTCCCCTAAGGGTACTGGCGTCACCGTAGGATGCAGAATGACGTGGGAATCAAAAAGGTCAAAGTTCAGAACGTGTTTTCTTATTCAGATTGAAACTGATAAAAAAAGATTCAGAATGAAAATGTTTTCTTAAAACATTGAGGTGCCCATGTTTTCTAGTTACGAAAAAGCAAGACATGCAATATCAATGGTGGTTGATATTCAATGCCGCAACGTAACATGACTAAAACTTAATTTTACAAAGCTTTTATATATACATTTGAACTTTGTTTCAAATTTGTTGTCATGATTTCATAAGAACCTATATGTTAAATCTGTGCACTTCTATGTTTTATGTATTTATCGGAGGATCAATAAATCCATTTTTGTGGTTTTGCGAAATTTGGTTTTTGATTTTTAATTTTTACGTACACTTACGTTTTAGATTTTAGTTTTTGGATATTATTTTTTTCTGTAGATTTTTGGTGTTTCTAAAATTTGACCGATGATCTATTATTTTTTATTTTATTATTTTCACATGCTACTAATAAGTTATTTATTTTGAAAATAATAATTTAATATTTTACAAAATTTTGTAAGTAATATCTATATATTATCAATAAAAATATCTACAATAGTTTATTTTAAAAATAACTTCTAAACAATTAATAAAATTTCAATTAGCATAAGAAAACAAATCTTATTAAATAAAAATTCCATAGCTTTTATTAGGTTTTAGATGTTAAATAGCTATTTGTTGCTATTTCATTAGTTTGTTATCTTTTTATTTACTTATTTGTTTTATGTCAATGTATAAACACAGAAATAATATTCAACAACAAAAACTTACCATATGATTATTAAAAAGAATCCAGTAAAATGTATTTTGAATTTTGGTAGGATAATGAACTTATTTAAAAAATTTGGGTCCCCTATAATTTAAAGAATCTATTTCCAGAAATTTATTTATCACAATAATAATTTTATACTAACAAAAACCAAAAACTATTTTAAAATCAAGAAACGATCAACTCCAATCAAATATTTTCACAGAAGTTGCTATGCACATAAATTCATATTTTGCCTTTTTTAATCGTGATAACTAAGTTTTTTATATTTATGTTAGTTATTTAAAAAAATTTAAAAAAACATTTTGTATTATTTCAAAATAAATTATTTTGTCAACTATTCCATAAATAGTTATAGTACAAAACTGTAACTGATGTTTTTACTGTTAGCCAATAGAGGTGAAAATGGGCATTCAAATCTTCAACTATTTGAAACCAGCAAATTTAATATCAACCTATTACTTGCACGATTTTATTCTCCAACTAATAGTTTCTTGACAAATTAGTGACTAAAAATTCAACCTTTAAGTCTTAAACTACTCTCGTTAGTTTTATATCTATTATACTCGCCACTAAATCTGAAAAAACTCGAAATCTCCAAATTCAAATTCTAACTTTGAATAAAAACGATTTCCGGCAACGTAAAAGGTGATTTTTGGTGATATCTGTTTCTGCGATTGGGCCGAATTTGCTCTTTTATCACAGAAAATCACCTTTGTCGTTGCCGGAAATCGTCTTTACTCAAAGTTCGGGTTTGAATTTGGAGATTTCGAGTTTTCCAGATTCAATGGCAAAAAATAATTGATATAAAACTAATGAGAATCGTTTATAACTTAACGGTTGACTTTTTAGTCACCAATTTGCCAAGTCAGTTGGGGAATTAAATCGAACAATTAATAGTTCGGTACTAAACTTGCTTATTTCAAATATTTGAGGATTTAAATGCTCATTTTCCCGCCAATAGAGTAAAGTTCAATAAAATGCATAATGTTTTCCACCAAAATAATTTTAGGATACATCTAAATAGTCTAAATTAAACTGAAAATATAATTTGGATACTTTTCCAATTTTTCAAAGGTATAAAATGGTTAAAATCTAACATTTAATAACATATATATATTCAAATCTAGTGGTCAAAATGTAAATGTGGTAAGAATTAGGCTATAGTGAGAGTACTTATCCCAATATTGTAGATGAGGTCAACTTTAGAAATGTATTATGGATATAAATCTACTAAATTTAAGATTACACATAGGGCGTTTTGATTCTTACTTCCTTGTTTAGACATTCAGTTATTCTATGAGGAAGCTAGTCAATTTAAAATATCACAATTTATTAAGCAATTATCTACGTGATTATTTTGGAAAAAGAATATAACTAATCCTTATTTGGCATTCCTATCTTTTAAAATCTATAAATATTACTCTGTCATGTTCCTTTTCCACAAACAATCAAACCAGAAGGAAGACATTCTTTTGTTTTTCCTTTGCTACTTCAAATATCTCAAGGTAAAGAAAAGTTTTTGTTAGAGAAACACTGATATATTTTCTGTCGAGTTCGTAGTTTTATATACCCGCTAATATGTATTTTAAACCACTCTTTAGATGATGAATATTGCGGTAGCTTCTATAAATTTTTGATTATAACAAATCATCTAATACAACAAAATATCGAATATCCTTATGAAAATATTAGTTTGATTAGTTTTGATATTCAACATCTTCTTAGATATTAATCTTGTTCTTGCATGCTTCTATTATTTGTGTAGATGATTAGGCTAGTACTTGGCATGCTAGTCCTTTTGGCTATATTCCGTTTCCCGGCGATTGAATCACGTAACCCCCATCCTTTGGGGAGTTCCGGGATTGAGTTTTCTGCATTAAATTGCCGGAAACACACCGCCGTGCTAACTGATTTTGGAGGAGTTGGAGATGGGAAAACTTCTAATACGAAAGCGTTCAGAACGGCCATAAGCAAGCTCAGCCACCTGGCGAGCGACGGTGGAGCTCAACTCGTAGTTCCTCCTGGAAAATGGCTCACCGGAAGTTTTAACCTAACAAGCCATTTCACATTGTTCATCCAAAAAGGTGCCACCATTCTTGCATCTCAGGTAATTAACTATAATCTATACGGTTTTAATTTAGACCAAAAAAACAATGTTCTATACGGTTTTTTTCAATTTTCTACTCGTAAAAGAAAAATAGTAAACAAAGTAATGTAGAAAATGTAGAAGATCTGTTACATTAATGTTATAGTACAGTAAACACATCTTCAATTAAAGCAAAATTCGTAGAAGATCTTTTATATTAGTTTCTGGTATGGCTTGTATTGAATCCGGTTCTGTTTGATCCCCGAAGGCTTTAATGTAAATTAAGTTACTGATCCGGTTTTGACAAACATCAGGATGAATCTGAATGGCCAGTGGTCGCTCCATTGCCATCGTATGGAAAAGGAAGAGATGGAACCGGAACCGGGAGATTCAACAGTCTCATCTCCGGTACAAACCTAACCGACGTGGTCATCACCGGTAATTTTCCAATACAATCACAACAAATTTCCGGGTTGCACCGTAAACCGGAAGGTACTGATATATCGAACTTGGGCTCTAATTATAATGATAATAGGTAACAACGGGACGATCAACGGACAAGGACAGTATTGGTGGGATAAATTCAAAAAGAAGCAGCTTAAGGTGACTAGACCGTATATGATCGAACTCTTGTTCTCCAAAAATATTCAGATCTCCAACATCACTTTGGTCGATTCTCCCTCGTGGCATATTCATCCTGTCTACTGTAACAACGTCATCGTCACATCAATCACCATAATCGCTCCCGTCACCGTTCCCAACACCGATGGAATCAATCCAGGTACTATACTACGTAACAATGTTAATATCCTATGTGCAGGTCTAGCTAATGAAACATATAGGTCTTCCCCGAAATTTTAAAACAATATATATGATTATAGATTCTCAAATTGAAAAAAAAATATTAAATTTTTCTAAATTGTTTATAGCCTCCATGCTTAAGTTGCATTTTTAATATACTATATGGTTTTGCAAATTATCTCACGTGGCAATATTAATGGTATCTCACGTGGCATGTTTCTTGTTTGGTCTTTTTCAGATTCATGCACCAACACACTGATCGAAGACTGTTACATAGTCTCCGGAGACGACTGCATCGCCGTCAAAAGTGGTTGGGACCAATACGGAATCAAGTTCGGAATGCCGACACAACAACTCTCGATCAGACGGCTCACATGCATCTCCCCGAAAAGCGCAGGAGTAGCCTTAGGAAGCGAGATGTCGGGAGGAATCAAAGACGTCAGAATCGAAGACGTGACACTAATCAACACTGAATCGTCCATCAGAATCAAAACCGCTGCGGGACGTGGCGCTTACGTCAAGGACATTTACGCAAGGAGATTCACAATGAAGACGATGAAATACGTTTTCTGGATGAGTGGAAACTACAACCAGCATCCTGACGATGGGTACGATCCCAAGGCGTTGCCCGAAGTTTCTAACATCAATTTTAGTGATATGACGGCTGAGAACGTTACCATGTCGGCTAGTCTCGATGGGATTGATAAAGATCCGTTTACGGGTATTTGCATTTCGAATGTGAATATATCTTTGTCGGCCAAGCCTAAGGAGGTGCAGTGGAGTTGTACTAATGTGGCTGGAGTTACGAGCAGAGTTAAGCCTGAGCCGTGTAGTTTGTTGCCGGAGAAGAAAACCGAGGGGAAGAATGTGGACTGTAAGTTTCCGTCTGATTTGATTCCGATTGAGAGTGTTGTCTTGAAGAAGTGCTCTCTTTGATATGTAATAATGGTAGTGAAACATGAAACTGAATTATAAAAGTTTCTTATAGTTTTATAATAAAATTATTTAATTTACAGATCTTTATATTAAATTTAAAATTTAGAATTCGTTTGAGTATGATGAAATATAATAGTTTCATTTTGAATAACTCTATATAAAACAAGAAGTATCAGATTTACTTTCTCAAATACAAAATAAGAAAAGTATCAAAAATCAAAATCAAATGTGGACAAAGATGAACAACTCGTGGTTGGCCACGGTTAGGGGTGGGCGTTCGGGTACCCATTCGGATTCGGTTCGGATCTATTCGGGTTTCGGGTTTTCGGGGTCAAAGATTTCAGCCCCATTCAGGTATTTCTAAATTTCGGTTCGGGTTCGGTTCGGATCTTTGCGGGTTCGGTTCGGGTTCGGATAACCCATTTAAATTATTTAAAATATTTTGAAATTTATTATATACTTTAAAATTTTAAAAATCTATAAGCAAAATAATATATTACATATAAATTTGAATAACATATGTCAAAAAACCTAAATCTAACATTTAAATTAGTTTTCTTTGAATATTTGGATAGAAAATCAATAGATATTTATGTATTTTTGGTGTTTTGAGTATACTTTAGCTATTTTAGACATTTATTTTTGACTATTTGTATATATTTTTCGAGTATTTTGGAAAACTTAAAAGTATCTTATATGTTTTGGATGTTTTTGATATACATTATATCTAAAAATAATCAATATATTTAGGTATATAAATCTATTTCGGATATATTCGGGTACCCGAAATACTTCGGTTCGGATCGGGTTCGGTTTCGGTTCTTTAAATAGCAAAATTTTGAACCCGTTCGGATATTTAATCAATTTTGGTTCGGGTTCGGTGCTACTTTTTCGGACCGGGTTCGGTTCGGTTCTTCGGATTCGGATTTTTTGCCCAGCCCTAGCCACGGTAGATGTCTTAAATAGCACATGTACCAGAGATTTACTTCGTTCCCATTACGGTTTGGAGATTGGAATCACTCGGTTTTAAAAAGTGAAAAGAAAACATATTTATGTATATGATGAAAAATAGATTACATAATGGTACAAGCATGTGGATTATCATCACTAAACATCGACGCCGCGATCTCATCGCCGGCCACGGCAACGGAGTAAACGGCCGGAGTGTGGAAGAAAGTGTGAACACCACCGGTGGGATCGGTACGGTGGGCATCAGAGTAATAGTGGTTGGTCACATAAGATGGATATTTATAGAAAGACGCAAAGTGGCTATTACCTAAGCGGTATGGCCACGGTTCAGCTGCCTTACCGGCCCGTCGTACCGCTTTCAATACCATCTTCTCCTCTAACCGGTATCCCCGAGCCGTCACTTTTTGGATTTCCATCTCTACTTCCACTTCTTCCACTCCTACACGTTAACCAATAATAACCGGATAAATTAATTAAAACATCCAACCGCGTGCAAGAACGCGATAAATCGATTTATGGTTAACTTTAGGTTGAGATGTTCAAATCCAGATACGCGATAACCAAACCAATTCTTAGTTTGGTTGAAATTTGAAATTTGTTTAGCCAAGTTAAAAGAACCGCAACAACCCAATGCAAACGAAGCAAAACTTACTTAACATTAAGAATTTATAAAGTTGCATGCATAATGCATTCATATAAGATTTGGTTTTACTTTGGTAACTAGATTCTAAAGAGAATACAAAACTGAAATAAATAAAAAACAAGAAGAAAAAGATTAGAATGAGTAAGTATCCATACTTGTATTGAACTAAGCAGAATAAAGATAAAAACTCAAAAGCTTACAATACCTTTGAGCTTGAGTAGAGTCTTCTTAAGCTTAGAAGCACATCCTTCACAATCCAAGTTTGGAACTCTTATTTCCACTGTCATCTACAACACACAAAAAATCAGTTATATATATATACTATTATATATCTTTATTTGTAGCGATGTATGTCTATAACATGGAAATATTTGTGCAACTGTAAAACGAATGACAATAAGAAAGAAGATAGGAGTGGAGTAGAGACTCACCGACATGCTTACAAATTCTACTGAAGCTCAATTTCTTAGGGGAAAAAACTCCCTCCAAGTGTACTCGGTTATAGAGAAGGAAGCATAATAGAAAGGCTCCATATTGTGTATTCATATATATAGGTACATTATGTATGTGTGCAAACGTTAAATAATTAAAATTATTATTTTGATGATATTTTACTATAGTATTTATTATTATAGAAAGGGTTCTTGGGTTGTGAAATGGGGAGACAAGGGAAGAACACAGCACGCGTGAAATAGTAAGATAAAAGGCGTGAGCTTTTTGCCTTTAGGATTTCTTCTCTGCCATCCAAATCATATCGCTCTCACTCTCTTCGTGTCACTTCCTGTATTTCTCTGTCACTCAATATTGGTTAGAGTTCTAGAAGTTAGAATCAAGAACCGGAAGTATAATAACCAGTCCGAGTCAAAACAAATCATTAGATAAATGACTAAATAGACTCAACATTTTACAGTTTAAGTATTTAGCCAGACATATCCATACGGACCATAACCATTTGGGTACCATCATTTCATTTAAATGTATCCAGTTTATTGGATGTATCAAGACTGATTATTGGTAAAGTAATATAATGTTAATTAGTGAGTATATACATGCCCTACATCAATAATATGGCACCGCTAAATTGTTAGTTGATGTTGATAATAGAAGCAGTCCCTACTATAAAGAAAATATTATTTGTGAACTCTTCACTTTCTTAGTTCAAATCTTATATATACTTTAGAAACGAAATAATGACATTGAAATAATTGAGAAATCTCATTTCGGAAAATAGCAAAAATCTAGAAACCTATAAACTATATTATCTTTTGGTTTATCAAGTCTATTAAACTATATATGCAATTTCGTGGAGTTGGAGGCATTATGAATCATTATATTATTGTTCGATAAAGATAACATCAAAGAGCGTTTCTGAGTACAACAAACGGATAGCAAACTCATTTCGAATTTTTTGATACTTGACTTTCATCGATATCTTTTTCAATATAACTTTTTGTGAATAATATTGTGAAGGAAATAAGGTCAGGCCAAAGGTGAGAGCGTAGTCTGATTTTTGATGTGGCGTTTGTGATTAAGGTAGGGACATGATATAGTTATTAAGCATGATCTTTAGTTCAAAATTGTCAAAGAGGGCACTCCTAGAAAGACTTTGTCATTCATGATTCATTTCTTTGCCTTTCTCCATCATTATGTTTCCATTTAATCAAGGGGAGCCAAGATTATGGTATATGTAACCGTTTGTATTGACAATCCGCAATTGACGACAACATATCCCAAAAGTTCTTGACACCTAATTATCCATTAACTTTGAAAAAAAAACTAGTTCAAAAGATTTCATCTGAACACTTTTGTATATAATATGATATATAGGCTTCCGTTAGACCCTTTATTGAACAGTAAACTCCGACCAGGACAGCTCTATGTATATGTAAATGTCTTGTCGTAACCAGATCGTCGACCAAAGCACTTGGAAAATAAACTAAAGGGTCCAGTTTCTCGAAATCACATGTGTCTCTAATGTACTTTATTGTGGTCCAAGATCAATGCTCGGTTTTCTTAGCCTAGTTGTTGCCACATTTTTATAAATGAACCAAACCGGAAAATTAGTTATAACTTGTCTATTTTTTTATTGGTTCAGATAACCCATCTTTATAAGAGCACAGGTTTTCGTTCTTTTGTTGGGCCTGGACATAGTTCTAGAACTTGCCTTGATACTAGGCCTTATTATCGTTTACAATTTCATTTTTTTTTGTAACATACAATTTCATTTTTTGTAGCATACAATTTCATTTTGTTATTATTTATTCTTGGTTATTCTCCTCTGTGATCTTTTTTTTTTCCTTTTTGGTAAACATATGTGATCTTATTTACTTATATAACCCATAGTTTTAGCAAGATTTTTTGTTATTATTTATTCTTGGTTATTCTCCTCTGTGATCTTTTTTTTTTCCTTTTTGGTAAACATATGTGATCTTATTTACTTATATAACCCATAGTTTTAGCAAGATTTATTTATTTTGTTGTATGTTAAACCATCGTTCTTTTGTTGGGCCTGGACATAGTTCTAGAACTTGCCTTGATACTAGGCCTTATTAACGTTTACAATTTCATTTTTTTTTTGTAACATACAATTTCATTTTTTTGTACCATACAATTTTATTTTGTTATTATTTATTCTTCGTTATTCTCCTCTGTGATCTTTTTTCTTTTCCTTTTTGGTAAACATCTGTGATCCTGTTTACTTATATAACCCATAATTTTAGACAGATTAATTTATTTTGTTGTATGTTAAATCATGCTCCAAAGTCACACAGTTATTATTTATTTTTTCTAATGATTCCAACAACCACTGTGAAACAACGGAGATCATAAAACAATTGGTTTCCCATTGCAACGAGAAGGTTTAAAAAAAAGTAAGGACATTTTGAGGTGCACACCCTTCAACGTCTTGCAAACATTAAAAAAAGTAATTAATCATTTTAACCAACCCTTTCTTGCTTTGGTTCACATTATTTTGCTACCTTTGTCATTTTGTTTTCCTCACAAAAAGCTCTTTTTTCTCTCTCTCTAATCTCTGACCTCTCTCATTTCACCTGTAGATTTCACATTTTTTGGCATGCAACAGCAAGGAGGGACGATGAGGAACTCTCCGTCGTATGGATCATCGGGAGGTCACTCTCGTCATTTCGACACCATCTGGTCTCCCCTCGTCAAAACCGGCGCTGTAGCTTCCAACAGATCCTACGCTTTCTTCTCCTTCTTCCTCTTTCTCCTCCTCGGCGTGTTTGTCACCACGCGCCTCCTCCTCGATCCCTCCGTATGCACATTTTTATTACATTCTTTGTGTACTGTTCTGTTTCTTTCTAATTCTTCAAAACGACAATTCCTTTTGTCGTTTTCGCCTGGAGGTTTTTCTCTCGGAATAATTTTGCCACGTGGCAATTGATATTTTTGGCCGCCAGATTTGTCGTGTCACCATTACTTTCAGTCAAACAAAGTTACGGACAGTTAGACACGTGTCTACATGGGACCTTAATCACGTGATTAGTTTTAGTTAATAACTGTCCACCGCTATTTACTAAAAACGACTCAGCTATTAAACCTTCTTTTTGTAGGTGTTAATAGCGAAAGAAACGGCGATAGTGACGGAGACCCTAAAAACAAGCGAATCCCCAAAATACCCTCAGTCAACTAAGCTAATAACGGACAAGCCAAAGGAGTTCAAACTAAACTGCCCCGCTTTCTCCGACAACGCCACCGTCACTTGCCCAAGAGACAACTACCCGACGAGCTTCCTTCCCGGCAGCGGAGAAGATGACTCCGGACCATCTCCACACGCAACGTGTCCAGACTACTTCCGCTGGATCCACGAGGATCTACGGCCGTGGGAGAAGACCGGGATCACGAGGGAAGCGCTGGAGCGCGCCAACGCGACGGCGAACTTCCGGCTTGCGATCATCGACGGGAGGATCTACGTCGAGAAGCTCCGAGAGGCTTTTCAGACGAGAGACGTGTTCACGATCTGGGGATTCGTGCAGCTTCTAAGGAGGTATCCGGGAAAGATTCCGGATCTCGAGCTGATGTTTGACTGCGTTGACTGGCCGGTTGTGAAGGCGGCGGAGTTCGGCGGAGTTGAGCAGTTAACGCCACCGCCGCTGTTCCGTTACTGTGGGAACAACGAGACGCTTGACATCGTGTTTCCTGATTGGTCCTATTGGGGATGGTAAACTCTTCTTTTTATTTCACCCATGTCTTTTAATGTTTTGCAATTTCACCACAATAGTTTGGATTTGACAAATGTAACCCCATAGTAACTTCACTTGGTAACTTGTAGCTTAAGTAATATAGGTGTGGCTGTGGGAATTGTTTAGAGAAGTTTCAAGAGAACTACAGTGATTTTTGGTAACTTCAGGTTGTGACTTGTAGCTTAAGAAATACGTGTGACAGTGAGAGTTGCATTGGTTTTTGTAGGGCTGAGGTGAATATAAAGCCGTGGGAGAGTCTGTTGAAAGAACTCAGGGAAGGCAACCAGAGGAGCAAATGGGTGGACAGAGAGCCTTATGCTTACTGGAAAGGGAATCCAACGGTCGCTGATACAAGACTGGATCTCATGAAGTGTAATGTCTCGGAGGGGTATGACTGGAAAGCTCGTTTGTACCAACAGGTGATTTGAATCTATGCCGATTTCACATTAGTCTTTTTAAGTAGAATCTAGTGGTATGTTATCTTATAGGTTTGAGCAACTTGAGTATGAGATGTCTCGGCATCTTGTTGACACTGATCCATTGTTGAGATTTTTTGGTTTAGTTCTTACAAGTTGATGTACTAAAGTTGGGAGTTTTTGGAGTTGTGTTGTCCATGTTAAGATAATATTTCTGTACGTTCTTTATCTTGGTGTGTTCATTGTAGGACTGGGCCCGGGAATCAAAGGAAGGTTACAAGCAGTCAGACTTGGCAAGCCAATGCCACCACAGGTAAACTCTTTTAGAGAAACCTTTTGCATGTAAGAAATGGCTTAAGAAAGAATCTTGTTATGCAGATACAAGATTTACATAGAAGGGTCTGCGTGGTCAGTGAGCGAGAAGTACATTTTGGCTTGCGACTCGGTGACATTGCTGGTGAACCCTCATTACTACGATTTCTTCACACGAGGTATGTTACCCGGTCAACACTATTGGCCCGTCAAGGAACACGACAAATGCCGCTCCATTAAATTTGCCGTCGATTGGGGAAACCAGCACACCCTAAAGGTAAGACATTACTTCAACCTACACTACACACATTCGTTAATGTTTGATTGAATATCGGTTCTAAGGATTGTGTCGCGGGTCTTTCTTTCTACACCAGGCACAAGGCATAGGAAAGAAGGCGAGTGAGTTTGTGCAACAAGAACTCAAGATGGACTATGTGTACGACTACATGTACCATCTCCTAACACAATACTCTAAACTCCTCCAGTTTAAACCAGAGATTCCTAAGAACTCCTCCGAGATCTGCTCAGAGACAATGGCGTGCCCCAGGGATGGTAATGAGCGGAAATTTATGATAGAATCACTGGTGAAACACCCTGCAGAGTCTGGTCCCTGCACCATGCCGCCTCCTTATGATCCGGCGTCTTTTTTCTCGGTTCTGAAAAGGAGGCAGAGCACGACTAGAAGAATCGAACAGTGGGAGAGTAAGTACTGGAGGAAGCATAACCAGACCGGTTCATAATACTAGATTCGCTTTTTAAAAGTTTTGTTTGTGTAGAGAAAAATGCATTTGCTTGCATATAACCCGTGGATGTTTTGTTCTGTCATAAAGTTTGTTTAAATATCAAACGAAACATCTTTCGGAATGCAGTAGCAAATAGCAATATACCCTTTGAAATGTTAAAAAGTATCAAACGGAAAACAGCTATTTTATTGCAAAGTTGAATGTTGAATGTTGAATATTGATTAAGATATGCGCTTTATAGTTACTTGAAGCGGCGACCAAGAACATGTTTATTGGGGGTCTTTTAAGTTGAGTTTTTTAGCGTAATATAAGATACAATCTCTTAGCTTATAATTAAAAAAGCTAAGAGACGTCTCTTAAATCTCTTATTTAAGAGATGTCTCTTAGCTTTTTTAGTTAAAAGTTAAGAGACCGTATCTTATGTTACGTTAAGAAACCTAACCTAAAAGATCCCCAATAAACATGTTTTAAGAGCACCCACACCAGTAAACCTCCCAAATCCCGATTCTCTAGGTATTTTTACATTATTTATTTATTTTTTTTCATTCGACTTTTCTTTTCTTTAAAAAAAATAAAAATAAAAAAATAAATACCTGAATTTATCGCGGACCGACACGATTCGTGGGGCCCGCAGAGTTAAGATTCGGGTTCACCCCACTGAACTCCCAATACTCGGGTTCACCAACAAATACATATTATATTATTATTTTTTATTGAAAAACGCGTGAACCTCCTCTAAAATCCTCCAATGCTCTTGCTCTTCACATCAGATATATGTATATGATGTATTATCGGTCCAAAGTTTGGCAGAACTATAATGGGTTTATAAACCCAACAAATAGGAAAAATTAATTTAGATAAGTTAATTTAGCGTCAAATAAAAAGAGAAAATTTAGTGTCAAATATAAAGAGAAAACAGTGATTTTTTGGTCCAGCAGCATCTGCATCAGAGAGAGATCGAGGCGGGTTGTTTCTTTGGTACATTAGTTCCTTCCTGATCTCTGTTGTTTTACAGATTTTTCGGCGGATATGTGCGTTGTTTTAGATCTGTTAATATTTTTTTATGATTCAGTAATTTGTAATTCTGGATCTGTAATCTGATATATAAATATGATTATTAGCTGATTTTTTTCTAGATCCAAGGTCCAAATCTACTAATGTTTCTTTGCAACAAATAACGTAAATTTTGCTGACTTATAGTGTTGAATCTGTATCCAATATTTAAATATGATTGTTAATGTTTCTGTTTTGATATAATTTAGTAACTATGAAACAAAATTTTGTAGTGAAACTTTGATTGGCTTAAGAAACATTAATCAATATATAATATTATTGTATGTTATCAACATTGGTTGGCATATTAGTGACATTATTTATATATTATAAAAATCTATTTGTGTAAGAATGTAAGTGTTTATAAATAATGTATGTAATATGCCAACGAACATTGATAATATATAACAATATTATGTTGATCAATGTTTCTCACGCTAATCAAAGTTTCACAGTTACTAAATTATATCAGAGCAGAAACATTAAGAAATATTGAATACAGATCTAACCACGAACTAGTAAATCTACGTATATTCGTTGCAAAAAACATTAACAGATCTAGAAAAACCAGCTAATAATCATATTTGCATATCGGATAACAGATCCAAAACTACAAACTTCTAAATAATAAAAAAACACTAGTAGATCTAAAACAACACACGGATCCGCAGATAAATCTATGAAGATTAAATTGTAAAACGAAAGAGATAGAGAAGAAACTAACGTACCAAAATCTCTCTCTCTCTCTCTCTGATGCTGATTCTCGTCCACGCAAAGGTCTCTTCGACTCTTGAATGTTTCAGCTTAAGGTTTAACTCTGTTGCTGGATCAAAATGTCACCGTTTTCTCTTTTAATTTGAAGTCAAATTAATTTATTTTCTTTGTTGGGTTTATGAAACACATTATACTTCTTCCAAACTTTGTTTATCTAATACATCTAATCCATGTTTCAAATAAATCTAAAGTTCTAAATTGATAAAGGAATGAGTGGGATTATGTAATTCATCTTCTTTCCTCAAATTTGACATCATTTATGAAAAATATTTTTTTTCCAATTATTCCTTCTAATTTAAAGAATCATAAAACAAAACTATTCTTTATCAAATCCTGCAAAGAACAAGAACGAATAAATATTTCTATTATTTTTTTTCTTCTTTTTTCATTTTCTCTTTGTATCTATTATTTCTTTTGTTGTCACCAGTTAAAACGTAAATCTCATATCTTTTATGGTGTAACTGGTAAACGAAAATAGAATTAATGAAAAGAATGAAATAATAGAAATGGAATACTGCAAAAAGTGGAATAAATCATTCCACTCATTCATGATATTTGTTTTGGAATAATTTTCTTTGTATTTTATGTAATTATTTTTGGAATGGAATGACCATTTCATTCCATTCATAGAAAATGGTAAAAAAATATGTAGAATAAAGAGAAATTGTCAAAAATAGCACAAGTTAAGTACCACTTTTCAAAAATACTCTCAATCAAAAATTTACTAACATTTGGGTTTATACTTTAGTGATTAGTGTTTAGTGTTTAGTTTTAAGGGGTTGGGGTTGGGTTTATAAATGTTTTATGAATATTTAGAAAAATTATGTTAATGTGATTTTATCACAAATCTATGATATTTATGAAAATAGTCATTCATTAATGTTAAATTTGAAAAGTGGTATCAAACATGTGGTAGCAATTGAAATTTTCCCTAGAATAAATGGAATGGCCCATCGAAGGAATAAATATTTCTATTATTTTTTTCTTTTTCTTTCATTTTCTCTTTGTTTCTATTATTTTTTTTGTTGTCATCAGTTAGAACGTAAATCTCATATCTTTTATGGTGTAACTGGTAAACTAAAATAGAATTAATGAAAAAAAAATGTAAGTGTTACAAAAAAAAAAAAAATGGAATGGCCCATCCCACATATCCATAAATTTTGCTGATCTTGTTAGAGCCTTAATCAACATTCAAACTTCAATTTCAAGAAGCCTCTTTTCATGACTCTTTTTTTTTTTTTTTGTCACACAGCCTTAATCAATATTCAAACTTCAATTTCAAGAAGCCTCTATTCATGACTCTTTTTTTTTTGTCACACGCAGTTTCTATTTTATATAAGAACAGTTTTTGACAAGAATTGTGACGTTTTAAGAGTAAGGTTTCCACTAGCTTGTTTCAGAGGAGCGTGTATATGGATAAGATCAAAAGTGCATCGGTCTATTCTTCCTTGGACTATCCGTTTTGGCAGTACGCTTTTAGTTGTCAAATTGGCCACGACGCACTAGTTTAAAAGCATCTTTTATTCTTAACAAACAACGCACCGAAAAAGAAAGAAAAACACTGCAACAGTTCTTTATCAACTTTATTTCCAATTTCGTAATTCAACTATACCTTTAACCTTCACGTTCACTTTTAACCATGAAAACAAAGTGCAAAGTAACAAATGAAGAGTGAACAAATACCGACAGTAAAACCACTTGCGTGAAAAACTAAGGTTCACTGACATAGGATTCCAGCAGGATGGTGGACTGTGTTTTATTTAGGCTTTTTCGAGGAAATGCTGGGCGACGATACGACGCTGAATCTTGCCGGAGGCGGTTTTGGGGAGGTTATCAGTGATAAACACTCTTTTTGGCACCTTGAAAGCTGCCAAATTCTTCTTACAGAACGTTTTTATGTCCTCTTCGGTCACTGTTGTTCCTTCTCTTGGAATCACCGCACAGTTAATCTGATCAACAACCAAACGAGGAAGAAATATACTCTGTTATTAACAGATCTAAAACATCTATCTACACATTAATGATGCAAGTTCGCATAATTTTTATGATGTTTAAGGAGGACATGAGTTCAAACTATCTATATAATCTATACTGTGTAATAATAGAGGAACTTAAGCATGGGTTTTGCTTACCTCTTCGCCATATTTCTCATCAGGAACCCCGAACGCAACTCCTTGAGAAACATCAGGATGAGTTAAGAGCACTGAATCTACTTCGATTGGTGATATTTTCTCACCTGATATACAGAGATTGAAATTCTAAGTAATAGACAAAGTACTGTACATAATCTTTGACTAGTTTCTACTAGTACATCTTTTCTAAGTTCTTATTTGTTCGCCGTTTCTCTTTGACAAGTCTAACCACGCCACCGAGACTATACAAATACAGTGAATGGGTTCATATAAACTGTTTGACATAGACTAGTAGTTTTGTGGAACAGTAAAGCCGTCACACAGAGAGTAAAAAAAAAAAGACTCACCTCCACGGTTAATAAGCTCTTTGATCCGACCCACCAGATGCAAATACCCATCGGAATCAAAGTAACCAATATCACCTGTGTGGAACCACCCAAACTCGAAACCTGCCTTGTTGGCCTCCGGGTTGTTCTTGTAACCCTTTGTCACATTTGGACCTCTAATACAAACCTCTCCCTTGCTATTTGGCTCTTGTATCTCCCCTTTCTCATTGAGGATCGCCATTTCTTGACCCACCGGTTTGCCAACAGACCCAGGCTTGTGTGGACCTTCTTCCGGTAAGGGGTTTGAGCTCATCAAGTGAGTTGCCTCTGTCATAGCATAAGCCTCTAGAACCGGTGCTCCAAAAGCTTCCTCGAGCCTGGACAATATCACCTGACCAAAACCAAGACAATCAAAACAATTAGTTTGTTGGACATATGTTCTGTATGAACTTACAAACGCATCAAAAATTGCCTTACCGGAGCCAAAGAAGCACTGCAACTCCTGATGAACCGAAGCTTAGGATACTCCGCCTCAGGCTGGCTCGCGTGACGGTCCAATATGATCTGGTGAATGGTGGGAACAGCAGTATACCATGTAGCATTATACTTCTTCATGTCCGCCCAAAACGTTGTCGCTGAGAATCTACCAGCAGCTGGGAGAGTCACGGCCGCACCAGCTCCAAGCGAGCTGAGCAATCCGGCCAACAATCCATGAACGTGGAACAGAGGGAGAACAATCACGGTCGAATCAGACTCGGTGAGTTTGTAAACCGATTTAATGTTCTTGACGGATGACACAAGATTCAGCTGCGTGAGGGGTACACCCTTTGGACGGCTCGTGGTGCCGGAAGTGTGGAGGAAGAGAGCCGGATCGTCGGGGCTGTTAACGAGCTCCGAAGATGAGTCAGCAGCGACGGAGTCGGAATCGGCCACGGAGAGAGAAAGGTCGGAGCCAGCGTCGAGGAGCGTGGCGGTCACGTGAGAGATGTTGAGCTTCGAAGCTGCTTCTTGAGCAGGTGCGTTGCCTTCTTTGGAGGTTAGTAACAGCTTCGAATCTGAATCGGAGAGGTAGAACTCGAATTCGTCCGCCGTGTAGGCCGCGTTCAACGGCGCCGCTGTGGCACGAGCTCTTATCACCGCCAAGAACATAATAACAAACTAATAAACAAAAATCAAACTCAATCATCCAAAAGCATGCAAAAAAAAGCGGCGGCGCGTTGAGTTACCTCGACGGTGTTGGGGAAAGTGAGAGCCACCACATCGCCTGGCTTGATTCCGGCGGCGGAGACGAGGCGTGAAGCGGCGCGTTCGATTAGATCGTTGAGACGCGCGTGGGTGAGATCGAATTTTCCAGAGACAGAGAGCGCTCGCCGATCGGGGAATTTCTCGGCGACTTTCTTCAATAGTCCGGTGAGTGTAACGCTGCTATCCATGGTTCAGACGAAAACACGAGCAACGATGAGAAAATGTGATAACAAGAGGTGAGAGGCACTGCGATATTTATAAAACTGATATTTTACCTATTTATATGTAGACGCTAGAAAACGATGCAACGTGGCATCATCGTAACGGCTTTTCTTATGATCGTATGGTCATTTATCTCTATCGACCTAAATTATTCTCTTTTTCGGCAGTCGCTGGTTTGTCTCTACTATTAAACCGACGTTTCGGTTTTTGAAGAGGTTTTTATTAGCTTTTATGATTTCCGGTACAAACTCTGAACCGAACAACTAAACCCGATGGCCGATGGTAAGTAACTGTGTGTTCGCCAAACCGATTATCGGTCGATGAATTATTTCAGAAGAATACGAAATACTTTGATTTTTTCCTTTTGTAATGGAAGCAAACCACGGGTGGGACGGATCGGATATCCGGGAAATTTCGAGGTATCCGGATCCGGATCCTTATCCGACGGATCCATGATTTTACTATCCTTATCCGGATCCGGGGTTCTCGGGTATCCGGATGTCGGATATCCTTCTAAAAATTGTAATATCCGGCGGATATCCGGATCCGGATTTGCAACTTTAAAATAAATAAAAAAATAATATTAAAATATATAAAATATTAACAAATATTTAAAAATAAAAAATGTATATAATGTTTTTAATTATTTTTATGTATGATATTACTAATTTTATATAAAAATTATATATACTATTATAAAAATGAAAATATAATAAATAAAATTAATTTTTATAAATATATATTACTATTTTAAAAATAATATTAATAAAAATTACGGATCCAGATATCCAGACTAAAAATTGAGATATCCGGATTCGGATTCGATTTTGACAAATCCAACATTTTACTATCCGGATCCGGATTCGGTCCCTCCAGATATCCGGATTTTCGGATCGGATCTCGGATCGAATCCGGATCCCGGATAATAATTCCAGGCCTAAGTATTACACATACAAACATGTTTAAAGACATTATAGAAATCATCTAACTGTAATGGCGAGGCAAAAGCATTACACTACAGTGTTGTCTACGACGGTAGTTGTATCATGTTCTAACTTCTGACAAACTGAAGAAATCATAAATAAATATTTTATTATATTAGAATTTTTTTGACCAATTAGTTTATTAATTTTTTTTCTCACTTTGTGTAGTGAACAAAAGCTATAAACACCAAACAAAAGATGATAAAGAAACATTTTACTTCCTACTTCTCATATTTATTAAGAAACATTTTTTATAGCTTCACTACAAGAACATCTCCAAAAAAGACATTCTATTTTAAAGTTTGCAAAACTTCATATTTAAAGTTTTAAGCCAGTCTTCTGCAAAATCAAGATTTCAAACTTTAACTTCATAAATTTTATATTTTATATTATGATCCTTATATTTATGATACTTAATTTAAATTCACAAAACTTTATAAATAAATAGGACATATATAAAAATATTATAGAAATATTGATTAACAAAATGATACAGTACAATATAAAATTTTGTATAGAAATACATAATTAAATATTAAATTACAAGTAAAATACTACATTATTCTATAAACTATTTTCGTAATACTTCCATATATGATCAATTAGTGCATTTGTTAAGTTTCTTTTTAATCTTGTTATCTAAATCTAGTTTTGAAAAAACTTATTTTAAAGTTTTTATTTAATTTTATTTGTAAAAATTAAAATCTATATAAGAAAATTTGAAATATTTATGAGTTATAAAATTTTGAAGGATTAAAAAGATTAAGGGACAAAATATTTAAGAATCAAAAATATAATATGTAGTAAGAAACAAAATACAATGAAAAATATGAAACTTCAAATTTGAAGTTTTGAATAATACTGACTCTCTATATTTGAAGTTTCACTATTCAAAACTTCAAATTGAAAGTTTTGAAATTCTTTTTTGGAGAGCGAAAAACTTCATATTTGAAGTTATATAGTGTTTTTTGGAGATGCTCTAGCTAGATAATATAATGAGTCCTTAATCATTGTAAGGGCTTTTCACATGTGACATTGACTCAGATTACCACGTTTCAAAGATGCTTCTGCTTAGCACTAATCACATTTTATATTGTAAACTAAAAAGAAGATAATCTTAAGAAATGATGGTGGGTGGGATAATTAACCGATTTTAAGCACTTTGAAGTCGATTTCTGTAGAGTTTTCTATTGTTGACGAAGAGAAAAGCGTCTTAAAAAACGAAGAAAAGGATCATTTTGAAGTTATCAATTTTGTTTTGTCCATACTAGACAAATTATTATACTGCTTTATTTAATATACTAGTTATAATCCATCAATTTCTCGGATATATATGTATATGAACTAACAAACTAAATTTCTGTTCAAGTATGGCTACAGATTTTCGTGCATGTAGTTTGGATATATGTTCTTAGTTATATAAAAATATGTATATACTGATATATATCTTCTTCAGTCTACATAGATTAAAAATTCGTGTTCGTTTCTCGTAACCAAACATGGCCTTCATGTAAGCCATTACAGCATCGCCGAAAAATTTGAATTGTGTTTGTTCTCCTTGTGTAACAATGTCAGACATGAATACCTTACACTGTATAAAGTTGGATCGGATGTATTTGTTAGATTTTAGAGTTTCTGGTTGTGTGTGTGATGAACAAACCCTTTAGGGCGAAATGAGTCTTGAACTGATGAAAGACAGAAACAGATAAACTAGTGTAAACTCAGATTAGAAACAAGAGATTATGAGAGATTAAGAGTATAAAAAAGGAGAGATTAAGAGAATCTGATCTAAGAGTACATTTTGTATTATTAAAGGAGAAGGGAAAATCTCACTCACTCTCTTATCTTTACACTTGTGGCTACAAGCAAATATATATCAAATCTAGTTTTCAAAAGCAACCACACATCTTTGGCTTACTAGATAAGCTAATAATAAAATATCTAGTCTTTGGCTTATAAGAGAAGCTTTGACTAGTCTGTTTTCTTGTTCATCGTGAGTGCTTGTTAATCTTTGGCGGACCTTGCTTGTTTCTCTTTGGCAAGCTTTGCTATCTTTCACTTTGGCAGACCTTGCTGGATGACAGTCTCTTTATTTATTTTAATACTCCCCCTCAAGTTTGACCATAGGAGATCCTTGGGCAAGTTTGGAACTGAGAGCACTTGCCTCATTAAAAACCTAAGTGTGGAAAACCTCATGGGATAAAACCATCACTTAGGGAAAAAAAGTACAACAACCCTCAGCCTAGGGATTGGTCAGTGGGTCTTTGTGTCTTAGGATCAACATGATGGACACAAAGACCCTGGATCACGGCCTTCTTGGGATGCAAGAGTGATCTTCACTTTCTTGCACATCACCAACACTTCTTGGACCTCCTCTTAGGACCGGTTTGTGTCTTCCCTTCTCTTGTAACTTCTTGCCACCTCATTGGGGTTAGAACACACGACTACCAGCTCCTTTTTACTAAATATCCAAATACTTGCTGAGCCTTGGTTGATTCTTCTTTGAGTCACCAACTTGATAGAAGATTGTGAGTATTCATTCACTTCTTCCTTCATCAACTCTTTCCAGAACCGGTTGGCTCCTTTTCTCCAATCACCACTAAAGGCCTTTCTCTTTCTTCTCACAAGCTCATTAACACTCCCCCTCAAGCTTAAACCGAGTATAGGGGAGGTCCAAGCTTGATGATGAGCGCTTGCTTGCTTCATGATCAGCATGTTGGGGAGTGCCGATCTTTCTTCAGTCTTGACACTTAAACCCCTCTTTTTGAAATCGACATTGCAGCCTATTCTCGAAGCTTCATCAATCAGGTATAAGCACACATGCTTTGGGCTGATTCATAGCTTCCCAACTGAAGGTAACTGTTCTAACTTCATGTAGAAGCTGATTCATAACTTCCCAACCAGAAGGTAACTGTTCTAACTCCATGCCTTGGGCTGATCCATAGCTTCTCCTCTGAAGGTAACTGTTCTAACTTCTTGTAGAAGCTGATCAATAGCTTCCCAACCAGAAGGTAACTGTTCTAACACCAAGTTGTTGCTGTCCTTGTTGAATTCTTCTTGCATTGTCTTTGGAGGAAACTGAGGCAATTGATGACTTGGACCTTCAGGATAGCTCACCATTATCCCTCCTCAAGCTTGATCCGGAGAGAATAAGTGAAGGACCAAGCTTGGAAGTGAGCAACACTGAGTTTTGAAACCAAGAGCGGATCACCCTACAAGCTGGCGCTTAAGCCAACCGGTTCCTCCTTTGTTGGATCTAAGATGCTGGTTTGTCATCCAACTGCTCCTCCTTTTGTTCATGACCACCTTCTTGTATTCTCAACTCAAAAGATCACTCATTTCTTCATATTTTCAACTCACCATCTTCTTGACAGCTTCATTTGGTAACCGGATGCAAGAAACTCTTGGACAAGGCGTTTTGGCATGAGGTTCGATAGGCCTCTCCATCCACCTTTGCTTCCAACGAGACTTCTTCATCAAGACATACATGAGAAAGGTTGAGGAACCAAGAACAATCACCAAGCTTCAGTCTTCTTCATCATTGAGAAACTAAATCGGATGAAGCTGTCTTCATGGTTTGGATCTGAGATGAGAAAGGAGTGTGTGTTTTGCGGAAGCTTCAACTATGTTCAGATGAACCAGACTCTGATACCATGTTAGATTTTAGAGTCTCTGGTTGTGTGTGTGATGAACAAGCCCTTTAGAGCGAAATGAGTCTTGAACTGATGAAAGAGAGAAACAGATAAACTAGTGTAAACTCAGATTAGAAACAAGAGATTATGAGAGATTAAGAGTATAAAAAGGAGAGATTAAGAGAATCTGATCTAAGAGTACATTTTGTATTATTAAAGGAGAAGGGAAAATCTCACTCACTCTCTTATCTTTACACTTGTGGCTACAAGAAAATATATATCAAATCTAGTTTTCAAAAGCAGCCACACATTTTTGGCTTACTAGATAAGCTAATAATAAAATATCTAGTCTTTGGCTTATAAGAGAAGCTTTGACTAGTCTGTTTTCTTGTTCATCGGTAGTGCTTGTTAATCTTTGTGAGACCTTGCTTGTTTCTCTTTGGCAAGCTTTGCTATCTTTCACTTTGGCAGACCTTGCTGGATGACAGTCTCTTTATTTATTTTAATACTCCCCCTCAAGTTTGACCATAGGAGATCCTTGGGCAAGTTTGGAACCGAGCACTTGCCTCATTAAAACCTAAGTGTGGAAAACCTCATGGGATAAAACCATCACTTAGGGAAAAAAGTACAACAACCCTCAGCCTAGGATTGGTCAGTGGGTCTTTGTGTCTTAGGATCAACATGATGGACACAAAGACCACGGATCACGGCCTTCTTGGGATCTGAGAGTGATCTTCACTTTCTTGCACATCACCAACACTTCTTGGACCTCCTCTTAGGACCGGTTTGTGTCTTCCTTCTCTTGTAACTTCTTGCCACCTCATTGGGGTTAGAACACACGACTACCAGCTCCTTTTTACTAAATATCCAAATACTTGCTGAGCCTTGGTTGATTCTTCTTTGAGTCACCAACTTGATAGAAGATTGTGAGTATTCATTCACTTCTTCCTTCATCAACTCTTTCCAGAACCGGTTGGCTCCTTTTCTCCAATCACCACTAAAGGCCTTTCTCTTTCTTCTCACAAGCTCATTAACACTCCCCTCAAGCTTAAACCGGTATAGGGAGGTCCAAGCTTGATGATGGCTTGCTTGCTTCATGATCAGCATGTTGGGGAGTGCCGATCTTTCTTCAGTCTTGACACTTAAACCCCTCTTTTGAAATCGACATTGCAGCCTATTCTCGAAGCTTCATCAATCAGGTATAAGCACACATGCTTTGGGCTGATTCATAGCTTCCCAACTGAAGGTAACTGTTCTAACTTCATGTAGAAGCTGATTCATAACTTCCCAACCAGAAGGTAACTGTTCTAACTCCATGCCTTGGGCTGATCCATAGCTTCTCCTCTGAAGGTAACTGTTCTAACTTCTTGTAGAAGCTGATCAATAGCTTCCCAACCAGAAGGTAACTGTTCTAACACCAAGTTGTTGCTGTCCTTGTTGAATTCTTCTTGCATTGTCTTTGGAGGAAACTGAGGCAATTGATGACTTGGACCTTCAGGATAGCTCACCATTATCCCTCCTCAAGCTTGATCCGGAGAGAATAAGTGAAGGACCAAGCTTGGAAGTGAGCAACACTGAGTTTTGAAACCAAGAGCGGATCACCCCTACAACTGCGCTTAAGCCAACTGGTTCCTCCTTTGTTGGATCTAAGATGCTGGTTTGTCATCCAACTGCTCCTCCTTTTGTTCATGACCACCTTCTTGTATTCTCAACTCAAAAGATCACTCATTTCTTCATATTTTCAACTCACCATCTTCTTGACAGCTTCATTTGGTAACCGGATGCAAGAAACTCTTGGACAAGGCGTTTTGGCATGAGGTTCGATAGGCCTCTCCATCCACCTTTGCTTCCAACGAGACTTCTTCATCAAGACATACATGAGAAAGGTTGAGGAACCAAGAACAATCACCAAGCTTCAGTCTTCTTCATCATTGAGAAACTAAATCGGATGAAGCTGTCTTCATGGTTTGGATCTGAGATGAGAAAGGAGTGTGTGTTTTGCGGAAGCTTCAACTATGTTCAGATGAACCAGACTCTGATACCATGTTAGATTTTAGAGTCTCTGGTTGTGTGTGTGATGAACAAGCCCTTTAGAGCGAAATGAGTCTTGAACTGATGAAAGAGAGAAACAGATAAACTAGTGTAAACTCAGATCAGAAACAAGAGATTATGAGAGATTAAGAGTATAAAAAGGGAGAGATTAAGAAAATCTGATCTAAGAGCACATTTTGTATTATTAAAGGAGAAGGGGAAATCTCTCTCACTGTCTTATCTTTACACTTGTGGCTACAAGAAAATATATATCAAATCTAGTTTTCAAAAGCAGCCACACATTTTTGGCTTACTAGATAAGCTAATAATAAAATATCTAGTCTTTGGCTTATTAGAAAAGCTTTGACTAGTCTGTTTTTACTGTTCATCCGCGGGTACTGTTCATGTTGCCTTGCTTGTTTTTTTTTGGCAAGCCTTGCTATCTTTCACTTTGGCAGACCTTGTTGGATGACCGTCTCTTTATTTATTTTAATAGTATTAATAATACGGTATTACATTGCAAAACTATATATATACGTATTTATCATGATAATGATCAAGACATATAGTTTTGTGATTTGTGCTCGTCATTAGTATTGAAATTTGAGTTGTGTATAATTCGTGTTATTGAAAAAGATAAACTTTTGAAATTGTTTGTCAATATTTGACATTAATTAATATAAAATTATACCAAAAAAAAAAAGATTTCCTCCAAATTATAGAAAAGCCTGAAGAAAAACAAAAGGGGCCTTATTTCCATCACATTGGGCGTTATGTTAAACTCTCAAGCGGAGAAACAGAGATGAGAACTTGACGATCAAGCCACCATCAACCAGCGAAAGCAGTCTCAGTTTGGAAACTGTCCTTTTTTAAGCAGTCGTTGACCAAATTTCGCGATTTTTCGTAAAGCCTCTCTGAGTGTGCAAGGAGGTAAAAAACAAACGAAGTAGTCTGGCGTCCTAATTTCGAGGAGCTCATCCGCCGCGACATAAGGTTAGTATATGCAGTGTTTCTCTTTAAAGTTGTTTCATGAAGCACAAAACTCTTGTTCATTTGCATTTCATTACCTCTTTCCCTGTTTTTTCTAAGGCGTGTGTGGAGATAGTGAAAGAGCGGAGAGATGGAGAATGTGCCATTGTCTTGAAGGCTATGTTAGAACTAGGAAGATCTCAGGAGAAGACGGTGAAAACCGACAAGTCGGGTAATAATATATGCCTGAGATATTTGCTTGAAGTTTCCATAGTGTGTTTTGGTGTGATTTGAACATATTACACCCTATCTTCTTTTCAGTTCCAATGTCAGTGGGTTCCATTTACGAAGAGGTTATAAAGACTGAAGAAGGGCGTGACATGCTACTTGACAAAGTTAAAAAAACGCATTGAAAAATTGAGTGCAACGTCTTCTTATCTACCAGCGTTTGTGATAGAAACTGATGATTCGTACATAGTTGGTATAATAGTAACTTCCTTCTTAAACCTTGTTAGCTGATAATACTCTGCACTTCAAACGTTCTCATCAAATTTATTTTGTTTGCAGATTATAAATCCATCATCAGCGTAGCACAGAAAGATGAGGTGTGTTTCATATACAATATTTTTTCTTTTTTTTTTCCCGGAAACGTTTCTGAATCTGAAAATGAGATCTTTTGAGATGGTTTTAGATGGAATCAGTAGTTATGAAAAGATATGGGAAAGAAGCATTCAGAATGTTCAGATACTTATCACAGGAAGACCGTTTTGTTGAGACCGGTAAGGTTAGTGACCTTTTAACTACTGATAGAAACGTACTCAAAAGTAATAAAATAGTTTCTTATCTTTACATCAAAGTTCTTATCTTGTGTGTAGATTGCCAATGCCTCGCTGACTGAAAAGAAAGACACACCCCAAATCCTTATGAAGATGTGGAGAGATAGTTACTTGCACATTTTTTTTTTTGCTAAGAATGTTAATATCATAAATGAAGTGGAAAAGGTTACAATGTTGCATCCTATACAAATGATTTCTTGGCAAAAAAGAAATAAAAAACAAGAAAATCATTAGAGTCAAACGTCATGGGTAATTGACTGATATTAAATCAGCCACTTAGCCATCAGATTTTGGAATCTTCTTCTACTCCTCCTAGCGAGGATTGTGTTAATGATGGTTCTGTTGACTTCTTTGAATTTTAGTTGCGGAGGGATAGACACTTGGTTGTGAAGAACATTGTTTCTCTGTTTCCAGATGCTGTAGACAACTGCCTGAGCAGAAAGCATTCTCAAGAGTCTGGTAGTTACTTGCACATGCAGGCATATTTCTTTTAACCAAGTTGAAATAAAATCTTTAAGCTTAAAAAAGAAAATGGTTGATCTAAGATTCTTTGTTGTCCTGTTTCTTGTTGTAGAAATTGGCGGTGACAGGAGTATATGTGCCCTTCCTAGTGTGGAAGGTAGATAAGTTGATTGTATGGAGGAAAATGTTGGATGAGATGTACCATGCTTCCTTAAACTTGAGTCTCAGGTTGACCCATGAACTAGATTCAGAAAGAGAGATTAGACTCACACTTAAAATCCATTGAGATTTTCCTAGAAAAAAGAGAGTAGATTTTTGATGGATTTTCAAGCTATGCCTTAACAAGTGTATATTTGTTTTTGTGTGTGTATGTGGCAGTTGCTGCTGCTGTCAGAGAGTAAATTAGAAGGAGCATTAAAGCAAAGACCAAAAAAGGTCTATGCTAAGACTACGTTGCTGTCTAACGCTAGCTTAAACTTGATGATGCCATAATGCTTTTTCATGACTTCTAATCTCTAAATTTATAAACAAAAATGAAAACCATTTTTTATTTTTATTTATGTAACTTGTTGGTTATGTTTCCCTTATAACAGCTTTTTGGGTATTTTAGATCATCTCTAATGGTATCTATTGCATTTAAAATAGAGTAGTAATATAATTGGAGTGAAATTTATTCCAATGTACTTCTCCAAAAACATTCATTATAAACTAAAATAGCATTCATTGTAGACTAGGGTCTGGTGTTTCCCTGTATATATTGCTTATGTTCCGCCTTTTGGTGTAAGGTTCAGAGACCCCGGTGTGAAGGAGGCATTTGGGCAATATGAACCTTCAGTGTTGTGTCAGGTGATCCAAGCATCTCACTCTGTTCTTTAGATGATCACCGCTGGCTTCGAAAATCAAAACGATGACTCGAGCATATCCTTTTAAGGATCGGTTTAGGTCTTGTCTTATGTAATTATGGGGTTTAGTTATATTGTTAAAATGACTGGACGTTGTGAAATGGTAGTGGGAACCAAACGAGTGTTTTAAGGTGATACTTGTATCTTCATCCTTATGTTACATTGTGGCTAAAGCCTCGGTATTGTGGTCACAATCGATTGTATTAGAATCATTTCGGGAAGTTGATGTTTGAGAAAGAAAAAAAAAACACTCACTGGATATTGTGTTAGACCGTAGATGGAGGTGTACGAGTTGATGATAGGACCATATCCCAAGGTTATACATGAAGGGAAGTCTGAGGGAAGGTCAAATAAATATCAAAACATTCAGTGTGTGCTGCTTCATCCATCCAAACAAATGGAGATTAATGTATCTATCTGGTTTTTACAGTGACCCATATTGCCATGGATGGTTGTTGAGGATAATGAGTCTCAGAGACTGTTTGTTGTGTATGTACACTTCTTTGTAGCTGAAAGAATATGAATTACGTGAATACAAATATTACCAATGTGAATCCAAAATCCTATTGCAGAAGTGTGAATACGTATCTATCTATGTGCTTACTTTTTATACTTGAGTCCCTGGTTAGAATCGCACACGACATAAATAGAAATTACTTAAAATAATTAGATCATGATGGGTTAAAAGATAATTTTGATCGATTAGGTTATCTTGTAACAGTTTGCACACTATGGTGGTTTGATAATTTCCATAAATCAAGATTAAGTAGCAGCAAAATCTTTCAAGGATAAAACAGTGAGGAAATAAATTATAAAAAAAACAGTCTGAAACACCAAAATTAAGATCCAAACGATGATGGCAAAGATAAGGAGTTTCTTCTACCTCACTTCTTCTCTTCTTTCTCAGCATCCGCAGCTCTCTTGGCTCTAGCACCTGCATGTCTCTTGTTTGTGCGCTCTAGACGGATCTTGTCATAAGCCTTGAACGATTTCAACTCAGCGGTAAGCTTCACAAGCTCCGTTGCAGGCTTCTCACGGACAATAGGCATGTAATCACCCTGGACTTGAGTGGCATTGGCCAACTCTTCTGGAGTAGAGTCACCAGCCTGAAATAAAACACAGCTTTAAGCACAGAACTAAAGAATACAATCAAGGATAGACTCGTAACTGTTTTGAAATAGTACCTTGACCTTCCTGGCACGACGTGGGAAGATGACCAACTTAGCCTTGTAGGTTTTGAGCCTCTGGACATTGGATTGAAGACCCTCGAGAGATCTGTTCTTGCGACGGTGGTCAACAGAGATACCGATGGTGGGTGCCAACTTCTTGGGGATTCCAGCAGCCTGGTTCAATCAAAATGACAGAGAGAAGTAAACAATCTGAACAAAACATCCAAACAAGACCACTCCAAGTTAGAGAATACAAACCTTGAGCTCTTCAAGGGTGAATCCTTTACCGGTTCTGACCTTCATGTTGTACTTAAGAGTCTGACCGTGAACAACGGGGCGGAGAGGTCCAGCAGTGGGACGCGGGAAGATCTTCACAGCCTTCTTTTGTCTCGCTGAGTTAGAACATTACATTAAAAAAAAAGCCAAGATTAAATACAGAGACTCTATGGTATACACCAAAATGGAACATTAAGAGTACTAACCAGCTCTTCTCCTGGTTTTCCTGGCAGGCTGGTTGAACCAAGTCTTGACATAGTTCTGCCAGTGCTTCTTGAAGTGACCATTGGGGATAACATTGTTGTGCTTCATCTCCTCAGCTCAGCTGCAAATTAGTCATCAATAACCATGAGATTCTAAGAGAAATCAAATTAATCAATGTCACACTGTAAAACTAAGCCATCTCTTATAGCATCGAACAAGTGACACTGATAAGAAACTACTAACGTCTCCAGGATCTAGACTCCACTTCCTAAAATTCATATCGACCAATCTCAAATCTGTCAGATTCAAGCATTAATAAGGCGTCGTACCAATTAAAAGGTCTTAAACTCTTAAGGCAAAACACTCAGCAAATCAAACAAACTCACACGATAAATGCCTTTAATCGATGATAGAGACTGCGTAATGACATCGATAGGTCTTAAACAACAACGGGGAATCAGAGTGAAGAGAGGAAGGAGGTAGAGATGAAGAGTTCTTACAAGTCACAGAGACCCTTCCTTCCTTTTCTCCTGCGGCGAGACGAGAGAAATGTCTTCGAGCTTTCACTCTCTTAAAAAGCTTATAAATACTAAAACCCTAATAGCTACCTGCTTACACTTGGTACGATTGGGCCTTTCCTAGAATGAGCTGGAATGAGTTAAGAAAAGCCCATTAAAAAAAAAGATTTTTTTGGGGAAAGAAGCTGGATTCGGTTCAAATTTAAAACCAGAGAACCGATATGTCGACTTTGTTACTCGGTTAGGGAACAATGCTGAGAGAATTGCTTTGAGGTCTTTGATTTAACATAAAGCTCCGGTTCTATAGACTTTGAGATTATTCGTATGTTGGAGGTAGTCATGGTGCTTCGGATCTTGGAACATGGAGTTATAATGCCATGTGCTTAAATTATTACTGGAGTTTTTCCTTGGGGCCTTGGGCCGAATATTGGCTTAGTCAAATAATTGAATAAATTGTGTAGCTGCATATAGTACGCAATTCTTTTAGACTTTCTTATCGGGTTTGTTTATGGTCCCTTAGAAAGTTGCACCTCTATCATGTGGTATTCGCATGCTAATAATCTGTTGGCAACATTTTACGTGGATGGATGGCCTAGTCTTAAAGATTTGGACACATGCCTACTTTTCACTATTGTGGTATAATCATTAAAGAGGCTAACCTGATAGAAGATGATAACCCATAAGAAGGAGGCTATGTGATAGCTGGCTCTTCCTTGAAATACTTGAGCAGTACTAAAGGATTCAGTGATGGAGAAAAGAAAAAAAAGCATTAACATTGCTGATATAACCAATGAGACCAGTCTTAGCATCTTTCCTTAGTCTTGTTTCGAAGGTAAGAATTAAAGTTTAGAGATCTCAGTGATTTTTAGTCTGCAACTGGGTTAATTAACATTGTTTTGGTACTAATGTTTACCTCGTACACAATTCAAGTTTCCTTCTGGTAGTATCCTCTATCAGCTGGTATTTTGGAGCTAAGTTCACGTAAAAAAGGTGGAAGAATCTACTATTGCTCATGGTTGATAGTTCTCCTAGATTGCAAATCATCAAGCTCAACGTAAGCAATTTCATTATTTTTTTCCCATAGCTCCACTTTTTGTTATAGGATTCTGATAATTATAATATTTCCTCCGGCTTTAAACAAACAACTAGATTTTGACCCGCCTTTATTATTTTGAGAAATTGCCACTAATAGCACTTTTATGATACCACTTTTCAAAAATACACTAACCAACTTTACCATTAAATTTTAAAGAGTAGAAAGACTACTATACCCTTACATACACAACATATTATCTTCTCTTCCCCTCTCCAAATCTCATCGTCGATCAAGACCTTCTCTCCTGTGAAAAAGTTCGACGACTTCTCTCCGGTGACCAATTTCACAGATATCAAAGACGTTCCGGCGACCAAATCCAAGTGATAATCGGACGAAATCAACGACTCTCTGTTGAGTAAATCTAATTACTCCGACAAAATACGACGAGATCGACGATGCTCCGGTGAATACTTACAAGCTCCGGTGAACGTAATTGACAAAATCATAGATAGATTTGTAAGTTTGTTTGAATTCCGACTTTAATTGAATCTATTCAAAGCCCTAAATCTAATTGATGTGTTTGAAGTAGCGAGATGAAATTATATGTGGCTGGTTTGCGTTCAGATTTTGAAGATCAAAGAGGTTGGTGAGCTGTTTGAAGAAGCAAGAGGGACTCGAACAAGAAGTGGTTTGTCTATCAAAGAACTACGATTTATAAAGCTTTATAAAAGTTGCAGAGTTGGCTTCTTAACACCATCTTTTCTATCATCTTCTTTAGGCGTCTCTTATACTTGAAGAGGTTAGTTGTACATCTAAGTGAGTTTGACTGCAATCATTTTGATGTTGATCCCTATTTTCTTATAATCGGGTTATAATGATTGAAGTGTGTTCGTATGTGGAGAATGGAAGCTAATAAATGGAATTCATTGGGATTTCACAATCGATGTTGATCGAGGATGTTCTTTTAGTATGATTCATGAAGATGTCAGCTACAATGATTTGATTGGGGTTGTTTTAGAAGATTTTGGGATCGATGACAACAAAAGCAGTGTAAATCTTAGCTATGTCTCACCTTCCAAATTAAAATTTGGTACAAAAGAGCTTCCTCCGCTTTTATTAGGAATGATCGTCAAGTAACGTCATATATGAACAAAATTCAAGAGAATGCAGACATTCATCTATGTGTAACTATTAAGGTAACCACATGAAATTCTTTTGCTAGCGTTTTTTGTTTATAAGCGTTATCAGTTATTCTTCAAGGTAGTATGTAGTACTCATTAATATAGAGATTCACTATTGCATTCATGTTTTTTTCTTTTTATGTTTCAGAGAAAAGCACAAATATCGCCATTGATTATATCAAACATGATGCAGACACGGGATGAAATTTCTAGTACTCATGATTCACTATTCTTTGGAAGTAGTAACGCATTTGAGGTACTTTTCAAAAGTCTTACCTTAACGTTCGTAATTATAAGGCCTTATATATTGTTTTAGACATTAGTATTTAATGGAGTACTACAAAGAGGTATTGCTACTAGTGAGCTAATTTTGTATTTCAAGCTAATTTTGGTTGTGATGTTTTTTTAAATAAAAATTTTATTTTATAATGCTTTATAAAACTTAATAGATCCATGCTTACTTTTGCAGAGAGGAACACACACACACACCCCGAGAGTGAATGGAACAACATTCATAGAGTTGACGAAGTCTCTGGTATAGAACAAACTCGTATAAAAGATACTCCTATTTCTCCTTCTAGTGGAGTTATTGGCAATAAGGTACATATAACTTTTTGTTAATGTGAATATATCAGTATCTTATAATGGGTTATAAATTATATTTTCTAACTGTTTTTCTAATTGTTTTTGTTTTAGAGAGGATTGAACTCAATGGGACCTGATGTATATGGATCTGAAAAGTCAAAATTGTCATCTTTTTCTAGTAACCGTGGTAGAGAAAGCATGAGAGAGGATTCACATTCCCATTCAGAAATCTTGTCACCAATTTGTTTTGCAAATCAACGCGATGATGATAATGATTTGTTCTGGGAAGTTTTCAAGGATAAAAGGAAATGAGCACAAAGTTGAAGCTGCATGCTGTTAGTCAAGGCTTTGAGTTCTCCACACAGTATTCAAACAAACAACGTTATATTCTTAAATGTGTGGATGAAAAATGCAGTTGGGATTTTCGTGCGAAATCGCTTAAAGAATCTGAGAGTTTTGTTGTCGCCATTATGTATCTAAGCATACATGTGACACTTCTCCGAGGCGTGTTAACCATCGGCAAGCTACTGCAAAATGTTGGGAAGTATGGTCAGCAATATTTATAAAGGAGGAAAGATTGGGTTGAAGCCTAAACAGATCATAGACAAAGCTAGAGATGATCATGGTGTTGTGATTTCATATTCAAAGGCTTGGAGGTGTCAAGAGCATGCCCAAGATCTGGCTAGGGGTACTCCGATGACAGTTTTCAAGCTTTGCCCAGCTGGTTTCACATGTTTAAAGAGAAGAATCCAGGTTCGAGACTTTTATTGAAGTTGATTACGTGGGGAAATTCAAATATGTATTTTTGTCGTTTGGTCCAACTATCGAGGGTTTAAGCTGATGAGGAAGGTACTTTCTATTGATGGTGCATCTGAAATCAAATTATAAAGGAACTCTACTTGCTGCGACAGCACAAGATGGTAATTTTCACTTGTATCCTATAGCTTTGCTATAGTTGATTCTGAGAATGAGGCCTCATGGAGTTGGTTTATGATGTGTATGAAAACCATCATTCCCGATGAGGAGGATCTGGTTTTATCTCGATCGTGCAGCCTCTATTGAAAAAGCTCTTTACAACATTATCCGCTTGCTTACCATGGTATTTGCATCTTCCATTTTGAAAAGAATGTCTTGGACAAGTTTAAGAGTTCAACACTTATCCCATTGATTCTTGAGGCTGCTTATGCTTACACCAAGGGAGATTTCGATTATTTGTTTGATGAAATTGAAGTCCGACACTGAAGTAGCTGAGTATCTTCGTATCGCGGACTTCAAGAAGTGGTCGCGAGCTTATTCTCGTGCCAATCGCTACAACATCATGACATCAAACTTGGCGGAATCAATTAACTCTTTGCTGAAAGATAGTCGTGAGTATCCGATAGTCTGTCTTTTTGACACTATTATGATGATTATGACTAGGTGGTTCACTGAACGTTGTGATGAAGGAGATCGTCATATCCACCTCTCCACATTCAAAGTAGGGGAAAAGATGAAGGAGTTATATAATCTTAAGTCTCGCTGGCTTGAGGTTTCCAAAATCAATGATTCAGAGTATGAGGTTAAGGGAGATACAAGAGATCAAGTGGTGAATTTTCAAAACAGACATTGTTCATGCTTGGTATTTGATGTCGAGAAGTTTCCTTGCGCTCATGCTATTGCCGCTGCAAAATCTGGAAATAAACATGAAAATGATTATGTCGATGATTTTTTCTCCAATGAAAGGTGCGTTCTCTCAGTCATGTTTTATAAATGTTTATAAAGGTTATCGGATTTATAATGGTTTATAAACATTATTCTTTAACACTTGTTTTACATTTTTTCCTTCTTGGTTGTATCTTTCATCTAATTCTCTCAATTTTCTTATTAGGTTTAAGCAAGCATATTCAGAAAGCATATATCCTGTTGGTGATAAAGCATATTGGGATATTCCTCCTATGTAGCAAAATTTGTTTGTCGCCTCCATCTACTCGCTTCCTAGTGGCAGAAGGAAGAAAAAGAATTCCAAGTTCGTGGAGTATGGAAAATACCGGTCCAAATCCGAACCAACATCCAAATCATACAAATGCAGCAGATGTGGACAGCAAGGACACAACAAGAGTACATGTGTTGAGCCAATTGGATAACAAGAGTCTTTTTTATCAAAACTTGTCTTCATTTGATTATTTTATATGATGTTATAACAATTTGAATCTCATATCTTTTGAACCTTTTATTATTACATTCATCACTTTATAGTATGTTTTACAGAATTTATAAGTGTTTAAAAGTTTTACGCTACTAAAAATTGTGTGGTTATGTTAATCAACTATCTTTTATAAGACCCTTATAAATTTTAGAGTTGAAATTTATTTCAGAATTTATATGTTTCTAAGATATTTGATGTCATTGGCTCAGCTTACCAATGTGAATATAGATCTAATAAGTTTCTTAGATCAAGGATGTTCATCACAGAAACTATTTTTCTTATATCTAATCATCCCTTCCAATTAGAAGTCTAAACCTATAGTCAACAAATTACAGAGATTAGAAACTTACAATTTGTGAATTTGGAGTCGACATTTCCGATGAATAGCTTCGTCGGCGATCGTGTGAGACAGAGAATCCGTGTGTTAGCTCGTCGGAGATCTCAATGGAACGATGACGATGACTTTCGATGACGACGACGACGACTTTCGATGACGACGACGACGACGACTTTCGATGACAACGACGGCGACGATGGATCCTGAGGAGAGAAACGATGGATCTCGACAGAGAGAAGAAGGTCACGACTGAGAGAAAAGTTGGTGATATCTTAGAGATAGTAGGGTTAATTTTGTCTTTTACACATTAATGAAAAGTGTATTTGTAAAAATGTCCTTCTATTGATGGTATTGTTGAATTGTGGTACTACACAAAGTGTAGTTATGAAATTTCCCCTTATTTTGAACTTTTATGAAATATATTATTTGTTTGTAATTATTGAATGTATTTATCTTAGTAAAACTTTCTTTATAATAAATTTGACACAGAGAGTCTCTCTGGTAGACTATGTGTTTTTCTGGCTTTGTTTTATTCTCTCTCAAATCAACATATTTATTTGACTTATTGTTAAAATAAATGATTTTAGAACGCAAATGTAGAATACTTTATATTGATATTTTATTTAAACAATGTGACATATTTCTATATTAATTAAATATTTACATTGTAATTTAAATTTTTATACAAATCAACATATTTGTGTAGTTAGGTGTTAAAAGAAATGATTTTGAATCCAAATGTATAGTACTTTTATATTGATTTTTTTTTTATGTGCAGCCATAATCTTTGGTTCAAATATCCGATTTATTTTCAAATACATTCGTTTTTGAATATTTTTAGTTTTCTATACATCAGAACAAAATTCATACAGACCCGGGGGATCCAACTTGAAACTCACACATAAATTTATATCCAAACATGGCCTAATTTCAAAACCCAAAAATCTATACCAGAAAGAAACAACCAATACCTAAATGGATACCCAAATGTCTATGCCTAACAGATTCCATAAATAAATAAAAAAATATTTTTATGTGTTTGGCTAAATTAAGTGAAATATAAAATTTTATTCAGTAATATTTGTAAAATATTAATAATGATCAATATATGAATATCGATTTGGTTAGATAAGTTTTGGAATTGTTGTTAATTAATTTAAATTGATTTTAAATACAATGGTAGAATATGTAAATAAATAAAAAATACAAAAAGGAAGTACCTAAAAAGAAATTTCAAAACCCAAAAATCTATACCAGAAAGAAACAACCAATACCTAAATGGGATACCTGAATGTCTATGCCTAACTGATTTCGTAAACAAATTAAAAAAAAAATTATGTGTTTGGCTAAATGAAGTTAAATAGAATTTTTTTATTTACTAATATTTTTACAATATTAATAATGATCAATATATGAATATCGATTTGTTTATATAAGTTTTGGAATTGTAATTAATTAATTTAAATTGATTTTAAATGCAATGGTAGAATCTGTAAATAAAATGAAACACAAAAAAGAAGTACCTAAAAAGAAATTTCAAAATCCAAAAAATCTATACCCGAAATAAATGACTCAAACCTAAATGGGTACCCGAATGTCTATGCCTAACTGATTTCGTAAACAAATAAAAAAATTATTTTTATGTGTTTGGCTAAATTAAGTGAAATAGAAAAAATTTTATTTGGTAATAATTTTACAATATTAATAATGATCAATATATGAATATCAATTTGCTTAGATAAGTTTGGAATTGTAATAAATTAATTTAAATTGATTTAAAATACAGTGGTAGAATCTGTAAATAAAAAGAATTACAAAAAGGAAATACCTAATTTATTATAAATACAATGACTTAATGTGTAAATAGAAGGAAGTAAATATACTGCTATCCATGTTTCCAAATAATTCTCATTTAATATTGTTATCCATGTTTCCAAACAAACTTCCTTTATAAACTGCAATTCATGTCTCCAAACACTCCAATTTTGTACTTGAGTTTTAATAATATAGATGTTATATGAATTTTTTAATTTTAAAATTTTAATGATTAATGATGTTTTAATTTTAAAATTTTAATTTTTAATGTGTATGCACAATCGAAAACGTCAAATAATAACAAAGGGAATGAATGTCGTGTAAATTGCATTGGTATCAGTTGTATTGGCTTTTGATCTTTAGGTGGACTTTGATCAAGGAATCAACCGAAATAGAGCCTGATCCGCGCACTCGTGCGAATATTAGTTCTTACGTTTTTATATATTGATATTTGTTTTTATGATTAATGTTATATATTTTATATGTGTTTCCATATAACTAACTATTATCAAAAGACCCGGACCAAATTAGGTGATATAGTTATTTTTGGTATAAATATCTAAACCTATTTCAGATATTGGTTATTTGGATACTTTTAGATTCCTATACATCAGAATCGAACTCATTCAATCCAGGAGGTCCAGCTCGGAACCTACACATAAATTTATAATATCCAAGCAGAGCCTAATTTCAAAACCCAAAAACGATACCTGAAAGAAATAATTTGTACCTAAATGAATACATGAATGTCTATGCCTAATTAATTCTGTAAACAAAAAAAAAAAATATTTCTCTTTGTTTGGCCAAATTAAGTGATATAAAAAATGTCTTTAGTACAACAATTATATGGAGTGAAAAAATAAGTAACAATAAATGTAATACATTTATTATTATTTTTCACATAAACCATATCTTTGAATTATGTGTTTGGCTAAGTAGTTTCTCACCGATTGAAACTAAAATAATTTTTTTTAGTAAAACAGACTAAACCAAACTTTTAACAATATGCAAAATCCGGTTATTATACATTTTGAATTTTATAATTGGTATAAATTTAATGTTAATTAACTCTTAAATAAAAATCTACACTCTTATTATTACTAGAGGCGTAGCCCCGCGCAAGTGCGGGGACGTTGTCTGATGGAAATATTGTTGTAGTTTTAAAATCATAGTTTCATGTCTTGTTGAGGAAGATAAAAATATATGAATGTGTATTGTAGGTGATAAAATCATTTTGTATTTAGAAACGTTAGGAGAAGAGGTGACTGAGTGTGTACCTTTCATATATTAGTATATAGTTAATGTATAGGAAAGTACGGGTGAAATGTGTTGAAATCTAGTGTACCATAAATTCTTTAGAAGAACGCGGAAACGAAGGCAACGTGAATAAAATGGGTTGCATCAATACTATTAAAAGGAAAGGAGTTTTGAAATATCTACCTATGAAAGTTGTTTGGACCATTTCCTTTAATTATTTTTTGGTCTTCCCCTATATATTAACAACATGTGACATATTTATAATGATTTTTAATGTTTCCTGTTTTCACTCTAACCATAAAATGGGTTACACTAATTTATATTTGAACCATTTAAAAAAAAATCGTAGCCCAATGTTCCAAAACTATATAAATTATATGAGCCACCATATATTTCTAAACATGTCTCATATATATTCAATTAAATTAATGCTTCGATTACAACATGTCTTTATTAAAGGCCTAAGACACCATAGCTCTGTATTAAACCCAAACAAATACCAAAAAATATTTAAATAAATACTTAAAAACCTAAAATTTTACTTGAAATCTGACCTAAGAAACCGAAAAATATCCAATTTTTTTCCGAGTAACCAAATTTTTTTTTAAAAAGAATTTGAAATTTCCCCCAAAATCTGAAACTATAATCGAAAACATGAACCAAAACTTAAAAAATATATGCAACACCGAATATCTACCCAAAATACCCAAATATACCTAATATACACAAAAGTTCAGGTACTCTGGGTATCCGATCGCATTTTGAGTAGGACCTGGTCTCGAACCAGATCTGCGGGTCCAAAAAAATCTAATATGTACTTCTTGGTGGACCCATACCCAAATCATACTTATTTTTAGGTCGATTTCGGTTTGGTCTTCCGGGTCCGGTAAAATGTCCAGCGTAAGAGAGAGTTACTTGCGAATGTACATAAAAAATCTTAAATAACATAAGTTATATATTAAAAGTTTCCTTTTTGATATAATATAATTTTGTGACATAATATACAACAATTTCTAAAAACTAATTAACAAACTTTGATTACAATCCAAAAAAAACCTGCGCTTCCAAAGCGCGGGTCAGAATCTAGTTTTGGTTTATAACACGTGTAATTATGTCAACCCTTTTCTTAACTATTAATTAATAAAATAGTTGTTCTCCGAAGAGGTAGGTAAGCGTAAAAGCGTTGTTTAAAAACCTGGAAATTATGGAAATATATGAAAATGCAACGTAGAAAATGCATAGTAATATTTGATATTCTAAAGACACAGCCGCAGGGTTGGCTTGATGGTGTGGCAGCTTCGTATCTTCACTCAAGGGTGTGTGTATTGCCATCATCTTCTTCCTTAACTCCCTCTGGATGTGTGTCATCCTTTTGACCTTCAACTTCGGTGCTCGTGGAAGCAGTTGCTTGCCAAATTCCCTGTCAATAAATGGAGCTGCCTTGGTGTTGGAAGTCTGGAAAAGAGTTGAATCTGTGTTACTATACTTTGGCTTACATTATTAAATTGGGGAGAAAATCTATATAATACCTCTGGTTTGGTAGGGAAAGAGGGGAACTCTTCCCTGATTGCACCTTTTAAGCTGGAATTAGATGGTAAGTTCGGTAAATTGAGCACACGTGTGTATATTGTATCAACCGGTGAAGAAATGAATTGTTACCTAGCTGTGAACTCGATGATGGGTGAGAGATTGTGTTCCCAAAAAAATTTAGTGGCTGGAGTTGATTTGAGGAGCATGGTACCTGTACAATGAAGAGTAGTTGTTTAAATATTTGTTTAAGGTAATGTAATTGTTATAATATATAACATACCTCCAGGTTTTGTTGGGATCACATTCGTGACCAAACGACAGTGTTAGTTCTATCCCCTGAATTAAGAAGGCCTCTAAACATGGCTGCCGCTTCGTCACATAAAGACAAGTAGATCTCCATTGTCCTGATATGTACTTTTATCAACTTATTATTATTAGGATGTCATGGGGGGAAGATATTGATAAAGTTAGAGGTATTTGTGTACTTGCGGGACAATGAGGAGATGGATGAAAATTGGACTCATCACTTCAGCGTTCTTAATGCTATGAGCCTATGACCTTTGAGACTGAATTTGACCAACAACATCTGCAAGGGTTTGAACAGCTTCAGGTTTCATATTGAAAATAAAAACTGGAAATTTGGATACATAAATAATGGAAACAAACCAGGGAGTTCTAAATCCGTGTTCGCAAGGATTTGTAGATGGTCATACTTCCGAACCATGAATTTGTGGAGGTTGATAACCGGACCATTGTTAATTACTTCAGCAATAGTTGTTTGTGTGGTGAACCAGATAACGTAAATATGCTCCGTAAGTTTGAACATATGTGGGCATCTTACAACCGAAAAATTTTCAACCTTTAGTATAATAAAACAGAGATCGATGTATATGTTATTTTGAGTGAGATGGCCAAACCTTTTCATCAAGGAAAAGTAAAGTGATTCCCTTGATTTCACTGGGGTTGTTGATGTTTCGCGAGTCCCAAGACCGTAGCAGCCGAGCAATGTTAAACTGGAAAGAGCAACCGAGGCGGAGAGCGGCGAAGGGTGAGTGACGGACAGGTCCTTCGAAAATGACAGCATAAGACGAAGAAGAAGGAGGTTCATTAGTTTCAAAAAAAAGACGGAGGTTCATCCACCTCTCAACTATCTCCTATTTATAGATTCGACGTAGAAGAAACGAAGAGGTCCGAATCGTTATGGAATTTAATGAGTATAACACTTATTGCTGAATTTTAAGAATACATTGAACTTGAAGGAATGTCAAGAGATTAGAAGAGAAGCTTTGAAGATGAAGAAAACAGAGACGGCGAGGTGAACTGAGGATGAATGAAAGGGATGAAGCCCTAATCGAGCAAAGTGATAAACGCTGCGTTTACATGATTTAATCAGACCAAAAAAGTTCAATCTAACCAACCCATCATTTCGTATTAAGGGAACCAGAACACATAACCAAACCAAATTCCAATCAGTCAACCGAGAAACCGAACGTAACCATTTTAATCAGACCAAGCATGAACAATACGACCAAACCATCAATTCCGTATTTAGCGAACTAGAACACGTAGAAACGAACCAAATAAATCAGTCGACCGAAAACCAAAAAAGCATGAGCCCCACTGTCATTTAAAAATCGCATACGTGGACACTCTCAAAAGAGAGGAAAGTGTCCTATTATAATATAGATTATGGTAATATAATTAATGATGTGATATATTGTTAAGGTAGTATAATTAATAAAGTTTTTAAGCTGAGTGAAAAATGGAAAGACAATTAATGTAATAACTTGTTGAAAATAATTTTAGTTCTATTTGTACTTCAGATTTAATAAAATAGATGTATCATTTTTTGTTGCTCCATACTTCCATCATGAAACATTTATGTAGGTCGAGAGCATTTTCAAATTATTGATATTTTTACTTATATAATAGAGATGACGATTTTTCTCTATTTATTGAGATTGTGCAGTTTTAATATTCAAGTTTTGGTTGTGCATAATTATTCTCCAATTAATAGTTGTCTGCGCAAAATTGGAAACTAAATAGTCAATCGTTAACGGTTTCCATCAAATTTTTAATAGTTGAATATTCTAATCATAATTTTGCAGAGTCAATTATTAGTTGGAGAACATATATGCACATAATACTTGGGTATTTAATATACCGACTGAAAATATTTAAGGAATTACAAACATCAATCTTTTTTTATAGAAAATCATAGTTTAAAATATTCTTAAGTTAGATATAACCAATATACAAGAATTTTACTTCTTGAAGGATATTTTGAGTTTTTACAATGGTATAAAATAGTACAAATAATTATAGTTGCATCTTATTGTTGATGTATTTCATATTTATAAAATACTTATGGATGATTTTGATTTGCTTAGACAATTATATGTTGTACATTGGATCTCTACTTTAAAGAATTATATGTAATTATCTCTACTTTAGACAATCGTATATTGTACATCACCAATACAATGCAAATGTAATTATCTTATTTCTTTTAAAAGCTAAAAAGATCCTTTGCTGGAATTAAGTATCTTGTATATTGGTTCAATTGAAAATCCTTTTAACTAAGAATTATTTTAAAATTAATCTTAAGTGGTTTTTATAAACATGAAGTATATAAATAATATGATATGATGTAACTGTAATTATTTTTTTGAGCAAACTAACTGTAATTATTTTGTATTGTTTTATATGTTATTGTAAAAACCCATGTTCGGAAATTCGCTAGGCGCTACGCGTGCGGCACACACGGGCCTAGCGATTTATTGAAAAATCAAAAAAATCGGGGAGTACTCGGGGAGAAATTTTTGTACTTTTATACATATAATAATACATTTTATACATGTAATAACATATTTATACATATAATACAAAAATATTTAATACATGTTTATGAAAAACACATCATTAATACTAAAATTCAGAAATTTATAAATACATACTAATTAGATCACAATACAAAATTACAACCAAACAAAACTAACAAATTATGTGCTTCCAGTTTCTGTATGCTGATAACATCAATTCTATGCAAAACACATCAAACAGCTATATATAAAATAAAGTTTTATTGATTAGAAAGTGTTTCAACCTCGTCTAGTGGTCCACATCTTTCGTTCAGCTATTACATGTCCCAGGTTCGAATGAGAACAAGTGCATTTTTGACATTCTATTATTTTTAACTTTAAGGGAAGTAAAATGACCAAAACATCCTTATCTTCAACCTTTTTCCACGATTTTCCAGACTCAATACACAACTTTCTTTAACTTTATCTTCACATGTTTTATCATATTATAATTTAGTTTCATATTAATTAAGGGAAATAATGTTGAATCTGCCAAATAGCTATTGATTTGTACATTGAAACCAAAGAAAAACGAATTTAATCAACTGTTCCGATTTGTGCAACTCGTCGCTCACCGTAAAAACGCGCCGATTTGTGCAACTCCACACTCTCCACAGTCTTTAATCGGTGGTCCGCGTTTCGTAACCGATCAGGCTCAAATCGCCACGCTGCATCACCGTATCAGGTAATCTCGGCCGGTTAAGCAGTGACACGCTCGCGTTTTCGAACAAGGGTAAAAACTCAACAATTCCTTTTTAAAGGTAAATATCTCGTATAATGATTTTATTTTACTTGAAAATATTTTTAGCTATGATTTTTTATAAAAAGTTGATGTTGTGATTTTCGACCTTATAAGGAACATACCAAAAAGTGAGTTTTTAATTCCTCAAATATTTTCAATCGGTAAATTAAATATTTAAGTATTATATGTGTATATTTATTTCCCAACTAATCTTTGACTATGTAAAGTTATGATTATAATATTCAACTGTTAAAAATTTGACGGTAACCGTTATTTTTTGTTTGTCAGTTAACGCTTGACTATTACGCTCCTAATTTTATGCAGTCAACTATTAGTTGAAGAATGATTATGCGCGAACAATATTTAACTATTAAAAATACCAATTTTAAATACTTTGGGAATAAAATGCCTATTTTCTTCTTCGGTAATTGGTAATGAATAATAAAGGGAAATTAGGTGAAATGACCAAACAAAAATCCATAATTCATTATCTACCAAAATTACATCTTCTCCCCTTTTTTTCTTCCTATCTCTCTCTATCCTTCTCTAGAAATCTAACTTCATTTTTCTGGTTATATCTCTCTCTATCCTTCTCTAGAAATCTAACTTCCTTTTCTGGTTATATACAAATAATCCCATGAATGAAATGTGGAAATATGGCTGAAACTTGTGAAGGGAAGGGGTGGGCCGGTGGGGTATTATTATTATTTTTAATTCAAACATCGACTATTTCATTCACCGATAAATTGGTACAAAGCTTTTGACCACACCAGTTTTACCACATATACAACAATGCATCTTAGCAACACCCTGGAACACTCATTAGGTGATCTCTCACTCGGATCCAGCGCAACCTAGAGTTACAGAGTACATTGCTGTATTTTTCATCACTGCGAGAACGATTTCATTCCAGGACCCGAGATGAAACACCTCTTAAACCATCTAGTTCTACCACTAAAAACAAGATTACAATGCTATTCCTAAACCATTAAAGTCCCCTAAAGTGAAACTCAACAAGTAAAACCAGAGCCGTTGGTGCCGTAAGATCAGAATTCAGTGCATGACCAACTGTAACTTCACCGAGTGGTGTATATTTCACCTTAAGAAACTCCAAATATTCCGGAACTAAGGCATTGTAGTCTTGGAAGTTCGGACCTTGGCATCGACTACAGTACCAACCATCTTATCATCACGATCTTTAAGAGAGTGAGACTACAACCATCAAGAAACTCAATCGAGTCATCTGACGCTGGGATGTTGAGTCTCACCATGTGCATCCACCAAGACCCCTCGTCTCTGGTTGACCACGTCCTGAGAGTCGGGACCTTGCCACATGTTGTGACCGAGAACCGGTAAACAAATCTCTTGACATTCTTACACAATGAATGTGGATTCCTTCAAGTCAGGACCAAGGAAGATGTGTGCTTATACCTCGACTTCGTCGCTGTAAACATTGACCGCACTGAGGTTGGAAAAAATGTGACCGGAGAGCCAGAAAAGGAGAGCCTCTTCGCCTTACCACCAGCGAACCATAGAGGATCCAACTGCTTCCGTTAAAACGAGTAGACTTCCGCGCCGTAATCAGAATACCCTCTGACAGACGCCAGTAGAAAGCTCCTTGACACGTCTTCGACAACAAAATCTTCAAAATCCTTCCCGGACAAAGGAGAGTAAAAGTCACTGTTCTGCAGGAAACAGAGGTGACGCTCCACACATCCACCGTCCCACTCCTACGACAAAATTCTCACCACCGTAGCCTTATGAAGATCTGTAGAGGAGGAGTCTCTTTCCCGGGTTACGCGCCATTGCCATCGTCAGTCTTTATAAGATGACTCTCTGTACACCCACCACTCCGTCAGCCTCGCCGCGTCTCCATAAGCTTTAGGCCTTTCATCCTCGCGAGCAGATTTAGGATTGTAGGTTCTCAGCTGATCCAGAGGAGCTTGCATATTGGTTGGAGAGAGGGGTGGAGACAAGAGAGAAAAAAGAAAATAGAGGTAAAGGGAGGAGAAGGGCTCCGGTACCGACTCGCGTTGGACCGGAGAAGAATGATGGATCTAGGGTTTCTTTAAGAACAAGAGGGTGAGAGAGAACACGTCTTTTTTTTAAAGGAATTTTTCTTTTGGTGGAGTAGTATTATTTAATTGAATATTTTTGCATAATAAATTATTGTAATAATAGAAGAGACAAAAAGCTAAATGATTGATTGCATGATTCGGTGTAGGGCTGGGCATTTTATTCGTTAAATTTGATTCAATTCGTTATTCGTTTCGATTCGATCCGTTATTCGTTTCGATTCGATCCGAAAATTCCGAATACCCGTAAGCTTTCGAAGCAAAGCAAATACTAAAACTCAATATTCGTTAAAATCGAAGCAAATCACAAATACTAAAATTTTGGAAAGCGGATATCCGATCCGATCCGGCAATATATAAATACATATATATCTTGATTATATTTAAAGTTTTAAATGTATAAACTTTATAATTATTATTCTAACATATGATTTGACAAATTTTATTCTCATTATTACTTATATAAAAGTATTACATAAAAGGAAGAGAAAAAATTTATGACAATTATAATTGTTTTCTTAAGTTTTGTGTTATTATAATTGTTAGCTAAGTTTAAAAAAATTTACAAGATATGTAGATTCGCTAATTCTTTTAATTTTTATCTTTTATATCATGTAAAAAAATATTTTACAAAACAAATTTGTATCAAATTTTTAAGATTATTTGTAATAATCCAAACAGATGAGATATTCGTAAGTATTCGTAAATATCCGAAAATATCTATTAATTTTCCGGATATCCGTTTTTCCGAATATCCGTATTTTATCGAAGCAAAGCAAATCGAAAAATTAGATATCCGTGACATAAGAAGCAAATCACAAATACCTTCAAAAACCCGAATATCCGATCCGTGCCCAGGCCTAATTCGGTGTACTAACTACTAACTGAAAAATTAAGCTTTGTAATAACATAAGTTTGTTGGTCCTAATTAAGGCAAATATATTTGACCGTTTGGTGATTACTGGTTAGTATATATAGTTAGCAACCCGCAGCTAACAGTCTAATCACCGAACTTAGTTGAAAGTCGAAACTAAACTAAGATAAATTTTTAGATTTTTATTTAGGAAACCATTATATATAAAGTCCAGATTAATTTTCAGTATCCCCAATTGTGAAAATATATACCTAGTCAGTTTAACGTTATGTGAGCAACGAAAATGATCAAGTACCTATTAAGAACAGAACTATATATACAACCAACAAAATAGTCATTTCTTAATTTCGTAATTCAAAATTTCTACTTACTAAATACAAGTCTTAATAATCTCTAATATTATCAATTTTTTCCTTAAAAGAAATAAACCAAAAAATAATTAAAAGCACGTTAAGTGATTAGCTGTCACAAAATTTGTCAAAAAATAGTAAATTTTTAAAGTTATTTCTTCACTTGACACAACACAACATAACTCCAACAAAAGCTCTCAATTGTCCCAAATTCACTGCCGTAATCCGCCACAAGAAAGAGAGAAAATGCGAGCACGAGTCCGGCGAGTTTTGCCTTCTTATACAGTGGCGTGAATTCCATTCCATCATCCTCCTCCTCGCACTCTTTTTCGTTTTCCACGGGACATAACTTCCATCTCTCTCTCTTCTTATGAGCTTAAGAGGAATCGTGTCTTGTAGTGAGATCTAATCCTCTTTACATGTCCTCGAATTCTTGATATTCTCTTAAGAGTAGCAACTAGAACTTCAAACTTCATCCTCCCAAAGTTGACTTTTTTTTCCTCTCCATTTCTCTATTCATTGTTCAGTTTCTTACATCATCCTTCCTTTAATAACTGCTGTTCTGTCAAGATTCTCCATTTGGGTGTCCGAAAGTTTCGAACTTTCTTGGTTTCAACATAATAAGTTTATGCTTTGACCGTTAACCCTTATGCTCTTGCTTCGTAGCTCTATGATGATGGTGTTATAAGAATCTGTTCATGTCGATTCTATGTGGCTGTTGCCCTCTTCTAGAATGTGTCTACTGTCTCGGTTGCGTACGTTGGGCTTACAAACGCTGTCTTTACACCGCCGGTCACGACAGCAAAGACTGGGGACTCGCAACAACTCATGAATTCGAACCGGTTCCTCGGCTCTGTCGTTACATCTTATCGGTTTACGAAGATGATATCAGAAACCCTTTGTGGGAGCCTCCGGATGGATACGGTATGAACCCTGATTGGTTGCTTCTGAAGAAGACTTACGAAGACACTCAGGGTCGTGCTCCAGCTTATATACTGTATCTTGATCATGACCATAGAGATGTGGTTGTTGCGATCAGGGGGCTGAATCTGGCGAAGGAGAGTGATTACGCTGTGCTGTTGGATAACAAGCTTGGGGAAAGGAAGTTTGATGGTGGGTATGTGCACAACGGGCTGTTGAAGGCTGCAGGTTGGGTGTTAGATGAGGAATGTAAGGTTTTGAGAGAGTTGGTGGTGAAGTATCCGAGTTATACTCTGACTTTTGCTGGACATTCGCTCGGGTCTGGTGTAGCTACAATGCTGGCTTTGTTGGTGGTTCGGCATCCGTATAGGTTGGGGAATATCGAGAGGAAGAGAGTCAGGTGTTTTGCTATTGCGCCTGCGAGGTGTATGTCGTTGAACTTGGCTGTTAGATATGCTGATGTGATCAACTCTATTGTGCTTCAGGTGTGTGTTAAATGCATCAAATGTACCAAGGACATATTGTTGTTATCCAAAGTATTTGTTTTGTTTGATTTAGGATGACTTCTTGCCGAGGACAGCTACGCCTTTAGAAGACATATTCAAGTCTCTTTTCTGGTAAGCTATCTTAGTTCAGACCATTTTTATATGCAGAGGGTTTAGTTCACTTTGTTTTGTTCAATTACTCTGCTTACATTGTAATGGGTTTGGGTTTGGTGTTTGTGTGTGGATAGTTTGCCATGTTTGCTGTGCATAAGGTGCATGAAGGATACATGTGTTCCAGAACAAAAGATGCTCAAAGATCCAAGGCGGCTTTACGCTCCTGGTCGCATGTATCACATCGTAGAGCGAAAGCCTTGCAGGTACATAACAAATCTAGAGATATATTACTCACACTCACTTAGTTGTATCATTTGATCTTTTTGGTAAATGTTTGTTGCAGATTAGGAAGGTTCCCTCCTGTCGTGAAGACAGCAGTGCCTGTAGACGGAAGGTTCGAACACATTGTACTTTCTTGTAACGCAACTTCAGATCACGCCATCATTTGGATCGAACGAGAGGCTCAGCGAGCTCTCAACGTAAGTTTCCACCACCAACCTCCTTATATAACAAATCGTCACCGGTTCTTAATCCTAGATTTGCGTGTGTAGCTAATGTTGGAGAAGGAGAAGAGAATGGAGATACCAGAGAAGCAGAGGATGGAGAGACAAGAATCATTGGCCAGAGAACACAACTTGGAGTACAAAGCAGCTTTAAGACGAGCTGTAACTTTAGATGTTCCTCACGCTGACTCTATCTCTTCCGAGTACGGGACATTTGACAAAGAAGATGAAACCGAAGAAGAAGAGGAAGATGAAGAAGAAGAAACAGAATCGATTGCATCAATGGTGGGTGAATCATCCTCTGTTCGTCCATCGTACAAGAGAAGAAGGAACCGTGGTGTTAGTTGGGACGAGCTGATCGAAAGTCTCTTTGAGAGAGACCAGTCTGGTAACTTAACATTCGAGAAATCAGATTCGCGTCGTCGATGATCGAATCAAAAGTTTCTATTGTATGTGTAAAAAAAAAAACACATGTTCAGTACAATCATTATCGTAACAGACCAGATTGGTCTGAGTTTATTACAGAAGAAATCTCTTTCTCTCTTTTCTCCTAGTGTCGGAATTTGAAAATTAGGGTTTTGACTTGGGTTTAGGGAGAGCGCAAGAGGATCTGAAAGCTTCTACCTGAGACTGACACTTGGAGTGATCTCCTTTGTTTTCCTCCAAGCATTTCTTCAGCGCCTCTACGTCGCACGATGAAGCGATCTTTTTCACCGTTACGTTTTCTCGTTTCTTCGCTTCTTCCATCGTCGCCTTCCTCGTTTTTGTTCAAGGAGGACTTGTGTTGTATTTTTTTGGCTGCTGAAGAACGAGCAGAGATGTTTTCTTTGCTCTTTTCCCCGAAACGCACCGTTTGCTCACTATGGCATGTTACAGGCTTCTTGTACTATAGCGGCCCATTAAACCTAGAGCTTTCTAATTCGTGTGTGGCTGTGTGCATTGCATTTGCATGATTGGTTAAGAATTAACCACTGCCATGTCTTACTAATTTTGATTAATATTTTGACTAATTCTTCCAGTATTTATAAATAACTAGTGTTTGGGCCCGCGTACAGGTAAAAAAATTCTTAAAGTTGATATCAAAATCAAGATGTATTAACACAACATTTATTATTGTGTCTGGCTATCTTAGAGCATCATTAACCGGCGTACTTACTCCGGGGTGCTTAGCATTTTTTTTTTTTAAATGAAAAAATAAGGAAAAGAGGAAGAAGAGTGCTTAATTAAGCATCCCATTCTGTAAGTTGTTTGCACTGTTTGCGGATTCCATGAACACGTGGCAACCCACAATTGGTTCGTTATTAATTTTTTTTTTAATCTAGAAAAAAAGAAAAATTAAAATTAAGCATCCTATGGGATGCTGCGTTGATGATGCCCTTACATTCTAACACAATATTGCATCCGCAGTGACATCATGCAATAATAACAGAAACAACTTGGGAGGTCGAAAAAAAAACTTGGGAGGACGAATATGATTGATAACGAAGCTGAGAAAACTGTAATATATAAAAACAAAAGATAAATACGATGAAGATCAGTCTGTTAGTTGGGACGAGCTGATCGTAGATACTAGGTCTGGGCATTTTAACCTGGAACTGAAAACCCGAAACGGAACCAACCCGAAAATACCCGACCTGAAACCGAACCAAAAATTTATAAGTACCTATTGGGTCAAAAAATTTCTACCCGAATAGACCCGGACCCGAAAAAAACCGACCCGAAAAGAACCGAACCCGAGTAGACCCGAGCCGATAAGAACCGGTTCAAACCCGCCTTAAAAACTTTAAAATATATTTTTCTTATTGTTATTATTTTTATAACATTTTTAAGTAACATGAAGTTTTAAACGTATATAATAGAGTTAAAAATGTTTCATCTTAATTATTAATAGTTTATTTTAAGTTATTTTGTAAAATTTTAGATATACATGACAAATTTTGACTAAATTTGATAGAATTTGAGTATTTCATTTCCTTTTTAGATCCTAAATACCCGAACCCGACCCGGACCCGACCCGAATCCGAAAATTATGGGTATTTTAATTATAGACCCGAACCGACCCGGACCAGACAAGACCCGACCCAGAACCGACCCAAAAAATTATAGATACCTATATGGATCTAAATTTCCAGGACCCGAAAAACCCGGATCCGACAAGACCCGACCCGAACCCGACCCGAACCCGACCCGAATATTTTATCATCAAACGTTATGCTCATTGATGTACCTACACTATTTAGACATCAATTAGTAAAATGAGTTGTCACATATCATACAACATATTATACTATGTCATCTTACATTATATAATTCCAAATATTTACAAAATTAAATTTGATAAACACACTTAACCTGTTAAAATAAAGTTATATATATGTTAAACTAATTTTTATAAAAAGTATTTATAATAAGGTTTGTTTAGTATAAGTCTAAAAATGTTAAAAACTTTACAACTTATCCTATTAAATTAGCCAAAACCTGCCAATTAAATCTTAAATCTCACCAACTCAACAAATCTAACTTTTATAGAATTCGCACAAAATATAATAAGAGAGATTAGGCCTGGTAATTGGGGTCTTCGAGTCCGAAACATTCGAACATAACTAGATATTTGAAAATCTTCAGTTTGGATTATGGTTGGTTTCTTTCATGGCCGGGTTATTTCGGGTTCATAATTCAAATATATGTTAAAACAAATGTAATTTTTGGGTAGGTAACGGGCATCCATCCAATGCATTCTTTTCGATCTTGTACCGAAAGACTGGCAGGAATTTGATAACTCTTTCAAGGATTCGCCTGATCGTCTAGCTTCTGGTGCAGCTAAGAACTCCTGGAATATTTCGTAATTGGCTAACATGATCTCCTGGTCTCCATAAATAGCTCTGGGTCGAGCCAAAATCAATTGGCTGAAGACTTTCCATAGATGACTTCGGTTTGGCCGATTCTTGAAAATTAGTCATAACTTCTGATTTCCATAGCCAATTCTTCTGATTTCGGGTTTTCTGAAAAATTGAGAGATCCCTCCTGAATCCCATGAGTAGTTCTGGTGAAGGCCGCTTCATGGCTGGGCTTGAAACTTCTTCTAAAACCTGGTACTCGCAGATGGACGGGTTGGAAAAAACCTCTGAATTGTAAAATTCATAACTTCTTTCTCCGTGAATATTTTGATGTGTTTCCAAGCCTCAGTGATGCATGGTTGAGTTGGCTTTCCGTGAAAATTGGTTTCATACCAAAAATCATTTCTTTTGTTGAGATACACTCATGGGACTGAACCTTGGTCGCTGGTACCTCTTAGATGGCCGGTTGGGAAGGTTTAGTGAGACTCTGGTTGAACCATGGATTTTGTGACTACAACAAGTACCACCGTGTGTAAACACATAACCTGTCTGAGATCGAGCATTATGTGGATCTGAAAGATAACCTGCATCAGCAAAACCAATTAACCCCTCTTTGGTAAAATAAAATATGTTGTCGAATTTCTTTATAAAATACATGGACTGATTGGACCATTCTCATAGCCCTGTTTCACTAAGTATTTACTTAGTCTATTATACTATATATAGCTGCTTTGTTTCAGTCCATAACTAGATTTGTTCAGCTTTATACAATGCTGTTTTTCTTATCTTTGAGCTCAATACTGTTTGGTGCTTTCATGTATATCTCATTACCCAGTGGAGCATATAAGTATGCAGCTACTACATCCATTAGATGCAAATCTAAGTTCTCTCTTATAGCCAGACTTATCAAAATCGAAATGTAGTAGCATTCACCACCTCATAGTCCATTCATAGTCTCTGTGAGAATCCTTGTGCAACAAGCCGTGCTTGAATGCTGTAAGTAAAAACATAGACAACTTAGACCACGTGATTATGTCTTATATCTCACGATTTCTCCTTTTCATTTTTCTTCTTCACAAAGACTCATCTATATCCACTGGTTTATATCATATGGCGTCAATATTGTTAGACCAAAACGCCTTTTCTCTTTAGAATATATAACCCACATTTTTCATTAGTCCAATTTGATTTACGAGTGCGCACTCTTATATTGACGTGGGTTCATGATCCTCGTTTATATCCATAAGTTCAAGTGCTACCGTGTATGTAAATAAATCATCTTATGTCGACAATCTTTATGTGGTTCCATTGTATTCCAGACATGATATAATCTATTGAGATTTCATTATTATCAGGACCTTTATTACCTTGCAGCTTGGTGTCCCAAGCTACGTTGTTTGGTACCTTAGATGTTCAGCCGGCCTTATCTCCATTTCTGGGATGGTTTCCTTTAACCTCGGATTTGTCTATCATTCTTTGCACCCTTCTTTTGTTTCCGAGGATTCTTATCTTTAGAACCTATTGGTCTACCACGTTTCATACGTTGTCTAGACTCTGTAGCAACTTGATTGTATCTCTCTTGGACATCAAATTCGAAGTTGCTGCATTTCAAGCTGGTATATATGACTTAGTCACTCTTTTCTTTTCTTTCCGGGTCAGCAAATGAGTCTGGCAATTGATTAGCTAGCTTTTTGTAAATGTATTATCTTTTGGACGTCTAATTCTCATTCTTAGTCCGAGGATCTTGCCAAGACACTGATGGTCGATGCCATTCTATTTCTCTTACCAGCTTGTTATTTTTCTCCCCCTAATGTTGGATAGTCGGATTCATTAAACTTGCAATCCGTGTACCAGGCCTTTAAATAGATCACCCATGTTCGGCTCTAGGTATTCAATAATCGTGGGAGAACCATATCCAACATATATCCTCATCCTCCTTTGAGGTTCCATCTTAGTTCTCTGTGGTGGAGCAATTGGTACATAAACGGTACATCAAAATGTCTTATGATAGGATATGTCTGGCTCATGACCCGTTAATAATCGAGATGGGGAATATCTATGCTCACTAAATGGCCTGATGCGTATTAACTTAGATGCATGTAAAGCCCCAAGCTGTGACTAGGAGTTTTGACCTCATAAGTAATGGTCTAGCAATCAGTTGTATGCGTTTAATAAAAGATTCGGCCAAGCCGTTTTATCTATGGACATGGGCCAATGTTCCACACTTGCTCCCATGGACATACGATAATTATTAAACGCGTGGGACATGGATTCACCAGTTTATTATTTATTTAGTCACTTTGACTGGTGATGGCCTATCTATGAGTTTTCCTTGTGTACATACTACACACGTGAGATTATTTGGGATAACTCTTTCTTTCTCTCAAAGTGTGCCCTTTTGTATTACTTATCAATTTTCGCATCATGTTTGAACCGGGATGGCCAAGCCGGTTATGCCATTTAGTGAAATCGTGGGTAAACACTATGTTTAACCGTGGCATTTGGCCTCTATCATACTGATCTTTGCATAGTATAGACCAGTAGAGAATGCAGGTATAGTCTCGACCACTTTCTTATGGCCTTGGGTGAATTTTATATATATTTGACGGAACTTTTTATTTCCTTCGCCCATTGTTTCTATATGAAAAAAATTCATTCTTATATCTTTAAAATTCAATGGGCCCTTCTTGGGTGAATATAATGCATCAGATATCTCTAGATGCGTATCCTTTAGGCAACAATATACTTAGCCTGGCTGTGGCCCTCAACTAGGCTTCTATACCCGCAATTTGTACTCATATTGGCGTTTTTCAAAAACATTCATTTTATTAAGTATAAATCAGACAAGACAATAAAATAAACTCAAAGCAATCATAAAGACAAAGAAAACACAAAGTCAAAGCAAACACAAAATTTGATGTCAAAATCAGCCTTATTCTTTTAGGCAATCTGAGGTTTCATATTCCATAAGATCATCTTGATCAAAATCTCCTTCGCCATCTTGATGGACCAAATGAGCTTCTGGATTCTTCCGTTTCTGACTCTCTTGATAGAGGTCACAAAGATGTATGGGAGTCCTACATATCTTAGCCCAATGGTTATCCATTCCACACCTATGGCACACTGATTTGGTCGAGTATTGTGGTTTAGAAAATACCACGGCTTCTGCCTTGACCACGGCCTGAATCAGGTTGATACCCACGGCATCTGCCATAACTATTCCCGCGGCCATATAATCTGTATTGGCCACGGCCACGTCCTCTCCATCCACCACGGCCACGGCCGTGTGGTTTATCATGATGGACGTGGTTACTTTCTTTGGATTCTTTCTTATCCTCTGCGGCCATATTTGCTTCAGGTAATGGTGTGGAACCAGAAGGTCTCAATTCACTGTTTCTCATTAGCAATTCATTGTTTTGCTTAGCTAGTAATAGACATGAGATCAGATCTGCATTAGTCTTGAAGCCTTTTTCACGGTATTGTTGTTGTAACAACATATTACTTGTGTGGAAGGTGGAAAATGTCTTTTCAAGCATATCCTCATCCGTGGTCTCCTCACCACACAGCTTCAATTTAGAAACTATTTTAAACATGGCTGAGTTATACTCATCCACGGACTTGAAGTTCTGGATTCTGAGATTCCTCCAATCATATTTAGCCTTTGGTAAGATCACCGTTCTCTGGTGATCATATCTTGATTTCAACTCTGTCCAAAGGTCTAGAGGATTTTCAATAGTCAGATATTGATCTTTGAGACTCTCAACCAAATGATGGCGAATAATTAAGATAGCTCTGTATCTATCTTTCTCACTGACATTATTGTCCTTGGTGATACATTCACCAAGTCCCTTGGATTTCAAGATGATCTTAACATCAAGTGCCTATTGTAAATAATTATCTGCAGAGAGATTTAGGGCAGTAAAATCCAAGTTGTTGATTTTCGACATCTAAAATCATATGTTTTATAATTTAGATTTAAAAGTGTTCATGTTTAATGCATACAAGACAATTATATATGCAAATTGGTCACATGACCAAACAGGTATGATGTAATATTTAAACAGCCGCACGGCCATAACAACATGGAATGATCAATCTTATCAAACAGTTTCTATTAACAAAGTCGTGCAATTCTTTTCTACCACCTTAGCTTTCAGGAAAACACAAGCAATTTCAATCAATTTTCCACAGCAACACAATCAGTCCATTAATACCTTTAAAACAGTATGAGCGTTCTTATGCAATATGGTATATGCATCTAGCCACTAGTAACCATTATGATCTATCAACCTAACTTTCATACAATCTTAAACCAAATCCTAATTCATCATTGATTAGGGTTTTTATCGATAATTAAGGTTCTTTAGGTTCTAGGGTTTTGATTGTTACCTTAGTTTTTTATCGGGTTAACGGACCACCGAGAGAAGTGATCGAGCTGGAACAGGCCGCGAACAAGAGCTTGTTGGTATCGGGTCGCGGACACGGATCGGGATCGGCGGTCGGCCGTGCTTTCGGATTCGTCGGATCGTCGGGTTGAACGAGTGGAGGTCTTTGTTAGCTGGAACGGACTGAGATCGAACGGGCTGAGATCAGATCGTCGGTGCTCGAACCAGGAGGAAGGTTTTACACCGGAAGAGAAATAGGATTAGGGTTTTCTCGCCGATTAGGGTTAGGGTTTTATGGTGGTCGGATTTTAGCTTAGGATTTTAGGGACTATCGTGCTGATAACGTGTTGTAAATAATGGAGAAAATGATTACTTTATTTATAACATAAGGAACCCTTATATAGGAAGTTACATAAACCGTCATATAGAAAAGGAAAATATACAAATTTTAAAGTAATAAGAAAAAAGAAATTGTCTAAGTAAAAAGAAAATATGTCTATTTGGTTATGACATTCACAAACTGTTTTATAACAGTACGACATTAAAGTGATCGTGGGAATTTGAGAAAATTTAGGATCTAAAAACTAAAAAGCTGTTTATTATTATTATTTTTTTTTTGCTCAAATCTTTTTCTCTCACAATTAATTGGTTGAAGATGAAAAAATTAGGATAACATGTATAAATCAACGTACCTTAAAAATTTTGAAAAAAAGAAGTGGGTAGTTAATTCTTAAACCGAAGAAAATAGGAATGCAAATAACAGTTTAATTATTTTTATTTTTATTCTTTTAAAAAAAATTCACGTGTCAATATTTGGTTCACTAAGCGGCTTGCGCTTTAGTATATAAGGGATAACAACTGCGGATATTTGACAACAATCAAAAATATATTATTATTATTTTGTATCTTTTTAAACATTTCAAAGGTAAAACATATTCTTTTGATTGTGATTGTTTACAGTTACTAATAAGTACTTAAAAGTATATAAAATAAAAAAATAAATTCTATTTAAAAACAAAAACATATATAACAAATCAAAAATTTAATATTATGATATTAGAATTATGAAATATACAAACACGCTTGATAATATTTATAAGATCTAAAACCAATTTTGGTTTAGTCTCTAATATGTATATATTTCTATATATATATATACTAATGTTTTAAAACTAACATTTATTTGTACATATTTTTTTTTAAAACAACAATTTTTATTTAAAATATTTTTAAAATAAGCAAAGATAGTATACCCACAATTTTTGATATTAATAATATGAATTTTTTTTTTCGTAAACGAATAGTATTAAATTTGTTTCTAGAATAGTATGATTTTGGTATTTTATTGTTATATAATATATAGCTATTGTTAATTTATTATTAAATCGTTACTGCATCTACTATTTAACTAGTTCAAAGTATTCCTCAAACTCTCAAAATCACATCCATACCCACTGCATTTAAATCAATTAAATGCTTTAAAATGTGCTTATTTTTGGGTGTGTCTACGAGCTGGCAGCAGACTAATTCAATCAGGAACTTACATATCGGTTGGAATTTTGTATTATTATAATGTTCTTTGACCTCTTCGTGACACAACATAAAACGAAAAATCAATTGACATTTTTTGTGAAAAATAATTTAACATTGAAAAGGACATTTCGCCCATAGACTTTTTAAGAAAGAATTTGAGTAAAACAAATACTAGGCATGTGCATAAAAATCGAGAATCAAAAAAAACAAAACCGAAATCGAACCAAAAAAACCAAACCCAAAACCAAACCAAAGTTCAAAAATAATCTAGCGGTTCCTATAGTTCTATAACCGAAAACCGAAACCGAATATCCAAAATACAATTTATATACCTAAATATATTATTTATATTTAAGTATTAAAAATACTAAATATTCTAAACATATTATTTATACACCGAATTACTCGAAAAAAATTGAAACACCCAAAATATATTTATCTAAAATATTTTAAATAATCCAAACTAATCCTAAAAAACAGAATTACCTGAATAGTTTTTATCCAAAATATTAAAATTTATCCGAATTACCCAATTTATATCGGAAAAACCCCCAAAAATCTCTTTTTATACCCCGAATTATCTAAAATTAACCAAAAACTGGAACCGGACCATAACCGAATTGGAACAAAAAATTTATCAGATATTAGTTGGTTCTTACAACTGTTATCCGAACCGATCCGAGAATCGAAAAAATCGAACCCGAGCCGGACCGAATATCATAGATAACCAAAAGATTTCTATATATCTAGAACCAAAAAATTGAAAACCAAGAGAACATAACTGAAACTGAGCCAAAATCCGAACGCCCAAACCTAAAAAAATACGTTGGCATCTTCAAACTGTTGCTATTTTCACCTCAATTATAGCGTTTAAAGGTAAAAGTACTATAATCTACTTCTATTTTTCTTCTATAACAAAGATTGCTATTTTTCCTCTATTTATAAAAGAAAAATATTACAATTCTATTTTTATTCTATATTTTGAGTTTAGAAAAATACATTGGATCATATGTCAACTCTATTATAAAATTTCTCTATTTTAGAAGGAAAAATAGCAAAATACATTTATAAATAATCTTAGTTTCTTAATTATATAAAAAAAATTGATGGCAAATGTTGTTTTGGTCAAAACTCATAGGAAACTAACATTGAAAGTCACATTTTTGTGGCACCCTATTTTGTCGGTCAATCTTAATTTGTTTTGTTATAGTGACACCTCTTGCGGAAAAAGGCCTATTTCAACATGAACTTTATGTGTCGCGCCTATTCTTTTATGAACGTTGTAGTAATGCGTATTCCTTACTGAGCTATATAAATTTTTTAAAATATTACATAAACTTTACACATCATATCTTTTCATTTTTGAAATTTTTAGTAGTGCATATTCTATATTGAACTAAACAAAAATTCAAAAATACTACATGGACTCTCAAAATCATGTGTGTGTATATATATATATCTTTACCGTCAAAGGTGTTAGTCATTTGTTAGTTTATTAAAACAATGTAATTTTAAATAAATTATGTAAAATTAAAAATTTAAAAATACAACAGAGACTCTCAAAATCGTGCTTATATATAGATACTGTCAAATGTGTTAGTCATCCTTTAATTTATCAAAAGAACGTCATCTGGATAAATTCTATAAAATTCTCCGTTGTTTTGTAATTTTTTAATTTCAAAATCTATCCAAAATAATGTCGTTTCGATAAACTAACGTATAACTAACACCCTTGACATGCCGAAAAAATAGAAGAACACCTTTGACGGTCTATATATATATAGAAGCACGATTTTGAGAGTTCGTGTAGTATTTTAAATTTTTTATTTTACAGAATTTATCCAAAATGATGCTGTTTTGATAAACTAATGGATAACTAAGGGCCTGACTGGTGTAACCTTAGCGATTCGCGAGTTTTGCGATCGGTGGTTCTTGGTTTTAAGCGGTTTCTAGAGATTTGTATGATTGATACAGCGGTCAGAAATTGGTGCATTTGCGGGACATTATGACTGGTAAACTACCAAATGCAACAGCTGTTAAATAATAAATTAAGAATATTTACATTTTATATAATTATAAAAATATTAAAATCATAATATTATAATAAATATAAAAATTATATTTATAAAATCATAAGAATAAAATTTTTAAAATATTTTTGTTTTAAAATTTTTATAATATAAATGAAAATATAATATGTATACATTTTAAAAATTTCTATTATTTCAATTTAAAAATTTTATTGAATATTTTTTAGTTTTATTTTTATTTTTTAAGAAAGAAAAATTTTACCTTCCCGCATCCGCAAACACTAGTTGGAACCAGCTTTTGATTTTAAGAGCGGTTTGAAGCGATTTGGAGCATTTTCTGTGATTATTTCAAAACGCCAACAACCGCTACGAACCGCAAAAGCTGCGTTTGCGGATGGTAGTGGAGAAACCAGTCAAGCCCTAACATGGAAAAAGAGCCTATTTCAACATGAATTTAATGCATCATGCCTCTATCTTCGTGAACTTTTAGGAGTGCGTATTTTATGCTGAACTAAACAAAAAATTAAAAAATACTACATGAACTTTACATCTCAAAAATGAAAAGGCACGACGTGTTAAGTTCACGTAATTTTTTTAAAATTTTGTTTAGTTCAGTATGAAATACGTACTATACAAAGTTCGTCAAGCACTATTACAAAGTCCGCGAAGGAATATGAGATTTTTCCCACCTCTTGCTTGATATGATTTAGAAAGATATATATTTTTTTTAAAGTAGAAGACTTGTTACACTTTTTAATTACCGAGCCTTGACTTTGAGCAGTACACGTCCCTGGCTTAGAAAATTGTTTATGGTGTTTGCGTAGCTATCAACCCAAAGTGGTCCCATAATATGTCAATATCTAAATTCCGTGAGGGTTTTATAAAAGCTCGGGACATGTACGGTACGGAGCTGGTACACAAGTAACCAAAAACTTCCTCTCGATCAATTAGTCTTTTTCACGTACAAAAGTGGTCCTGCTCGCTTGTGTAGGAAGAAAGAAATTCACTCCTTGCATGATGAGGTTAGACGCCTTCTTGATTCTCACCTCTCTTTTACTTGTGGTCATACTAGTTGATTCATCACTTGTCATTTCAAGCGATTGCCAACCCATATGTGGAAATATTAAGATCCCATATCCTTTTGGTATTAACAATGAGGATTGCTATCTCAACGAATATTACAAAATCGAATGTCTGGAAAATCCAACGGGCGATGAATACCCGGTCCTTTCCAAGTTCAACATGACTGTTGTTGTGAGTTTTTAAAGAGACCTTTACTCTGTTTTTCATTGGATGTGTTTGTGTATAAAGCTCCAATGGAGTAAGATGAGAGCTTTTAATGGAGATTTCAAAACTAGAGAGAGAGAGTAATAGAAGGATAATATATTTTCTTGATCTTTTGTGAACCACATACAATGGTATTTATAGAAACATAAGAGAGAAGAGAGATAGTAAGGTATGCTGGATAATAGGGTGTTCTAAAGGCTCCATCAGATTTGAATCCAGATCTAAATATGTGTTCACACCTTAAAGTCAACACTCTCCAACAGCTCTTTTTCCGTCACTATAACTCAGCCGTCTCATGACATTACTCAGCCGTCTCATGTAACTCAGCCGCCTCATGTCATAACTCAGTCACCTCATGTAACTCAATCACCTCATGTTATAACACAGCCGGCATAACTCAGCCGCTTCGTGTCAATCTTATTCAAGTCTTCATGTCAATAGCTTGCTCTTCTCTTGATCGATCTAAGTCCCTCACGGACTTAACTTCCACTGATAGACGCCGTGACACTCACGGCTACAAAGAACTCTTCTAAACATCTTCAAGAGCTTGTCCTATTTATGAACAAACTCCATTCTGTTCTTCAGTTCAACACTCCCCCTCAAGCTTGACTTTAGCAGATCCTAAGTCAAGCTTGGAACACTGAAGAAGCTCCCTCATTAAAAACCTAAGTGTGTAAAACCTCATGGAACCAACACTTAGGGAAAAAAGAGTGGAGTTCAACAATGCCTAGGGATTGGCCAGTGAACCTTTGTGCCTTACTAACAATGTAAGGGACACAAAGGCTCTGGATCATGGCCCTCATGTGATGCAAGGTCGATCACCTCTTCCCTTGCTCATCACCAACATATCTTGTACTCTTCTTCAGACAGATCTTGGTCTCTCTCCCTTTCTCACAACTTTCATGTTGTGATCAAGTGCTCGGACTCTCTGATCTTCCTTGATAGATACAAGCTGAGTCTTGGCTGCTTCTTCTTCATGAGTAACCTCCTTGTTACTGAAACCACATGACAGGATGCTTCAGTCTGTAGTACCAAGACTGCCCTTCCTTGAGGCCGCCTTGGAGATTGCTTCTACATCCTTCACTTGCTTCATAACCTGGTTTGCTCCTCTTCTTAAATAACCACCAAGTACTCTCAGATCATATAAGCTTCAACACTCCCCCTCAAGCTTGACCATGTGGAACAAGTCAAGCTTGGAAGGATAGCTTCATGATCTGACCACTCACTCCAACTTCTTGTTGAGTGATTTTCTTCTTCCCTCAAACTTGAGAGTCTCTCGGATCATAGCTGCTCATCTACACTCCCCCTCAAGCTTGAGACCGAGTATATGGAAGGACCAAGCTTGATGATGAGCACTTGAGTGCTTCTCTTTGAATCGACATTGCAGCCTCTTCTTGAAGCTTCATCAATCAGGTACAAGCACATATTCTATGGGCTGATTCATAGCTTCCCAGCTGAAGGTAACTGTTCTAACTCTATGTAGGAGCTGATCCATAGCTTCCCAACCAGAACGTAACTGTTCTAACACCATGCCTTGGGCTGATACATAGCTTTCCACTCAGCTTGACTCTCCACCTGATCTTGTCAAGTAGTCTCTGGTGGCCATCTGTTCTAACACCAAGTTGTTGCTGTCCTTGTTGAATTCTTCTTGCAAGTGGCTTCTCTACAAGCCATGGAAGCTCATTTACTGCCCCCCCCTCAAGCTTGGCTCCGAGTATAATGGAGGAGACGAGCTTGATAGGAGCGCAACTTCTTCCTGACTTGTTAGCTTCTTCAGCTACAAGTCACTTCATCTTTGATCTTGCAATCCATGAGGATCTCCAGCTTGGTGTTTGGCTGATCAAACATTGGTCTGCCTCTCCATCAATACTCATTCTTGAAGTATCTTCAAAGCTCAGCCATATTCTATCTCAGCCACGACTTACAACCACCTGGTCTCCTCTCAAACAGTCTCTCCATGGTCAGTCATATACACACTGTTCAGGCTTTGGATCTACAGGAATATACACATGTGCAAGCTCTGAACGGCATGGGTAAAAATTTTCCTTCTTTGTCTCGGTTTGATAATGAACAATGAACACCTCTTGTGAACCTGAAACACCACTCAAACTCCAGCAAAGATAATACACAATGCACCACCTTAGGCGGTTTCTATTCCATGAAAGCTAACAGGATCAGCCAACATCTAGCATCCTATCACAATCACTATAGAACCGGGGCGAGCATTCCAATTCTCTATCACCAAACCACAACACCCAGCACATCATACTCAAGCTTTAGACAAAAAGAAAGAGCTTTCTTACAGCCAAGGATCATTGTATAGATCCTTGATTCCATTGGACAGCTTTTGAGTCATTGGTGTGCCCTCCAACTTCTCTATCCTCCATGGACCTTTCCTTTGAACCCACCATAGCAAAGACACCTCCTCTCTTCACTCTCAAGTCGCCAAAAACACGCAACAAGCAGAAAGCTTTCACCTTTCTTCTTGAACCACCAATGGAACCCACAGATCTAGACTTTGAAGAGAGTTTCCAAACTGCTTCAAAGCTTTGGTCTTTAGGGTCTCCTTTCTTCAGGTCGGGCATAAAAATTCAGGATAGAGCAAGAGACAACTTCTGGACACCAAGGATGAGCTCATCTTCCTCCTGAATATGAGTAGCAGCCATCTGGACCAAAGAGCTTCTTCTTTGCTTCAAACAGCCATGGGAGTGAGCTTGAGCTTTGTGGAAACTTAGAGCTCAGGTTTTGATGAACCAGGCTCTGATACCATGTGGCTTTTTAAAGAGACCTCTACTTTGTTCTTCACTGGATGTGTTTGTGTGTAAAGCTCCAATGGAGCAAGATGAGAGCTTTTAATGGAGATTTCAAAACTAGAGAGAGAGAGAGTAATAGAAGGATAATATATTTCCTTGATCTTTTGTGAACCACATACAATGGTATTTATAGAAACATAAGAGAGAAGAGAGATAGTAAGGTATGTTGGATAATAGGGTGTTCTATAGGCTCCATCAGATTTGAATCCAGATCTAAATCTGTGTTCACACCTTAAAGTCAACACTCTCCAACACCTCTTTTTCCGTCACTATAACTCAGCCGTCTCATGACATTACTCAGCCGTCTCATGTAACTCAGCCGCCTCATGTCATAACTCAGTCACCTCATGTAACTCAGCCATCTCATGTTATAACACAGCCGGCATAACTCAGCCGCTTCGTGTCAATCTTATTCAAGTCTTCATGTCAATAGCTTGCTCTTCTCTTGATCAGTCTAAGTCCCTCCTGGACTTAACTTCACACTGATAGATACTTCATGACACTCCTGAAGCTACAAAGAACTCTTCTAGACATCTTCAAGAGCTTGTCCTATTTATGAACAAACTTCATTTTGTTCTTCAGTTCAACAGTTGTGAGTATCTCTCTCCCGGGAGCCGATTATGGCTCTTATATTTCAGCGTTATTCGGGTCAGTTCGTGTCAGAATCCCGATAACGTCAATGGGATGTTTCATTGAATGAAACGTGACTGGATCGCCTTTGGATTTAACGGGAAGCCCTTATTTTGTTGAGAAAGACAACTACCTCGTAACCATCGGTTGCAAAAGTACAGTATCATTGACGACCACTGAGCCAAACAAGGTGGTATGCGAGTTAGATTGCACTGCTAAAACAGAGTTTCATAGCAATAACAACATTCCGTTTTTCGACAAAACTGGGTGTTCAAACAACACATTGCTCAATTCTGGTAGCCAAGATTGTACGGCAAACAAAACAAGCTGCGACGGCAATGGATGCTGCCTGACAAATATACTTCCGAGCCTCGACAGATCATTGGTGTCAAAATAGAGAGAAGTGATGAGAATTTGACGAGAAAAGAAGAGTGCAAAGTCGCCTTCTTATCAGATGAATGCTACACTAAGTCGAATGGAACTAATCCTAGATCTTTATTTGTTAATGGGTATTCGACGGTTAAGATAGGATGGGTCATCCAGACTAACAATCTTTCATTCCTAGACTCCTGAAACTGCAAAAATAGAGACGAGTACTAGAATCATGAGCAGTATAAAATTCGTCACAAAATAAGGTGCGTATGCGACAATAGTACCTTTTTTGGGAATAGTTATGCAAGTTGTGGATGCAACCATGGTTACACAGGTAACGCATATATCTCTAACGGATGCCAAGGTCAGTATATGCTCCGACAGCTCTCCTTTTCGTCTCGTGTGCAAACATTATACTATTTTAAAAAGGATGATAACTTCATTACCTTCCGTTTCCATATATCGATGAATGCAGCCCCGAAAACACGAGCTATTGTAGAGAAAGCGACACTTGTGTGAATTTAAAAGGATGCCATGAATGCGTGCCCGATAAGACTAAAGCAATAGTGGCAGGTAATCACCAAGATTTTTTCGGTACTGTCATGTCCAACCTTGAGAACTGGAATATTATAAATATTTTAGTGTAACTTTTAGTAATAGAAACCATAACTTATGTACACTACTTTCTTAAAAAATGGGGCTCATGTCATTGGACTATGTCCATGATCGGTCCTGGGTACTGTCACAGCTTTTAAGTTAGCTGCTAGATACTGAACCGGAAATTATTTAAACAAACTTTTTAAATTGCTACCGATATTAGAATATACAAATTATAACAAAAATAACAATAGTTATATATATATATATATCTATAATTTTTGAATAATATTGTTTTTGGTTATAAAATATACACATTTTTTTAATTACAACTTCTACAGTGAAACTTCTATAAAATAATAATGTTGGGACTACACTAAAACTATAATTTTTTAATTTATAGAGGTTATTAATTTATCGATAACATAATTGAACCAAAAAAATTAATTTGGGACTACACAATTATATTATTTTGTAGAAATTTAGTGTATATTAATTTATAGAGTATTAATTTTAAAAGGTTATATTGTATATAAACGTTAATATGTGTGAGATCCAAAATTTATAAGGAAAATATTTACACAATGCTTTTTAATTGTTACTGAGAAAACGAAAAAAATCAAATAAACTTTAATTCCACAAAAAAAATTAATATATTTTTATTATAATATTGTTTGTGGATATATTATATAGTTTTTTTATTTTTAAATTTCAAATACAATGTTAGTTGGTTAAAACCCAATATTTATAAGGCCTAATGTAAATTTGTTTACATAATCGTATGGCCTTTATTTGTAAATCAACACAATTTTAATAATTTTCCAAAGCCCATTAGTTAAATCAATTATAATATGTATTCATATTCATATGTTGGTTTAAATTAAGTTGTTAGTTATGTCTATATATTCAAGGAGCCAAACAGATTTAAGTATCCATACACCTACTATCCTAGAGAAGGTCCAAATTTAAATGATAATTTCTAAATGGTAGATAAATTTTAGGACCCTAAATTAATAGATTAGATTTTTTAAGTAGATAAATAGTAGAACTCTAAATTAATAGTGTAGGAATCTTGAAAATAAAAACTAATTAAGTTGTTAGAGGTTATTTTGTTTGCATGGCAAGTTAGTTAACATAAGATTTATATATTCTTAAGGAGGTTAGAATATTCTATTTTATTGGAGTATATGTAGATAATTAATAGAATTTAAAATAACAAAAATAAAAATTTGATATGAACTGATGTCTTTCTTTTTAATCTCTAGCTTTAAACGATTTATAAAAACAAATCATATGTAATGTCACTTTTTAATCTCTGGCATTAAAAGATTTATAAAAACAAATCATATGTAATGTCACTTATTATAACGCCCCGACCCGCCCATGGCTAATGGGCCACCCACGCCCACTCTCTCGGTCTGTGGGCCCCATCCCATCCGACGGTCGGTCGTTAAATTTCCGAAGGCTCGAAATCATTGTTTACTGACCCTGCAATCACCACATGACCTTTTCCCGTGTTTTGGCCTCACTCGCACGCTATCGCGAATCACTTCCCGATAGGTCACCCATCCTTCCACGACTCCAGCTCAAGCACGCTTAACTCTGGAGTTCTTTCAGGATGTGCTCCGGAAAAGGTAAGTCAACTTTGGTGACATAGGTAGCCAAATCAATCCTCTTAAGCCTTTCCATATATCACAACTCGGGATGTTACACTTATGCACTGAATTCGATAACTATATGATTCAAGCTTTTATGCAGACAATTTTGTGTTCATAATTAGAATTTTTAATTTGTTGCAATGTTTGTATCGTTCAAGATGAACAAAATATGAAATAAATTAAGTTGTTTCTGTGGGCAGGTAATGATCTGAGATGAAGCAGAAACGATAATGTATATAAACATGATCGTCAATCAGTGTAATTGGTTCATTCTTCTATACTAACATGATGTCCAAATAGATTTATTGCATTATTCTTCTCTATGGAGCTTGGAATAAAACAAAGACGATGATGTGTAGTGACATGAAGTCCAATTAGAATTTCTGTATTTAATTCTAATAGTTAATAACAAACTGGTTTAATAGAGTAGTTTCCGATGGTTATTGTAGATAATGTTTTGGTTTAATTTAAGTTAACCAGACATATTATTGAAGTAGCGTGTAAAACTTAATTGTATCTACCTAATGAATCTCAAAATTAATGTGTAGCGTCCTACTTAAAATGAGAGTCCAAAATTTTAAAACAACCTTAGAATGATAGATAAAAAAATAGGACTCTAAATTAATAGAGTAGATGTTAAGCTAGATGTGCTTCCAACCTAAAATCAATTGGTGATAAGTAGAGTGGCTCATCTATCTTATATATTACTAAGGATCCCTTCCAATACCCGATGTGGGACCTTTGTCCCTAATACGCCCCCTCGAGATGATGATTCTCTAAGCATCAATCTCGGAATGTTCGGGCAAGGATCGATGGGCCATCTTTGAGCTGGACCAATGAGGATCGGATTGGACTGGGTGGATTGCGCTCTGATACCATGTTAAGCTAGATGGACTTCCAATCTAAAATCAATTGGTGATAAGTGTAGTGGTCCATCTATCTTATATATTTCTAAGGATCCTTTCCAATATCCGATGTGGGACCTTTGTCCCTAATAAGCTATAGGCAGTTGACTCAACATATAGCTTTCTTTTGTGCTGGTTGTAGGGGTTGGTGCAGGTTTTAGTGTCTTAGTCCTTGTATGTGGGATATGGTGGTTGAGAAAGTTTCTAATAAGGAGAAGGAAGATAAGGCAACAAAGGAAATTTTTCAAACGTAACGGAGGTCTATTATTGCAACAACAATTAAATACAAGAGGAGGCAATTTGGAGAAAACAAAAATATTCAGCTCGAGAGAGCTGGAGAAAGCCACAGAAAACTTCAGCGAAAACAGGATTCTTGGGCAGGGTGGTCAAGGAACTGTTTACAAGGGAATGCTGGTAGATGGTAGAACTGTTGCCGTCAAGAAGTCTAAAGTTGTAGATGAAGATAAACTAGAAGAGTTCATCAATGAGGTCGTCATCCTCTCCCAGATCAACCATAGACATGTCGTGAAGCTCCTTGGATGTTGTCTTGAGACAGAAGTTCCTATTCTGGTTTACGAGTTTATCCCCAATGGAAACCTCTTCCAGCATATCCATGAAGAGTTTGATGATTACACTATGATCTGGGGCGTGCGTATGCGCATTGCCGTGGATATAGCAGGAGCTCTTTCCTATCTTCACTATGCTGCGTGTTCCCCAATATACCACAGAGACATCAAGTCAACAAATATATTACTTGATGAAAAGTACCGAGTAAAAGTGTCAGATTTTGGTACTTCAAGATCAATATCCGTAGATCAAACTCATTGGACAACAGTTGTTTCAGGTACAGTAGGATATGTGGATCCAGAGTATTATGGGTCTAGCCAATACACTGATAAAAGTGATGTCTATAGCTTTGGGGTTGTCCTTGCTGAGCTTATAACAGGTGAGAAACCTGTTGTAACCCTTTTGAATTCTCAAGAAATAAAGGGTTTGGCAGATTATTTCAGAGTTGCCATGAAAGAGAACAGATTACTTGATATTATTGATGCTCGAATAAAAGATGGTTGCAAAACAAAACAAGTGATGGCGGTGGCAAATCTGGCGAAAAGGTGTTTGAACTCAAAGGGAAAGAAGATGCCAAACATGAGACAAGTGTTTACCGAGTTGGAGAAGATTTGTTTATTGTCAGAGGATTCACAGGTGCAGGTTGAAATTGATGATGGTGATGAAGATGATGAAGGGATGCAGATAATAGATATAGAGGATTTTGGAACCGTTGCTGTCACTGCTCCAGCCTCTAGTAACGTGGCATCGTCGTCTTCATCAGATGTTCAACCATTGTTTCCTCGTCCAACATGGTGACTTGAGTGAAATAAATAATGATGAATTTTAAAAAAGTTTATGGCAATAATATTGTCAGTGTGTTTGATGATGAAATAAAATAAAGGTTGCAGTGTGTTGAGTGACAACCTGCTAAGTTTGTGTGTGTATGTTTTATTTTTGCTGTAAATTAATAAGTTCTTGTAATGATGTTATTATGTTTGGAACTGAAACAAACATGTTGATTATTTTGTATGTCATGGACTTCTCAAACATAATGTCTTTATTATATTCTCTCCATTTCATTGTATAGGTCGTCTAAGATTTTTTTCACACATTAAAAAGATCCTTATAGTTATATCTCTATATTATTATTTGAGAAGTCAGTTTCCTATGTATCGCGCTCACGTTAACTCTCACGGTGGTTGATTACGATGATACCCATAATGAATTAAAATGTTACATTTAAACACTATTATTGATTTTTTATTTAAATTATTTTTTAATATTTTCCAAATAACATATATAATAAAAAGGAAAGATTATAAAGTTTATAAGCGAATTTAAAAACGAAAATAAATGTATAAATTATATGATTTCATTAAAAAGGAAAGTTCACAAAATAGTAATATTCTATTTTAAAAAATATTTTTAAATAACATAAAATATAATAATATACTTTCTTTATATTTATATTTTCACAGATTAATCTTGATATTAGAAAAAGAAATATTATTTATTTTAAAACATAATTTTAAACAGTACAACAATTAATATTTTCACAGTAACAGAAATATTAATATATTTATCTATTTTTTAGATAATTATATAAAATAATTAAGTAACATAAACTGATATATTTTTTGTTGACTAAAATATTTTATAATTAGTATTATTGAAATTTTATTTGTATTTTATTATATTTATTTGACCATAATATCTTTCAATTACAGCAAAAAAAAATATCTATTATTTTTTATACTTATATCATAAGAATTCTCAAATATAATCACAAATTTTTAAGAGATATTAAAAAAAGAAAAATAAATTTTAACAATAAACATCTTATGATCAAATAACAAAATATTTTAAAATCACACTATACACTTTAATGAGGTAGATATATTATATTTTGCATTATATAAAGTTATATGTTTTCTTAATATTAAATTTGCTTTTAAATTTATGTTTTTATGTTTTTGTAACTTAATATAACCATAACCAAAAGGCATACAATCATTTATAATTTATAAAAATATTTTAGTTATTGTAAATATTGATATGTGTTCATGAGCTTCCAAAAACGTATCAATTACTTATTATGTAACTTTCTATAGATCATCGTTTTATTTTCTAATTTTTTTTTTAAAATCAATATCTAATTTGATATATATATATATATATATATATATATATATATATATATAATGAAAATACATGCACATTTAAACGATAAATAAAATTAATTTGACTTGACTTAATTATAATAAAAATAATTATACCTCAGTTTGAATTTGAAAGAATATATGTAAATTAAGATACTCACAACATGAGTGACTCGACTAATCCAATTTATATCTAAAATCATAGATTTAACTATAATAAGAAAATGTAATTTTATGATAATAATTTATTTTATAAATATAAATTATAAGATGACTCAAACCACCTTAACAAATGAAAATAAAATATTAAGCAACTGTTTTAATTTAGTTCTTTTGTAAAATTTATATATACGCATGAGATTGTAGAATATTATCGTTATATTAGTTTACGTAATTTGGAACCAAACACTTTAGTTTATTTTTTTTATTTCATTCTAAGTATAATATATCTTAAGTTATAAATAATCTTCCTAAAATATATTTACATATCTAAGACAAAAACTAACCTAATGCAAATAAGAAAATTAATTAAAATTTTAATATATTTTGAATAAAAAATTTATAATTGAATTCAGAGAAATAGATGCAATATAATATATCCAAATGATAACTAAACCGATTATAAAAATAACAAAATCGACTCGATATAATATATCTAAAATTATATGTCTAATTAAAGTAATATAAATTATCCATAAAACTACAAATTATTTTAAAATTAAAAGTAAATAGCAATCAACTATTATAATATATATTTACTTTAAAAATATTTATACTCTTGCACGAGCACGGGAAAATCACCTAGTATTTAATAAATACAATGTTTTGTTAATGAGTGAGCTACAAAATAAGAATAAAATAGGAAAAACTTCCAAACATATGCACTGAAAAATATATAATGATTTTAATATCTACAACTACACTTAATATGAAAGGGAGAGAGTACTATATAAATATCAACTCTTTGGTCATACCATATTTACTATACATAAGTTTTGTGCAAATCACCACCAGATCAAGCACCATATCGTAACAATGCTCTATTGCTTATGCGCGAAGAACTCTCAGTACCAGTCACAGCAGAAGCAGCAGCGGCAGGAGAACGCCACAACGGCCAACACCAAAGATACCTAACCTTTCTGCGTTTGCGTTCTGAAGACTCTGCTTCTTCCAGTTGGCGGTATTGATGTTCAATGCGGTTGAGAAGTTCAGCTATTCTTCTCTCAGCCAATCGCAGCGATCTCTCAGCTGCTTCTTCAGCTGTCATTGCGGCTTTAGCCAATTCTTCTTTCAGTTTTAGTTTCCCTTCTGATAGTGACAATGCTGATCTCACCTTCTCAAGTTCTGCCTTCAAAACAGCTATCTGAATTGTAAGAAATTTGATGCTGTTAATTATGCTTGTCTGTTTTTGACAACCTTTCAGTTTGGAGTAGTGAGTGAAGCTTACGAGTTCATTGCGTTCTTCGACCTCACGCTGTCCCGCTTCAACTTCAAGCTCACAAGCTTCTCTCCATCTACTTGCTTCTGATTCAGCTTCTCTTATTACCTTCACTAGCTCTTCTACCTTTGGTTTAATTAAAAAAAAAACTCTAAAGTAAGAGATTTAGTTTACTACACAACTGAGGAAACAGGAAATGGAAGTAACACATTACGTTTTCAGATAGAAGCCTCTCTCGGTTTTGTAGCTTGTCGATATCCATCTTGTTCTCTTCTATTGTCTGAGCTTGTTCCTCTGTGACTTTCTTCAACCGCGCTTCTTCTAACCTGTCATATATTAAGAAGATAACATTTAATCTTAATGTGCATCTCCACCAAGAATCATAATCATCTTCTAACCTTGATTCCTGCAATGAGAGCTTGAGCTGAGAGATCTCTTTCCGTAGATTCTTCATTGTTTTTTCTATTGCAACCTGTTACGGCCAGTAAGATTCTATTATAGCCTAAGCATTTGTTTGATTCTTGTTGCAAAGAAAAGGACATACTATACTATTCTCATCTTCCTCTTCTTCTTGTTCATCCTTGATGAGATTTCCTGTTTCTGAGTTTTCCTGTGCTGATTCCTTAAACCCAAAACCAAAACCAAATCCTATGCTCTGCAACCCTCTTCCTGCGATTTGCAGCAACGCTGATCTCTTCTGCTCATTCATCGCTTTCAATTGCTTCTCTGCAGCTTGTTTATCAGACAAAGCAGCTCTTAACAAGACCTTCAAGTCTCTGTTTTCATCTTGCAGGAACTCCACACTTGTTCTTAGCTCCATCGATTCCATGAGTCTCTCCACACTCATTTCGACCTTGTTCATTAACTCCAAAATTCTCTATAAGTGAGGACGCAAAGTATGTATGTCTGGTAGACTTTGAATTTACCAAATACCTAACAGTCAATTGAGTAATATATATCTTCAACGTTTTATATTATATCTACCCTTTTGCAAAGGAAAATAAAATATTAAGCAACTGTTTTAATTTAGTTCTTTTGTAAAATTTATATATCATGAGATTGTAGAATATTATCGTTATATTAGTTTCGTAATTTGGAACCAAACACTTTAGTTTATTTTTTTATTTCATTCTAAGTATAATATATCTTAAGTTATAAATAATCTTCCTAAAATATATTTACATATCTAAGACAAAAACTAACCTAATGCAAATAAGAAAATTAATTAAAATTTTAATATATTTTGAATAAAAATTTATAATTGAATTCAGAGAAATAGATGCAATATAATATATCCAAATGATAACTAAACCGATTATAAAAATAACAAAATCACTTCGATATAATATATCTAAAATTATATGTCTAATTAAAGTAATATAAATTATCCATAAAACTACAAATTATTTTAAAATTAAAAGTAAATAGCAATCAACTATTATAATATATATTTACTTTAAAAATATTTATACTCTTGACGAAGACGGAAAATCACCTAGTATTTAATAAATACAATGTTTTGTTAATGAGTGAGCTACAAAATAAGAATAAAATAGGAAAAACTTCCAAACATATGCACTGAAAAATATATAATGATTTTAATATCTACAACTACACTTAATATGAAAGGGAGAGTACTATATAAATATCAACTCTTTGGTCATACCATATTTACTATACATAAGTTTTGTGCAAATCACCACCAGATCAAGCACCATATCGTAACAATGCTCTATTGCTTATGCGCGAAGAACTCTCAGTACCAGTCACAGCAGAAGCAGCAGCGGCAGGAGAACGCCACAACGGCCAACACCAAAGATACCTAACCTTTCTGCGTTTGCGTTCTGAAGACTCTGCTTCTTCCAGTTGGCGGTATTGATGTTCAATGCGGTTGAGAAGTTCAGCTATTCTTCTCTCAGCCAATCGCAGCGATCTCTCAGCTGCTTCTTCAGCTGTCATTGCGGCTTTAGCCAATTCTTCTTTCAGTTTTAGTTTCCTTCTGATAGTGACAATGCTGATCTCACCTTCTCAAGTTCTGCCTTCAAAACAGCTATCTGAATTGTAAGAAATTTGATGCTGTTAATTATGCTTGTCTGTTTTTGACAACCTTTCAGTTTGGAGTAGTGAGTGAAGCTTACGAGTTCATTGCGTTCTTCGACCTCACGCTGTCCCGCTTCAACTTCAAGCTCACAAGCTTCTCTCCATCTACTTGCTTCTGATTCAGCTTCTCTTATTACCTTCACTAGCTCTTCTACCTTTGGTTTAATTAAAAAAAAAACTCTAAAGTAAGAGATTTAGTTTACTACACAACTGAGGAAACAGGAAATGGAAGTAACACATTACGTTTTCAGATAGAAGCCTCTCTCGGTTTTGTAGCTTGTCGATATCCATCTTGTTCTCTTCTATTGTCTGAGCTTGTTCCTCTGTGACTTTCTTCAACCGCGCTTCTTCTAACCTGTCATATATTAAGAAGATAACATTTAATCTTAATGTGCATCTCCACCAAGAATCATAATCATCTTCTAACCTTGATTCCTGCAATGAGAGCTTGAGCTGAGAGATCTCTTTCCGTAGATTCTTCATTGTTTTTTCTATTGCAACCTGTTACGGCCAGTAAGATTCTATTATAGCCTAAGCATTTGTTTGATTCTTGTTGCAAAGAAAAGGACATACTATACTATTCTCATCTTCCTCTTCTTCTTGTTCATCCTTGATGAGATTTCCTGTTTCTGAGTTTTCCTGTGCTGATTCCTTAAACCCAAAACCAAAACCAAATCCTATGCTCTGCAACCCTCTTCCTGCGATTTGCAGCAACGCTGATCTCTTCTGCTCATTCATCGCTTTCAATTGCTTCTCTGCAGCTTGTTTATCAGACAAAGCAGCTCTTAACAAGACCTTCAAGTCTCTGTTTTCATCTTGCAGGAACTCCACACTTGTTCTTAGCTCCATCGATTCCATGAGTCTCTCCACACTCATTTCGACCTTGTTCATTAACTCCAAAATTCTCTATAAGTGAGGACGCAAAGTATGTATGTCTGGTAGACTTTGAATTTACCAAATACCTAACAGTCAATTGAGTAATATATATCTTCAACGTTTTATATTATATCTACCCTTTTTGCAAAGGAAAAAGTAACGACTTTGTACTAAGTGTAACTGTGAATATACATAACTATGAAAATTGTTAGGTAGGCACATTTTGAAGACTTTAAGATAAGCACCAAGAGAGAATGACTGGTAGGAAACATGTTTAAACCAATAGACACTAAGTAATCTTTCATCTCGAATTATAAACTGGCGATATATGTATATATATGTGGGCTTTATATATTTCTCCATACTTTACAAAGTGACAAAATCTAAAAAGAATTGCCAGTTTGAGGCAAAAGTAAATGTAATCACCATTGGTTATGCCAATCTTGGATAGCAAGATGAAGAGCGTGATTAGGTATGAGATTGCAATCTTCCATCTTCAAGTTTGTCATCGGCGAAGTATCGTGCCCATTCGCTAACCATTCCCTTATCGCTTCCGCTTCGTACGTAAACCCATCTGCTGCTATCAAAGGATCTTTCATCACTTCCTGTTCATACCAAACAAACCATTTTAAGTTTTGTCTTAATCCTCTAACCTTCAAACTCTGTTTAGACAATGAAAACTCTCAGAAACGTACCTGGAAAATGGGGCATAAGTAATGAGAAGGAGGCTTGCGTGGAGGCTTTTGGTTGGAATTGCATGACGATGTTTCTGATAAAGGAGCTTTCATGCGATCTATATTCCTTAAAACAACGGCCAAGTCTGGTCGATTCAATGGGTTTCTCTTACAGCAACGTATGGCTATATTAGCCAGCTTTTTCCCTCGTGCAATTGGCCAATCTCCTCCTGAATTATCCAGAACCGCGCTGATGTTATCATTCTCCACGGCGCATTTAACATCTCTCAGTATCCCAGAGAGAGGTCTTCTGGTGAGAAGCTGAAGGAGAATCATCCCAAACGAGTATACGTCTGACTTCAGCGTCATTTCACCTGAGACAAAGTAATGTGGATCCACGCGAGGATCAGATTTGTCGATTCCATTAACCGGGATCAGCTGAGAGATCCCGTAGTCGCTAATCTTGGTGACGAGGTTGGAGTCCAGGAGAATCTTGGACGGTTTTAGGTTTCCATGAATGATGCAAGGAACGTTTGAGTGAAGAAACAGGAGTGCAGAGCATATCTCAAAGGCAATCCTGATCCGAGACTCCCATGGAAGAGCAGGAACGTTGTTTGCAGACGAGAAGCAGTCTTCGAGGCTTCCGTTGGGAATGTACTGATAAATAACAGACTGAGACTCTGGACAAGTACCCATTATTGTTACCAGATGTGGATGCCTCACCTTTCTTAAAATCTCCACCTGGAATCAGAAAAAAACAATCAGAACATGTCAAAAAGAAAACCACAATGATGATGATGATAAGGTCCTTCACCTTACGCTCGAACTCAAAGTGATTCTGGGATCCATATGACGGCAACATCTTTACCGCCACTTGAAGATGTTGAAGATTCCCTTTGTATAGACTTCCGTATTTGCCTTCTCCAAGCTTCCAAGATTGATCGAACTCGTTAGTAGCTTCATTGATTTCCATGAAAGAATAGTCGAGCATTTCTGACCCGGAAGACTCCACAGACTTCCCTTTTATCAATCTCTTCAATGCGGTTACTTCCTTTATCGCGTTCTCGTGATCGATCCGGATCTCATCCCTTTTCTGCCTGAAGCTTTTCAAGAGCTCCATAGCAGTATCGAATTTCTCACCGTGTTCTTTTTCCAAGTCTTGCAGTTTTCTGATCTGGCTCTCCAGCCTACGATTATCACCCTGAACTATCTGAAGCTTCTTCATGAATCCATTGTTCTGCTCTATTACCGTCTTTACTTCACCCGTTTCTTTCTCTAGCAATTCCTCTAATTTCTTCCTTCGACTCAACTCCTTAGTGCATAAACCGTCCAAGGCTTTTGCCTGTGAGATGGCATGAGAAGAAAAAAGTTAAACCGAGAGAAACGACTTCGACAAAATGCCAGTGATTTAAGAATCTCCAGCACTGACTGGCATCAACAATTCAAGTATAGATCTTGACAGAAAAATGTATAACGTTCTCTGAGGCAAATTTTGCTCTTCTTAAGAATTGACACTCTAGTGTTAGCAATCTATAAATCTCCAGTGAAATATTCCTATACGTTAAGCCCTTTTTCATGTGGTAACAAAATGTACTGATACAACTAGCAGAAATGGATAGACAATATCACTTTGAAAACTATCCTTTTTATTTCTTTGATAACTAAGAAATGAATTGGACTCTTATTACCTTACATAAAGCCTCCATGGCACTGTCATCCTCTTTCCATTCGTTCCGAACATCTCCATAGACAGTTCTCTCTGATTGGCCGATGTCATGCATGGCTTTATCATACCTATGAACTTCGCGCACTACATTTCCTTCACGTTTCTTCTCCTGAAATTCCATAGGATCCCCCGATTACCAGGCAGATTAATTGCTAATTCATACTAAAAAGTTGCAGCATCGTGTTAACTTCAGGTAGAGTTTTCAATATATTGCAACGACAAAACTACTCTCACAACAAAAGTCACATTTTAAAACATCTCTATATCAACAATTTGAAGACAGACCGGCCCCTGTAATTGTTTGGCAAATTAACGTTCAAAGGAAACACTAAAGGGAATTATAGTTATTCCATGACCTGTATCATCAGTATGAAAGATGAAGTTCGTACCTCGACATTTGAAGTAGTTACGGTATCTGAGCCAACTAAATCCGGGCTAGCCGGCTCTGGACCAACCGGCTCTCCAAAGGAAGAACCTGAGCCTGAAGAATGATGAGGAGTTGGTCGTGGTTCCACCTTCTCTCTCTCCAATTGACCTGTGTCTTTCTCACCATCTGCACAATACTGTAGCAAATTTACCATATAGAGACATATACAACTGATAGCAAAAGATATCATATTGCAGAGGGGCCTTGCAAAATCCAACATCAACCGCTACCTTGTTCAAGGAGGCTACGCCAATATCTTAATCTTCGCCTCATATAAGAGGATTCCAGTTTTTCTGATCTCCTTGTCTCAGTATCTGAATCCAGCTGTACTAATGGAGGCATCGTTTGTGTGTTAATACTATCGTCATTTGTTGCCCTGTTTTTAAGAATGTTTCTTTTAGTTTATATGAATAGGGGTATAAAACAAAAACAGAAGCAACTTTCACTCTTTCTGCAACTTTCAAAAGGCAAAAAAAGTTTTAACCTTGTAAAGATGAGGTAACCTTTGCAGAGAAACCAAATATGGCAGGAATCAGGAGCATTTTTGCAAACGAATATGGCTTTCTTGGACTTCAAATCCGTCATTCTCCTACCATTTCAAATTTTAAATTAGATTATGTGAATGTCAGATGAAAAACATTTAATAAGAGATCAAATATAGATATCATATCATACCATGAGTAATGCTTATCTGATGCAGCTCCCATTACGAACCACTTAATATTGTGTCGAGCAATCAAGTCTACGATACCTTCCTCGATATTTTGTCCCGAAATGCAAAGTTTATCTGTTTGAACCTAAAAATAACTATGTCAATTCATCAGATAATTATATGAAACGGTCCTGACTAGGAATGCCCAAAAAAGATAAAATAGGCTCTACACAGTTTGAGGTTAGATCTTTATATGAACAATTACATCTACAAAGATCAAATGAAGACTTTACGTGAGTAGCCTTATTTCAATTAAAACGTGAACACCAATACACAAAAAAAAAGAGAGAGAGAGAGAATGAATACCTCAGATTTAGATAAAAGGCGTAGATAAGAATCCATAAGCTCATCCACTTTTTGTTTATCAACACGTTCAATCACCTTGACAGCCTGTTTCCTAAAGGTACCACCGGCAAGTTTCTTGTGCGCTGCAGGTAAAACAAAAACAATCTTAACACCCTTGGCAATAGACTGGTCAAAAAAGGAAAACCAAAAGCCATCATCAAATCTACAGCTTCTTATCGTTCAAAGACAATCAAACCAACAGAGTCTACAATGTTTTGTACAATGCACAGATAAAAACTAATATTGTATCTTATTGTAACTAAAACCAAACTACTGTCATCATCATGCCTGTATTGTCAACTTCACATAAACCCTTCAATGCTTTGTTCTTCTTCTTACAAACTCTTAAAATGGCTAATCACGAAAACTACAATTCTATATCATTTCTCTCTCTGATTCTGTCTAGGTTTCATAATTCAACAGATCTATAAAGACACCATAAACCATATAAAACAAGTAAACTTAGAAGGAGAAAGAGAAGCAGGAGATCTCACTCCAGGAGGCAGGCGGAGCAGGACGATGGACGTAAAGCAAGCAAATCTTCTTGCCGGAGAAGTTTCGAGCCGCCCACAACAGCGTCGTTTTGCTCCTCTCCACATCTTCAGCCACCGCGACGAAGATCGTCTCATCCACATCTAACGCTAGTTCGTCTCCACCACCGATACTCCCCAGTTGACCTGTTTCTTTCTCACCATCTGCACAATTCTGAACCAAAGTTACAACTGATAGCAAAGGATATGATATGCAGAGGAGTCTTGCAAAATCCAAGCCAACCTTGTTCAAGTAGGCTGCCAATATCTTAACCCTTCATATAAGAGGATTCCATTTTTCTGATCTCCTTGTCTCAGTATCCGAATCCAGCTGTACTAGGGGAGGCATTGTTTGTGTGTTACTACTATGGTCATTTGTTGTCCTGTTTTAAGAATGTTTCTTTTAGTTATATGAATAGAGGTATAAAACAAAAAACGGATAGTAGAAGTAGTTAACTGAAGGTGTCATAACGTCATTCACTCTTTTGCAACCTTCAAAAGGCAAAAAGGGTTTACCTTGTAAAGATGAGGTAACCTTTGCACAGAAACCAAATATGACAGGAATCAGGAGCATTTTTGCAAACGAATATGGCTTTCTTGGACTTCAAATCCGCCATTCTCCTAGCATTTCAAATATAAATAGATAATCAGGGTTCAGATGAAAAGACATTTTAATCAGATGAAATATAGAATCATAGTATCATACCATGAGTAATGCTTATCTGATGCAGCTCCCATTACGAACCACTTAATATTGTGTCGCAATCAGGTTCACGATACCTTCCTCGATATTTTGTCCCGAAATGCAAAGTTTATCTGTTTGAACCTAAAAATAACTATGTCAATTCACTAGTTGAAGGTTTCTGACAAGGAATGCCAAAAAAAAGATAAAATAGGCTCTATACATTCGAGGACCTAAACAACACGGCACACGTTTTTTTCCGTTTAGATTATATGTTTATATGAACAATTACATCTACAAAGATCAAATGAAGACTTTACGTGAGTAGCCTTATTTCAATTAAAACGTGAACACCAATACACAAAAAAAAAGAGAGAGAGAGAGAATGAATACCTCAGATTTAGATAAAAGGCGTAGATAAGAATCCATAAGCTCATCCACTTTTTGTTTATCAACACGTTCAATCACCTTGACAGCCTGTTTCCTAAAGGTACCACCGGCAAGTTTCTTGTGCGCTGCAGGTAAAACAAAAACAATCTTAACACCCTTGGCAATAGACTGGTCAAAAAAGGAAAACCAAAAGCCATCATCAAATCTACAGCTTCTTATCGTTCAAAGACAATCAAACCAACAGAGTCTACAATGTTTTGTACAATGCACAGATAAAAACTAATATTGTATCTTATTGTAACTAAAACCAAACTACTGTCATCATCATGCCTGTATTGTCAACTTCACATAAACCCTTCAATGCTTTGTTCTTCTTCTTACAAACTCTTAAAATGGCTAATCACGAAAACTACAATTCTATATCATTTCTCTCTCTGATTCTGTCTAGGTTTCATAATTCAACAGATCTATAAAGACACCATAAACCATATAAAACAAGTAAACTTAGAAGGAGAAAGAGAAGCAGGAGATCTCACTCCAGGAGGCAGGCGGAGCAGGACGATGGACGTAAAGCAAGCAAATCTTCTTGCCGGAGAAGTTTCGAGCCGCCCACAACAGCGTCGTTTTGCTCCTCTCCACATCTTCAGCCACCGCGACGAAGATCGTCTCATCCACATCTAACGCTAGTTCGTCTCCACCACCGATACTCCCCATCTCTCTCTCTCTCTCTGGATTTACAAGGATTTGTTCGATTCCATAATAGAAAGTTGCTTTTATATAATGTAAAGTGGAGAGGAGATTCCTCGAATTGGAATCGTTTTTATGGCAACAGGGGCTGAGTCGCTGACTCGGTTATGAGTCAACCGTTTTACCTAATAGGAAGATAAGAAAAAAAAAGGAAAGTGACCACCTTCTCGATGAATAGTCTCTCCTACCACCACCCGTACTCAAGTTAGTCCTATTTTATCGACCTGTAATTTTTTCATTATACAAGCCTAACATACAGTCATACACACAGTCGCCGATCTAGATATTTATTTTACTGGGGCAATATTAAATAATATACTCCACTGTTTAATTATAAAATAGAGTATTTACAGTCTATATACAAACATTTTAGTGCATTTAGTTATATGCACATTTTAGCTGTTTTCCACCGTTTTTGAGCTGCGATGACCTTGATGTCTTTACTGCTTAAATTAATTCAAAAACACTATTTCTTTTTCTCTTGCTTCCTTTATTATTTTTTCCTTATTTTTTTTGAATTTTGAAATCTTTTTCCATTACTCTTCCAAATTCACTAGCAATTAATCCTAGAAAGTTTTAGTTTTTTCTTTTTCAATATACATTCACTTAGTTCTCAGATCTCAAACAATAATACATATAATGGAGGGAAACAATGTGCACGTACCTCTATGTTTAATTCAAAAGTGAACTTTTGGAGACGAGACAGTCGGAGTTAGAGTCACACAGTACAACAAACCGTACGGGTAAGAAGATCCAATTTGTTTCTCCGACTCAACAAAAAATCTTTGCAGAGAATCTCTTCAAAGATCACGGCAGCGGACGATGTCAATTTGTTACCGGAGCAAATGGATACAAATTGCACAGTTGGAGGAAGAGAAACCAAAGAACGCTTTAGCTTCCTCTCTTAGCCGCATGAACCCCATTATAATTATTTTCACCACGTGGTCTTATATGCACTATCATAAATTGTTTTGTTGCTTTGGGTCTGTAATCAATCTTCGTACCTCTCCTTCAATGGTTCATAACAAATCAAGTGGGTTAATACACATATTCTAGTTGGATATACGTATAAAAATATACGTACTTTTAATTGATTTTTGAATTCATTGTTAACCCTTTAACATATTTAATATCATTTAACATTTTATACCCTCCGCTTTTTAATATAAGTCATTTTAGAATTGTGCACATAGATTAAGAAATCATTAATTTTTATATTTTCTAAACAAAAACATCATTAATTATTTACCTAACCACAAATCAACCAATAATAAAATAGAAGGTATATTCTCATTGGTCATATAACATTAAGTGTTAATAAATTTTACATAAAACTGAAAACGCCATATAATTTGGAACATAAAAATTTCTAAAACTAATTTATATAAAAACGGAGGGAGTATATTTTACATTAAATTTTGAATTAATTTTAGCTTCATTGTTATATGGCTAACATATTTAATAATATAAAAAATATTTATCCAGCATATCTATTAATATAACAATTTATTTTTTGGTTTAGTCTTTTAAATTCAGTATTCGACGGCTAATATATATATAATGATGTATAATAACTAATTTATCCGCCATATCTAATGTGAAATTTTTTGAAAGATTTTAAGGTTGTAACATTTACTTTTATGTTTAAAAATTAACCGTTGAAATTTATTATTACACGGCTAGCATATTTAATAACATGTAACAATTTACTTATCCAGTATATCTACTAATTTATAACAATTTATTTTTCGTTTAGATTTGTAAATTCATTGTTAGACGCCTAAAATATATATAATACTGTATACCAATTTATTTATCCATGATATCTTATGTAAAATATATCTGGAATTAGTTCTAATGTTTAGTTCAATTTCATGGACATGTTTATCAATATTACGTAAATACCAGCTGTGTATCGTAGTAGTCCAGTGGAAAGCTAACTTGTTAAATCATTATTTAGAGTGTTTGAATTTCTAGAGAAACCATTTTGTATTTTTTTTTAATAATTTTTAATGCATGGCAAAACAGTAAATAACTTCTCTTCTTCTTTTAGTTGCCATGAAAATCTTGCGCAACTTTCACCATTGCTTCATCATAGATTTTATGCATAAGATTTTTACATCCACTAAAAGTTGCGATGTTTTTTCTTAACGTTCTTGCACTAAATATGTATATCTAACATGTAACATTCGATTCCAAACATTATAAATTTGAAAAATTGATTGCTTTAGTAATCTCCACTGAACTTCAAATCTCAGCCGGAAGAGAAAATACAAAAAATCTTCACTTTTTTAATTTTTTAATTTGTTATGTTCCCCCAACTATTTTTAGTTGCTCAAAAAGCCTCTCAATCTAACAGTAAGCTACGGAAGGACTATTAAGTCATTTCTTCTATTCTGCTTACAATACAAAGCCCACATGTTTTGTATCTTGGGTATTCTCCTAATTACTAATTTCTTTTAGGATTTTGGTACAATTCACTCTATAAAATATACAATGTTTTGGCAAAATAATTATGATGTGGTTATTATAACTCAGCTTTTTAAAAAAATCAAAACCTTCACAAAAATAAGCATAATTTAAACTCAGTTTTTATGATGCTTCTCAAATTTTATTTTATTTAAATCTTACCAAAATCCAAAAAATTAACATCACAAACTCTACCTTTATAAAAAAAAATTTAAGGAAAAAACCAATAAATGATGCAGAAGATTAGTATTACGCTATTTTTGAAAAATTCTCAAAATTGTTGTTAAGTAAACTTTTAATGGTATTAACTTAGTGTACTCTTTAATATTTATGCAAAATAATTATGATTTAGTTATTATGTACTGTATGTAGTAAGTATATATATATTCAAGTCAACAGTATTGTATATTTTGTGAAAACAATGATAAACTGAGAGTACTATTTAAATTCCAAACCAAACGTTAAATACGTAATAGAGGTAATGGAAACAAGCGTTACAGCATTAAATCATCTGTCATGATAGACACTTTATTACTCTCTCCGCTTCATTTTACTTATCGTTCTAAGTTTTTTATGACACCGGATAAGAAAACATATGATTTTATATATTTCCAAAACAAAACATAATTACCTATACACCTAACCATATTTCAACCAATAAAAAATAAAATAGGTAATCTTTTTAATAAATTTTGCATTGAAACTCTAAAACGATACTTATTTGAAACTAATTTTTCCCTAAAACGACAAGTAAATCAAACGGTGAGTAATAGCTTCTATAATTCAATTGAATTTGTATATTTATCCAAGCTTTTAGTTAAAAACAAGGGAAAATTTGGAGAAATGCACTCAAATAAGATTATAATTTGAAAACTACACTCTTATTTAAATTTTTGGAAAAATACACTTATATATATATATAAATTTACCTAATTGCCCATTCTTAATATTTCTAATATATTGCTTAAATTTTTTAAATCGTAATTTCTAATATATTGTTTAAAAAATCATACGAATCTATCTAATATCTTTTAATATATCTACATAATATCTATTTTATTATTTTGAAAACAAAGAAATCAAGACGATATCGCCTTCTCGCCTTCTCCTCCTCGCCATTTCTGAAACTTTTCTCATTTTTCTCTTAGTTTCACGATTCTTCCTCTTAGAGGTTTGTAGATTCATGAATCATATTCCAGCTTCTAATTCTGATTCTATTTTATTGTGACAATAAACTGCTTTTATTTTTCTTTTAGGAAAATCATGTTGCATTTGTCCGAGTTTTTAAGACTGGAAGATGAATAAAGAATCATGGAGATTCAAGGTGAATACAAGAGAAGGAGGTAAATTATTTACCATTAAAGAAGGATTGAAGTTTGATGAGATGGTTGAGATGGTTCATGAAGATTTTGGTATAAATAGGTTGGGTAATGAGTGTTGTTCAAAAAAAAAGTTGGGTAATGAGTTAGAACTTAGCTACGCGACTACCGTAATCAATCGAGATATGCCTAAGGATACACCTCATGTTTTTGTGAACAAAGTGATAGGCAATTGGTTTCTATGTGTGAAATGTGTAATTTACTACCAAGGCTTTGCATCTCGGTGAAGAATGGAAACCTAGGGAACCATGATCAAGGTTTCAGTCGGAAGATATCCGCTGATGGAAAAGGGCATGGAAATAAGAATAAGAATGTTGATAGACAGAGAGTAATCAAGAACCGTATGGAAGTTTCTAATTTTCATGATGCAAAGGTCATTGAAAAGGGTCAATGGTTCAAAAATAAATCAGATCTGTCTTGGAGTATACAAATGCTTCGATTGAACGCAAATGTTGTCAGCAAGTCGCAGAAGTTGTTAGTTGTCAAATGTGTAGATACAAGCTGCAACCTGTATGGTTGAGCTGCCAAGACTAATCCGACAAGCGAAGTTTTCGGGTAACAAAGTACATCAACAAGCATAGATGTTTTCTAAGCACCGGTGGATCGAGAGCTTCTTCCAAAGAAGTAAGCTTTTGCAAAACTTTAGAAATTCAGATCTAAATATGAAACCGAGTTGATTTCCAAGATATATGAAAAGAGATATGGTCTTGATTCAAAATATTGGAAGATATGGAAAGCTAGGAAGATGCTCTACAGAGGTATTAGGTTCTTAAAATATAGTTTTCCAATATACATGACCTGACTTGTTTATATAAGTTGAAGAAAATAAAATAAAGGGAAATCTATATAAACTTCATGATAAAGTAAAACAAATCATAATTCACATATTCATCTTTGTTATTATAAAATTTAAATGATAAAATAATATATTTATCTCAACACATATATATATTTAAACAAAATAATTTTAGTGTTATTATTTTTAACTATTAATTTCGAATTTATATATTAATTTCGAATTAATATCTTAATATTTGAAATATCTTGGGTAAAAAGTCAATTATAATTAAAGAAGTGTATTTTTCAAAAGTAAAATAGAAAATGCAATTATCAAATTTCAAATCCTAAATAGGGTATTTTGCAAATTATCCCTAAAACAAATAACTTAAAAGACCTAAAAGGAAAACACACACACGAGAAAAACTAAAAGCTGAATGGGGCAAAACTTAAATTTAGGATGGGGACATTAATTAGAAACTCAATTAACGAAAGAACAATTTATGATTTGACTGGGGCAGCTTGCCCCTCCTTGATACACGTAGATCCGCCCATGAACGTTTTAATCATTTTAACACATTTCTTGTAAGTCATGAGGTAAAAAATTTTGTATTAATGTTTGAAATTTGATATAATACATATATTTATTAATTTTAAAAGTTTTATTGATATTCAAACAAAGTTACACAATCATTTTAAAACTTTCGAAATTAAATTATTAGCATATTTTAAATAAAAATTATTATTGTTTATTAATACATTATGTCATCTATTTTAATTTTGGATATTATATACTCCCTCCATCTCAATTTAGTCGTAAAGTAAATTTTTTGTTTAAGTGTTATTTTATAATTTGAATGCAAAATTTATTAATTTTATATGTTTTCTATTGTATTGATTTAAAAATATGGTTAATTTTAGATGTAATAATACAATTACATAGAAAATATATAAAAATTAAATATTTTATTAATCTGTATGCATAAATTTAAATGACAACTAAAATGAAACGGAAGGAGTAGTAATTAAATTTACATCTCTATTTATTAATTTGAAGATGCCTATACAAATTGAAGTTTTGGGAAAGAATTTCTTTGACTAAAGTAACTGTAAGCATTTAATATAGATGCATTTTGGCCTATAAAGGAGATTTACACTAAAATTGGTAATCAACATGAAAGTGTATTTTACAAAAAAAACATGAAAGTGTATATATACATATATATATATATATATATAATTAGCACAATGTTATTTGGGTTTGGGAGCGAATGAACAATCAGGTGGATCATCCGAATGCATAATCTCTGACAACAAGATTCCTTGCTCGATATTTTGTCCCGAAATGCAAAGTTTATCTGTTTGAACCTAAAATAACTATGTCAATTCATCAGATAATTATATGAAACGGTCCTGACTAGGAATGCCCAAAAAGATAAAATAGGCTCTACACAGTTTGAGGTTAGATCTTTATATGAACAATTACATCTACAAAGATCAAATGAAGACTTTACGTGAGTAGCCTTATTTCAATTAAAACGTGAACACCAATACACAAAAAAAGAGAGAGAGAATGAATACCTCAGATTTAGATAAAAGGCGTAGATAAGAATCCATAAGCTCATTTTATCAACACGTTCAATCACCTTGACAGCCTGTTTCCTAAAGGTACCACCGGCAAGTTTCTTGTGCGCTGCAGGTAAAACAAAACAATCTTAACACCCTTGGCAATAGACTGGTCAAAAAGAATCATCAAATCTACAGCTTCTTATCGTTCAAAGACAATCAAACCAACAGAGTCTACAATGTTTTGTACAATGCACAGATAAAACTAATATTGTATCTTATTGTAACTAAAACCAAACTACTGTCATCATCATGCCTGTATTGTCAACTTCACATAAACCCTTCAATGCTTTGTTCTTCTTCTTACAAACTCTTAAAATGGCTAATCACGAAAACTACAATTCTATATCATTTCTCTCTCTGATTCTGTCTAGGTTTCATAATTCAACAGATCTATAAAGACACCATAAACCATATAAAACAAGTAAACTTAGAAGGAGAAAGAGAGCAGGAGATCTCACTCCAGGAGGCAGGCGGAGCAGGACGATGGACGTAAAAAAGCAAATCTTCTTGCCGGAGAAGTTTCGAGCCGCCCACAACAGCGTCGTTTTGCTCCTCTCCACATCTTCAGCCACCGCGACGAAGATCGTCTCATCCACATCTAACGCTAGTTCGTCTCCACCACCGATACTCCCCATCTCTCTCTCTCTCTCTGGATTTACAAGGATTTGTTCGATTCCATAATAGAAAGTTGCTTTTATATAATGTAAAGTGGAGAGGAGATTCCTCGAATTGGAATCGTTTTTATGGCAACAGGGGCTGAGTCGCTGACTCGGTTATGAGTCAACCGTTTTACCTAATAGGAAGATAAGAAAAAAAAAAAGGAAAGTGACCACCTTCTCGATGAATAGTCTCTCCTACCACCACCCGTACTCAAGTTAGTCCTATTTTATCGACCTGTAATTTTTTTCATTATACAAGCCTAACGTACACATGTAGAAGATTTGGAGAATCTTTTGCCAAATGCTTGAACGTTTTTATCATTTTTTGAACACATTTCTTATAAGCCATGTTCTAAAAATTTTGTATTAATGTTTGAAATTTGATATAATACATATATTTATTAATTTTAAAAGTTTTATTGATATTCAAACAAAGTTACACAATCATTTTAAAACTTTCGAAATTAAATTATTAGCATATTTTAAATAAAAAATTATTATTGTTTATTAATACATTATGTCATCTATTTTAATTTTGGATATTATATACTCCCTCCATCTCAATTTAGTCGTAAAGTAAATTTTTTGTTTAAGTGTTATTTTATAATTTGAATGCAAAATTTATTAATTTTATATGTTTTCTATTGTATTGATTTAAAAAATATGGTTAATTTTAGATGTAATAATACAATTACATAGAAAATATATAAAAATTAAATATTTTATTAATCTGTATGCATAAATTTAAATGACAACTAAAATGAAACGGAAGGAGTAGTAATTAAATTTACATCTCTATTTATTAATTTGAAGATGCCTATACAAATTGAAGTTTTGGGAAAGAATTTCTTTGACTAAAGTAACTGTAAGCATTTAATATAGATGCATTTTGGCCTATAAAGGAGATTTACACTAAAAATTGGTAATCAACATGAAAGTGTATTTTTACAAAAAAAAAAAACATGAAAGTGTATATATACATATATATATATATATATATAATTAGCACAATGTTATTTGGGTTTGGGAGCGAATGAACAATCAGGTGGATCATCCGAATGCATAATCTCTCTGACAACAAGATTCCTTGCTCGATTAATAGTCATGAAACACAAGTAGATATGTTCTTCAAGCTCATCAATCTCTTCACTAAAACACTCTTCACATCTACTCAACTCTCGAGCCACTTCTTCCCCACCTCGAACCCGACCCGATCCTCTCCCTGCCCAAAACTCAGCCATGGCTCGCACGTGCTCCACTTCATCATTAATCCGAGTCACCAACCGGCTTATCGTGTCCAAATCACGGCTTAAAATGTAAGTACCTTTCGCAGCCACGTCGAGACGAGCCGCAGTTTTCATTAGCTTTTTCCTTAAACCAACCGGTTTGAACCGACCGGTTAAAAGTGTTGGACCGGCTATTAACAAAGCAAAGGCGTGAGAGGCGATGGTTACAATCAACGTGGTGGTTAGAGCCAAAACGAGAAGGCCTGAGCTATGAGTTAGTCCGTTGATGAGCTTGAGCTTGGCTCGTGTCTTGTCTCGGCTCGACTCTAACCGTTTTAACAGGTTTAAACAGCCGGTTCTGGTTAACTGAATCCGAGAACCCGACGAGATAAACGGGTCAAACCATCTTGATAGCTCCGTGAATTGGTCTAGAAAAGCCAACGAGTTATGTTTCTCCGATTGAAATTTTGGTTTCAGAGATTCGTGCTTAGAACGGAGACGATGAATGTTTTAAGTAGTAACGTGCAAAGCAAGAAAGCGTTTGCTGTTTCAAGAAGTAGTCAGAGAGAAGAGTTCGGGTGGGTCGTCCGACCCGGGATACATCCAGGATCCGGGTGACAGTGTTCTGATCCGGTTCCAGGAGATTATGTGCGAAGAGGCGGTATGACATGAGACGAGCTGACGTGGAGGAGGATTCGATCGGTGAGGAAGAAGACGACGTGGACTTTTTGCAGCTTAAGTAAATGACACGTGTCCAAAATTGATTGTATGATTCTGTACGGAAGGCGTTTGCATATTCTTCTCTGACGTCCACGTCATCGCCATCTCTGGGACTTGAATTTCCCGAAGCTGTATCAAAATAGAGAACGTTGTAATAAAAACATCAGCGGTCATAAAAAATAAAACATAATTTTACCAAGAAAATAAAAATAAAACATTAAGTTTAAAAACCTGTTTTAGCAAAAAAAAAAAAGAAAGTTTAAAAACCTTTGGATGCAAGAAGCATTTTGATCTTTGATGAAACTTTTATGCCCATTATATTCCTTGATATCTTGGATGAAGCAAAATATATTCTCTCTTTGAGTAGAGAGCTTTTGGGTTATGATGTTGGGTGAAGAAACTGAGAACGAGAAGATGAAGATGGTTTGCTTTTATTATATAGTTCGTGGTAAGTGTTATAAAAAAAAAGGTAAATAAAAGAAATATTTGTTTTGCTTGCTAGAAAAAGGGATATCCAGGGATTTTGATGGGAAACTATTAGTTTTATTGGTACTTGTAGTGGGAGTGAAGAAACATAGAGAAGTCGATGCTTGTATTGCACGTATGCAAAATAGGGCATCCAAGTGAATGCAGCAAGTTATCAACAGCGATTCCTATCCATTCATTGCACTTTTGTGGAAAGTCTTTACGCAAACTCATAGGTCCATGTTTGCTAAATTTGGAAGGTGCGGTAGAGAGTATATCCAATTTCGTTTTCATCTAGATCTTTTAGGTTTTTAAATTGGGAATATATAGAACAAATCAAATTCTTGTTTGATTATGAGAATTGGAAACCCCTACCATAATTCTATCCAGAATAAAGATTTAGCGAATAATTTAATTCACATAATAAGTTGATCGTTAACCCTGAACGTCAATATACCTTTTGAAGAAGCAGGAACAAAACATGCAAACCATGTGTCCTACTCAGTAACCAGCGTAACTCAAGTTTCTAAGAAAGACTAAGGAACCGGACCAAAAGAACAATTTATTTTCCGGTGACTCTACCAAACCAGATATAAGTAGATGAATCAGTGAAAATTAAGACAGAGACAAAGATAAAGATAACATGCAGCTTTAACGCTTGACCCATTGGAAACTCTTTCTTGCCTTGGGTTTTCCAGGTTTCTTCTTTTCCATAACTCTAGAGTCTCTTGTCAGAAAACCAGCTGAAACATTTCGAAGATTAAAAATAAGATCGCAATCAAGACCAATCAATATAACCGGACATACTGGCTATCAAATGGAAACAACGATTAGACAACATGCCTGTATCTCTGCTGAACGATATTATACACAGATTTTAGATGCGTTTAGTATCTTGCTTACCATCTCGAAGAGCTCTCCGCATGTCTGGTTCCCAGTTTTGCAGTGCGTACCGATACCCAACTGAATAGCTCCAACTTGACCTTTAAACCAAACAATTTGAGTACACGGTTACTTATACTAGGATTAACTCGAGCAACGAGTGATCATAACCGAAGAGGTGATGTTGAGGGGTTTTACTTGTATATCCACCGCCATTAACAATGCACTTAATATCCCAGCTACCTGAGGTTTTGGTCTCAGCAAGCGGAGAAGAGAGCAGCACGATGAGCAAGCATAGGGAGATAGATATTTTCACTAACTAATTTCATGAGATCCTCATAATGCATCCTCACCACTGTCTTAAATGTTGCACCTGACTTCACAGATTTTTGCAGCCGGCATTTTCAGGCAGAGTCATCTGCAGATGTTTATCCAGAAAGTAAAATCAAAACCCTGCAGTGAACATAATCAAACCAGTTAAAGACATCTACTCAGCGCAAAGCTATTGCTCAAGTTACTCAAACATATTCAAATGTGGAATCTATCTAGAAGATGGATGCAGATAAAAGTAAGATATCTTCCTTTCCAAATGATCAGTTACTTTTCTGTTTCCAACACAGTAGATCACCATGGTCGTCAGGTTAACTAGGATCCGATTCATTCGAAAAAATCTGTTTATAAATACATAATAAAATCTAAAGACTGTAAGCGTTTTGTTGATGAACAAAAAAAGAGCAGCCTAAGTAATAGTCTCACGTGTTTGATATATATACATATATATATAATTAGCACAATGTTATTTGGGTTTGGGAGCGAATGAACAATCAGGTGGATCATCCGAATGCATAATCTCTCTGACAACAAGATTCCTTGCTCGATTAATAGTCATGAAACACAAGTAGATATGTTCTTCAAGCTCATCAATCTCTTCACTAAAACACTCTTCACATCTACTCAACTCTCGAGCCACTTCTTCCCCACCTCGAACCCGACCCGATCCTCTCCCTGCCCAAAACTCAGCCATGGCTCGCACGTGCTCCACTTCATCATTAATCCGAGTCACCAACCGGCTTATCGTGTCCAAATCACGGCTTAAAATGTAAGTACCTTTCGCAGCCACGTCGAGACGAGCCGCAGTTTTCATTAGCTTTTTCCTTAAACCAACCGGTTTGAACCGACCGGTTAAAAGTGTTGGACCGGCTATTAACAAAGCAAAGGCGTGAGAGGCGATGGTTACAATCAACGTGGTGGTTAGAGCCAAAACGAGAAGGCCTGAGCTATGAGTTAGTCCGTTGATGAGCTTGAGCTTGGCTCGTGTCTTGTCTCGGCTCGACTCTAACCGTTTTAACAGGTTTAAACAGCCGGTTCTGGTTAACTGAATCCGAGAACCCGACGAGATAAACGGGTCAAACCATCTTGATAGCTCCGTGAATTGGTCTAGAAAAGCCAACGAGTTATGTTTCTCCGATTGAAATTTTGGTTTCAGAGATTCGTGCTTAGAACGGAGACGATGAATGTTTTTAAGTAGTAACGTGCAAAGCAAGAAAGCGTTTGCTGTTTCCAAGAAGTAGTCAGAGAGAAGAGTTCGGGTGGGTCGTCCGACCCGGGATACATCCAGGATCCGGGTGACAGTGTTCTGATCCGGTTCCAGGAGATTATGTGCGAAGAGGCGGTATGACATGAGACGAGCTGACGTGGAGGAGGATTCGATCGGTGAGGAAGAAGACGACGTGGACTTTTTGCAGCTTAAGTAAATGACACGTGTCCAAAATTGATTGTATGATTCTGTACGGAAGGCGTTTGCATATTCTTCTCTGACGTCCACGTCATCGCCATCTCTGGGACTTGAATTTCCCGAAGCTGTATCAAAATAGAGAACGTTGTAATAAAAACATCAGCGGTCATAAAAAATAAAACATAATTTTACCAAGAAAATAAAAATAAAACATTAAGTTTAAAAACCTGTTTTAGCAAAAAAAAAAAAGAAAGTTTAAAAACCTTTGGATGCAAGAAGCATTTTGATCTTTGATGAAACTTTTATGCCCATTATATTCCTTGATATCTTGGATGAAGCAAAATATATTCTCTCTTTGAGTAGAGAGCTTTGGGTTATGATGTTGGGTGAAGAAACTGAGAACGAGAAGATGAAGATGGTTTGCTTTTATTATATAGTTCGTGGTAAGTGTTATAAAAAAAGGTAAATAAAAGAAATATTTGTTTTGCTTGCTAGAAAAGGGATATCCAGGGATTTTGATGGGAAACTATTAGTTTTATTGGTACTTGTAGTGGGAGTGAAGAAACATAGAAGTCGATGCTTGTATTGCACGTATGCAAAATAGGGCATCAAGTGAATGCAGCAAGTTATCAACAGCGATTCCTATCCATTCATTGCACTTTTGTGGAAAGTCTTTACGCAAACTCATAGGTCCATGTTTGCTAAATTTGGAAGGTGCGGTAGAGAGTATATCCAATTTCGTTTTCATCTAGATCTTTTAGGTTTTAAATTGGGAATATATAGAACAAATCAAATTCTTGTTTGATTATGAGAATTGGAAACCCTACCATAATTCTATCCAGAATAAAGATTTAGCGAATAATTTAATTCACATAATAAGTTGATCGTTAACCCTGAACGTCAATATACCTTTTGAAGAAGCAGGAACAAAACATGCAAACCATGTGTCCTACTCAGTAACCAGCGTAACTCAAGTTTCTAAGAAAGACTAAGGAACCGGACCAAAAGAACAATTTATTTTCCGGTGACTCTACCAAACCAGATATAAGTAGATGAATCAGTGAAAATTAAGACAGAGACAAAGATAAAGATAACATGCAGCTTTAACGCTTGACCCATTGGAAACTCTTTCTTGCCTTGGGTTTTCCAGGTTTCTTCTTTTCCATAACTCTAGAGTCTCTTGTCAGAAAACCAGCTGAAACATTTCGAAGATTAAAAATAAGATCGCAATCAAGACCAATCAATATAACCGGACATACTGGCTATCAAATGGAAACAACGATTAGACAACATGCCTGTATCTCTGCTGAACGATATTATACACAGATTTTAGATGCGTTTAGTATCTTGCTTACCATCTCGAAGAGCTCTCCGCATGTCTGGTTCCCAGTTTTGCAGTGCCGTACCGATACCCAACTGAATAGCTCCAACTTGACCTTTAAACCAAACAATTTGAGTACACGGTTACTTATACTAGGATTAACTCGAGCAACGAGTGATCATAACCGAAGAGGTGATGTTGAGGGGTTTTACTTGTATATCCACCGCCATTAACAATGCACTTAATATCCCAGCTACCTGAGGTTTTGGTCTCAGCAAGCGGGCGGAGAAGAGCAGCACGATGAGCAAGCATAGGGAGATAGATATTTTCACTAACTAATTTCATGAGATCCTCATAATGCATCCTCACCACTGTCTTAAATGTTGCACCTGACTTCACAGATTTTTGCAGCCGGCATTTTCAGGCAGAGTCATCTGCAGATGTTTATCCAGAAAGTAAAATCAAAACCCTGCAGTGAACATAATCAAACCAGTTAAAGACATCTACTCAGCGCAAAGCTATTGCTCAAGTTACTCAAACATATTCAAATGTGGAATCTATCTAGAAGATGGATGCAGATAAAAGTAAGATATCTTCCTTTCCAAATGATCAGTTACTTTTCTGTTTCCAACACAGTAGATCACCATGGTCGTCAGGTTAACTAGGATCCGATTCATTCGAAAAAATCTGTTTATAAATACATAATAAAATCTAAAGACTGTAAGCGTTTTGTTGATGAACAAAAAAAAAAGAGCAGCCTAAGTAATAGTCTCACGTGTTTGATATATATACAAGTACATGAAAAAAACCCAACGGTTGTAATAGTTTTGTTTTGATGAACACAAAAAGAAGAGCCTAAGTCAATGTAATTATCTCATGTGTAGTAGTAATCAGCTAGTCTGAGTCCGTGCTTCTTTTAATATCTAAGTTTTCAGAGTCAATAAGTCTTGTTTCTATCCCACTTTGTTTTTCCTTCAGTGTATCAAACAAGACAAAACTGTCAAAATCCAAAGTGCAATCACATATCCAAAATGATCCCGAGAAGGAGGCAGAGCACAATGTCAAAGATTTATGAGCAGTGGCGTAGTAATAGCCAAACAGAAATGCTAACCAAAAACCATTCTTTCTCCTTTCCCAATAGATAGCTAAGCGATAATCAATAAAAGCATTCTCTCCATCCATATAGCAAAGGGTCATGATCTAGGAAGAAGACGATGTTCCTCGAAATATGTCACTATGCCAAATCAACTTGTAAAGTGATTCGGTGAATTAATAATATGAATCTTGAACAAGTTTACAGGAGAGGGAATAAGGAACAACTACTCCAAACGCAAGAGGCATTAAAACACATCATAATAAAGTATAATGATCAGTAACAGGATCCAAGAAAGAGTAAAGCAGGCAGAAGCAGTGTAACTTGCTAAAAGTCTTAAACCAGAACATTCCTTCCTAGTTCTAACAGATATACTAGAAGTTAAGAGATCATATACCTGCACTGAGTCATAATGTTTTATATCATTCCATGAAACTGTTTTAACAGAAAATTGAAATCTTGATCCTGCGGATGACAACAAAACATCCAAATCACCAGCTCACATCAAATCGAATTTCACAAAGTTGGCTTTTAAAATTAATCAAAACCATTCAGAAAAACGTGAAACAAAGAGACAGAGAGAAACATACCAAATCAGAGTTCATGTGTGTTGGTCAACTGAAGTCAACAAACAAACAAATCTCTCTTTCTCTCAGCGCTTTGGATTCAGGATTAAGGGTCTGTACGGTATGGGTGGAGAAGGCAAAATCCTCAAAAGCAGCAACCAGATCACAAAATCCATCATCTGTACTTTTGACCATCAGAGTAAAAGATGTGATTGTGCCTACTCAACCCATACATACAGACACTTAATCCCTGAAACCATCCATCTTCGGTGAGAATAATAACGAACTCTATTGAGCCGCGAAGATTCGATCCTCCAGTTTCTCGATCCCAAGCCTCCATCCCTTAACCCTCGATTCAGATTCCGAGTGAGTCGGTGACTCCTATGTCTTGGATGATACAGGGCCCATTAATAATCTGGCCCAAAGGCCCAAACACATAACCCAATTCTATTATAATAATAAGAGTTACCCCGATACGCGTCTAAATGAAATCAACACGGATTATTAATACACGGTTTAGGTTTTGCCCTAATCGAAAAAAAAAAGAAATAGAATAGCATAAAAAAAGGTAACTTGACTCCCACCCAACTCACTCCTTGCTTTCGTTTAGTTTTCATCACATTCCATTCTCCCACAAGCAAGAATTCTCCATAAAAGATGGCGATAATTACTCTGATGGTTAGAAGAAACCCCAACTTGATGAAGAAGACTAAGAAGAAGCAGAAGTATAGTAATATCTCTGTCATAGAGATGACCAAATCATGTTTCGAGACCGCTCTTCTTAAGAAACCTTCGCCCAAAAACTTAACCCTAGAAGACGACAACGGAGGTGGAACCAATTCGTCCTCGTGGGTTAAATCTATCTTACTCGGAAGAGGAGCGTACGGTTCAGTATATCTAGGTAGGAGCAAGACACGCCAAACAGGAGAAAGAGCCATCAAAACCGCAGAGCTTTCTCACGCTTCGAGCCTCATGGACGAAGGCAGGATTCTCATCCCTCTACAATCTCCTTTTATCGTCCGTTGCTACGGCGAAGAGATCGCACGCGAGGAGAGAAACTCTATGCAGTACAATCTGATTCTCGAGTATTGCTCTGGCAAAACCATCGCCGACTTGATCGAGGACAATCACGGGGAGCTGCTCGAGTCTGAGGCCAAAGTATTCGCTAGAGATGTCTTGTCTGGTCTCACTTACATCCACGATAGGAACATCGTTCACTGCGACATCAAACCGGACAACCTCTTGCTCTCCCCTACCGATGTCCGGTTCAGGTTTACCGGTTACTTGACCACGATCGGTGATTTCGGGTTGGCTATGGAGAAAGGGTCGCTGGAGTACGGTGACGGATACGGCCACAAGAGAGGCACCACGAGGTATATGGCTCCAAAGCTTATCGGGGATGGCTTTGTGGACTTTGGAGCGGACGTGTGGGCCTTTGGATGCACGGTCTTGGAGATGTTGTCCGGAAAAACGGTTTGGGGAGAATATGGTGATCTTGGTTTTGATGATTGGGTCAATCTCATTGGCCACAGCGATCGCATGCCTCATGTATCGGCTTGGTTGTCTGAAGACGCACTAGATTTCTTGAGCAGGTGCTTGGAGAGAGGCATTGACAAGAGGTGGTCTTCTCATTCACTCAAGAACCATCCCTTTGTTCTGCTATGAGATAGGCGAATTGATGAGATTATATATGATGTTTAATGTTCTTTCAATTGTTTGGAACAGTTTTGTATTATTCCCGTATATCATGTTTTGTCGTTTGGTAAAGTCTTGTAATTGCTACTTTGTATCACTTTTGACTTCTGTTTCTAGTCAGTATATATATAGTTTCATATGATATTTTGTAGATTGGTGAAGTCTTTTAATTGCTTTTGTTTTTTTTCATATTTATAGTATATACAGTTCCAGAACAAATTCGCTATAATGAATGATTGTTATAGGAGATCCAATTATGTGTCTGAATAAACCATTACAAGAGGCAAGCGAACATGATATACCCCCTACCATGATTCTATCAAGAATCGAATACTTTAATAAGTTGATTATTATCAATGTTCCTTTGGAAGAAACAGGAACAAAACATACAAACTATGTGTCCTGACTCACTAACCAACGTAACTCAAGTTTCCAAGAATAGAGGAATGTTGGTACAAGAAAGACTAAGGAACTGGACCAAAAGAACAAGTTATTTTCTGGTGATTCTTCTTCCAAACCAGATATAAGTAGATGAACCAATGAAAATGAAAACAGAATCAAAGAGAATATATCGTATGGATCTAACGCTTGACCCATTGGAAACTCTTTCTTGCCTTGGCTTTTCCAGGTTTCTTCCTTTCCACAACTCGAGAGTCTCTTGTCAGAAAACCAGCTGAAAACATATCCAATATGAAAATAAGATCGCGATCATCAAGATCAATCAATTTAACCATAGATACTGGCTATCAAATGGAAACATTAATCAGACAACACGTCTGTATCTCTGCTGAAGAACATTGTACACAAATTTTATAATGCGTTTAGTATCTTGCTTACCAGCTCGAAGTGCTGTCCTCATATCTGGTTCCCAGTTTTGCAACGCCCTACTGATACCCAACTGAATAGCTCCAACTTGACCTTTAAACCCAACATTTGATCATGGTTAAACTCTTCAATGTTTGCTAATTTGCATAAACAATGTAATCTGTTCACTTATACTAGCTACTGTACTAAAGAGAGAAACTCGAGCACGAGAGACTATAACACTCGAAGAGGTGATCTTTGAGAGGGTGTTTACCTGTAGTTCCACCGCCATTAACAGTGCAGTTAATATCCCAACTCCCTAAGGTTTTGGTTTCAGCAAGCGGGCGGAGAAGAGCAGCACGGTGATCAAGCATAGGGAAATAGACATCGAACTCTTTGTCGTTAACAAGGAACTTTCCTTTGCCCGGAACAATCCAGACACGAGCAATGCTGCATTTTCTTCTTCCCGTTCCATAGGCTCTCCCGGTTTCATCCACTTGCCTGACCCTCGATTTAGCAATCTCCTCTTGCATCTGGAGTTCTATCTCAGCTCTTGATGACTTCTTGGAACTCTTCTCACGTCGCAGGTTTTCAATCTCAGTCAGAGGAGGCAACCCTTCGACTCCTTGGAAATCCTTCAAGGCTATCAAACTATCTAGCATTTCATCTGTTATACCGGACTTTGCAATCAAGTCTCCAAATGCTCGATCAGGACCTGCAATAACAGAATAAATTCCAAATCAGTGAAAAACTCAACCCACTAAGCATGAAGCACCACTCTTTCTAACCAAATGCTCATCCCTCTTAACCAAATGCCTAACACAACTTCCTTACTGTCTCGAATAATCATCAAATCCAAATCTGTCATGTGATCAGATTTGCATCACTACTAGCTTACCCATTTGACTTTGGTTCCAAATCTAGACACTTTTTTTTTTAAAGAAGCAGCTAAGAAAGTTGAGGACTTTTGACCTTTGATGACCTCAGTGAGCTCTTTCTCTTCCTTTTCAAACACTTCCTTCTTGGCACGCTCTTCTTCCTCGTTCACCAAGCTGTTATCAAAGCTAGCAGGCATCTCGCCGCTAGTATCAAACACGACCTTATCATCATCTTCCTCCTCCTTCAAATCCCATGGCTTAGATGACACATCCCACCCACTGGAGCCCACATCTCCAAGACCAGTCGCCACCTCACCTCCTTCGTTACCGAACACGGGTTTCTCACCTCCTTCCTCCTTCATATTCCATCGCTTAGGCTCCTCCTTAGGCCATTGGCCATCTCCACCAGCCGAGGAAGCCCAAGAATCATTGGAAGAGAAAGGATCTGACTTTCCATCGTTTACTCCAGAAAAACTCCATGGAATGTCATTTCGATTACCTCCATTCCCGTTGCCATTTCCTCCGCCGCCGCTACTGTTGGTGGAAAGCGGACGGATAAAGGAAGAGAAGATCTGAGAGTTGGATTTGGATGAAACTAGACGGAGATTCGAAGATCTAAGGAATAAACGAGAGAGCATGATGAAGATGTGATTTGGGGGAAACCAAAGAGTTGCAGTCTTGCAGATGTTCGAACAAGAACGGTTAGGGTTATGCTTAAAAATTCTTAACACTAACTAACCAGTCCGGTTTAATCAGGTTTATTCCGATTTTCTCAGCAGTCAAATTATTTATATATAAATATATATGTATTCCTTTTTTTTTTTTTTTTTTCATTAACACACAAATTTATAAGAAGCACCTCTTTCTCTCTCTGCTTCGGCTCCGTCGAGGTTTTACATAGATTTGCATAGAATTGAATTGCCGCCCCAAGTACCGTTCAGGTGAATCGAGATGGTTTACATAGTTTCGTGGGACGAATTCGTAGATCGATCTGTTCAACTTTTCCGAGCTGATCCCGATTCTGTACGTTATTTTCTTTTTTTCTCTCGATTTCGTTCGTCACTGTTGCCCCGGGCTCGTTCTATGGTATTTTAGATTACGATCCGCAGATTGTATCGTATTTGGTATTTCGATAGCTGATTTTGAGCTCCCGCAGATATGTTTTTGTTTTTTTTTTGATGAATTGGATTCAATGCAGACTCGGTATGTCGTCAAGTATAGACATTGCGATGGCAAGTTGGTTCTTAAGGTTACTGATAACAAAGAGGTATGTATCTTCTTCTCTGTGTTTTTGTATTGGATCCTGATGATACTTTTGATGCTTATTTGGAGTTGATGATTGATAGGATCATCTTTTTTTGGTTAGCTTGAGGAATGTGATTGCGCATATGCCACGTATTTAATACTATTTCTTATGTCTTTGCCATTGGATGTGTTGAATAAGCAGATATATTTCAATATTCACAGCAGTCAGTGGATGTTGAAACATGTTTGTGTTTATTTGTCAAAGTTCTATGCTTTAGGCTTCCTTGTGTTACTTATTTAGTTTGCATCAACTTCTCTGTGGTTAATTAGCTCCTCTCTGTTGTAGCTTTCTTGTTTCATCCTGTTTTATGTGAAGCACATGATATTTTTTCTAATTACTTTTTTTTTTCTCTCCCAATAAATTAGTGTCTCAAGTTCAAGACAGACCAAGCACAAGAAGCGAAGAAGATGGAGAAACTGAATAACATATTTTTCACTCTCATGGCCAGAGGACCTGATGGTAAAAAGAATGAAGTTCATGGTTTAATGTCACTTAACTTTTGAAATAAATCTACTTTTGTGTGGTGTAGCATTGAGCTTGTACCTTACTTTGTCAGTTCACTTATCTGTTGGCTGTTGTATAATGCAGTTGATCTCTCTGAAGTCACCGGGAAAGACCCGATGGAGACGCAGCCTGCCAAGAAAGGGAGAGGAAGGAAGCAATAACTCTCATGTTGATTTTTTTTTTCCTACATATTTGGTATCAAGATTTTGGTCCATTTTTTTTTTGTTAAATATTTTGAGATGGGTTTTTAATAATTATTTTTGCGTTTGAATTCTTTTTGTTATGATCGTATTCGTATCCAACTTATTTACATTGAAATATTTTAAAGTGTTCAAAGAGTTTGGAAACAATATGCAAAACGATAATCCCTATGTTATTATCCGGTGCCTGTACTGAATCAGAATAGATAGGTATATAGAATATGAAAATGTTGATGAATCATATTATTGATATATATGATGCTGGTTATAAATCTATATATACAAGACTAATTAATTACAATAAGTGATGAAGAATAATGATAATGATAGAAGATAATCAGCGAAATTGATACGATTATTTATACATAACAACAGTTTTCAAATGAATCATAAAGTTTTTGATAAAAGTAAAGAAGCGTTATGAATGAATCATGTAGTTTAAAGAACATGTCCCAAAGACGCATATAGCTTAAAAGAACTGGTGAACGACTTAAACAAATGATCATTTGGAGATTCCCAAAGATTTGCTCCAAGGATGTTTAGATCGTGGCTGGTGGTGTCCTTACCGGAGGTTTGGCGCGGCGGTGTGGGCTGCAAGCAAACGGAGTCGGTTTTTAGGGTGAAGACTAAGGCGGATCTCGTTTTTCTATCTTGATGGATCTTGCCGGAATTTTATGTAACGGTGGTGTTTGGTGTTCCTCGGCAGCTCTCTCCTCCTGTTTCTCATATTTTCTATACGAAGGTGGTCTTCGACGTGGAGTGGACTCTCTGACTTTCCTTTCTCTCCTTTGGTCGGCGTCTTGCCGAGGAAGAAGGCTTGCTCGTGCTCAAGGGAGGTGATTGCTGGTGGTTGCTCTCTTTTAGCCGCCTTGTTCCATTTCACCGGGTCTAGTGTGCTCTGTTGAAGCATTTCAGTTAGGTCTGGGCATTTTACCTGGACCCGAGGACCCGATCCGAAACCGATCCAAAAAAATCCGAAGCGCGTAGGAACCGAACGATGTTTTTACCCTATTGGGTCTTGTTGTGGAGGACCCGCGGGTCTTGGACCCGATCCGGCCCGAACCCGAGAACCCGACGGGTACCCGAAATACCCGAAACTTTTAGTATATATTAGGTATATATGGGGGTTTTAATATATTTGTGGTATTATGGGTATTTTTTTAAGTTCTAAATTTGAATTCTTGGGAATAGTTTTGGTTTAGATTTAAATTTTAGATTTTAAAATATATAATTCGGATAATAAGATAAAAATTTCAGGTATTTTACATCTCTCCGGATTAGATTTTGAATAAAATTTTGGATATTTTTTGGATTTTTAAAAATTTTCAAGTATTTTTTGTGTTTTTGGATCTTTTTTGGGCAAGACCCGAACCGAACCCGATCCGAAACCGAACCCGAACCGATAAATTTTAGTTATCCTATTGGGTCCAACTATTTAAGACCTGACCCGAACCCGACAAGACCCGAACCGACCCCGAACCGAGAATTTCAAATTACCCTATTGGGTCCTAAACTCTAAGACCCGAAGGACTCGGACCCGAAAGGACCCGATCCGAATCCGACCCGAGGACCCGGATGCCCAGGCCTAATTTCAGTCCTGCTTCGTCTTGGTGGTCCGTCTCTCCATGGCGTTGAACTGAGGCGTCAATGCTGTCATTTGACTCCTCATGTCAGTGCTGGAGATTTGCTTGGACAGTTTTCATCTCAGTATCAGATTGGCTCGTTTGTTGATGTGGTAGAATGCTTTACTTCTCTATTGCAGGTCCTGAAGCCGGATTCTTGATGGTGCCGCCGTTTCAGCCCTTCTCGTGCTCAGAAGGTGTAGTAGTCTAAGGTATCGTGCAGGTATGGTAGTGTTTCCGTGGCTCTTCCCTTCCCCTGATATAAAGGTTTTGTGTAGAGGAGAGTTCGGATAGATTCATGCTTGCCGAAGAAATCGGTTTTCAGCCACTCTGGTTGGAAGCAGTGGCGGAGGTAGAAAAGAAATCTACCGGGGTCAAAATTTTACATATGCAAATTGCTCAACCATGAGAGGGGTAAAACCATTAAAATATAAACAGTTAATCAATATATATAACAATTATATACATATATAAAAGCAAATTCAAAATTTCACAAGGGTCAATTGACCCATGTGCTTTTTCATTGGCTCCGCCACTGGTTGGAAGTCTAACTAGGATGTGCTGGGGAAAAATATTCTGGTATCATATTTCTTCAGATCTCAGGCAGGACACCAGCTTCCAGGTTCTTGCAACGAGGCGCTCAGGGTCCGACCCTTGCTTCCATCCTTTCCTCCAGGTAAAATGGAAATCTTCCGATATGGAGATCCTTCCATATTTCCGAATATAGAAGAGTTTAACCCTATTGACCGACTAGAACAGACCTAAAGACGACTATATAATGGGAGCCCAAACCCTAGAACAAGGGATCGACACTTTGAGACTAAGAGATTAGAGCTAGGCAACTAAAACTAGGGTTCATACTCAAAACTATTGTAGTCCCTGCTCAAACGATCAATAGTACATCTCTTTTAGTCTTAATTCCTGCAAATCTTATGAGTAATCTGCGTTAATTTCATCTTCACGAGCTAGGACTCCTCCAGGTAGAGAATGGTATCGATTCCCGTCTATATCTTGCTTGACAGGTGGACCACACAGGTTAGGTTTGTATGAGGAAAACTTACCGAGTTGGGGTAAAAATGGGTTTTCTGATGCAAAATTGTAATCGATTCTGAAATTCCGCTTCTTGTTTTAATTTTTTTTAGATGATCCTTTAGATCATGAACGACAAAACTTGTTTAAACATATAACTTGATGGAGTCGACCATGGTGATTTGTGTTTTTAATGAACTAAGACAAAAAATTTAGAAGAAAAATGAGTTTGTTGGTTAGATCAAAAATCAAAAAAGTAACATACTCTACTATCATATTGAATATGAAAAACGTGTCTGGATTATATGTTATTCGTATGACATGATCATTAATCTATATATATGCAATTATGTAAAAGCAGTGAGAATCAAACACAGTGGCGGACCCCATAGATATATTAAAAATGAAAATTTGGCTGTATAACCACAAAACAAATCATAATTAACTATCTAACTAAAAAAAGTATCTCTATTATTTATGAAATATATACTATATTACCCTCATTATTTACCAGTTAATGAAAGAAAAAAATACATTTTTTTCTTCTTCTTCTTCTTCAATAACTAACTACCACCACTTTTCTTCCATCTCCACCGCCTTACCTTCCGTCACTGTTATGATACACTATAATCAACTTCACACTGTGCTTTGTATTTATTGTGTCTTTAGTCACCATCTCTTCTTCTATCATCATCATTTCTTTAGTTATTAATCAGATCTGTAATTTTTCGATTTTATATTTTTGCCATTAGATCCTTCAAAACAACCACAATCTTCTTGATATCAGTCTCCACTTCTTCCGCCGTAACCACCACCACTCGTATATACTGTAAGTTTCCGGTTATACTATTCTATTTGAACAATATGTACTATGTTATTTCGTTGTTATTATTCTATTTGGATCTGTATATTTTGATATTTGGGTTAGGATTTATATTTCTTTTAACGGTTTTGGTGATTAGTGTATTGGGTTTAGTTTATGATAGGTTTGGGTCTATGTTGGGGTAAGCATTACTTCAACTTGTATATACTGTAAATTGACGGTTGAACTATTCTATTTGAACAATACGTACTATGCTATTTCATTGTTATTATTCTATTTGGATCTGTATATTTTGATATTTGGGTTAGAGTTTATATTTCTTTTTAGGGTTTAGTGATTAGTGTATTGAGTTTAGTTTATGGTAGGTTTGGGTTGTCGTTGGGATAAGCATTACCTCATTCCCTGCAATCATAAATATTTAAAAATTTAAACAATATGTACTATGCTATTTTGTTTGTTACTATTCTATTTTGATAATACTTAATATTAGGTACTATGTACATATTTTGATATTTGGGTTAGGATTTATATTTCCATCTAGAGTTTAGTGATTAGTGTTTTGGATTTAGTTTTTGAAAGATTTGAGTTGAAATTGGGTTTAATTTTATTAATTGTGGATATGTATAGAATATTAATATATTTAAATCATTTTATAGTTTCATTAACATTATAAACTATACCATTTAGCATGGTCTATTCTATTTATATACTATCACTATAATCAACGTGGATGCCATAACCACCACTACTCTAATAACATTTTTATTTATTTTTATTTAAATGACAAATGGATTTTGGATGTTATTATCAGTAACTGACTTAAAGAATAAAGAATAGAAAGAATCGGAAGAAAAAGAACAAAATTCTATGAGATCTAATAATGTCAAATCATATGCTATATTTTTAATTTTGTCTCCAAAATTGGCTATCTCGCCAATAAACCCTATTTAAAAAGTCATATAAAAAATAGATCCTTGGTCTAGGGGGTTCAGTAGGCAAGTTTTCCACATTTGCTATCAGTTTTTGACTTTATAATTGGCATAAACTAATTTTTATAACTATTTAAAACACCCCATAAACTTTAGTGTGTCCGCCGCGCTGACCAAACATTAACGGTTAATTATCTCCAGTTTCCTAAGCATTTATATTATTATTTTAATATAATATTTTATCTGATTAAAGACAACTAAATTTAAAACAAATCAAAAATTGAATATTATTATATTTCCACCTTATTATTTAAAATCAAGATATAGCCTTTTTTGTGACTAAAAGATATAGCCTATATTGTTACAAAATATCTTAAACAAAAAGAATATACTGTAGCTATGATATTTAAATCCTCTAAGTTTATAAACTTTAATAGATTTCAAACTCATTAAAGTTAGCATATACCATACATGTGTCATCTTACATTGTATAGTTCTAAATATTTACAAAATCAAATTTAATACAAACATGTTCACTACAAGAAAACATGCTCATACCGAGGGCCAAAATCGTCGGTATGTCATCGGAATACGGTTATTCCGACGACATACCAAAGAAATATGTCCTCGGAAAAAACTCCTCGGAATTTCAATTTCCTTCGGAATTTTCTCGGAATTTTCTGACGGAATTCAGAGGAAACAACGCAGATATGCGATCATCCTTGTCCTGCAACTGACCCATAAATGCTTCCGGATCAACAAAGGGCGGTGGTGTAGCAGAAGACGGAACTGACCGGGACCGACGACCCAAACCGAACAAACGTCCCTTCTTCGTTGGAACCGACTGAAATAGAAAAGTGTCAAATTTAAATAATAGAAAAGATGAAAAAACTTTAAATAATAGAAAATCTGAATTGAACTTTAAAAAAAAAACTTACCTCTTCAACGATGTCATTGATCCGAACCCGAGGCAAGTAGGTCGAACTCGTCGAATCGTCATCCTCGGTTTGAAGCTGAGACACTTCGTCTTCCACCTGAGTGTCGATGAGGGTGACCACATCCCTCACAATACCATCATCAATCTGGCCGGTCTTCTTGTTGGTATACGCCCTCTTCATTAGGGCGAGATCATCAACCGCCCGCCTCATTTTCTTCGCCTTGAAAAACATAAATTAAACAAACATTAGTAATTAGAAGAAATGCACAAAAATAAAATTTAAAAACTTAAATAATAGAATAAAAGCGACTAGCTTACCATGCGATCCCAGTGGCAATAGATTGAGCACCCAAGTTATGCCGAAGGCGCCCTTCCCTACGTTAAGCTCCTGCGGTTGGTGGAGTTGGTGGAAGAAGTTGATTTCGTCTCATCCTTACTCCAATGCACATCCAACTCCAACCAGACCGTGGGGTTCATCGACTTTGGGACCTTTTAATTAAAAAAAAATTGTTAAATAAATTAAAAAATATTTTAATAAATTAAAAAATTGTTTAATAAATAAAAACAAACCTTGTTTATTTTCCACTTCTTCTTCCACTCATAGATCTCCTTCCCATAGTTGTCTATAACTTTATGGACGAAGTGGTGATAGATATACAACGTATCATCGGCATTCCAGTTAAATTCTTGCTGAAAATAAAACACAATTAGTAGAAAATTTATATTAAAGATTAAAAATATAAGTAAAAATTAGAATACTTACCGCAAACTGTTGAAACCACAGATGCTGCTTGTCGGTAGGGAAGTCGGTGAAAGTCGGATGTCCCTTGTCGAGGGCCGAGTACATCATACGGTTGATCCATGCGCTGATCCATTAAAAAATAGTTTAATAATTAAAAAAATAGTTTTAATATATAATAATTATAAATTTTTTATAAATTGTTATTATACATGATTTATATATATATATATATGTATAAAAAATTTTAAATCGTTTATAAATATAGAAAATGGTTTATAAATATTTTTAAAATTTTTTAAAAACGTTTTATTATATATAGTTTATTACTGGAAATTTGAAAAACGTTTTTAAAAATCGTTTCAAAACTAATTGTAAGTATCATCTTTAACGTTTATTAAAGTGTATAAGTGTTTCTCTTATGTTGTGTGGTTTTCATTCATGCAATCGTAAAAGTGTTTGTTATCGTCTAAAACACCAAAGTTTGACTTCATAATCTGGTTAAGACACTTAATGAAGGTTATATACGTGTTATTCAATCCGCAAAATGTTGTTTTCGGTTTTAAACCCTTAGCTCCTCGGAAATTCCTCAGAAAAACCGAGGGAATTCCGAGGAAGTACTGAAAACCATGTCTTTCCTCGGAAATCCCTCAGAAAATTCCGAGGAAATTCCGAGGAACTGTGGGTTTTATACGGAAAACCCACACCTTCCTCGGAATGTCCTCGAAATTTTCCGAGGGATTTCCGAGGAAATGTACTTTACAATCAAATCCCTAAATCGAGAAGGTAAATTCCGAGGAAAACCTAAAGTCCCTCGGTATTTCTAAAAAAACTTCGTCGTTTCGAGTCATCATCACCGATGAATCTGAATCGGATCTTGGTGAAACTCTCCAATAACTGGTTCATCCTCTGCGTGAACGACGGCTTCCTCTGCGAAGTCGGTTAAATCGAATACAAGGCCACCTTCAGCAACATCTTCTGCTGCAATTAAGTTGCTGGATGTGATTGGTTGTAGTGGGTCTTCCAGCTCAGAACTTCCCTGAATTCGGCCTCTCGGGTTGAGTCTTGTAACAGTAACCCATGGATCATCTCTGTTCCTTACCCGGGGGTACTTGATATAACAAACCTGTAACATTTAAAAAATTATTAGTAAATGTATAAATTATGATCAATCATTTTGAATAATTAACATTTACTTACCTGATCGGCCTGAGAAGCAAGAATGAAAGAATCATAACATTGCAGCTTTCGCCTCGAATATACTGATGTAACACCAAATGCATATGTTCTCACACCTCGATCTGGAGTGTTGTCGTGCCAATCATAATAGAAAGCGATGCAGCGCAATCCAAGCATGCCCAAATACTTGATTTCCATAATCTCATGTATGTGTCCGTAGTATACATCATCTCGATCTGAGAACAAGCGCCAGCATCATAGGTCGTACGCGAACGTCTCCTCTTTTCAGTTGTGAATGCATATCCTCGAGTACAAAATCTCGGATATGACTTCACAACATAGTTTGGTCCAACCACCTTTTCGCGTATCCAATCGTCAAATGTTTCACCTCTGGCTAAACCAGCAGACACCTATTAATAGCACATATATAATGAATTAGTATAAATATGTGATAAATGATATTTTAATTTGTTTAAGGCACTCACATAAGTAAACATCCATCCAGCAAATTCTCTCTGCTTCATTTCTTCTAGTTCCTCCTCGTATGTATCTATATTCCAACCGCCGCCATGAAAATCCTGTACATGTGATGACAATAATGTAATTAATTAAGATATAAATGTTAATTTGTTAAAATTAAAATTTATAAGACAATAAACTTACCTCTCATATTGAAGAACATCTTCGCAGTTGGTGAGCAAATATGTTTGCAAATGACTTCGCTCCTGCTCAGTAAGTCGACGGTCCTTTGGTTTTCCGCTAAGTCGTCCAAGATCTGTGAAAATATCTGGAACCTTAACATGATATGTTGCCCGTTGGCCTCTATCATCATGCCGAGCAGGTCTTCTGTTTTTGGTCTGAACTTCTGCTGGAAAGTAGTACTCGGCAAAGTTTGAAATTTCTTCATTGATCATCTGTGCGACTATAGAACCTTCCACCCTACTTAAATTTTTCACCATCTTCTTCAAATGGAACATATACCGCTCATATAGATACATCCATCTATACTGCACAGGACCACCAAGTTCCAATTCTCTTGCCAGGTGAATAACAAGATGCTCCATAACATCAAAAAATGAGGGAGGAAATATCTTCTCAAGGTTGCACTGAATCACGGCTATGTTAGTCTTCGATTTTCAATACCTTCAAGAGTCACTGATCTGCTGCATAAATCGCGAAGAAAGCACTTATCCTGCAATTGCTTCATGAACATTTCGTGGTAATAGTTCTTTGAAGGCAAACGGAAGGAGGCGCTCCATCAATACATGGCAATCGTGACTTTTCAAACCAATAAACTTTCCTTCCTTTCTGTCGATACAGTTACGCAAATTAGATGCGTAACCGTCTGGAAACTCCACATCGTTTGAAATCCAATCAAAGAACGCATTTTTTCCCTCTGCATTAAGTCGGTATATGGGAAAAGGAGCCCTACCATTCCCATCAACATGAAGTTCTGAACGAGCACATATATCGACTAAATCGAGTCTTGACTTCAAATTATCCTTTGTTTTACCTTGAACGTTAAGGATCGTGTTCATGAGATTGTCAAAAAAGTTCTTCTCAATATGCATGACATCTAAATTATGCCTTAGCAGATGATCCTCCCAGTATGGCAGATCCCAAAAAATACTTTTTTGTGCCAGTTATGTAGTTCTCCAACAGCATATACCGGAAATTGCTCATGTCCACCGACGTCTGGCGTCCTTGCTGCACCAAAATCTCTTAGTTGTGTCTTCAAACCTTTCCCACTAACTTCCTCAGGTGGACCATCAAACACCTGCTTGTTCTTCCTAAAAAGTCTTACTCCGACGGTATGGATGATCAGGTGGTAGGAATCGTCTGTGACAGTCAAACCAACACGTTTTTCTTCCGTTCTTTAGTTGGAAAGCATCTGTGTCATCTTGACAATATGGACATGATAGCCTCCCATGCATTGTCCATCCAGATCTATCATGTCCATCCAGATAACATACCATATGCTGGAAAATCACTTATTGTCCACATTAGTACTGCCCGCATTTGAAAGTTCTCTTTACACGAAATATCGTATGTTTCAGCACCTTCAGCCCATAGTTGTTGCAACTCATATATTAGTGGCTGAAGAAACACATCAGCGATCTCTTAGGATGCTCTGGTCGGGAGCGAGAATGGAGAGAAACAGAAACTCTCGTCGCAAGCACAAGTTTGGGGGTAAGTTGTATGGTGTAACAATGACTGGCCATAGAGAATATTGTCTTCCACTCTTCCCATACGGGCTGAAACCATCAGTACATAATCCAAGGTAGACATTTCTTCTCTCATACGCAAAGTCGGGATACTTTGATTGGAAATGCTTCCACGCTTTTGCATCCGAAGGATGTCTAATCTCACCATCGTTGAGTGCTCCGCATGCCATCTCATTCGTTGCCAGTTCAGAAGATACAACCTCTGCAACCTTTCCGTCAAAGGCAAATACCACATCCTTTTATATGGCACTGGAACTCTTCCACTCGTATCTTTATAGCGAGGCTTCCCACAAAATTTGCATCTAATCCGCTGGTCATCCGCCTCCAATAAATCATGCGCTTATCGCTGCATACATCTATACGATAAGATAAACCAACACCAGCTACGAAGTTTCAACCTCATAGTATGAACCTGGAGCTACATTATCCTCGGTAGAATACCTTTAACAAAATCAGCTATCGCATCCATACAGTCTTCAACCAAGTTATAATCTGTTTTAATGCCCATCGGTCTTGTAGCGGATGATAAAGCTGAATGACCATCTCTGCAACCTTCAGACAATGGTTGCTTTCCAGCATCCAACATATCATAAAATCTCCGTGCTTCAGCATTGGGTAAATCTTTCCCTCTAAAATGATCATTTACCATCCGCCAAGCATCTACACTATAATCTACATCCGCTCTAATTGGTTCTTCTAATCTAACCGCAGGCTGAGGTTCGCTAGTACTACCAAGTTCATAATTAGTTTCTCCATGATGATACCAAATTTTGTAACCGTGTAAACCCACTCAAATATAGATGAGTCCAAACATCCCACTCTTTAATAACCTTTCTATTTTTACAATTAGAGCAAAGACATCTTAACTTACATTTACGCTTCGGTTGTCGTGAACTAACTCCATGAATTTGGTTATACCTCGTTGGTATTCTTCCGTAGCAATCACGTGTCGGATCCAAATGAGGTCGATCGATCCAAGAACGAAAATAATTTGAAGAAGACATGTTTTTCTGAAAGCAAATTAAGTGATAGTAGGAGGAAGAAGAAGAAATGGAGTGAATGAAGATGAAGAGGGTGGCTGTATTTATAGATGAAATCTGCCGAAACCGAGGAAATTCGAGGAAATTCGAGGAAAACAGACACTTCCTCGAATTTCCTCGAATCCCCCAACGGCTCTCCAACGGCTCTCTAACGGCTACAAAAAGTCGTCGGAATTTTTAAAATTCCCCTCGGTTTTTTCCGACGGACCTGATTTCCTCGGTAATCCCTCGGAATATACCGAGGATATGAGTCTTCCTCGGAATTTCCTCGGAATTTTCCGAAGAAATTCCGAGAAAACCCCATTTCTTGGTTTCCTCGGTATTTCCTCTGGAAAATTCCGAGGAACTCATTTTCCCTCGGTATGTCCCTCAGAATAGCGATGTTTTCTTGTAGTGGTTAGCAAACCATACGTAAAACAAAAATTATATTTTTTTTGTTGAATTATTTTTTTATAAAAGTGTTTAAAATGAAATTTGTTATTTAATATAGGCTTAAATTATTAAAATAATTACAAATCTAAACTATTAAATTAGCCGAAATTTATCAAGTAAATTTTAAGTCTCACAAACTCAACAAATGTAATTCTTATAAAATGCACACAAAATATAATATAAAAGAGTATGTCTGGGCATCGAATTTTCTGGTCGGGTACGGATTAGTTCCTTTGAGTCTAGATTTTTTGGATCTTAAACATTTGGACATAACTAGGTATTTAAAAATTTCTGGTATGGATTCAGGTCCATTCTTTTGTTTTGGGTCCATAATTCAAATCCCTGTAAAATACTTTTAATTTTGGGTATGTAACGGGTCCGAATTGGTTTCGGTATCTTAAGACTCGAAAAGACTTGAAGTACACGAAAACCTAAAAAATACTGAAACACGAAAAATACCTGAAAACATAAACAAATACCTAAAAAATATTCAAATACCCTAAAAACCCAGAAATTTACCATAAATCTGATCTGAGGAACCTGAAAATACCAAGAAAAAATCTAAATACCCAAAATATTTTTTAAAAAATTTGACATTTTACCAGAAACTCAAATCTATAATCGGCAACAGAATCTGAAACTTAAAAAAGTATTCAAAATAATAGGACATATAAATCAATGTAGTTGTATAAAATGACCAAAATTTAAATATTGTCTTATGCTTTTGTTGACTTGAAAAACAATAATACGAAAACACATTTAGTCAAATAATCTGGAAAGATGTCTGTGAATGCCAAATTTGACATGAACTTCATATCCGTTACAAATCAGAAACTATCATATGAGTTATAGAGCTATATGTCTTTGACTGAAAAGCAAAAGTATTCATAATAATAGACAAAAGTACTCTTGATTTTTTTCAGAAGTTTTCGTAGAATGGGTTATACAAGTTCATGTCACTTCAAGTCTCTTTTTGCCAGTCACAAAATCTGTGAAGATGATATTAGTTAATTTCGAGTTGTAGTAGATATAGAGTACATGTCATTATGTGTATTTTATAATCTGTTTTATTTAATATAAGATGATTAATGATTGAAAATGTAATGTGACAAACTCTACTAGGTAGTCAATTTTTTTTAAAAAATCACACATCAATCAAGGTTGTGACTTCTATTTTAGTATATAAGATATTAATAATACAAAAAAAATTCTGAAAATTCATTAATTAAATTGTAATGTAACCGGTGAGAAATTTTGGTAAGAGATTCGTCAATGTTGATGGTCTAAAGGGCATCCCAACGAAGTTTAAGAAACTCTTCTCAGATTTAAGAAACCTTATAAAGACCATGTATTCTCATTATTAACGGTCAAATGATTTAAAATAAGCAAGTTATAATTATTATTTTAAAATAATATTTTTTTATTCTTGTGAGAATCTTTATTTTTTTTTGGAGTCTCTGACCGTTAATGTTTTTTTTTTCTGGTTTGAAACTTATTTTTAATGTTGACCTCATACAGTTTGAACATAAAAGAACGCACGCAGGGACATCCACTGATTGTTTTTTTTTTTCTTTTTCTGGACAATGTGTTTCAAAGGAGAAACCCACAGAAGAGATTAAAATCATGGCATTGAACTTGTGGAAGAGTCTTAAAGAAGAACTGGTGAAGAGACCTTTCCCTTCTTCTTTTCCTATTGTCAAACAATTCCTACACCTCTCAAGGGTCGCCGAGGTTATGTGATTATGTGATTTCTTTGCCCCAGGACAAGATACCCATTTGATAGGAAACCTCCAACTGTACTAGTGGTTCACGGGACTTATTTAGTAGTGTCTAAAATAAATGGCTTTATTAGGTCACATTAATCAAATTTGTATCGGCCTTAATTATTTTGTTTGTTTTCCGCGAACAAGCTAAGGTTGTCAATACATGGGTGTCCTTGCTCACATGATCACATATATTTTGTGTGGTACAAATTCTAGATGATTGGATCATGTTTTGGACTGACCTGGCTGCTAAGGCCCGGTTTGTTGGAGCCGTAGATCGTTAGAGGATGTTGACGCGATCTCTATAAATTAAGGATCTTTGTTCTTAGTTTTATTGTAGGACCGTAAAAATCCTGATCGAAGATTACAAAACTGAAAACATTTAAGAAATTGTTAAGCTAAAGAACATCTTTCTTTTTCTTTAACTCAACAGATCTTTCATGATGTGTGATGATTCTATGTGATTTTTGAATCTCATGATACAACCATAACGAAACTGTTTCTGAACACCCAAAACAGAATCTTTCAATTGTAATTACTATGAATACTCTCGAAACTTATTTAAGAACACGACTAGGTTTTGCTGGAACTTTCTAATTGTCTTTTAAGCATGCAAGCTAATGAAGAGGTTAGCTTATCTACACATAACTCAAAAAGCTACTTATAGTATAATAAAATACAAATCCTTGAGTCTATTGAGACTTGAGAGAGAAACCGAGAGAGACCCTAGAGAGAAACCCTAGCCGCCTTGTTACTTACGCCGCACGGCCCCGGTAACCGGCGTTATGGGGTCCCCCCCCCCTGGTGGCCCAGGTCTCCACCAAACCCCCCCTAAGACCTACTCACAAGCCGTTTCACTAGAATCAAAAGCCCTCGATGATCAACTTTCAAAAGCCGTTCGTTTTTCTCCTGTTGCTGATGTACACGGGAGTGTTGCCTCTGTCGATTTGCCAGAGGAGTTACTTGTCAATTCCAAGCCACTGTGGTCTGCCTATATCGTCGGACACTTCATGGGGGATGCACCTCATATTGGCAAAGTCTGCGCGATCGTCAACAGGATCTGGTCTTTTCCGGAGAAACCTGCGAAGATCGACGCATAGTTCATCAGTCCAAAGACTGTCCTGTTCCGTATTGACAACCCGCAGCTAAAAGCTCGGGTCCTAAAGAGGAACTTTTGGCATATCGCTGATATTCCTATTGTTGTTCAGGAGTGGAGCCCAAAAACAGCTTCTGCACGTCCTGATCTAACGGCTGTCCCATTATGGGTTGACCTTACAGGAGTACCCGATCATCTATTCTCCCAAAATGGCCTCACTTTTTTTGGGGATACCATTGGACGTACTGTAAAACTCCACCCCAACACGGAGCGTTGCGTTCGTCTTGATGTAGCCCGCCTTTTGGTTGTTATGAATTTGGAGAAGCCCCTACCAACGACCAACACTGTTCGTGGTTCAGGAGAGACTCTCTCTGTCAGTTACCCATGGCTTCCACCACGATGTCTTGGATGCAAGCAATGGGGGCATACAGACAAAAATTGCACCAAGAATAAGAAGAGTAAGGACATTGAGAATGCGTCGAATGTCTAGGAAAGTACTGAAAAGTCAGATGATCTTGAGACACGGCCAGTAGCTGAAGAAGAAGTAGTTAAGGAGAATACCATGGCCATTGACATGGTGGAACCTGTTATGGAAGGCACTAAGCTGGACATTGGCGAAACCATTGCTCAAGGGTCCTCCACAAAAGAAGAGGTTGGTACTAAGACAATGCCTGAATATGGAGAACCGGACATCGTCTTAACTCAGAAGTCGTCAGCGAATGCTGATAATACTGAAAATGAAGACTGGCTAACGATCCCTCAGAGTAAATCGCCGTCGCTCGCCAGAAACAGGGGAAGAGTGGGACGCATCTTGAGGTGGATATCCCTACTGGCTCGCCATCTCGATACCGCCTGCTTAGTAATGAGTTGGAAGAGTGAGAGGTTGAGGAAGATAACTCAGAGGAGGACACCTCAATAGAATTCTTCAAAAGTCGAAACAGAAATCAGGAAAGAATAAAAAGACTCAGAAGAATAAACCAAATACCAACGTTGGGACGAAAAAGGATCAAAACAAAGGTGCCAAGAACAAGCCAACAAATCAAGCCTCCTCACGGAGGCACTGATGCGATGATATCTATTTTTGCGTGGAACACCCGGGGTTTCAACAAAATGCGCAAACATACGGCTGTTTGTTCTTGGATTCTATCTGCTAAACCTTCTTTGGTTGCCTAGTTGAAACTCGTGTTCAAGAAGGCAACAGTGTTTCTATTCTAAACTCTGCTCTTCCTAACTGGAAATTTCTCAATAATTATGATCATCACCGGCTTGGTAAGATTTGGGTCTGCTGGGATAAAAATGTATCAGTCTCGCTCCTGTATAAGAGTGCCCAATGCATCACTGTCTGGGTTTCTTCGGATACAGGGGAACAGTTTCTCTGCTCTTGCGTTTATGCTTCAAACTTTGCCTTGGAGAGGCAACGCCTCTGGGCGGAGTTAGCACATATCAAAGCTCACTACGCTGCGATGGGAACCCCTTGGATTGTCATGGGTGACTTTAATGAAACTTTGTCTTCCTCGGAACACTCCCGTGGTTCCATATCAAACGCATCTCAACGTGGAATGGAGGCTTTCTAATCAGTAGTTTTAACTTGCAACCTCACTGATCTCACCTGTACGGGTCCTACATTTACTTGGACGAATAAACAGCCAGTCAATCCCATTGCAAAGAAGCTCGATCGTGTGCTAGTGAACGATCACTTGTTGGATAAGTTTCCTCAATCATATACTAGTTTTGAGGCATCTGGTGTCTCGGATCATACTCGTTGTTGGGTTCGCCTGGAGACTCCACTACTGAGGAATAAGCAGCCGTTTAAATTTTTCAACTTCCTCGGAGACCATCCTGACTTCTATGACACAGTTGCTACGGTTTGGGAGGCTACGGAACCTCTCTTTCACTCCACCTCGGCTCTCTACCGTTTTCACAAAAAACTCAAGCTGTTGAAGCCAGTTCTGCGAAGACTTAACAAGTACAAGTTTGGTAATATTCCTCAACGCACACGTGAAGCGTTTGAAGAGTGTTGTGGAAAACCGCAGGCTGCTCTCCAACATCCAAGTACCGCTGATTTTGAGGAAGTGGCTGCAGCTACGACTACTTGGAATCACTGGGCCGAGATTGAAGAAAGCTTCTTACGCCAAAAATATCGGATCACTTGGCTACAGAACGGGGACCAGAATACTCTGTTTTTCTTCAGGATTTTCCAGAGCAGAGCTTCTTTTAATTTGATCCGACAACTTCTCCTTCCCTCAGGGGAAACGATCACTGATTCCAAACTCATCAAAATGACTGCGGCTTCTCATTTTGAAAGTTTCTTGAAACAGAGCCCCATCCACGTCAATGCGACTACTGTTCCTATCCTTCCTGAGCTCCTTGACTACCGTTGCCCAGCTCACACTGCTCAGCTTCTTATCCATCCTATTTCAGAGGCTGAGATACAACATGTGCTGTTCTCAATGCCATCCAGTAAAGCGCCTGGCCCTGACGGATTCCCGGCTGAATTCTATTGAGCATCTTGGTCTATCATCAAGGACGACTTTGTGGTTGCAGTTCAGTCCTTTTTCATGTATGGTTTCCTACCAAGGGGCGTAAATGCTACTATTCTCACGCTGATACCAAATCATGATGATGCTAAGGAGATTAAAGACTACCGTCCCATTAGTTGCTGTAACATCCTATACAAGGTGATCTCGAAAGTCCTTGCAAACAGATTAAAAGTGCTACTACCGGAGTTGATAGAGCCAAACCAATGCGCATTTGTGAAGGGTTGGTTACTTCTTGAGAATGTCGTACTAGCCACTGAACTTGTGAAGGATTATCACAAGCAATCAATCACTGCCAGAAGTGTTTTAAAGCTAGACATATCGAAAGCTTTCGACTCTGTACGTTGGTCTTTCATCACAGATGCTCTACGTGCCATGGAAATTCCGGACATGTTTATTCACTGGATATATACTTGACTCTCCACGGCTGCTTTCTCCGTCTCGGTTAACGGTGAATTGGAAGGTTTCTTTGGGAGCGAGAGAGGATTAAGGCAAGGCTGTGCACTCTCTCCCTATCTCTTTGTAATAGCGATCAACGTGTTATCAAGGATGCTCAACAACGATGCTCAGGCAGAGACTATCAGATTCCACCCTTCCTGCAGCGAGGTAAACCTAACACACCTGAGTTTTGCAGATGATCTTATGATCTTCACTGATGGTTCAGCTTCATCCCTCCGAGGTGTTTTTGAGGTTCTCACTGAGTTCGCGGGTCTATCTGGCCTCCTGATAAATCCAGCAAAATCTTCAATATTTATGGCTGGTCGTATTGGTCAGGATTTCAAAGATGAGGTTCAACGCCTCTGAATCCCTACTGAATCGCTCCCAGTTAGATATCTCGGACTCCCCCTCACCACAAAAATTGTCTCGCTCGGATTATGAGCCCTTGATAGACCAGATACGTACGCGTCTGCTATCCTGGTCCAGTCGATCTCTCTCTCCTATGCGGGCCGTCTGCAACTTATTAAAACAGTGATTGGCAGTATCACAAACTTTTGGTGCTCGGTTTTTTGACTCCCACAGAAATGCTTTGAGATTATAGAGGGGATGTGTGGGGCGTTCCTGTGGTCAGGCTCTCCAAATACGCACACGAAAACTAAAATCGCATGGGATGAAGTATGTAAACCTAAGGCAGAAGGAGGCTTGGGTATTCGACGCCTAAGAGATACGTCACGTGTGTTTGCTCTATGCCTGATATGGAGGCTCCTTACAAACTCGGGGTTGTTATGGGTAGCTTGGACGAAGGCTTATCTACTCCGGTCTCATAGTTTCTGGGATGTCAGCGATAAGTCTGCAGGCTCTTGGATATGGCGCAAGCTACTGAAACTACGAGACCAGGCAGCGTCTTTTCTCCGATCGGAGATTGGGAATGGGAAAGCCACTCTGTTCTGGTTTGATAATTGGTCGAGCTTGGGAAGATTGATCAACATTACAGGCGACTCTGGAACCCGTGTCTTGGGTATAACCCGATATGCAACGGTCTCTGTCGCGGCGTCTGCTGGACAATGGAACTTTCGGCAATGTCGTGGCTGTCACCTACGGGCGATGATAGCCACCATCGCCTCTGTTCCGGCCCCGGTGGACAATGCGGCGGATGATCGTTATCTATGGAGACATGGAGAAGATGAGAATAAACCACACTTCTCAAGCAAGGATACAAGGCAACAGATTCGGATACATCTTCCTTTTGTGTCTTGGAGCAAAATTGTATGGTTTCCTCAAGCCATACCTAGGTTCGCTTTTATTACTTGGCTGGCTCTAAACGACAGATTGTCGACCGGAGCGCGTGGCAGAGCATGGGGGTGTATCCAACCATGTTTACTTTGTGGGGAACCAGATGAGACCAGAGACCATCTGTTCTTCGCGTGTCCTTACTCATTCACTGTCTGGATTGATCTTGTTGGTTTTATCTTAGGCCCTTGGGTGAACCCTGATTGGTCTATCACCATAGCATCTCTCCTTTCTTCTCGGCGCAAGGAGGTGGATAGTTGTCTCTTGAAACTTGCTCTTCAAGCCACCATCTATAGCTTATGGCGGGAGAGAAACAGCAGGCGGCATCAAGGCCGGCCCCAGATTGCTAACCACATGGTTTGCACCATCGACAAAACTATCACGAACAGGATCTCCTCTCTACGTCACCGGCGCCCATCTTTCTACTCCGATATGATGCAGCGTTGGCTTGGACGTGTTTCATAGACAAAGCTTGTGTTTTTTTCTCTTCCCTATTGATTGTGTTCATCTCTGAAAGCATAAACCTTGGTGGCCTGTAATTTTTTCTTTTTTTGATAATCAATTTAAAATTTCAGCAAAAAAACAAACTTTCTGGTTTCTACGCTGGGTAGAAGGTACTTTATGAGGATAAGATGAACATGATTTCGTAAATTTTGGAAGCTAGTTATGAAAGTATTTTTAAAATATTTGTAATCTTCTAACTTTTCTAAAACGTGTAGAAACGATTTTCCTTGTCAAAAAATAAAATAAAAATTTAAAATTTGATACAGCTTTCCTAATATGTGTAGAGGTGATTTTCCTTGTCAAAAATAAAAATAAATAAAAATTGATTTAACATTTGCTTCTACATGATTTCTCCATAGTTCTTATATATCAAAATTATATTGGGGGGTTTTCTTGTTTTAATTTTATTTTTATACATCAAAAATTATATTTAATTTTTATTTCTTTCTAAAATCAACACATTTTTGTTACTTAAACCATTTTTAAAATACATTATTTGATTAATCAAAAGTTAATTTGGATTAGGAAAAGATTTATACTATAAGGATAAAATAATTTTGGTTTTATACTATTGGGACAAAGATGATGTTTTTATTTTATTTGGCAAATTTCCTTTTTTTTTCCTGGTGTCACAAAATAATCTGAGACGATATAAAGTTGTGCACTGGACCCAAACTGAGACAATTTCATGTTGTCTGAAACGTATTTTTCAGATAGATAAGACAGCTCTTATGTTTTTGACGTCTTACGTCGTATACATGTACGTAACCTCGTTTCATATTTATATATGTCGGTTTTTTTTAATAACTTCTGCCGCTGCCCTGACAGTTCGACACCGTTCATATTTCATATTGTTATTGATTGTCTTTGAAACAGAACGAACATTTTCATAAATAACATATCAAGGATATTTTCATTAAAATTAATAAATAAAAGCCACACATCAAATATTACCCTAAGTTTCAAAATGCTAAGCACGACATTAACAGAATAACAACGATTCTTCATGGAACTCACATAGCCATAAATACTTAAGGTAAACATAGAAATTCATATATCCTTTTACACAAAAACATAGAATTCATCTTCTAGAGTTTAAAATTTATGATTCTAGCTAGCCAAAGAAAAATATATTCTAGTATCTTTTGAACTGATACACTTTCAGTTTGGATCAAATATATTATTCAACTTTGTGGAATAAATTATTTGCTTATAGTATTTGTAAACACTTGAAATTCTAAAAGGGGCCAATATATGGAGAATTTCCCTAAAATCTAATATTATTAAACTTTTCTTTTAAAAATATAATCTTAAATCTATTATTATTCAAAAAAATTAATTATTGATTTTGATAAATTTTTGAACGACTTTGTAATAAAAATATAGTTTGCCTATTATTTTATATAACTTAAAAAAGATTAACAAACTATAACAAAATTCTTTAAGTTCTGGTAAATTAATTTAAAATAATTGAAGTCATCTTAATTTTTTTTTGAAAAAATTTAAAAATTCACAGGATTTATAGGATTTTATAACGGCTATGTATTATCCCATTTTAGCAAACTCTTTTCTTGACTAATATTCTGTTATTCTGTTTTGTCTTTTTATTTCCATTTTGCTTTCTTTTTGAAAATATTTTATACAAATTGTATTCATTAATCAATAAAAATTGATGTTAAGATGATAAGTAAATTAATGGACTTAGTTGTTAATGATCAATTATGAAATGAATGTTTAGCAAATTGACTAATTAATAAAGTAACAATACCATAAACGTAGACTTACCTTCCTACTGTGTTCAATGTACTAGACTGGTGGAAAGAAATGTCTACATGCAAAGGAATGTCTATATGCAGACAAATAAGGTAGAGACAAAAGAGACATGTAGGGGATACCAATAATGTATTAATCTGCCTCAAAAATCTATAAGAGTTGTGGAAGCATCTTAACCAACTGGTTAAAGTTTAAAGGTTTCTATACTTAAGTCTAGGGTTCGAAGCCTAGACTATGCAATTTCTTGCAGATTATACGATGTAAAGCTTATCGGAGGTTCCATAGTCCTGTAGGTAGAATCGTTCATTGTGGTTGTCTAGTGTAGAGAGAGAACGTCTATCGAGAATGTCGTACATGCATAACCGTCTGTCGCTTCACAAAAGTCCACTTGCTACCGCCGCACACACATGACTTCAGGGTCACTACGACACCACCACATAGAGTTTCACACGTCAGATACATAGCGAAGATAGGACTAGAAAAGGAGAGGATATGAAAGCAACCACCAAAGTCCATCCTAAAAGCAGAAGGAAAGCCACCAAGCTTCACCGAAACCCTAATGCCGGCATAGAAAAAAACAAACTGCAGCCCAAATACATAATCTTAAAATTAGTAGGTAAAACCTTGATACCACAGGTGAAGCATCAAAGGGGACAAAAGTTGGAGGTAGTGCCCCTCTCATCGCCGAAACAGCGGAGAAGTGAATTTTTTTTTTGAAAAAAAAAAGAGACGGACCAGGTTTGATGTGCTTTAGAGAGAAGGTTGAGAGTTTTCTCTCACTACTCATCCCAGTTCATATCTCTATGATAATAGTTATAAGAAAAATTAACTATAAATCATTGGTTTGTATCTTGAACCATGTAACTATTATATATGCTGATAAAGTAAAGTATAAGTTTTAGTTTCTGATCAAGAATTATGGTACATTTTTAACAGATAAAATGAATTATCCTGTCACGGTTTAGTTTTGGCCAGTTGGAATATCAAACCGACCGCAAGTGTTTAACATTTTATGTAGTTTTTATGTATTTTGCATTTACGGTTGGAGTTTGTTATGTTACATAATATATTCGAAACATCTTTCAATGTAACTTATATTGAAAGATGTTTTGAATATTTTTCAAGACTGTTAGCCAAGAATTACTCTAGTAATCATTTAAATAAAACCCATTCACGCTTATTATACTTCCATTCTTATTTTCTATAATCTAAATCGCTAGATCGTTTTAATTTTCTTCATGCATTTAGTTTTTTTTTTCTTCGTTCTAAAAGTTGTAGTTTTATATTTTCACACCTACATTTATACAGGATAAAAAAATATAGAGCCACACATTTTATATTGATCAAGAAGATCAGTCCTGTCAATGATGGAGCCAAAAACATTTTGTTTTGTAGTCAAATTTTTTTAGTAGAGTCAAATTTTATTTTTTAGTAGGGTCAATAAAATTTTATTTAAGTAAATTTTTTTTTTTAAAAAATAGTGGGATCAGCTAACCAGTCTTGTGACAGCCGAAACATGATTTTTTAACAATTATTCTATTACTAAAATTTGAGTTGATTTGAATAACAAAACTGGAATTGAAATAACTAATAAAACAAATCTTCCAACAAAAAAGCTTCTTAATCCTTAGCTAAAGAATCAGAAATTCTATTTGAAAAGACCATGCAGTCTTAGAATAAAAAAACATGATCTTGAATAAAATTAATTGGATATATATATATATATATATATTGACACATAAATGTGAGCAATCAATTTAGTTATTTATGTCACCAAACTTTGATTTGTGTACCTTGTGGGCCAATGATCTTGTAGTATACTTTGGGTATCTCTTTGCCAATGTCACGGGTGTTTGAGCCAATTGTCTATGTTTGATAAAATGAGATCTCAAACAAGAGATACTCCATGTGATACCTTATTATCAAGTATCAAAACAAAACACACTTCAAGTATTTCCAAAAAGGACCAATTTTGTTCATGATTGACAAAACTTTAGGCCATACACAGACAAATATAATCATGCATAATATATATACAGCCGCCGCCTCAGTTTACAGTGGGGTAAAGATCGTCCGACTCATTCAAAAAAAAAAACGTCCGACAATCTCTCTCTTTTTTTTTTTAACGTCCGACACAGCCGTCGCCTCTGTGTTTTCTCTTGTTATGATTGAGTAGTCGATCTTGTTAGCCTAGAGTGTTAGGGTGCTAGATCGCGAGCTGAACATAGATAAGCATCCATTGATTGTCTTTATTCATGTCTGATCTTAATGTTGCATTGAATTGATAAATTAGTGTTTGATCTTAGGCTGAACCTATTCATTAACCGTGTAATAGGTTGTTAGACTTGTCATGAATGAGCATTACATCCCTAATCAGCGAAAGTAGATATTAGGGTGTTTTGTGAACATATCGGATCAGTCCTTAATGTTTATCATCGTATATCAGTCCAAACGAGAGTTTAGGTATTGAGATTGATGGATAAAAGGAGAAGCACCACGACAGTGGGCTGATCTTCCTTTGCTACCCGAGTTCTAGACTCGAGCTGAAAGAGCTTGAATAGTTGTTTGGCTCGCATCCATTGTAACCCGTTCAATCACTCTAGGCTAGCTCGCTTATCATCTTTGAAAAGCCCTTTTGTTTAATTGTTACTTGCTTTCTAAGCTTCAATCAACTTTAAAACCCATTCATTGTTTTAGCTTAATATTGATCCCATAAAGATAAAGTGTAAAACTGGTCATCTGGATTGAACCTCAAATACTACAATTACTACTGTTAACTTGACAGTAGGAAAGGTTCAGTTTTAGTGTATCAAGTTTTGGCGCCGTTGCCGGGAACCAGCTTCTTAACTTTATTTTTCGGTTATTTATTTAGTCTAAGACCTCTAACTTGCTTTACCCTTTTTGTTGCAGCTAACGCTCCAGGTGCATGACCTGTAGACATACTCGGAGAAACGCACAAGGAGAACTAGTTACACTCAGCAACCAGGAGCTCGCAAGGTTAGAAAGAACAAACCGTCAACAGCCAAGGCCAACCGACACCACTATGGGTAATCATGGTCATCAAGATGATCTGGCTGCCGCAATGCAACTGATGCAACAGCAGATGCAGCAGACCATCCAAGCGCAACAAGCAGCCGCTCTACTCGCCGCACAATAGCAGCAGGAATAGCCGGCACAAGCTGTTCCGATAGGGCAGAGAAATCTTCCGCGTAACTTCCCTACTACGCGCTCTGCCATTGTTCCCCCACCCTGTCCGAGGCAAGATTGTAAGTGTAAATAACTTCTCTATTTTATATTTCTACGGTTTGTTTTTAATTTGTGTTTCAGGAAAAAAAAAACCCGGAATTTCCCGAAGGAGCAGTGTTTTGACTGTTCTTGCTGGAGAACAGCTGCTCCCCAGGTAAGTTTTCGGACCCACAATTAAAAAAAAAAAGAATAGGAAGCGGTTAGGGTTTTCCTATTTAAGGCGGAACCACCCCACTTCCCCACTTCACTCCCCTCTCGCCGCAAATCTCTCTCCTTAGAACAAAGAACCCTAAATAAAACTCTCTCATTTCTCAACTATCTCTCACGGTTTTTGGCTCTATTACCTTTGATTTTTCGAGTTCATCTATCTCTGCAGTTATCTCTCTCTCGAACAAGGTAAGCGATTCATACCACCTCCACAATCGCGCATGCAATCGCGATTTGTGGTTGAATAACTTCAGTTCTTCTCGTGTTTAATTAGATCGAGCCTTGCCTTGTTCGGGATAACTTGGTGTCGATCCATCCTAGATTGCTAGAGTTTCTCTTGATAAAATCAAACTTGAGATAGAATATGAATCGTTTGATCCGAACATTTGACCGTAATCTTCACTTGGGAAATTTGACTGTTCGCATTCTCGTAGGTTTTTCTCTAGAGTGGCATGTTTCGATTGATTTGATGCGAGTTCTAGATAGAAAGTCATATCCTTGATTAATGCAAATTGATCTTTTGGTGTGTGCATGTTGAAATTTAGTTGCTTAGAATCGAATGGACTTGATTGCTTTGAGAATGGTTTTGCTCCATCCCTTCTAAGCAACCAAGTATAGTACTGAATTGTGTGGGGTTGTTTGTTTTGCAGATGGCTCGCACCAAACGCCTATCAGTGAAGACACCAAAACTAACCCGCGAGAACTATCAACCACCACCGAACCGCTCTGTTCCGGACACTTAACCTTGGCCACGAGAAGAAGGCCAACCGATCAATCTGGATGACACCAATTTCCTCGAGTTCAACTGTGAGGGGTGGGATAGAGAGACGGCAAAGAACTACAATGCCCTGTTGGAAGCCGATATCCTGCCAACTCGCTTCGTGCACGCTGAGACCCTCTCCACACTTTGGAACGACACTGATGTGTTCGACATGCTGCAGGCAGTAGGGATCACTCCCCTCTGCTACCAGACCCACAAGCTCTACCCGGACCTGGTCAGGCAACCACCCGCTACTGCAGAGATAGGGTACGACAACCCTTCGGAGCCAACATACGAAAACTACTCCTTCTCCTTCGTAGCTGATGGGATATTCTGCTCGCTCTCACTCGACAAGCTGAACGACATCTACGAGATTTCAGACGTGCCCAAGGAAGTATCAGTAGAGAAGAAATTCCCGCCGGCAATTGCTTTCTGGGACCTTATTGCATCAGGCTATTTCATGCCTCGCAAGGCATACCAGTCGCAGATCAGGAACCCCACCCTGCGGGTCATTGCAAAGATAATCTCCAACCTCCTCTTCGCGAAGGATCAGACCTCCAAGGTCACAAACGGAGAGCTCCAAACTCTCTACACAGGCATCAAAGACGAGATCCGCAGAGCGAGGGCCGGGATCCCCATCCACAGCGTGAAGACAAACCCAAGGTACAACCTCATCTCAATGTTCTATGATCGGAGGTACTGGTTGGTCAGAGGCAATAATAAAAAGGACCAATGCGGCAGATTGCTCACCCCATTGTTGAAACACTTTCAGGTTGATCTCACCAAGCATGCGGTCAACTCTGAGATTGAGTACCTTGACATTAGGTACATGATAGGCTGCCACATCATGCGCGATGAAACCACCTACAGCTTCACAGATAAGGAGGGGACTCCTCTGTTCTGTAAACTTCCACAGCCAAACCTAACCAGTCTGCACGAGTTCAACAACATTTGTTTCTTACCAGGTCCTGAATTCCTCTGTGCCCACCCGCGAATCCAGCAGCCTGACATCAACATGGAAAATGTAGAGGACGTCACGCCAGAATGGGGAGCAGCAAATGATCTCAGCCCGATAGAGGATGATGCTGACGACGCGACCTACCGTCGCTGGATGATTGATTCCCAACGCAAGAACAACAGCCTCATGAAGAGGATCCTCAAGGCAATTATAGGCGGCTGGCGGTTGTTTCAGAGGTCAGGAGGAGAGAGCATCAGAGCAAGAGCAGTCGCAGCAGACAGGCTATTGACCAGGCAAGGAACCAGCTGGTTCGACAGCAGGAGGAGAGCGACTACCGCGGAACAGGCGTTCGGCTGGTTACTCTGGGAGCGGGGAGTCGGATTGATCCGCCTCCACCATCTATCACCATTGTCTTATCCATCTGAACAATTTATTTTTCTGCTTTTCAATTGTTTCTTTTGTTTGGTTTGTTTTTAGCCTTCCTCGATTTATTTTCACAACCAGGGATGGTGTAAAGTAAGTCTGTGGGAGGCGATTGTGTGCTACTAATCTCTTTGTGTTTCCTTTGGATTTTGGTTTAGGGTCAGTCCGTCTGTTTTGAGTCATTTTAATGTTTTTATCGTGTTTATTTTAGGATCGAGTCAGTTTAAAAACTCTTGTGGGAATTAGGACCTTATTTTATGATGATCTTTAACCACCTCGTGCTTTAACTTTCTTATTAAGTGACCTTAGCAGTGATGAAAGACCCACACTTGGACCTGGAACACCCTGACTTATCTCACTTGACTCTCCAGAAGTTTTCAGCCGATCAGGTTACATTGGGTAGACTTAACTCCACCTAACTTGAACCTAATATTGACTGCAATTACTCTTGTTATGGACACTAGATTAGGGAGACGAGAACAACACTCAGGACTTCTTTCTCTTTTTACCAATCTGGCTGTTCCTGAGTGGCTATCTCATCTTTAGCTAGTTCCCACCTTTACCTAAGCCTTTATTCCACCTCCATGCATTCTGTTTTTCAGTTTCATATGTGCAGATATGTGCAAAAAGGTTGGAGAGGAAAAGATCGACGCGATCTCTTACTAAATCTTTACTCTGAACTTCATTCGAACAAGGAGAAGCGGTCGGTTAGAACAATCGCTAAAGAATAGCCATCGTCACAACAAAGACGAGAACAAGGTCAGGCAAGTAGAATTATCAGTAGTAAATCTTCATCCTGCACGTAACCTCCTTCTCCATCACCTCCTTATCATTGATCTCACTTATGTAATCGTATTCAAAAAAAAAAAATATATATTGTGTAATTCTCTTATATCTTTTGAGATCATTGATGGAGAAGGAGGATTGTTGAGGCTCCTATCAAAAATTCAGTTGGAGCCAGACGAGGAAGAAGATTCTGCTGTACACACATCGAGAACAGTTGCTTTCTGATCTGATCGATCACAACTACTTCTACTTGTTTGACATACCGTCTTTCTTCACAACAAGACCCTCTTCGCGAGAGTTCCAGTGAGGTACTATGTGGATTATGATGAGAAGAACCGGGAGGTAGAACAAGAGAGTTGGTACCAGTGATAGAGAATAGGCAGACAATCGGAGCAGTCGCTCCAGAGTTAGCTAAACGAGTAAGGGCTGTGGACATCAATGGATCCGTCCTCTCTTGCTATTTTGCGCGATATCCTGCATCCACTACAAAGTTGGTAGCCCATAAACACTCTTTAACTCCATCTTTAAATTAGCATGTTCCACACCTAACCCGTCTACCCTGAATAGTGCATGTGATGAGAGGTTCACGCCACTCTTAATTGAATATGGGGAGTTCTGTCTCGATAGTGTACTTTTTCAGGTTTGAGATGTAGGGTATGGAGTCGACCTTCGAACAACGATCAGTAGGGTTCCGGTAAGAGTGTGTGGTCCTAGTCTACTGCTTGTATGGTTCAGAGATTTTTGGTTAAAGTAAGGTTGTTGAGAATAGGCGAGTTCCCACACTTTCAAACCTTTCTCCCTGTGCTTGATACTTGCCATTGTTCGAGGACAAACAAGGATCTAAGTCTGGGGGAATTGATATATGGTGTTTTTGACACCATTATATATATGTTTTCTAACCATTTTTCAATGTTTTATCGAGTTAGTCTAGTCCTTTTTGAGTCAATTCAGGTCTGTAGTAGGCTAAAGAGATAAAAGGAAGGTGCATGAAGAAAGGTGCAAGAATTGGAGTTTTCCCCCGCAGAATGATCGAATAGAGCAGTCAGACGGTTGATCACAAGAGCAATCATGCGGAGCAACAAGGCGGACTGTTCCCGACAATATGGGAATTTCCATATCTTTAGAGATTTGCCCTAATCACCTTCCCTCTCTAAGAAGTTGATGGCACCTCCTTATAAAAGCGCCCCCTATCTTTATTTTATTTTTTACGCTAGTTTTTGCAAGAGACTAAGACTTGTTATTTTTGGCGATTTGAATTGTAAGGGAGATGGCTCCTCTTCTATCCAAGAAGATCATCCTGAACCCTAATGTTTCTATTTGGAATTATATGCAGTATTATTCAGAAAACATGTCTCTGTCATCTTGTTCTATGACTGAGTAGTCGGCTAGCTTGTCTAGGGTTCTAGGATGTTGATCGTACGAGCTAAACATAGATAAGCATTCATTTATGTGTCTTCATTCATTCAGTTCTTAATGCTCGCTTTAAACTGATCACTTATTGCTAGATCTTAGGTTTAATCTACTCATTAACCGTTTGTGGATAGCTTGATCATTGGGTGAATGAGCCGAGCATCTCTAGTCAGCGAAAGTAGATACTAGGGTGCTCGGTGAACCTATCGGGCTTGATCTCCACTGCTTGCAATCGACCCTTGACCCAACGAGAGTTTAGGCGCCAAGGCCGATCCGCAAAGGGAACAACACCACGACAGTGGGCTGTTCTAATCAAGTGATCCAAGTTCTAGATCGTGCTATTTGTGTTTGAATAATTATTTGGCTCAAGATCGACATCCATTGAGAAACCCTAGGCCAGCTTCTTTAATTTCTGAATTTACATCTTCCAATCATTTACTTATTTTCTTGTTACCAACCAATCAATCGAACTCCCATTTAAGTTTTAGCTAAGTTGAGAACCATAAGAATGAAGTGTGAACTGGTCCTCTGAATTGAACCTTAAGTACTTCAATTACAAATGTTAACTTGACAGTATGAAAGGTCTAGTTTTAGTGTATCAATTTTTCATTCTTTCAGCTATTGATTGCAGAATGTACAACCTGGAAAAGCCAAAGTAGATTGATCTGCCAATAACATCCATGCTTGTGAGGGTGTCTGATGGATCCCATCAGTGCAGAACAGCTGGCTGGGTTTAGGAAGATGGTGAGAAGGCTTCCTAAAGAGATCTCATTTGAACATGCTTGGGAGATTCAGCCATTGTGTATGTTCTTCAAAAATTGCAGAGAGACTCAAGAGGAAATTAAGGCTCTCTTTACTGAAGCATTGACACCAGCACTGAAGGTGTTGCCTAAGGTTGATGACCCTGGGAAGTTTGCTTTTCCCTGTTCCATAGCTGGAGTGGAATTCAAGGAAGCTCTTTGCGATTCTGGGTCTAGTGTGAATCTTGTCTCAAAGGCGATTGTAGACAAGTTGGGCATTGCTGATGTTGAGCCTTCTCAGGTGACTCTGGCTTTTGCAAACTCTTCCAGAGCAGTTCCTTATGTCACCATTCGCAACCTTCCTGTCCAAGGAGGGGACTGTATTCTCCATTCTGAATTTCAGGTTGTTGAGATGAGAAAGGATTATGAGATGCCTTTAATCTTTGGAAGGTCATTTATGGCTGCAGTGGGAGCACTCATCGACATGCCTAATAAGAGAGTCTCATTCTCTTACATCAACAAGAAGGTTTTCTACAAGGCTGTCCTCACCAGATTTCCTACACTACATGCTTCATGCATTTCAGTGGTCAGTGGAGAACATCCAAAAGTTGTTCCTTAGAAGGAGTTTGGTGATAAGGGTGAGATCAAAGAAGTCTTGGATGGAGATCCTCACACTGATACCAAGAAACTCCGTGGGAATGCAAAGGTGAATGAAAAAGTCCAGAGGAAAAGGTTCAAGGGAGATCCTACAATGACTTTGATACCTCGCTTGAGTGATGAGAAATCCATTGAGTATGAGGTAAGTTCAAAGGTACCTCTAAACCTTTCTCTAAAGTCAGAGTTGTTCTCACTGATAAGCTGAAAGAGAAAGGAGAAGCTGTTGTGAAAGGATTGTTGAGCAGAGTTTTGAAGCTGAACATGTCCGATTGTGGAGCTTGTTTTGGAACAAGCCCACATGCTCAACCAGACTGATCCCTGCCACCAAGTCAAGCTAGTGACTTAAACCAAGCGCTTGGTGGGAGGCAACCCACCGGTGAGTGTAAATATAATTTGGTCTTGTTTTGTTTTGCTTATTTTGGTTTTAATTTATTGTCTCAGGTAAAAAATCAGAAAATCCGAGATACTTCAAAATTCTGGGTTACAGAAACGGAGCACTCTGCCCTCTGAAAAGAGTGGCTGCTCCAGGCGGAGATCTGACGACGGAAAACCCAGAATTGTTGTGGAGAGCCTGCTCCACGCAGGTAACTATCTTTTCAAAAAAATGTGTTATTTTTGTTTACATCTTCTCTCTGATTTATTTTCACACCGAGAAGTTGTTAAGTAAGTCTGGGGGAGGGTCTTTGTCGTTTACTAACTCATTTCTTTCTTTTATTTTCTTTTAAATCAGTTTGAGTCAGTTTTATTGAGCCAAAATTTGTTGGGAATGAGGATCTTTCCTTGGAACATACCATCTAACTGACGCCACAGTGACCATTCTTTCAGTTATTGATTGCAAACTGTACAACCTGGAAAAGCCAAAGTGGATTGATCTGCCAATAACATCCATGCTTGTGAGGGTGTCTGATGGATCCAAGCTGGCCTCCAACATAATCTACTTGATTATCTTGTCTTGGGGTTTGAGATACACTTGATCGGATTCCTCGTTCATGTCTGAAAAAGTATGTCTGTGTGAGTATGGTTCCCTTCTCTCTTCCCTTCAGCATCTAAAAAAAAGATTGAGATGATTTCTTTTGGAGTAAAGGGGTAGGAAAATTTCCCATGACCCCATTATTTTACTTGAATGGAATGATCACACAAAGCTGGAAGCGAGGGGTAGAAAAATTTCCTATGATCCCATTATTCGCCTACACTTTGAAAAAAAACGATTCAGAGAAGTGAGAAAAGAAAGAAGAAAGGAACCAGAGTAAGACTGCTTGGGTGATCATAATCCTGAATGGGTAAGAGTCAATGTGTCTTGTGATTGATACTCCCTCGATGAGACTGCACTTTAATTTTTAAATCAGGTCAGTAGTGGTGAACTTAGATATCTCTTGCGAGTTGTGGGCTGAAATGGTTAGGTTGCTAAGCAGAGGTCGAATACATGGAGTACCTTCTAGGATTGGTACTAATTGATGTGGCTTACAACTGGATGAGGGGAAAGTGGTATTCTGAAGGATAAGTGAGTTCCCATTTTTTTCAAACCTTTCTTCCATTTTTTAGGTTCTGACTTTGTTTGAGGACAAACAATGATCTAAGTCTGGGGGAATTGATATATAGTGTTTTAGACATCTTGTATATATGTTTTCTAATTGGTTTTCAAGTCTTTATCGAGTCTTTCTAGTCTTTTTCGAGTCATTACAGGTCTGGAGTTGCATTGGATGAGAGATGGACCAGCTGGAGAAAAAGAGGCGGAAAAGAGTGCAATTTGGAGATTTTCACGCGGAACAACCTTTCCGGCTGGTCTCGAGCGTGCGGAGCAGCCCGAGTGCCTGCTCTTGCGGCAGAGATTTTTAAGAAAATCAAGTTATCTCGGGATTTGCCCTAATTATTGTTGGGGTCGAAAACGGTTACCTCGAAATCAACGGCTAAGATCATTTCCTATCTACGGACTTTCCGCAAAAAGGATCAACAAAGGTTGGATCGGAAAAGAACAGGCATGACCAAGGTCCGCTACGGGCCGCTCGCCTGCTGGCACCGGCACCGCTCGCCTGCTGGCACTGGCACCGCTCGCCTGCTGGCACCGGCCGGCTTGCCCGCTTCAGGCACCGGCGCCAGCGCCGCTCGCCTGCTGGCACCGGCCCCGGCGCCGGCTTCGCCGATGCTGGCACCGGCGCCAGCGCCGCTCGCCTGCTGGCACCGGCCCCGGCGCCGGCTTCGCCGATGCTGGCACCGGCACCGGCGCCGGCTTCGCCGTGCTGGCCCCGGCGGGCTCCAGCTCACTTGCTGGCCCTGCGCGCTGGTGCCAGCTCGCCGGCGGTAACTTCGTCCGTGCTTTCTTTAGAAGACCGCATTCATCACGGCTGCGGGCGTATTGCTACAAAGTAATGCCTTTCGCCTCAAAACGCAGGCGCTTACTTACCAGCGACTTCGTTTATGTTTTCGAGCAGCTCGGAAAAACTATAGAGGTATACATCGATGACATGCTCGTAAAATCCTTAGCGAACACGACCACGTTCCCATCTGGAAGAGTGTTTCGCAAGGTTGAATTTACACAACATGAAATTGAACCCGGCTAAATGTAGATTCGCCGTAGCATCGAGAATTTCTCGCTACTAGTCACGGTCGAATCGAGGCTAATCGAATTAGATAAGCAGCGTTAATAGAAATGGTCTCGCCAAAACCAAAAGGAAGTCCAAAGGCTGACAGGAAGAGTCGCCGCCTTAAACCGTTTTATCTCGCTCAGCGGACAAATGCCTTCCTTTCTACGACACATTAAAAGGGAACAAGAAATTGAGTGGGCGAGTCGCGAAAAGCTTTCCAACAGCTAAAGCATTACCTGGCCACTCCTCCCGTCCTCGCAAAACCAGTGGAGGGAGAACCCTTGTTCCGGTACATCGCAGTATCCACAACAGCGGTAAGCGGCGTTTTGATTAGAGAAGAACGCGGTGAGCAGAAACCAATCTTCTACGTAAGCAAAACGTTGCTGGACGCCGAGACCCAGTATCCCCTGATGGAAAAGCTGGCGTTCGCAGTCGTAACGTCAGCAAGAAAACTCGGCCGTATTTTCAGTCGCGATACCATTGTGATCCTCACGACCTTCCCGCTGCGAGCGATTTTGCACAGTCCGAGTCAGTCGGGGCGACTTCGCAAAATGGGCAATCGAACTAAGTGAGTACGACGTAGTACCGCCAAGAACCTGCGCAAAGTCTCAAGTATTGGCAGACTTCTTGGTGGAATTGCCCATGGGAGATATGACAAACTCGGAACCGAACTCAACTTGGATCCTTCATGTCGACGGATCATCGTCCAAACAAGGGTCCGGGATCGGAATCCGGCTCACGTCTCCGACTGGCGAAATCTTGGAATAGTCATTCCGATTGGAGTTCCATGCGTCAAACAACGAGGCTGAATATGGGGCACTCGTTGCAGGCTTACGACTAGCCCAGGGCTGAAAATCCATAACATTCACGCTTCTTGTGACTCTCGGTTAGTTAGCAAATCAGTACAGCGGGGAATCTGAAGCAAGGGGCGAAAGAATAGGCGATATCTTAAACTCATCCAAGATCTCTCCCGAAACTTTGACCATTTCGCCCTAACTAGGATTCCTCGCTCCGAAAATACTCAGGCGTATGCCTTGGCCGCACTCGCGTCAAGTTCGGATTCTGGGCTAAGTCGGGTAATTCCCGTCGAATTCATTAAACATCCAAGCATCGGACCGCCGGTGATCGCTAATCTTATTCGATTACAAATCAGCGGAGGAAATAGGCGACCCGCAGGAAGCGTGGATCAGTCGAATCACGGCTGCGACAGCCTTGGCTGGAACCGATCCGAGCAAACATAATCGGCGGAGTGCTTCCCACTGAAAAGTGGGCAGCCCGCAAAACCAAGACCCAGGCCGCACGGTACGTAACGGTAGAAGGAGAAATCTACAAATGGAGATTCTCCGCCCACTCATGACCTCGCCGAAGAAAGCAAGAAGAGTAATGGAGGAGGTCCATTCGGTCGTCGCGAAACCATTCGGCGGAAGATCTCGCAGTTAAAATAAAACGCCACGGTTATTACTGGCCAACTATGATCAAAGATTGCGAAGTTAAGCCGAAAGTCGCGAAAAATGCCAAAACGCACCGGCGATCCGTCGGCGGTGTAAATCCTCTTGTCCATCTCATCCCGTATCCCTTTATCGCGATGGTCCATGGACATCGTCCGGGCCATTGCATAACTTCGAAGCGAAGCGTTTTCTCCTGGTCCTCACGGTTTCTTCTCAAAGTGGGTGGAGGCAGATTCCTACGCAAGTATCAAAGACGCATAAGTCGAACTTCGTGATGGAAGAACATAATCACCGAACCACGGGGTCCCTTCGAAATCGTGACAGACAACGGGTCTCAGTTCATCTCTACCGGTTCGAGGCATTCTGCGAGAAGTGGAAGATCTGACTTACTAAGTCGACTCCCGGATATCCGGTCTGATGGCCAGGCAGAAACCATCAACAAGACCGTCCTTGGCCGGACTAAAAGCTGGAAGCTAAAAGGCGATGGCGAGGAGCTCGAAGAGTCCTTTGGTGCATCATTACAACCCGAGGCGGGCTACGGGTGAAACCCCATTCGACCTCGTTCACGGAGCGGAATGCATGATCCCCGCGAAGTAGAATTCTCGGAGTACCCGAGCGAGAAGATTTAAACGACGCTATGATGCTGGACAATCTCGATCTTATCAATGAGCGCCCGCTGACCAGTGTCCATTCGAATCAAAATTACCAGCACGCTGCCGCAAGGTACTACAACTCAAATGTACGCCATCGCAGGTTCAGAGAAGGCAATTTAGTCTTACGCAAAGTTTTCCAAAATAGTGCGAGCGAAGCGGGGAAGCTGGGAACAAGCTGGAAGGACCATACAAAGTCATAAAAGTGGTCCGATCAGGATTGTACCAAATCGCGAACATGCAAGACGTAAAAATCCCAACAACTTGGAATGCGATGCATCTTAAAAAATACTATCACTAACAATGACGTGATACAAAGAACAACGAGATGGCTTGATCCCCGAAAAGGGTACGTAGGCAACTCGCTAACCGGCGGGTTCAGCTATCTCCCCCGATTCAAAGGGGGAGGGAGTAGGGTGCGTATACTCGTATACTCCCACAAATTTTGAAAATTATGAAACTTTCGAAAATCTTTATAGACAACACATTTCGCCAACTACTAAACGACAACGACAACGGATCTAGTATCCACTAAGCAATTATCACATCCAAATAACAAATCCTGGAAGGCCAACACTTCACGAAGTAAAGTGAATGTAGATTTTTCTCCTTGGTCAAATTTAGCGACCCTTTGGTCCAGCGTCAAAGCAGAAACAACAGTTTTCTGGCTGCAAACATTCGCAAAACATCCCCAAGCCATAGCGTTTTTACCACGAAATGCGGCCAAGGAAAACTCAACCTTCAGCTGCGAGGCGTCGTTAGCGGCGAAGGACATTCTTTTCCATAAAGCGTTCGGGGAAATCTTAGTCTACAGAACTCTAACAGCCACAAGCGCACACCTCAAAGCGGTATCATTTTGTTGTTGCTGATCACAACAAACGAACTCTAACGTCGTGGGAACCGAAATTCGCCTTGTCGATTTCGATAAAGATTTACTGAGGAAAACCAAGTTAACCCGATCTTCCTTGAAGGTCGGGATATCTGCTGGGCGCTACGAAACAATCAATAAAAATAGAAGTTGCGAAAATCGAAATCGTAAAAGTTGGCGAAAGAGATCTTATTTCTGAATTCTCGTTTGGCGTGTACAACAAGAAAAGAAATCGGCCGTAAGGGCTGTCGAGGAGTCCGGCTAGTCTGGTCGCTAAGTCTATCCTAGTTGAGTCGCAGCTCGCTAGTGAAAACAGAAAAGAATGCTAAATCGCTCTAAGTGCTAAGTGCTTGAAAGTTTGTGATCTGGTTTGCTTCTTGCTCAAAGCTCTCCTTATATACTCCTCTAGGCGGTCTATCTTCTGCGGGGCTGAGTCGGGCTTTTTCCATTTTCGTCCATCTTCGTGTTTATCGGAAACTTGACATTTATCTTGAAATCTTGACATTTATCTTGAAATCTTGACATTTATCTTACGGAAACTTGACATTTATCTCTTATGTGAGGATAAAGATAAACCGTCATAGTTATCCTTCCTTTTCGGAAAATCGTCGTGGCGTTTGACCACGTTGGGCGTTAAGGCGTTTTCACGGTTTTGAAAGGGCGGTCTTTGAAGGTTTCGGTGTTTCGAAGGAACCTCAATTCCTCGTAAAGTCGAGAAAGTGGCGTTAAGAGTAACCGTGATCATACCAAACTTGCGTAGATTGATCCGAACAAGCTAAGATGGGATCGGCCCGGGCACAATAGGACCGAAGACGGGGCGAGGGCGTGGACGGCCTTCAGAGCCGACCAGCAGCGGCAGTGCCGCCAGTATAGGCAGCCCGTGTATTGAATGCCGCCGTATGAGCCCGGCCGATGTGGCGGGTGCCGCCCGTAGTAGATGCCGCCCGGCGCCAGGCAGATGCGCCGGCGCCAGGCGAACAGCGTCCAGCGTGCCGCCCGGCGCCAGGCGAGTGCCGCCGGCGCCAGGCCAGCCAGCGTCCAGCGTGCCGCCCGGCGCCAGGCGGTGCCGCCGGCGCCAGGCCAGCCAGCGTCCAGCGTGCCGCCCGGCGCCAGGCGAGTGCGCCGGCGCCAGGCCAGCGTCAGCGTGCCGCCCGGCTTCAGCGTCTTACCGTCTGTGGATTTTTCGTTGTTCGATCTTTTCCTCGTTAGTCGTTTGCGGAAATCTTTTGAGTTTGGGAGGGTCTTTACCGTAGATTTCGAGATAATCGCTTTAATCCAACGAGATTCCGCGAGTATCGGATTTGAGATGGACTTGATCTCGCAGATTTTCCGCTGCCGAGGATGCGAAAGCAATGTGGTTCGAAGTTTAGATGTGTTAAAAGATGAATCTTTTAAACAATCGAAGGTTTTATGGAAGACTCATCAGATCCTGACAATCCGCATGGGTTTCAAGGGACCAAGATGCCGCCATTGCCCGAGATCATGAGATGATCGCGACCGGATGGGCGCCAGGATCTCGCCGCTGGCCGATGGGAGTGGACGAGCCTTCCGAGTTTTATCGTTTAACGAATTCGCTTCGATTTCGACGTCAGCCATTTTTTTCGAGGATTTTCGGGTGATGATTTCGTTATTGACCGATTTTGACCCTCAACTAGGCCCCTAGCCTAGGAACCGGTAGAGCCTGGCTGGATCCTAGCTTACGATACCAGTGGGAAGGTGTCAGACGTAATCGCTTGTCAAAATTGAGTAAATAGTGATTTTACCTCCTTTATATGGAGTAAGAAATCTCATTCTTACTTCATCATAAGGTTTTACTCTCTCTCAAGGATCCTTTTCTCTCTCTTTAAGAACAATGTCTTCAAGATCCTCAAGAAACTCTTCTTCCCATTCATCCTCGGATGACTCTCCTGCCGATGTGTGGTGAAGCGAGGAGGAGTTGGTCGGAGGAGGAAAGAATGTGTATTACCGAGTCCTTGTAGGTTCGCTAACACTGCGAAGATCCTGTTCGAGGAGGCCTGCAGAGGCAGCGGTGCTCAAATTCTGGATTCCCGTTGGTAGCGAGTGCAAGGAATCCTCCGCAGGTTTTCTTTACATGTTACGAAGCTTTCTTTCATACTGCAGTATGGTTCCCAATCCCTGGTGCCATTGTTCGTGCGCTTCACCTTGAACTTTTCGATCAACCAACCCAGCGTTCCTGCCTTGGAGAGTTGGCAGCGTCTGATCGCTAGCTCAAACTTCGGGATTGATCTTGGTCCCGATGATTTCGAAGGTCTTTGGGGCACTTCGGCCGGCGAGTGATTTACTACTCCATGCTGCCTAAGAAGGATATGGCGTGATTCGGGGACTACTTGAATCCCAAATCGTGGCAGGGCGTTTCTTCTTCGTCCAAATAGATGGCGAGTCTGTGAGGAGAGCTGCCTCCATCTATTTCCGCGAGCATGGAACTTCAACAGAGTATCTGACGAAACCCTGTTGTTTATCTCACCTTTTGAGGTCGCGAGTTTTAGTGAAAATTTTCGTTTTTGTAGGAACAACCCTACCGGCATTTGCTGGTGGCGTCTTTGTCGAGAGAGATCTTCTTCGTCAAAGGCGTTTTCTGAAATCCTTCACCCTCGAGCGGATCGAGCGCGGTTAGGCTTTATCGGTCGAGGTCCTGTCCCGTCATTACAGCGCCGAACCTGTCACCGGCTCTACTTCGGAGAGCATGACGAGAGTCTCGTAGAGGGAAGAAATCGATGATGGGAAGGCTCGGAAAGTCCTTCACCGTTGGGAGAAAAACCTAGTTTTGCTCCAGCGGAAAAAGCGAGCCAGCGGTTTTCCACCTAACAACTTCTTTGATGGCCTTCCTCCGGAGTTTACTACCGACGAAGTCGCCTGGAGGATGAGGAGAAACAACGGGTTTTGCGAGGGCTCCCAGCGTGTCAGCGAGGTTTGGCCGCCGAACTTCTTAACCTTATGCTCGAACCTGTATATAAGCATGCTTGCTGATCTTGATTTTTATGCAGGGACTAAGAGTGTTTAGCGGAGGCTGACTCGAAGCTTCGCAAATCCAAGATTGCTAACTTCAAGACCACAGAAGCGGGCGAGCTTTCGGTTCGACAAGAGGTGAAGGCACAGAACGCGAAGCAAGCTGAGCTTCATGCTCAGGCTCGCTCGGGCGGAAAGGAGAGGAAGAAGGATGGTCGCAGCGAGGTGGCAGACGGGCGGAATCGTTTGCTGCTGAGTTTCAATGTTTTAAAGAAGCTCAGAGTTTGTTGGTGATTTCCGCGAAAGTGCCGGGTTCGGCCAGAACCTTTACAAGTCTCAACCCGGATTTCTCATTCCGGAGATTGCTGAAATGAAGGATTTCATGGCGAGTGTGCTCATGCTGAGTCCTTGGTTCCTCCGGTAGAAGAAAGAGTCCGGAGACTATGGGAACCTCACGAGGTTTCCGAGGATACGTGGAGGCCGGAGCCATGAGAACGCCGAGGATGGTGGGAATGCTCGGCGTGAATGAGGAAGTGGACCAGCCTGCTAGTTCATTTGGGATTTCGCATCCGGTTTCTCAATGTTGACTTCCTTTGTGAATTGAATTTTTGGCCGTGTGTGGCGTTTTAGTAATTTTATCCTGCGACCGTTGGAGGTTGCATTCTTATGTTTTGGGACTGGCCGCTGGTGGCTTTGAATCCTGCCGTCTTTTGCGGCTTTTATGAATATGAAAATTTGTGAGATTTCGGCTTTTGTTTTGATTTATACTTTCGTCAAGTGTAGAGGGAAGGATGCGAGTAGTCGCCATTATCCTAACTCTTTTGTCGCTTGGTCCAGATGCTACTTTTAGCGAGGGTTTTAGGTGTAGCGATAAGAGACATGTTTTGGGATCTCGTGATAATTTATACTATGTCCGGAGATGTCAAGATCCAGCAAGACTGGGTTTAGGGCAAGACCTAGGTTTACTCTCAGCTTTGAGGCTGTCGCGATGACTGATCGGCTTTCGCTTTGCCTGTTAGTGATTTCTTCCTGATTCTTTTCGCTTAAAGTCCGCGACTAGTCGCCGGCTTATATGACTTGTGTTAAAAGAATCGAGCTATCTTCGAGTTTATCCCGAGACGCCTAAACCAAAATTTTGGGTTTCTTGTATAGCAGCTATGATATCCTGGTCGGATGTAAGAGGACCTTGTAGGTCTGACTTCTGAGTTTGTATTGAGTGAAGCGTTTCTTGTGTCGTCCGTCGGAATGTCGGCGTGAGTTATTTTAAGTCGCTGGTGGACTGTCTTTTGCGGATATCTGAGTTTTGTTATCTTTTTAAGTTGCACGCCTCGCGGCTTTGAAGATATGATTTTCGTTTTCGAGCGTTGATCGTTTTAGTGAGCATGAAAGATAGAAATAATTTTTAAAAATTTCGAAGTTCGGTACATGTGCGGATTTTTGGCGTTTTGTGGGAGTATAGGAATTATCGCGCAGTCCCCCTTTTGGTGAGGGGATAGCTGAACTTCGCCGGGTTTCGACGAGCTGCCCTCGATACCTCTTTAGGATCGAAGCCATCTCGTAGTTCTGATAGTTGCCACAGGCGTTTTACTCCCGTCGCGTCGCCGTTCGATCGTGCTGGTCGGATCAGTGGTTTGTGCGGGTCGAGCTGTCGCTCTTCGGCGGTGGATTGACTTTGTGCGTCTTGAATCGTTGCCTGTTCGGATGATTCTGGATCATCTTTCTTGAGTCTTCGGAATGTTGTGTGATTCCTTTGCTTTCGTTTGGGGTTGGCCGCGAGGCGTTCCGATTTTTAGCAGTTGAACTTCGGCTAGGTAACGAGTCTCGATTGTTTCGACTACCCCATATGGCTGCGGTTCGTTAGTCGAGGAAACTTGATACCGAGGTGATATGTGGATGGTACTGCCTTCATGGAGTTGATCAAGGGGTTCCCATGATGGCGTTGTAGATGGCTGGGTTGTCGACTACTGCAAACTTCGGCGATCTTTGTAACTTCCTTTGCCATGGTAGGGAGTTTAATTCTCGAGGGTCATGGTAGTGGCGAAAACCCGTCAAAGGTTTTGGCTCGGGGCGACTTCCCAAGTGGGATCTTCATCCTGTAGAGGGTGTCGCGGAAGATGGCGTTGAGTGCTTCTGTATCGGCGAAATCCGGCCGACCGAGATCTTGGATGACCAGGTCGATTACCAAAGGATCGCGGTGAGGTTTGTCGATTCCGACGGTCTCGTGTTCCTCAGCGATTGTTAGTTAGGAACATCGCTGTCCGGGAACCAGTTGGAACTGGTCTCGGCTTTTCGCCCGTAGGCTTTTATCGATGAGACAGAGTCTTGGTAGAACTGTGATCCTCCGATGATCATGTTTACCCTCTGGCGTACTGTTGTTCCTTAGTCGTCTGTCTTCTTCCGCTTTTCCCCGATTGGTTTTCGGTCGCGCGGTCCTCGGAGACAGTTTTGTTAGTCTTTAGTGATTAGTCAGGAGCAAGTCCTTTATATTCTTGACCTTTGATAGTTAGCGGTGAGGAGTTTTCGCGAGCGGGGAGCCGAGAACCTTGCGGTTAGCGGTGGAGTGACCTCGGTCGTGGAACTTCGCAATAGGAGTTATCCTTGTACTGGTTCCTGGTCAGGTGTTTCGGAGGTTTTGCCTTACTCGAGTTGATGGCGTAGTTATGCTCGCCGTGGGCGTCTTCCCCCGTGATGGGCGTATTTGTCGTTCTGAGAGGTTTCTTCTTGGGCGGTTTTCTGCGGTCCGTGCTTCTGCGATAGAAGCTTCATCTCTTCTTCCATGGTGATGAAGTCCGTTGCCTTGTGGAAGTATCCTGGATTGTCGCGGCTTTTCCGGTAGTATCCACTTCGAACCGACTTGTACGAGAGAGTTTTCCTGGTACGTCGGTGCGGCGTTGTCGCTGATGCCCGTTACTCGGCCATCACCAGTTTGAACCTTCGCATGAAGTCGCTGGAGTGACTCGTCTTCCTTCTGAGCTAGACTCCATAGATCCCGTCGGACGTTTCTCGTCCATGAACATAGATCTTGTTTGAAAGCGCCGAGGCCAGTTGGCGGAAGCTTAGATGGAGTTCCTTTTGAGTCGGAGAACCACTCGGCGCAGCACCTTTGAGGTGCTCGGCGAAAAAAAGACAATGACCTGCGTCCGTTCGCTCAGGAGTTTGCACCTACCCATTGCGATCTGGAAGGACTGCAGAGTCGCGACTTATGATCCGTCGTGCCGTCATAGGCGGGATTTTGATCTTCCACGGGTCTGAGATCGCGTGTTTCCGTGATCCAGTGGTGAGCGGCGTTTTCCGTGCTTCCTCGAGAAGTTTATCGATCTCGGGCGGAACTGGTCGCTGATGGATTTGTGATTTTACGGCTTTGACCCGGCCCGCGGTCTTTTGAGAGATTCGCGGAGATCATGGATCTCGCTATTGTTGCCGGCGTTCCTCGAACCTGTCGGCGCTGGTCGCAATAGATCCGAAGTTTGATCTTCCGAGTTCTTCCTGCTCCATCGGTAGAGTTCTTCTTCCTCTTGTCATGGAGCTATCGAAGGACTGGCCGGGTTCTCTGGGGTGGATGTCAGCGTCTTCGCCGGAAGGATCCGATCGATTCGCTGATATCTAGATCGATCTTTCGGCGTCGCTTTCCTTGTTTCCGCGGCGGGAGTGGAAGGTTCTGCGAGTCGTTTGCTGTCCTTCGAGTCGTTTCACCGAGTGGGCTCTTCGGGCATCTTTTCTCGTGCCGGAGATCGAAGTCGAGTCTTCGCATGGCGTGCCTTGGTGGATCAGCAGCGGCAACTTGCTCCTCGCAGTTAAGGTATCGACCTGTTTTGCGGCGAGGTTATCAGCTTGTCTGTTGTTCGCCAGCGCTGGTAGGATTCCTTCATCTGCTGGCGCCTCGGTGTTTGCATCAGCGGTGACTGCGTCGCATCTCCAGCTGGAGTTTTCTCAGCGTTAGCGTCGGCAGGCGTTCCGTCTGGCGCTGGCTGATCCTTGGTGGCGTCGGTAGACATGATGGCGTGTGCAGTTGCGAGATAGATAGATCCGTAACCCCCTCCTTAGCGCCAAAGCGTAGGAGCGAAATTTGCACCGTCAATTTCGATAAAGATTTATGGAGGAAAACCGAGGTTAGCGATCTTCCTTGAAGGTCCGGATATCTGCTGGGCGCTACGAAACAATCAAATAAAGTTGCGAAATAGAAATCGTAAAATTGGCGAAAGAGATCTTATTTCTGAATTCTCGTTTGGCGTGTACAACAAGAAAAGAAACCGGCCGTAGGGCTGTCGAGAGTCCGCTTATCCTCGTCTTATCTATCCTGAGTATCCGCTTGAAGTGAAAAAAAGAATGCGCCAAACGGCTCTAAGTGCTAAGTGCTTGAAAGTTTGTGATCTGGTTTGCTTCTTGCTCAAAGCTCTCCTTATATACTCCTCTAAGGCGGTCTATCTTCGGGCTGAGTCAGGCTTTTCCATTTTCGTCCATCTTCGTGTTTATCGGGGAAACTTGACATTTATCTTCGGAAATCTTGACATTTATCTTCTGGAAACTTAATATTTATCTTCTGGAAACTTGACATTTATCTCTTATGTGAGGATAAAGATAAACCGCCATAGTTATCCTTCCTTTCGAAAATCGTGATCGCGGCGTTTGGCCACGTTAGGCCGTTAGGTGTTTTACGGTTTTGAAAGGGCGGTCTTTGAAGGTTTCGGTGTTTTGAAGGAACCTCAATTCCTTGTTTAGTCGAGAAGTGGCGTTTGAGTAACGTGATCATACCAAACTTGCGTAGATTGATCGAACAAGCTAAGATGGGATCGAACCGCACGATAGGACCGAAACTGGGACGAGGGCAGCGGACCGACGCCAGGTCAATTCGCTGCGGACGGTGCCGCTGGCGCCAGGCCAGCCAGCGTCAGCGTGCCGCCATCGCCAGGCGAGTGCCGCCGGCGCCAGGCCAGCCAGCGTCCAGCGTGCCGCCCGGCTCCAGGCGAGTGCGCCGGCGCCAGGCCAGCCAGCGTCCAGCGTGCCGCCGGCGCCAGGCCAGCCAGCGTCCAGCGTGCCGCCGGCGCCAGGCCAGCCAGCGTCAGCGTGCCGCCGGCGCCAGGCCAGCCAGCGTCAGCGTGCCGCCGGCGCCAGGCCAGCCAGCGTCCAGCGTGCCGCCGGCGCCAGGCCAGCCAGCGTCCAGCGTGCCGCCATCGCCAGGCGAGTGCCGCCGGCGCCAGGCCAGCCAGCGTCCAGCGTGCCGCCGGCGCCAGGCGAGTGCCGCCGGCGCCAGGCCAGCCAGCGTCAGCGTGCCGCCATCGCCAGGCGAGTGCCGCCGGCGCCAGGCCAGCCGACGCCCTTCAGGCCGCCGTCGGTTGGTGCTGCCAGCCAGGCCAGCTGCCTCAGGCGTACGGCCTCCAGTCGGTGCCGCTGGCGCCAGCCAGTTCATGCCCCGCTGGGCCCGGTGCCGTCTGCATCGGTGGTTTTTCACTGATCTCAATGCTTTCATGGGAAATCTTGGAAGTTTGGGAGGGTCTTTAGCAGATTTCGAGATAATCGCTTCTTTAATCCAACGATTCCGCAGTATCGGGATTTGAGATGGACTTGGATCTGCAGATTTTCCGCCGAGGATGCGAGCAATGTGGCTCGAGTTTTAGATGTGTTAAAAGATGAATCTTTTAAACAATCGGAAGGCTTTCTGGAAGACTCATTGTAGATCTCTGGACAATCCAGACATGGGTTTCAAGGGACCAAGATGCGCCATTGCCGAGATCATGAGATGATCGCACGGATGGGCGCCAGGACCCTCGCCGTTGGCGCCAGATGGGAGTGGACGAGCCTTCGTGAGTTTTATCGGCGGCGACCGTTTCTTGGATTTGATCGTTGGCTTTTCTTTCGAGGATTTTCGGTGATGATTTCGTCATTGACCGATTTTGACCCCAACAATTACCTCGGTTGAAGTTCCATGCATGCAGAAATAGATGGAGCAGCCTCGACAAACTCACCATCTATTCTGACATAGAAAACGTTCCGGCCATACTTAGGGTTCGGCAAGTCCTAATTATGGCCATATCCTTCTTGGGCAGCATGGAGTAGTAACCGCCGCCTCCCCGCGCCGAGTGCTCCAAAGGCCTTGAAATCACCAGGACTGAGATCGATCCCGAAGCTCGCGAATTGACCAAGCCAATTCTCCAAGGCAGGAGGCTGAGCTGGCCGATCGAGAGTTCGAAGGATGAAGCGCACGAACAATGGTGCCGGATCGGGAACCACATGCAATAAATAAAGAAGGCCTCGTAACATGTAAAGAAACCTTCCTGAGGATTCTCGACTCTCACCGCCAGAACTGAATTTGATTCCTTCAGAACCTGGTAAAATCTCAAGAACCTTGAGATATTCACGAGAAACCAAGCTTCGGCGTAAAAGGAGCACCAGGCTTCCTCGAGGTCTCCTGAATAGGGATATCTGGCAAGGATGGGGGCGAACCCACAAGGGCTCGGTAATACGATTCGCTGGGCCTCTCAACAAACTCCTCTTGCTTCACCGTCCGTGGGCAGGAGAATCACCGAGGAAGAATGGGAAGAAGAATTTCTCTTTGAGGATCTTGAAGACATTATTCTTAGAGAGAAAAAGGATTCTTGAGAGAGAATAATTTTTATGGTGAAGTAAGAATGAATGAGATTTCTTACTCCCTCCTTATAAAGAAGGTAAAATCACTATTTACCCGACTTTCGCAAACGACACGCCTCTACACCTTCCCATACGCTAAACCGCAAGCCGGACCGAAAGGCACTACGGTTTCTAGCTAGCTGGGGCTAACTGTTGGGGTCAAAATTGGTCAACGACTCGAAATCGTCACCGAAAGTCCTCGAAGAAAACCAAGTGACGATCAAAACAAGAAACGGATCATCACTCAATGAACACACAAGAAGGCATGAACGGACCGTGAGCCCCGGGATCAACGAAGGCAAGCAGGCACCGGTGGACGAGGACACGACACGGGCGGCAGGCTTGCCCTGTCCCATCTGGCACCGGCGGCAGGGTCCTGGTTCCCATCTATGCAATCGCCTGATTCTGCACCAAGCACCATCTTGGTCCCTTAAACCCATGTCCGATTGTCCGCAAACTATAATGATTCTTCCGCAAAGCTTTCGATTGTTTAAAAGTTCATATTTTAATCGTCTAAAGTTCGAAGCCACATTACTCAAACCCTTGAAAACGGTTATCTCAAATCTACGCTAAAGATCCTTCCAAAACTCAAAGATTTCCTCACGAACGACTAACGGGAAAGATCGAACAACGGAAAACCCACGGACGGTAAGACGCCTGCGCCGGGCGGTACGCTGCCACTGGCTTCTGGCACCGGCGTAATACCTCGCCTGGCGCCAGCGCATCGCCACGCAGACCGCCTCGCGCCGCACTACACCTCGCCGGGCGCATGCAAGCTGTCAAGTCGGCCTTACGGCGGCGATACCCGCCTGGCTTCCATGCACACCAGCCTGGCACCGCGTAATAATTCGCCCGCCGCGGCAAGACGCCATACGCGACCGGCCTGATACGGCTGCACACCGCCTGGCTCGGCCTGCACACGCTGGTCGCTCATACCGGGCGTAAGCATCGCTGCTCAAGGTTGCCTGGCGGCGCAGTTTCCCCGACGCCGTCGGCGCCCTCACCCGTCTCTCGGTCTCATCATGCCGGCCCGATCCCATCTTTGCTTTTGGATCAATTCGTGGAGTTTCGCACGACGGTTATTCTAAACACCAAACATCTCGACTATAACGAATCGGGGTTCCTTTGGAAAAATGAAACCTTCAAAGACTGTTTTGAAAACCGAAAAGCGTTTAACGTCTCGGCGTGGCCAAACGCCCACTACGATTTTTCAAAAGGAAGGATAACTATGACGGTTTATCCTTATCCTCACATAAGAGATAAATGACAAGTTTCCAGAAGATAAATGTCAAGTTTCCAAAAGATAAATGTCAAGTTTTCCGAAGATAAATGTCAAGTTTCCGATAAACACCGAAGATGGACGAAAATGGAAAAGCCGATTCAGCCAGCGAGAAGATAGACCGTCTTAAGAAGAGTATATAAGGAGAGCTTTGGGCGAGGAGCAAATCATCACCAAACTTCCAGAGCACTTAGCACTTAGAGCGTTTTTAGCTTTCTTTTTCTGTTTTCATTAGCGAGCTGCGACTCAACTAGGTTAGATCTAGGCGGCTGGGCTAGGAGACATTTCGACAGCTCTTGTAGCTTATTTCTTACCCGTTGTTCACGCTCAAACGCGAATCCAGAAATAAGATCTCTTTTCGCTTCACTTTACGATTTTTACTTTTCGACTTAATCTCCATTGATTGTATCGTGGCCCACAGATATCCGACCTTCAAGGAAAATCGGGTTAACTCGGTTTTCATCCACAAATCTTTATCGGAAATTGTGATGTGAATTTCGGTTCCCACACCCGAAATATTATAGATTGAGTCGCGAGTTCAACAAACGCCCTAAAAAGGGCAGGGATTCAAAGCCACCAACGGCCAGTCCCGAAAAAATACATCATGGCCTCATAGGAGCCGCAACACAAAAAAAAAATAAAAATCCCTCAAGGGATTGGTAAACCTAGATGCTCATCGGAACATCACCTTCATCCTCAAACTCACCCGCAGGGAACGCCTCGCCATCAACTCCCTCACGCACTCCTCCACGCCTGCTTCATCCGCCAGCCTCACGATCCTTCGCTGCATGGACCTGATCCTCCGAGCCCTCCGAATCCGGTACAAGGGTGCACTCGGACTTCAGACCAGCGAGAATCGAGTCAAAGTTCCCTTCGGAAGCCCCTAACTCTTCTTTGCAAGACAACAACCTGGCTTCCTCGGAATCCAGAGTTAGGGCCTCGTTGCCCCTAAACAGCTGAAGCTCGCCCAAGCTCCCTTCGATTCCCGCCAAAGCCAAGTCCCTATTACGGACAGCTATCAGAGATTCAAACAAACTGGCCATCCTCGTCAAACGAGCAAAGAAGTCGCCGCGGGGATCAACGGTCTCTGCCGACTTGCGAGCACTCGTCTCTTTGTAGTTCTGGATCGTCTGTTGGAGACGACGGACTTGTGTTTCTTCTCTTTCTTCACTTTGAGCAACGAACTCGCGGTCTTCTCGAGGTCGCGTTCGAGGTCGCCGATTCGAACTTCAAGCTTAGACATCTGGGCAGCATGGGTGTTTTCGATGGTCTGCAGTGCAGCCTCGGCACGCTTCAACACTTCCTGCGACGACTCCAACTCCTTCGACAAACATGCAACCTCCGATCCGCATTCACCAAGCATCCCATCGATCAGCGACACAAACTGTCCGCAAAAGAAAGGGTAAGGATCATCGCAAAAAGAAAGAAAAGAAGAATTATAGATATATCGAAATCAAAACCTTGGAACGATGTTGCGACAACAGTCCCGCGTCGCTTCGTTGGGCTCGCACAAGACCTTTTCTTTCGCCTTGCAGCACCGGCCCTCGAACGCCCCTTGGGAAATGGTGCAGCACTGGGTGCTGGGAGTCCCATAACGATCTTCGAAACCGGAGGTGTGGACTCGACCACGTCCTCCCGACCAGAAATTATGATCGGAGCAGTAGAGGAGCCTGTGGGATGATCCTGAACGTCCGGAATCTGCTCGGGGACGACTGCCCTTCCCGCAGGCAAGAGAGCATCCGATGGAACCTCAGAACAAGGGATTGGGGACGAAGGCACAGGCGGAGAAGGAGCTGCCAGCGCGGTTCTCACTTTCGGGTTCTGGCTGGGCCGCGACAGTCTTTTCCTTGAAAGAGTCAAACCCAGCAATGAGAGACGGAGGGCTTCATGAACAGCTAAAACCGCCGAAGCTCGACTGGCCTCACCCATCTCGGCGTCGAATCTTTCTTTTCAACTTGAGAGGAAGACATCTTCTTTGAGAGAGCAAAAGAGGAAGAAGTTGAGAAAAGGAGGAGTGTGTGAAGAATGAGGAGTGATGAGCTACTACTTATAAAGAATATGGGGATTTTTGCAATAAAATACTCTTAGCCAAAATTTTGATTTTCAAACTTAAGTCATTCGCCGCCAAAATCGTCTCCGAGTCTTACGGGCTGGGGACTAACCCGGGGTCGAAAACGGTTACCTAGAAATCAACGGCTAAGATCATTTCCTGTATCTGGACTTTCCACAAAAGGATCAACAAAGGTTGGATCGGAAAGAACAGCATGACCAAGGTCCCGAGCCGCACTCGCTGGCACCGGCCGGCGCAGACCGGCGCCGGGCGCTTGACGCCTGCCACGCAAGACCGGTCCCTGAGGCGGATTTCCTTCGCCGCAGGCGCCGCTTCGGCACCGGGCCGGCCAGCTGCCTCGCCCGGGTTCTCGGCGCCGGTGCCAGCTTCGCCTGCTGGTCCCGGGAGCCAGTGCATCCAGTCTGTTCCCAGCCCGTCCGATTTAGATCGCACCTTGTGGTTTCCGTGAAGTCATAGTACCTTAGCTATGGACCTAACGTTCCTCGGTCCAACTCGATTGGAGTTATCCTCAAAGTGTTACAACTAGAGCTGGGAAGGTTGGTTCTTCCGCAAAATGTATCGTGTAAAACAGGGACGGTCAACTCGAACATCGATTCCTTAGGCTATACGATTTGTTTTTCGGAAAAGATAATCTTTCCAAGAAATCGTACGAATGTTCGAGGGCTTGAAACTTGTCCACGGGCTCAGTTACGATTTCGGAGACCCAAGCCCAGTAAGACCTATGACGGTTTATCCTAACTTATTAAAGTGGGATAAATGTTAAGTTTCCGCAGATAAATGCCAATGCTCGAGGATAGCTACGAAGATCGACGGAAAATGGAATATTTCCAAAAGAGAAAAACTTGGGCCCAAAGGCGAAAGGTTAAACGGGCCACCGACCTAAAGTGACTATAAAAGCGGGCTGGAGCAGAAGAGAAGAGGATCCGAGATTTTAGATCTAGAGAACTCCTGCTAGCTTAGAGAACTTAGGACTTAGGTGGTTAGACTAGTACGGCAAGGCTTAGACGTCTTGACCGCCTCTGAGCGACCATTCATCTTTTATCTTGCTACTTATTTTTTATCGATTCTAAAAGTGATTACGCAGAGAATTCGGACCTTCAAGGAAGATCGGGTTAACCCGGTTTTCCTCCATAATCGTTCATCGAAAATTGACGGTGTGAATTTCGGTTCCCACAATTATCCTATTTTTCTCTCTGGCCGCCAACAACCTCCATATATCTTCTTTTTCCTCTATTCTATTATTTTCTACGCTAGTTTTGAGAGAGAAACCAGACTCTAGAGCTTTGATACTTTGGATTGCTAGTTTGTAAAGGGAGAATGCCATCTCTCTCGATTTAGAGAAGAATCCCCTGAACCCTCTTTTTATCTCTTTTATTAACATGCAGTATTATTCAGAATTGATCTTTGTGTTTTCTCTTATTATGACTGAGTAGTCAATCTTGTTAGCCTAGGGTGTTAGGGTGCTAGATCGCGAGCTGAACATAGATAAGCATCCATTGATTGTCTTCATTCATGTCTGATCTTAATGTTTGCATTGAATTGATAAATTAGTGTTTGATCTTAGGCTGAATCTATTCATTAACCGTGTAATAGGTTGTTAGACTTGTCATGAATGAGCATTACGTCCCTAATCAGCGAAAGTAGATATTAGGGTGTTTTGTGAACATATCGGATCAGTCCTTAACGTTTATCATCGCATATCAGTCCAAACGAGAGTTTAGGTATTGAGATTGATGGATAAAAGGAGAAGCACCACGACAGTGGGCTGATCTTCCTTTGCTACCCGAGTTCTAGACTCGAGCTGAAAGAGCTTGAATATTTGTTTGGCTCGCATCCATTGTAACCCGTTCAATCACTCTAGGCTACCTCGCTTATCATCTTTGAAAAGCCCTTTTGTTTAATTGTTACTTGCTTTCTAAGATTCAATCAACTTTAAAACTCATTCATTGTTTTAGCTTAATATTGTTCCCATAAAGATAAAGGGTAAAACTGGTCCTCTAGATTGAACCTCAAATACTACAATTACTACTGTTAACTTGACAGTAGGAAAGGTTCAGTTTTAGTGTATCAACTATATAATATTATGTTGGATTAAAATAATATAATTAATAAAGATGCTTTAATCAAAATAATAACTAATAAAATATGTCATGATGTCATATAAGAAATTAATTGAAAGATGTCATGATGTGTCATATAAGAAACTAATGAAAGATTCCCTATTAATTTTCTTAAAAACTGATGCCATAAGCGAACGCTTCATTTGTTACCGTGGTGGCACGGCTCTGCTAATGCCGGAGCAGCACATCCTCTTTTTGGTACTAAACGAGAAAGACTAGAGATCGTTCTCCATTAAATTCACTTTCGAACATATATTGAGATGTCTATCCTGTTTAAAGCTAAGTACATTAGACAAAACCTTACACATAAATCTCAGCAATCTTAAAGCCACTTCCAAACATTCTTGAGATGTCTCTCTGATCTATCAATTGTGTAACATCTGAATTTCGGATATATCGAGGTGTATACTGAAGGCCGGGATTAATTAAATTAATTTAGTTATCTATATTAATAAAGTGCATTTTTCTCCAGGAAAGTTGCAGAGTTAAATGTGATTGAATTAATCTACAGAAGGATAAGTGATCTATTAAAAGTGATTCGCAATACCATACGAAGGAAGTCAAAGAAAACAAAACTTTCAAGCTTTCAAAATAGTCGTGCACTGGTCAACGCACATAATAGGGCTCACAGACCGAGTGGACATGTGTGGAGAGTCTATTAGTCGTGAGAGGTTTATTAGCAGTAAGTGGTCAATGGTGTTACTAGTGGTATCAGATTTGATTAGCCGTCTCGGTTCAGACCTAAAAACGGTTAGGAACTTATCTTATTGCACAACAAGGATGTTGGGCTATATGAGTGGGGTGATCGTAACTTCCCATTTTTAGTATATATATGGTGGTGAATGTGAGGTTTTGGAAATATGGTTAACCTATCAGGGGATACCATACGATTGAAACTAAAAGACCAGAGAAAGATTTAGTTATGATTGTAGGTTAGTAAACAAAACTTTCAAATTTCTGAAAATTTAATGCATCCGCCATAGACAAGGCGAGACCTGTAAGACCCGATCCTGGCCTCTCAGGCCAGTGGTCGATGCCTCACGTTGCTCGGTCCATATCCTGACTGAACCTCTAAAAATTTTGCCATTTATTTTAAACATCGCCCATAGGCGAGGGCTAACTCAGATCCTAGCTCAAGACTACCTTAGTCATTCCCTAGCTTAGATCATTTCAACTTATGCACAGCGGAATAATATCTACAACCATTGGTCTAAAACCAATCTAACACTTGTCTGGTCAGATCACCTCAGCTACTGGTCAGTAATCACAACCGCCAGCTAGCTTCAAGGTCGATCCTGAACCTAGAACAAGTCATACCAAATCCGAGGTTCCATTCACCTAACCATTCTATCTAGATCTATGCAATATTGATAGATCATACCTTTTCCACATCCACGGAACTTGTTAGCTCATTGTCCCAGCTGACTTAGCTGTTTAGCTAGCTCACCCAGCTAGCTGAGCTGAACCACCTCTCTTGAGGTTCCCCACTCTCTTCCAGCTGATCGATCTGTGAGGTAGCTTTGCCCAGCTCCCTGTCCACTCGTCCAACTATTCACATACCTGTATAAACCCTTCCCCTTGGTACTTAGTCATTCAGCCAACCCTCCCCACAGACTAAGTACCTTCGGGAAGTCTTCAGCTGCAAAAATGACCTCAAGCAAACATGCTCCAAAACTTAACTAAAATACATGACAAATACTGATAATTCCCCACTAAGAGGAAACCACAATCAGATTGATCAGAACCGGCCTAATTCACATAGAATTTGGCCAAATCCCACTAAACCGGCCATAACTGACCACCATCAAACCGGCCTGATAAATCCAATCAAATCACATGATAAATCATGATAAATCCTCACTAAGAGGAATCCATGGTCGGATCCCATCAATTCCATCCAGAACTATGAGATCCGGACCTAGCTGCCCAACCAAGGCCATGGAGAGTTCCACTGAACCGGCCAAGGCCTGGTTTAGTACCATCATGTTTCAGGCGTGTGCTCCCCTGTAACCAAGTCCTTTCATGGACTAACAAAGCCCATCAGATCCTAAGTCAATCAACCAACCACCCCACATGACTTAGAACTGATGAGTCTTCACACTTCCTAACCGGCCATGGAACCATGTCCCACTGAACCTGATTAGTGTTGCTCTTACCACCGGTGCTTCCTTTGATCAATCAGATCAGACACCTTGATCCACCATCCAGGGATCAGGTCGTCCATCCTTTCCCATGATCAGATCACACACGGCCTTCCTTGTATAAACACACCAGCACAATACTTGTTGTTCACACCAACAAGTACTAGCCTTACTCCTCTCCTTTGCTTGCTGTTGGATCCAAACGAATTGGAACTTGCACTCCACATGGTTCCTCTGGTACTAGGACCCTCATGTGTCTCACCAATGGGTCGGATCCATGGTTCACACCATGATCAAACTCAACATCAAACTATGATCCATCATGGATCACTTTCCAATGAACATCATCTAACTATCACCCCACATGGATGAAGTAGATCAACAATGATCCGCCCCTCCTCTTAGGGTCCTGGATCCTTAGTTTACATCACAATTTATGGTCTTCAAGGGGCGTGCCTTACCTTGGCTTAACAGCACCACAAGAGACATAAACATAAATAGGAAAGTAAGAATCAAATTTGTTACCTTATACTTGATCTTATTAGATCATGTGCCTCCTCTTATTAGGTTCGGCCATGCTCCTCCAGAGCATGCCTCCATCAAGCCCTTATCACATACTTACAGTAATGATAAGATCCATTCAATGGTCGTGCCTCTCTTCCATACCATGGAACTCCCATGGAACCAGTTTCTGCACTGCATCCACCTTTGAGGCTGTGTTGGCCTTTGGGAGTGGAGTCTGGCCTTCTCCCTTCTCCTCTGACCATTTGCGTGTGTTCCCAGGACACAGAGAAAGCCTTAGATGTGTTCATACATGATCAAACACCACCCAAAGGGCGTGCATCACTTCCCCCTTCAGTGTCCAAGAAACTGCCTTTCTACACACATCTGCCTTCAAGGCTGTCTCAGCCCTTAGAAGTTAGATCCGGTCTCCTATCTTCTCTCCAGGCTATTTGCGTGTCTTCTATGGATATAGAGGAAGCCCATGGCGTGGCAAACATCAATCAAAACTTCCCAGAGGTCGTTCATAATCTTCTCCATGATTGCCCACCAAAACTGCCTCTTTGCTGCCTTCATCCCACTCTTGGGATTGGATCCTTCAATCCGACTTTCTCTCTGTTTTCTCTGGTTTTTCTTTGTGTTCCAGGGTGAATAATGAATGTCTGGCGTGCCTCCAAAGGCACGGACTTGTCCTCATATTTATAGAAAAGGAATGGTTGCTTCCCAACCAATGCATCCTTTTTGTTTCATTTCTGGCCATTGATTTCAACAATGGTCCAGATCACACCCATTCGCCTATGGCAGTTACCTGGACGTCCTGGGCTTGTAAAACCACTCCTGGGCATGTCCATATCAAGCCCAAACGGAATACCAAGCTCCTGGCCCCATCCCAGAGCCCACCAGCCCGGCACACATGGCTGAGGTCGCATGATCGTCTCCGGACCCGCCCAACTGTCGAGACCCGAACACTCAGTCAAACTGAGTTGAGCTGATCCCCAGCTGATCCAGCTGAGTGAGCTAGTCCATCCAGCTCAGGGAGCTGACACACTCTACTTGAGCTCTAAGTGAGCTCCGTCCAGCTCGTCGAGCTTCTTGCTCGCATCCTCCAGCTGTGAATCACTTTGTACAGCTTGATATCTTTATCTTATTCAATCCCTCTAAGTCCCTTGGTCTATTTCCAGACCTAGATTTGGTTCTCCCATGATCCATTCTGATCATGCACCACATCACAGCTTCACCTAGCTGATCGAGTTTCACCTAGACCTCGTCCAGCTATAGAAACACTCGACCAACCCCTTTAAGCTTGTCTCCATCCTATTTTGGTTAAGTCTCAGCCGTCTGATTCTATTAACCACGTTCTTGGATCATGACACACTTGTCTTTAGGTCATATGACCTGTCTAGTGCGTCTCCACGCACAATGGTCCAACCAGACGATCCTACTCAGGATCGGGGACATGACAAGACCCACAGACATGGTAAACGAGGACGTGAGAACCCTATTAACTGTGGGTAGTTCAGATGTGAGACGGTGTTTCAAACTGAATGTAAAATGATAATATACATAGTTTAGTATTTTAGATCGAAAATGCTTTACAAACTTAAGAAAAGACATAACAGTATTGCAGTGTAAAGTTTGAGAATGTGTTCCTTTTTCTCGTGTTCATTTTTGAGTATCCATATCTTGTTTAACGTCTTCAGTAAACTCTATTTGATTTGTTAATGCTTATATTTATTCTTATCCATGTCTTGTTTAACATCTTCAGTAAACTCTATTTGATTTGTTAATGCTTATATTTATTCTTATTGATTCCGACGTTTTTCTTCAGTGAATTAAATTGATAATTTGAAGAAATTTCTGTTTACCTTACCGTTAACTTTGAATTTAATTCTTAGTGTTTAATTAGTTTCATTGTCCACTAATTTCACTTATCTAATTTCACATACACACACACACTAACTATATATATATATATATATATATATATATATATATACACATTATATTAAACTGTTTAACAGTTTACATATAGGTTTTTCTTAAGGATTTGAATATGACTTGCAAATTGTTTGAGACGACTAATCAAGATTATTCATCTATTTAGATAATTTTTTGAAAAAGTCGCAAAAGAAATGACATATAGAAGATTCCTAATAACTTCTCTATTGGTTTTCAATTTCTTATATTCGGATGGAGTGTGGAATAAACTTTGATATAAAACAACCGATGATAGCATGGTTATAAAAGAAAAGCTTTTGGTAAATTACTTAGTTTTGAATCTTGCCAGGAGCTAAGTTATCATTGGCGAAATGAGACATTGTTTACACTTCCTTTTATAAAAACGAGGTTTGGATTACTCGTTGGCGTCAGCCTCCTAAAGAATTATTTGAACCTCTGTCCAGACACCTACATTAAAAAAAAGAAAAGATAATTAACTGTAACGTCTTGACCACCCATGGTTAATGGATCATTCAAGTCTATTCATTCGATTCGTGGATTCCATTCCGTCTGACGGATGATGCGTTAATTTTCCAAAAAATTAAAAGTCATGTTTACTGACCCTGCAATCACCAGATGACATTTCCCCGTGCTTTGGTCTCACTTGTATGGTATCGTGAAACAATTCCCAATAAATTACCCATCCTTAGACTACTCGAAATGGATGTGCTCCCGAAAAATTAAATAATGACATATATAGACAAATCAATTCTTTTAAATCTTTCCATATACTACAAATCCGAATATTAAAATAATATTTAATATGTTAGTTACATCACGTGTTTCACAATGACGGTAATGGACGGTGAAGTTGGACGGTAAGAAAAGTGAAAACAAAAGTCAAAGAAGGAGGTGCTTGCTTGTCTCTTTTGTCAACAATTACGTCCATCTACTCCTCAAGATCTCCCTATAAATACACAAGCTTCTCGTTTCTGAAATGTATCCCAAAAGCAAAGCAAGAGAGAACAAAGAAAAAGGAGAGTGAGCAAGAGAGAAAAGAAGAGAAATAAAATATTTCTTGTGAGATAAACTTTCTTGATAAGAAAATTAAGTGTAATTTTCTTGAGTGTATTTGGGGTCGGGTGTGAGTTTAGAGCTTGTAAAATTTCCCGGTTGATAATAAAAGATCTGTAGCAGGTCCGGAGACGTAGGCAAAGTTGGCCGAACTCCGTTAACAATTTTGTGTGTGTTTTCCCGCTCTCATAAATTTCGGTTTCTCGCAAATTTGACCAGTATATTTCCTAACAACTGGTATCAGAGCTTGAGTTACGGTGATCGGTCAAATTTTTTGCGGAGTTACTATTCACGTGAACAGTATTCTGTGAATAGTGAATTTGTCGGTAACATCGGTTTGTCGACGGAAGTGTTTTTAACACATTGGTTCCAGAAACGATGGGAGGCGAAGACGGTTCGGCGCACAGTATCGGGAAATTTGACGGTACCGATTATGCATTTTGGAGAATGCAAATTGAAGATTATCTGTACGGAAAGAAGCTCCATCAACCACTGAGCAAGAAGCCTGAGAAGATGGATCAGGATGAGTGGGAGCTCCTTGACAGACAAGTTCTGGGTGTTATAAGGTTAACACTGTCTAAAAACGTTGCGAAGGAGAAGACCACGGAAGGGCTCATGAAAGTTCTCTCAGATATGTATGAGAAACCTTCGGCAAACAATAAGGTGTTTCTCATGAAGAAACTCTTTCATTTAAAGATGGAAGAAGGTGGCATGGTTGCTGCACATGTGAACGAATTCAACACGATCGTCAATCAGCTGTCATCAGTTGAAATCGAGTTTGATGATGAAGTGCGAGCACTGATTTTATTGGCATCTCTGCCAAATAGTTGGGAGCCAATGAGGGCAGCGGTTAGTAATTCTGTGGGTACTCAGAAGCTTAAGTTCAATGATGTGAGAGATCGTATCCTTGCTGAGGAAGTTCGTAGGATAGATTCTGGTGAGACATCATTGAGCTCTGCTTTTAATGTGGAAAACAGAGGTAGAGACCAGGACAGAAGTAACCGGAGCAATGGCAGATCTAAGTCAAGGAATGGACGGGGTCAGTCCAAATTCAGACAGCCTGCACAGTGCTGGAATTGTGGAAAGACAGGTCACATTAAGAAGAATTGCCGAGCACCAACGAAGAGAGAAGACAACAAGGGAGGCGGAGCCAATGCAGTGACACGTGAAATTGCTGATGCCTTGGTAGTGTCGGTTGATTCCCCGAGGATAAGTGAAGCTCGTGATGCAGCTACAAGTACCAACAAAGCATCAATATCCTATGTTGATAGCGGTCGATTCATGGGTTCTTGACTCAGGAGCATCATTCCACACACGCCGCACCACAACATTATGGAAAATTATGTTGCGGGAAATTACGGAAAGGTATATCTTGCTGATGGATTACCTTTGGACATAGTTGGTATTGGAGATATCAACTTGAAGATGTCAGACGGACGTGTATGGAAGATTTCGAAGGTTAGACATGTGCCAAAGTTGATGCGAAATCTGATCTCAGTAGGTCAACTTGATGATACGGGGCATGATGTCAACTTTGGTGGTGGAGCCTGGAGAGTCAGAAAAGGTTCTATGGTGGTTGCTAGAGGTCATAAAAGAGGCACTCTTTATATGACGACGAGTTATCAAGACATTGTTGCTGTTGTCGAAAATGCCAAACAAACAAAGTTATGGCATTGTAGGTTGGGGCACATGAGTGAGAAAGGGATGAAACTCATGGTGGAAAATGGCGCTCTTCCGGATCTGAAGATGGTGGATCATCAGATGTGTGAAAGTTGCATTCTTGGAAAGCGAAGCGGGTTAGTTTCTCTAAGGAGGAAGAGAGCCAAAATCTGAGAAGTTGGAGCTGGTGCACACTGACGTGTGGGGGCCCGCTCCTGTTGCATCGCTGGGAGGTTCGTACTACTATGTGACCTTTATTGACGACTCCACAAGAAAGGTGTGGGTTTACTTCATGAAGAACAAGCATGAAGTGTTTTCGGTTTTCAAAAGATGGAAAGCCATGGCTGAGATTGAGACGAATCTCAAGTTGAAGTGTCTAAGGTCTGATAATGGTGGAGAGTACATCAGCGACGAGTTCAAGAGATATTGCGCTGATAGTGGAATCAAGATGGAGAAGACTATTCCTAGAACGCCTCAACAGAATGGAATAGCGGAAAGGATGAACCGAACCTTGAATGAGCGTGCAAGGAGCATGAGATTGCATTGTGGATTACCTAAGATGTTTTGGGCAGATGCAATCAGTACCGCAAGCTACTTAATAAACAGAGGACCGTCTGTGCCATTGGGATTTAAGATCCCTGAAGAAGTTTGGAGCGGCAAGAAAATAAATCTTTCTTATCTAAAGGTCTTTGGATGCTTAGCTTATGTTCACGTTGATGATGCTGCAAGAAGTAAACTTGACTCAAAGTCTAAGAAGTGTTACTTCATCGGTTATGGTAACACGGAGTTTGGTTACCGGTTTTGGGATGATGAAAATCGAAAGATCACCCGCAGCAAGAATGTTGTGTTCAACGAAGAAGCGTTGTACAAGGATAAGCTAAGAGAAGGCTCGGAGAGGAAAGAGACTGAAGCTGTTGATTTAGGAGATATCCTAACTCCAGAAATGCATCAGGATACCACAACAGCAGAAGAAGAAGAAATCTCTCAAGAAGAGGGTGGTGAGGCTGAAGAGAATGATGATTCTGAATTGGTCCCATATACACCAGTCACGGAGTTGCGACGGTCAAGTAGAATCATCAGAAAGCCTGTAAGATTTTCTCCAACGCTCAACTACATTCTGCTCACAGACAGAGGAGAGCCTGAATGTTATGAAGAGGCTATGCAAGTTGATGAGTCGATCAAGTGGGAGCTTGCAATGAATGACGAGATGGACTCGTTGTTATCCAATCACACATGGGAGTTAGCAGATTTGCCTAAGAATAAAAAGGCATTGCATAACAAATGGGTCTACAGAATAAAAGAAGAATCTGATGGAAGGAAACGCTATAAGGCGAGGCTTGTTGTGAAGGGATTCCAACAAAAAGAAGGCATCGACTACACTGAAATCTTCTCCCCTGTAGTCAAGATGGTGACCATAAGAACGGTTCTTGGGCTGGTAGCACAAGAAGATTTGCATCTTCAGCAGATGGATGTGAAGACGGCATTTCTTCACGGTGATTTGGATGAAGAAATTTATATGAAGCAACCTGAAGGCTTTGAGATCAAAGGGAAAGAAAGCCTTGTTTGCAAGCTTAAAAGAAGTTTATACGGCTTAAAACAAGCTCCAAGACAATGGTATAAAAGATTTGACAGCTTTATAAAAGGTGTTGGTTTCTTGAGGTGTCAAGCTGACCACTGTTGTTATCTCAAGAGGTTTGAAGAGTCCTACTTGATATTACTCCTATATGTGGATGACATGCTGATAGTGGGAGCAGACTTGCAAGAGATCAATAGCTTGAAGACGAAACTCTCAGAAGAGTTTGCGATGAAAGACCTTGGAGAAGCAAGACAGATTCTTGGGATGAGAATCTTTAGAAGCAAGGGGGTTCTTAAGCTATCGCAAGAGGAGTATGTGAAGAAAGTCCTCAAGAGATTTAATATGGATGACGCGAAGCCAGTTAGTACTCCTCTGGCAAGTCATTTTCGGTTATCCAGAGAACAGTCTCCAAAGACAGAAGACGAGATGGCACATATGGATAAGGTTCCATATGCTTCTGCTATAGGCAGTCTGATGTACGCGATGATATGTACAAGGCCAGACATTGCACATGCAGTGGGAGTCGTCAGCAGATTTATGAGCAATCCAGGAAAGGAACATTGGGAAGCCGTTAAATGGATTTTCAGATATCTGAAAGGAAATCCAAGTTTATCACTATGTTTTACGAAGTCTGAGACGAGATTGCAGGGATATGTTGATGCTGACAATGGAGGTGACATTGACAGCACAAAGAGCACAACCGGGTATGTCTACACTTTTGGCGGTACTGCAATTTGTTGGGTTTCAAAGTTGCAGAAAATTGTATCTCTATCAAGCTGTGAAGCTGAGTATGTTGCGGTAACGGAGGCAACAAAAGAGATGATGTGGCTACAATCTTTTCTTGAAGAGCTAGGCCATGACCAAGGAAAAAGTGTGTTGTACTGTGATAGTAAGAGTGCTATCAATTTGGCAAAGAATCCGGTTTACCATGCTCGGACGAAGCACATACATCGTCGATATCATTTCATCAGAACAGCATTAGAAGATGAAGTGTTGGTGCTTGAGAAGATCCCAGGAAGTAAGAATCCGGCAGACATGCTGACGAAATTCGTGCCATATGATAAGCTGAGGTTGTGTGCAACCTCAGTTGGCTTGTTGGAGTAACAAGTCGAGAAGACCTGCTACATTGATCAAGGTGTGAAGACAGATTGAAATCAGTCTTCAAGTGGGAGATTGTTAGTTACATCACGTGTTTCACAATGACGGTAATGGACGGTGAAGTTGGACGGTAAGAAAAGTGAAAACAAAAGTCAAAGAAGGAGGTGCTTGCTTGTCTCTTTTGTCAACAATTACGTCCATCTACTCCTCAAGATCTCCCTATAAATACACAAGCTTCTCGTTTCTGAAATGTATCCCAAAAGCAAAGCAAGAGAGAACAAAGAAAAAGGAGAGTGAGCAAGAGAGAAAAGAAGAGAAATAAAATATTTCTTGTGAGATAAACTTTCTTGATAAGAAAATTAAGTGTAATTTTCTTGAGTGTATTTGGGGTCGGGTGTGAGTTTAGAGCTTGTAAAATTTCCCGGTTGATAATAAAAGATCTGTAGCAGGTCCGGAGACGTAGGCAAAGTTGGCCGAACTCCGTTAACAATTTTGTGTGTGTTTTCCCGCTCTCATAAATTTCGGTTTCTCGCAAATTTGACCAGTATATTTCCTAACATAATAGATACATTATATATGTTTGTTTAATTATATTACGTCTTTTTATGTAGAAATGAGAAATCCATCGCCTATAAAAGCATTCCTCGAGATCATGGGCTTTCCTCGTCTTCTCTTGTAAACCCAACCAGGTCATTTTCTTTTCTTTACGAAATGCATTTCTCTTATTCTTTTTCTACATCGTCCACTTGGACAATCTTAATCACATTGCCATGTCTTGTGCTTTATGCGTCTCTGTCCGATGCTCAACTTACCCCTACCTTCTACGACACTTCATGTCCTAACGTCACTAGCATCGTACGAGACACCATTGTCAACGAGCTAAGATCGGACCCTCGTATCACCGCGAGCATTCTTCGTCTTCACTTCCACGACTGTTTTGTCAATGTAAGATATTATTCTTCATCTTTCTATATTTGCCTTGCTAATAATGTATGTGCTCCACATTTAAAGTTTAGGAAATCAGTGTACTAAAACCTACAAGAATGATAACAAGTATACTATTTCAACGTAACACTCACAATATTGACTTGAGTGTCAATACATTCTCTGTTTCATATTAGATATCAGTGTCATTTACAAGTAATATATTGGATTTTCAGTGTAAATTCAATTTATGTACAAATTAGTATTCAGTTTCATAGAAAATACTACCGTAAGTTAAAATCACTCGGGTTACATGTTTGTTCTAGACAAGACAATCAATATACAAAGTAATATATTGGAATTATATATTTGTTTTTCCTTGGTATGAAATTTCTCCTCTGGCTTTGGGTAATACACCATAGTTTATTTCATTAATTCAATTATTAATTAAACTGGCAAGAAAACGAATGTACTTATTTTGTTGGATAGTGATGATTGGTTACTGGTTAGTTTCAGTGATGATGCCAAAACATATAAGTAAGATCTCATATTCTGATATTCACCGCACATGGGTTATTTGTGTTACAGTAACATTATTTTTTTAATAAGAGCATAGTGCCGTACAAAACATGGTACGAATCTAAGATCAATCGATCATTTTTATTAAGGGGTGGAGAAAATATATTAAATTTTTCAAATCCCATGCATATATTTGCACTACAATTTTTTGTGACAGCAAAAAGGAAAAAAATCTTCAAAATATTATTTATTGAAAAATTAAAAACTACCCTGAATGATAAACTCTATCCCTAACTAAATCTATTAAATACTAAACTCTAAACCATAATCAATAAAGTTCTTAATCCAAGTTCTTAATATTTATTTTAGAGACCCTTATTGTATAATCAATGTTTTCTATTTTTTAAGAAAATTAGTTTTTAAGAAAAAAAATTCTAATATATAAATTAACCATGTAGTTCTGAATAATGATATATTTATCTTTTAATAAATGTTATTTTAAACTTTTTTCTCTTGTATGCTATTTTAACAAAAAAAAGGTGCTATTTGAAGGTATATATCAATATAAATCTCCATATGTATATCGTCAACCCGTAAAGCAGTAGTTAATATAATACATTTTGAAATTATATCTAATCGATATTTTGTAATAATGTATTCTCTTATTTTCTTACAATATAATAATATTTTGTTTAAAACATGCATGTTACATCACATTGAGTAAAACATGGTTTAAAGATTTTTATATGGATGTTCTAAATGGACTAATAATTTGTCGAATAATATTGGAAACATGAAAGGGTTGTGACGCATCGATCTTGTTAGACAACTCGACTTCATTCCGAACAGAGAAAGATGCAGGTGGAGAAACTAACTCCGCTAGGGGATTTTCTGTGATTGATACAATGAAAGCCGCAGTGGAGAGAACTTGCCCACGTACCGTCTCATGCGCAGATATGCTCACCATCGCTGCTCAACAATCTGTCACGTTGGTAATGTTCAGTTGATCCGTTTCAAATGATTCATTAAAAATATTGTTTTCAATCTTAATATATATCAAAGTCGCCACTTTACATTATCAACACGACTACACGAGCACTTAACTTACCTAAGTTTGAACAAATAAATATGGTTGAGAAAGTCTTTTTTTTGTGCACCTTTTTTGTGCACATGGTTGAGAAAGTTACAATCTATATAATTACTCATTATTGATTAGTATATACTTTTCAACTATCTGACATGTATTTTAAACTAGTCGAGAAATATTCAAAACGCGTGGTCCCATGAAGAAAACTTGACATGTTTTAATATAAGATCATTGACAAATTTAAATCTCATCACGAGAATGTACTTGGTCGGATAAGACTACTTTTTAATATAACTGATTATAGTAATAATCATATTTTCAAGAACCTGAGTTTAAAAACTTGACTTTGACCATAATCAAGGATTTAATTACATGTTTTGCTTCTTTATATATATATATATATATATATTTACACATCAAAACTTTCAAATAATAAAAATAATCTCTATAACATCGGCCAAAAAATCTCAATTTATTTTTTTTGAATAATTATTCTGAATATATAGGCAGGAGGTCCTTCTTGGAGAGTTCCTTTGGGGAGACGAGACAGTTTACAAGCATTTTTTGATCTAGCTAATGTAAGTCTTCCACCTCCATTCCTCACACTTCCACAACTCAAAGCCATGTTTATAAATGTTGGCCTCGACCGTCCTTCTGATCTCGTTGCTCTCTCGGGTAATTGACAAGAACTTATTGAATAACTTCTGTTATAGTTGTAATTAGCGAGTTTATTATTGACCTTGTGATCATTCTTGTGTTAGGGGGTCATACATTCGGTAAGAATCAATGCCTGTTTATTATGGATAGACTATACAATTTCAACAAAACCGGTTTACCTGATCCTACCTTCAACACTACTTACCTCCAAACCGTTCGTGGATTATGTCCTTTAAATGGTAACCTAAGGGCCTTGGTAGATTTGGATCTGCGTACCCCAACAGTTTTTGACAACAAATACTATGTGAATCTCAAAGAACAGAAAGGTCTTATCCAGACTGACCAAGAGTTGTTCTCGAGCCCCAACGCCACCGACACAATTCCCTTGGTGAGAGCATATGCTGATGACACACAAACATTCTTCAATGCGTTTGTGGAGGCAATGAATAGGATGGGAAACATTAAACCTCTTACGGGCACTCAAGGAGAGATCAGGTTAAATTGTAGGGTGGTGAATTCCAACTCTAGACTCCATGATGTGGTTGAAATCGTTGATTTCGTTCGTATATGAGAATAGTGACACAGTATGTGGCTACCAAATATATGTGTTACAATAAATAAAGCGGTCTCAAGATGTTACTTGGAAGTTGGAACATTGTACTATAGATCAGAGTGTTGTCTCTAGCTGTATTCGAAGATCTCTTTTTTTTTTTCTTAAGTGAATTTTTTTCGAATTTGATTATTCCTTATCATCGTATTTAGTTTCAACAAAAAAAAACAATATTCTATTTGAAAAATATGGCATGACATTTTTTTTTTTACTTTGGCAAGGCTTTTGAAATATAGTAATGACTAACAAATTCTCTATTACCATTAGCGTAAGTTATAACATAACTATGACATGTATAAATTTCCTTATCAAAATTTATATTTTTTGCAAAATTTTTGAAATATAGTAATGACTAATAATTCTCATATAACCATCAATATAAATTATATACCACATTGACAAATAATTAAATTAATAGTATAATTACAAATATAAAATTTTCTACATAACCTTATATAGTATAAATATATATATATATATATATATATATATATATATATATATATATATATATATATATATTCAAACTAATTATAAGTGTTTCTTAACAAATAAAAAATCAAAACAATACTAATCAAATCAAAATTTCTTGATATTTAAATAATTCAAATTTATTTAAATCTATTAGTCGGTGTAAATAAATGACTAATAAGGTTTTATTTTACGTTTATTTGTATCTAAATATTATAAAATATCTTTCTTGAACTATGATCAGTCAGTACATTAGATTAATTAATAAATTATTGAATCTGTTAAATGTATTTTAGCCAAAAAAAAAATCTAATTTATTAGAATTTATATATTTAAATATAGACATATTTCCAATATATAGTCATTAAATACAGTATTATGTTCAATTTTTTTATTCTTAGAACATGTAAATTTATTTTTTGAAATGAAAATAAAATCAAATTAAAATCGTTAAAATAAAGCATAAAACAAAATTACATATTTAAAAACAAAAAATGAAGTTAGAATATAAATAAATAATAAAAATGTAATCTAATATTTAATTTTAAAAGAAAATAATATTGTTTTAAAATAAAATAATATCATTTTTAAAATTGTTATATCTACATATGGCACATGAAAGCTCTTAGTAACAAATGATTAAGGAAGTTGAAATGTTGGATTTTTGGGGTTTTACTCTGTAAATATTTAAATATTTAATGTAATCAGTGGTAAATTTATAATGGTAGTAAATGTTTTATTATTACTGACATCTTTGTCTGATTTTAAAGTATAAATTAAATAGGTAATTTTCATGTGTTCATGCACATATACATATAAATATTCACAAAACAATCGAACTATAATGTTTAATTTTTTTATTTTAAATTATTTTAGAATTTAGATGTGTGAAAAGTAAATAAAATACTACGTTAAATTACATTATGTTGCTATCCTAATTTATTATATGAAAGTAAATTTGTAGCTTACTTTGTTAGTTTATTTTTGTTGCTTGTTTATAAAATGCCATTGAACCCTCTGAAGTCGCAGAAAAAGAACCAACGGAGACGCAGCCTGAATCAGTTTTTTTTTTCCTCATATGTGGTATCAAGATTCTGATCCATTTTTGTTAAATATTTCTATGTTATTTTTTTCAAATTATTTTCTCGCGTTCGAACTTTTTTCTCTATGATGATCGTATCCAAGTTATTTACACTTGAAATAATTTTTTTTATATATAAAAGTGTTCAAAGAGCATATGGAAGCAATAGGCAATAAGATCACCTCTAGGTATTATATTTTGTTTTGTTATGGTTGGTTGTTAAAACCAATCCATAGTATTGACTCAATACGATCATTGGAATATTGATAGGTATATTGAATATGAAAGCAATTGCCAATTAATAAGTTATTTAGAGCATGATTATCCGAAAGACCCATTTAGAAGCTCTTTTTTATTAAGTACTTTTAAGTAGTAAAAATGAGTTCAGAGACAACATTAAGAAACCCGAACATTTATGTGCTCCAATGGAAGGCTCTTAATTAAGGGTTCTTAAAAAAAAATTATGCAACATCTTCCATTAACTTTACTTTATTCTCCAAAGAAAATGGCTTTGATGTCATATCCTCAACAAGCTATAAAAAACGAGTACGTGCCTAACCATACATGCTTAATAAGATTTCCAGATCAACAATCATTCGAGAGTATGTGGTAACTTTGATCATGACAAGAATGCAGGAAAGGCACAAGAAGCTTACGTGATGCTAACATCATATGTTCTGGTCCGCAGGATACTATCGTCATCTGGTTCTTGAGCCACAAGAATATTCGACTGGAGAGTTGCCTGCCACAGAGATGACAAGAGAAAACATTTTAATACTGCTGGATGATAATAATGCGTGTATAATGAAATCGAAAATACTTAGTTTGCAAGAAAAGTAAACAGAAGCAAAGATCAACGAAGACTAACGAGCTAGCTCATACTCAGCTAAAGGAGTAAACTTTACTATCCTGGATCACTCTAAACAAAAATGTAAAACCATTTGCAGCAAGTTCATGAATGTTTATAAAAGAGTCATGGATTGATAAAATGTCTCAGGGAAGAAGAAAACGATTTTACAAGATACCTAAAACAAGAACAAGTTACAGTGAGAAGATAGAGGAGGAAGAAGGAGACCTCTGGTGAAAGGAATCCCTGTCAAGTTGAGGAATTCTCTTTTCGCCGCCATCTCCCTCACTGTCTTCTCTCTCGGTGGCTGGCATACAAAATGGTATGAGAAAATACTGTAAACTAACCCATAGAGAAAAGCCACAAACTTTACCACAATGCACAATCAAAACACTTCAAATTGAACAGAAAAGAGCTCTACTTTACCATTCCTAGTAATCAAAAACATTTTCTCTGAAGGCAAGTATGGCTTTCTCTTGCTTGGATCACCAGCTTGCCTGATTGCAAAAAAAAAAAAAAAAAAAAAAAGAGAAACGATTTTGATCCATAGATCATACCCAAACCCCATGTCACCTAAAACCCTAGAACTTGATAAATCTCACAGCTTTACACATGATTGGTGAAATCTAACAAGTGGGTATTGAAATTGGAACTAACCATGACCAGGTAGGGCACTTGGAGACGAGATTATCACCGGCGAGAACGGACTCGCTGACGCTGAGAACTCCCTTCTCCTTGAAAGCTGAGACCGTTCGAGGACCAGTCATCCTCTCCACTGCACCTTTGAATGCTCCATGAATCTTCTGCGAAAGCACCATCCCCACGAATCCAACTGCATCCCGAAACTCTCCATCGCCATCATCGTCGACCTTTCGTTCTCTTCTTTCCCTTCTCATTAGAGCACAAGCCAATCGCCTACTGCCACGTGTCCTCTAAGCAAAGTTTCTTCTTGTTCCAAATTAGGAGACGTCCCTTCCTTTAATTGCCTTTTCTCTTTTTCTTTTAATCACAATTTGTGTTAAGAAACCTCCTAGGATACACAGGGATAATTGTGCTCTTACCTCGCAGGCCGTAAATAATGTCATCACAAAAGCGGCCTAGAGAAGACGTCAAAGTGGTGTTGAAAGTTTGTAACGCGGGAAAACGTGCTATTTCTAAACTATAACCTCATTCTAGATGTCCCCAAAATAAACATTTGAAACCTATTTCCCCATAAAACTATAGCATAACTCTTATATCTCCCCGAAATAAAAGTTCGAAAACTATAACCCCATAAAATTAAATTATTCGGTTTAAACCTATAAAATAAAACCGTTTTGTTTATTAAACCAGTTTTAAACCAATAACGACCTGATTAAGATCCGATTACAACAATGAAACCAGAAATTATAAATTATGGAGTCATTCTTTATAATTTCTGGTTTGATTGCTGTAATCGGATCTTAACCGGGTCGTTATTAGTCTAAAACTGGTTTAATTAACCAAAACGATTTTAGTTTATAGGTTTAAACCGAATAATTTAATTGTAAGGGATTATACCTTTCAAACTTTTATTTCGGGGAAATATAAGAGTGATGGTATAGTTTCATGGGGAAATAGGTTTCGAACTTTTATTTCAGAGACATCTGGAATAAGGTTATAGTTTGGGAGACATATAGGAGGATACGATACTTCTCGTGGAGAAATAGCATGTTTTTCCTATTTAAGCACATCAAGTGTACATTCATCCACCATTCCTAACAGACATTGTTATGTAACTTATTGAATAAACTCCATTTTCTTTGTACTCCTTGACCGTTGCCAGATAGATTGTCTTCATTTAACCTTTTTTTTTTATTAACCTGGGTATATCCTAGGTCCATGAAGAGATCCAGACTAATCGTCAAAAAATGTTACAACACACAGATAGATCCTTTCTCCGAATATTCAAATGAATCCTAAAACATAGGCCCATATCCGTGGAAAGTGACCAGAAATAATTGTGACTTAGGCATTTTAATCATTTTGCTTCTTGTCTTCTTGAAGATAGGCTCTAACGTTACCATCATTTGATCAATAACGACATGCAACCAACAAAATATTATTTATATGTTTTCAGTATATAATGTGTACTAAGTGGTTGTCCGCAAATTTGCGGGTACGTATAATTTCAAAATTTTAATATATATTTTAATATTTTAAAACTGAATGAGAATTTTTGGTAGGTAATGTTTTTAATAAACATATTTAATCTATAAATAATTTTTAAATATGATTTATGTAGTATTTAGTTAGATTTTTACATCTCTTACAAAACAATTTTTCGATAAATTATTTTATAACGTTATCGTTAGAACATATATAAATAAATAGATATATATATATATATATATATATATATATATATATATATATATATATATATATATATAGTTTAATAGGTTTGTAGATCAAATTTTGGTTCATAAAATTATTAAACTCCAAAAACATGAACTCAAATGACAAATTGACCCAGCCTTGCAAGTAAAGTATAAACACACAAAATTATTAAGAAGAAACATAATTATATATATATATATGTTTTAATTAAAAGTATAAATTTTTTTCATAAATTTAGGAATATGCTTTTATTCATAACATTCTTTGGATTTTATATGATTGATGTAATTTTGTGGTTATTTTGCTTTTAGATAAATCAAATCGATTTTTTTTTTGTTTTTGAGATTTTTGAAAAAGGTTTTGAAAATAATGAACTTGTAAAGAAACTAATATTTTGCGATTGATTCTGATTTGATAAAAATTTTATAACCTCTTATAAAGGAAACTATACGATTATAAATAATTTATAAAATATTTACGAAATTCAAATTTTATGAATTATTTCTCAGAAATTTTAAAATCCTTATAAATAGTTTCATAAATCCTAATAAATGGTTTTATAACTCAAGAAAATAATTTGTTATCTATCGTAAATAATTTATAAACTTAAAATTATTTAAGAATATTGTAACATATTTTTCGAAATACTTATCAATGATTTTGAATTTTAAATAATTTACAAACCTGTTAACATTCATAGATATTTTCTAAACTCATTTAAACGATGATAAATTCTTCCTCATAAATGGTTTTATTATTATTTATAATAAATTTTATAGATCTTTATATATTAATTTGTAAACTCTTATTAAGGATGCAATAATCAGTATTTGATGATTTCAAACCTTAAAATTATTACAAAGTATTTATATAATTATAAAATATTATATATCTTTTATAAAGAATTAAAAATGAATCAATGTAAAGGACTTTAATCAATTATAAAATATATTAATCAACACAGATGAGTTTAAAATAATGTAAATAATTTATAAACTCGTTATATGATGCATTAATAGTTATTATAATATATATATGTATATTATGACTTACATAGGAAAATAAAGCTTCTTACTACGGTTCATTATAGAAAAATAAAGCTAGTATATTAGTTTGATTTTTTAACAACAAACTTCATATAATTTATAAATAGATCTTTATAACATTTTTATAGTTTCTTCTATATTGTTTGCAAACTTTTATTAATGATACAATATTCTTTATTGATGATTTAAAACCTAAAAAATAATTACCAAATTTGATACAATTATAAACATTATGTATATTTTATAAACCATTAGAAATAAATCAGTTTAAATGACTTTAATTAAGTTTTTTTATAAAATATATTTAATCACCACAAACGATTTTAAACTAATGTAAATAATTTATAGACTCATTATATGATGCATTAATAGTTATTATAATATGTTTATTATAGAAATTATATGTTTTATATATGTATATTATGACTTATATAGGAAAAAAAAGTTTTTTACTACTGTTCATAATAGAAAAATAAAGCTAATATATTAGTTTTATCAACCATTTTTAACAGCATACTTCATATAATTGATAAATAGACTATTAGTGAAAATAAATAAATGATGAAATATTATATAGAATTTTATAATTGGTTCTATGATTGTCTTTTTAAGATCTGATTAAAATAAATAAAAACTAAAAATCATTAACCAATAAAACTATTAGATTTTTTCATACTGCATGTATGATTGACAGGTTAGAAAAAGTCACTAAAGTGACTTCTCAGTTGATATTTATATTATATGATGCATTAGTAGTTATTATAATATGTTTTTAGTAAAACTATATGTTTTATATATGTATATTATAACTTATATAGGAAAAAATACTTTTATGATTGTTCATAATAGAAAAATAAAGCAAGTGTAATTTTATTAAATACTTTTTAACAAAATACTTCATATAATTTATAAATAAACTATTAGTGAAAATAAATAAATTATGAAGTATTATATAGAATTTCCATAATTGCTACCAATATATCTTATAAATGGTTATGCATAAGATTATATAAATTGTTTGGCGACTAACATTAGTTGGTTTTAAGATTACCTTTTTAGATTTGATTAAAATAAATAAAAACTAAAAATCATTGACCAATGAAATTATAAGAAACTTTTTCAAAATACTTGTATAAATGACACGTCAGCAGAAATCACTAAAGTGACTTCTCAATTAATATATAGGAGGATATATGTGTTTCTTTGTAATACTGTTTTTGGCGTAAATGCAACTTTCTTAAAGTATCATTAAGCTAAATCTCTGAAACACAATTTGTTAATTTCTAAACTGCCCACAAATCACTTTCACTAAAATTACCCTTAAAATAATTTAGAATAAATATTTTTAACAAAAGTTATATTTTATTTAACTTGGTGAAAATAAAAATCAAAACAACTTTTAACTTAAAACAAAATAACAAAATATAAAATCAATGTTTTGAATACCAAGATCATATCAATAAAATAAATATCTATACATATATATGATCAATTGTGTTATATAATTTATACATAAATGTAATATTATGTTTTAATTAATCATTTTTGGTTTATTCAGTTTGATCGGTTTATATACTAAAGGTTATTCAAATATTGTAGTTTATTTAAAACAACATCCATTCGGTTTATTTGGTATTACCAAATCTTAACCACTTCTTCTACGACTAACAGATAACAATACCTAAACAGTATAAAACAACAAAAAAAAAAAGATGAAATTTTTTGGTGTTCCTTGTGTTTCCCCTCAAGCTTAACAAGAAGAATCTTTTTAACTATAAAAGAGTACTAGGCAATAACCCACATTTTGCGCGGAATGAGATTATTAATTTCATTGTTTTTTAAGATAATAAGAAGTTAGGCTGTTTAATTTGGATATCGGTTCGTTTTTAGGTTATTTTCAGTTTTTAATCTCCTAAAATATAACTGTCATTCTAAGTCCATATTTATTTTGATTTGTTCGGTTAAAATTGTTAAGGTTTTTGGCTTTTCCACTGATAAACAAAAACTATTATTATTTATTTGGTTTCATGTTATATGAATTTTAGATAATCTTGATGTCAAACTAATGGTTTCATATTATAATTTTTAAACGCATGAAAAATCAAACCAAATCTAGATAATAGTTGAATAAAAAGAAAAGAAAATTAGTAAGGCAGATCATTTCATTACAATTTGGTCGATGGCGAAAGAAAACATTACAAAAAAAAAAAAAGAAAAAAAAATCCAACTTTCAAGAGAATTAGAATCCTCACTTGTGGTGAATATTTAGTTATATAGGTGCTCACGTCAATATACACATGTATGTCTATGTAAAAATATATAAAGATAGTTGATAAATATATAAACATACCGTTGTTTAATATTAAAAGACATTTTTGTTCAAAATAATACATGACAGATTAAATTCTTAAAATAAATTAAGTAAAAATAAAATAAGCCTAGACATTAGTGAATTTTTTTCACACAAAGAAAATCAAACTGTACCAGTAAATAATAAAAATAATATATATATACATTTTATTCTTTGCTGTATTGTGCTGTACCTTGCCCAATCAGTTTTTAACATTAATCATTTATGGATCAACAAATATTTTACAGTTGGGACTACGGTAAAAAGAAAAAGCCTAAGATTCTAAAACGTGTACACACATTCGTAACAAAAATATAGTTTTGTACTTGACATCAACAACCAACGATTGAAAGGGGCTTAGGGTTTAGTTCGCAAAATTCGATCTCTTCACTCAATCCTTTCGAATCCATCACCGAGAGTTCTTTCTATTTCTCTATGTTACTTCACTCGATCCTCTCGAATCCATCACCGAATGTTCTTCATTCGATTAATGGCGCAGCGTATCAACGATAACTCAGCTCAATCTAGGGATTTAGTTTTTAAATCTCTAGAGACCTGACTTTTTGTATCGAAGAATTTAATCAAATTCGATGCAAGGCTCTCGTATTGATGACAGAATCGAATCAATGCAAGACTTTAGAGAAAAACTCTAGTTTTATTAATTATCAAAAGAACTGTGTCCCTAGAACTACATATCGATGCCTTTATATAAGGTCTTAGGGTCGGTTAATAATACCTTTCCCTTAAAGAAATAGGAAACTAAGAACAAAAAGGAAAATCAAAACATGAAACAAAAAAGGAAAATTTAAAACACTTCAAAGACGGTTGCTTGGCGGTAAAGCTATCATGATGCTACATCAGGTCCCCCGGGGTTAGAAAGATTCGACCCCAAATCAGGCAATGGATCTGGCGGAACATAACGCGATAGATGACGGACGTTGAAAACATCAGAAGTCGTGATATGAGCAGGCAGTTGCAGACGATAGGCATTGTCGTTGATACGTTCAAGAACTTCAAGAGGACCTATCTTTTTAGCCTTTAGCTTATTGTAAGAATGAGCCGGCATTCTATCCTTGGTTAAAAATGCCCATACTTGATCGCCTACTTCGAATACAACACGACGACGATGAGCATCTGCGGTGTGTTTGTAGGAAGCTGCAGACGCCTGTAAATTGGAGACCACTTTATCATGAACTGCAGTAATATCTTCGATAAATTCAGCTGCAACACCATGACGTCGAGAGAGATCAGGCAAGACAGTAAGATCGAGAGGCCCACGCGGAATCATACCGTATACTACTTGAAAAGGACTAAAACCGGAGCTTCGGTTTAAAGCATGGTTGTGAGCAAATTCCGCTTGGGGAATTTTAGAGTCCCATGACTTGATGGAATCACCCACAAGGCAACGGAGCAAATTTCCCAACGAACGGTTAGTGACTTCAGTCTGACCATCAGTTTGAGGATGGTAAGCCGAACTCATATCAAGGTTGGTGCCGAGCATCTTCCAAAGGGAACGCCAAAAGTGACCCAAGAATCGAGAATCCCAGTCAGACACGATAGATGTGGGCAAGCCATGGAGACGATAAACGTCTCGGAAGAATAAAAATGCAACCTGTAATGCATCTGTAGTCTTCTTACAAGGTATAAAATGCACCATTTTTGAGAAACGATCCACGACCACAAATATAGAATCAAAGCCTTTCTGAGTTCGAGGTAGTCCCATAACAAAATCCATACTGATATCAGTCCAAGGCTGAGTAGGGACAGGAAGAGGTAAATACAGGCAAGCATTGGTGGCATGACCCTTCGAACGTTGGCACACTACGCACCGCTCCACAAATCTTTCAACATCGCGACGCAAGGTTGGCCAGAAATAAGAACGAGCAAGGAGATGTAAAGTACGGTCACGACCAACATGGCATTCCCCATGCGTTTCAGAGATAAGCTGCAGACGAAGACTGCATTCCGGAATACACAGACGCACACCGCGAAATAAGAAGCCATCGTGGAGTGTATAATCAAGTGAGGACCCAGCTTGAACGTTCGCGAACACACTGCTAAAGAAAGGATCAGAGGGGTATAACTCAGAAAAGGTTGCAAACCCAGGGACAGAAACATGTAATACTGAAAGGAGGGCACGACGACGACTTAAGGCATCCGCAACACGGTTTGAAACGCCAGAAGTATGTTTAATCACAAACGTGAACTGCTGTAAATACGCCACCCAAGAGGCGTGTCGCGCCGAGACTTTATCTTGACTGCTAAGATGTTTCAAGGCGTCATGATCAGTAAATAACACAAACTCTTTATGAAAAAGATAATGACGCCAGTGTTTAACAGCTTGGACGACTGCATAGAACTCGACATCATAAGTACTGTATCGCGCACGAGATCCCATCAACTTTTCACTAAAAAATTCAACAGGACGATTTCGCTGACTTAAAACTGCACCAATACCAGTTTTTGAAGCATCACAATGCAACTCAAAAACCTGGGAGAAATTCGGTAATGCCAAGATAGGGGCAGAGATAAGTTTCTGTTTGATGTCATTGAAGGCCCGCGTTGCTTCCGGAGTCCAAACGAAGGAGCCTTCTCGCCGTATACAATCTGTCAGGGGGGACATAAGAGAGCTAAAATGTGGTATAAATCGCCTGTAAAAAGAAGCAAGGCCATGAAAACTCCTTGTCTCAGACAGAGTTGCAGGTACTGGCCATGATTGAATTGCTTCGACTTTGGCTGGGTCGACAGAGAGACTTTCGGAGGAGACGATGTAGCCAAGGAAGTGGACTTGCGCAGCTCCAAACTCACATTTTTTAATTGTGGCGAACAACTGGTCTCTCCGAAGCACAAGTAAAACTTCCCTTAGGTGAACGAGATGGTCAGCCATATTCATACTAAAGATGAGAATGTCGTCGAAATAAACCACAACGAACTTTCCGATAAACGGCCGCAGGGCTTGATTCATGACACGCATAAAAGTACTCGGAGCATTAGATAAACCAAACGGCATAACAAGCCATTCAAAAAGTCCTTCCCTTGTTTTAAAAGCTGTCTTCCACTCATCTCCTGGTCGAATACGAATCTGATGATAGCCACTTTTCAAATCTAGTTTGGAGAAGATAGAGGCCGAACCAATTTGGTCAAGGAGGTCGTCAAGACGTGGTATAGGAAAACGATACCGGACCGTGATTTTGTTGATAGCGCGGCTATCTACGCACATACGCCAAGAGCCATCTTTCTTTGGAATAAGTAACGCTGGAATGGCGCAAGGGCTTAAGCTTTCATGTAAGAAGCCTTTTGCCACAAGATCTTCAACTTGTCTTCGTAGTTCCTCATGCTCACTGGGACTCATGCGATAATGAGCTCGGTTAGGCAGAATAGCATCAGGCACTAAGTCAATGTGATGTTGAATATCGCGAAGAGGTGGAAGTCCCGTTGGCAAATCATCTGGAAAGACATCAACGAACTCTTGTAATAGAGGTGCAAACTCTCGAGGAATCTGTTGTGGAGAGAGAGTAGGTTTTGAGTTGACGAGGAGAAAGACAAGTCCCTCTTCCCGCATAGTTGCCTCAAATGGTTTACGCTAGAGAATAAGCATTGGCGATGACTGTTTCACTGATGATTCAGGATCATTAGGCTTCAGCGTATAGGTGCGGTTATTCAGGCGGAAAGTATAAGTGTTGAGGAAGCCGTCATGTTGAATTCGTCGATCAAAAATCCAAGGGCGTCCCAAGAGGAGGTGACAAGCATCCATAGGAGCAACGTCACAATGAATCTGGTCTTTATACGAATCTCCCACTGAAAAAGAAATTAAAGCGCGTCGAGTGATGAGTAAATATGTCTTCTGATCCAGCCATGCCAATTTATAAGGATATGGGTGAGGTTCCGTGGATTGGTGAAGCTTGTTGACGACTTCTTCTGCAATAACGTTTTCACTACTGCCCGAGTCTATAATGAATTTACAGACCTTGCCACCGATTGTACACTTGGAGTGAAAAAGATTATGCCGCTGTGGGTTGTCATCGGCTCCACGGGGAGCTAAACACACACGACGTACCATTAAAGCAGGTCCACTATCTGCAGTGAGAACCTCCGGTTCATCTGGGATATCAGTGATTTCCTCGTCGTAGATGACTTCGACATCTTTCCCTGCAGTGTCCAAAAGGAGACCACGTTTGTTACGCGTTGGACAATTTGACACGCGATGACCGATTTCACCACACGAAAAGCAACGTAGAGACATAGGAAGATTGTTGCGATTGTCAGTAGACGGAACAATGGCGGTGTCTGTTTTAGGTTGAGCGTTGTCGTATGTGACCGCCGTCGTTGTCGGAGTCTGCGCTGTACGAGAAGAACGAGCTGCTGTCCACGGAGAGAAGAATGAAGACTTAGTCTGTGCTTCAATTGTCAAGGCTTGTTGATGTGCTTCAGACAAGGTAAGCGGGTTAAAAAGATTGATAGTATGTTGTATTTGTTGGCGAAGTCCCGCTGTAAACCGTGCGACTAGTTGTCGTTTGTCGTCTTGAATGTCCACACGGTTGAGAAGCAAGAAAAACTCTGTGGAGTAATCAGCCACAGAACGGTTTCCCTGTCGAATGGTATGGAGACGTTGGAACATAAGCTGGTCATAATTATATGGCAAGAAAGTTTTCTTAAGCTTTGACTTAAGCTTATCCCAAGACATAATTTTAGGTTTCCCGAGACGAGCTCGATTTGTCTTTAATTGTGTCCACCATGCGGCTGCTCTCCCACGAAATTTCATTGTAAGAACAGGAACACATCGATCCATTGGCGCTCTTTTGAACTCCAAAATCTCTTCTACTGTTACGATCCAGTCAAGTAGTTCTTCAGCAGAGGAATTACCATGGAATTCCGGAATCTCTGTTTTAAACCCTGTTTCCCATGGAACATCGGCTGCTGCAGGTCGAACTTTACCGTGAGCTACAACACGGTTGTTGCGGAGAGGAGCGAAGGGATTAGCATCACCTGCAGCTGCTGCTGCGGCAAACAGGTTTGCTTCTTCATCGTCTTCTTCGTCGTCGTTGTCTTCACGTTCAACATTATCGCGGGCTGGTGGTGGTGGTTGTTGAACATTAAGGTTTTGGAGGGCGGCGGTGATTGTGGCCATCTGGGCTTGAAGCTCAGCAATGGCGTCGCGGGTGATTTCTGCTTCGGTACGTACTGGTGCTCGGCGGGTTCTTGCCGTCGTATATGACAAACAAGGAACGTAGCAGAACTCTGATACCAACCTGGCGCAGCGTACATTGATAACTCAGCTCAATCTAGGGATTTAGTTTTTAAATCTCTAGAGACCTGACTTCTTGTATCGAAGAATTTAATCAAATTCGATGCAAGGCTCTCGTATTGATGACAGAATCGAATCAATGCAAGGCTTTAGAGAAAAACTCTAGTTTTATTAATTATCAAAAGAACTGTGTCCCTAGAACTACATATCGATGCCTTTATATAAGGTCTTAGGGTCGGTTAATAATACATTTCCCTTAAAGAAATAGGAAACTAAGAACAAAAAGGAAAATCAAAACATGAAACAAAAAAGGAAAATTTAAAACACTTCAAAGACAGTTGCTACATCAATTAATGTCTTTGTATTTTCAGGTTGAATGACCAGAAACAGTCTTATAATCAAAAATAATATTTTGGGCAAGGACAAAGACATTTCGAGCAAAAAAAGAGGTATGAAATGTTCTGTTACCGATTGATTCAAAGTTGTTTATGAGTTCTGTTGTTTTTAAAATATGGAACATTCTAAACTGATCTATACTATTAAACCAGAAATTGTTTTTGAGGTATCCTTCCGTTTCAACAATATTTACAATTCTCTGCCACTGATACATCTTTAGACTATGTTTTTAATTTAATTCTGTATTATCTATTTTCCTTTTATTTAAACAGCAGAAAATCTTTTTATTTTAAAAATCCTTCATAAAACTTTTAAACGAAACTTCAGTTGCTATAATTTAATTATTGAAATGGATCCAGGATATATGCAGAAATCACGATACCTAAATATGTTTAATCAACAATATCTCTCAACTTCCATATTAAAGGAATGTTGTTATTTTGAAAAATTAATAGCTGAATGTAGTTGACCACAATATATGCAAATCTCATGATTTAATTGATCGCCATAGTTGACCATCATATCTGACCACCACGATTAAAATGCAAACTTCACTATTTAGTTTTTAGCAAAATTATTAGCTTAACGTAGTAGACTGCTATAATTGTATAATTCTATAAAATATTAATGAAATATTAATCATTGGTAATATTTATACACATGTTAGAAAATAGTAATATAAAACTATTAATTTATAACAAAACATTTATCATGTTACTCCCTAAAGATTTTGAAATCAAACCGAAGATCGGTTCAGTATATATATTGGTTGACTACCAGTTTAACGGGTTTTTAAAATTTTATTGTATATTATATATGTATGTATACCATATGCTTTAAGAAAAATAAATGAATTCTATGTGAACTTAAACTATTGACATACATAAGATTAACATTCAAATCATCATGTATATTTTTTCTTACAACAAAATTTCAAATCTTATATTAACGGAAAAGTTAGAAACATATAATATTTAGATGAGATGTGGGAATAAGACTTATAATTTTTCGTATATAGAAAAAAAACTATTAAATAATATGTGAAAACTGAAAAGAAAAAAAAACTAATTAATAACTAACAGCTTTATAACAAAATTCTTAGAACATTTAAAAGACTATAAACTATTTTTAATTTTTATGAATCTGATTTTGAAATCGGTCTATCGATTTTACTGGGTTTTCGGTTTTTCAAATACAGTTTTATTGTTCTAAGTCATCGGTTTAAGTGAATTTTCCAGTTTTCTCAAATCGGGTTGATTGGTCGACCGGTTTAACGGTTTTTAAAATTTTATTGTATATTATATATGTATGTATACCATATGCTTTAAGAAAAATAAATGAATTCTATGTGAACTTAAACTATTGACATACATAAGATTAACATTCAAATCATCATGTATATTTTTTCTTACAACAAAATTTCAAATCTTATATTAACGGAAAAGTTAGAAACATATAATATTTAGATGAGATGTGGGAATAAGACTTATAATTTTTCAGATATAGAAAAAAACTATTAAATAATATGTGAAAACTGAAAAAAAAAAAACTAATTAATAACTAACAGCTTTATAACAAAATTCTTAGAACATTTAAAAGACTATAAACTATTTTTAATTTTTATGAACTGATTTTGAAATCGGTCTATCGATTTTACTGGGTTTTCCGGTTTTTCAAATACAGTTTTATTGTTCTAAGTCATCGGTTTAAGTGAATTTTCCAGTTTTCTCAAATCCAGGTTGATTGGTCTGACCAGTTTAACTGGTTTTGCCAGTTTAACGGATTTTTTAAATTCTATTGTATATTATATATGTATATATACCATGCTTTAAGGAAAAAAAGAATTCTATGTGAACTTAAATTGTTGACATACATAAGATTAACATTCAAATCACCATATATATTTTTTTCTTACAACAAAATTTCAAATCTTATATTAACGGAAAAGTTAGAAACATATAATATTTAGATGAGATGTGGGAATAAGACTTATAATTTTTCGTATATAGAAAAAAAACTATTAAATAATATGTGAAAACTGAAAAGAAAAAAAAACTAATTAATAACTAACAGCTTTATAACAAAATTCTTAGAACATTTAAAAGACTATAAACTATTTTTAATTTTTGCGGAATCCGGATTTTGAAATCCGGTCTATCAGTTTTACTGGGTTTTCCGGTTTTTTCAAATACAGTTTTTATTGTTCTAAGTCATCGGTTTAAGTGAATTTTCCAGTTTTTCTCAAATCCAGGTTGATTGGTCTGACCAGTTTAACTGGTTTTGCCAGTTTAACGGATTTTTTAAATTCTATTGTATATTATATATGTATATATACCATGCTTTAAGGAAAAAAAGAATTCTATGTGAACTTAAATTGTTGACATACATAAGATTAACATTCAAATCACCATATATGTATATTTTTCTTACAACAAAAATTTCAAGTCATCGGTTTTTCTGAATTTTCCAGTTTTTTTTTCAAATCCCAGATTTTAAACTGAATCGAACTCAACTTATTAGACAAGTCATGGTCAGACCGTTTCAACTGGTTGGTCTGGTCTGGTTTCCAAAACATTGCAATGTTTATAGCATAAAATATCATGCGCTTTCAAAGAGCGGGTATTTCAGTTCTATTTTTATAACATGTGTCATGTAATATATTAGCAAAGCAAAATTCTATGTGAGTTTATTATTGATAAAAAACGCTGGAGTATATTGTATAACCAAGTTTGAGAGGTTTATGAAGGAGAAGACATGTTAATTAGTTTCTTGCAAATTGTTTTTATATGTGGAACTTTTGTATAACTCGTGGAACTCTGCATGTGCGTTTTATAATAAAAAAAGTAAAGTAGTACAAAATGGGAATACATTTGTGTAGAGTTTGGCTGAAAAACTCTCTACACATGACATGTTATCGTACACATTCTTAAATCGTTGTGGGACTGCCATGTGGCGAACATAGTATGAACACATTAATATCCAATGTGTCTCTTTTAAATATATATTAGGTAGTAACCCGCGCCTTGCGCGGAATGAAATATTTAGTAAACGTAAATTGAAAATGTATGAAGTTGTAATCATTTTGTTATAAGATATGAAGTTTACATTTACAGGACGTAACAAAATTTAGGACGATGATTTTCATTTTAAATTTAACCTTTATACTTATGTCTACATTTGATTAAAAAAGTAATTTATTGTATATCATATATATAAAACTGCACTTTAAAATTTAGATTATAAACATAAATTATAAACTTATGGTCGTTTTACAGGTAGTTTGTTAATATATAGTTATAGTAGTGTGAGATGTATTTGTATATATAGTATGTATACGAAGCCTATTTTGTATTTTATGTATAACAATTACTACTAAGCTAAAATGTCTTATATATAATTTCTTATAATTTTCTTTTAATACGATGTAAAATATTTTTTCTTTTCAATTTTATCAACAATAATAATCACCTTTTTATACAAATATATAAATCATTGTGTACATAAAAGTATTTTTTTAATTACCTTTTTCACAAAGGAAATTAACATTCTGTATATATCTCCTATATATAATTTTAGAAGCATTATAAATAAGTAACATTTACTTGATGTGTGATTTAGAAACCCTTGTCAGTTCCACAAACACTCTCACCCCCTATATTTTAAAACTCTTAGTTAACTAGCGTAATTACAACAATTTCCATTGGTAGTTTATATAGCCTAACATAATTATATATATATAATCGTTAGAACCCACTAATACGTTCGCATTATTTTTTGATACGTGTGTATGCATATGATAGACCTACTATATGTTTCTTGCACGGTTATCACAATATAAATATAAAATATGTTTCTACGGTTATCAAAATATTTATGTATAGATTAAACAATCGATTATTTGTTGCATATTTATCGAACAAGACGATACACCAACATTGACATCACTATAAGAGTTCACATACGAAAAACTTTGAATAATATTGAGCGGATGAAAAGTTAGCAATATTTTAATTAAAATTACAACTACTTGAGTAGGTCTATCATATGGTTTTAAGAGCATGAAATAATATTGAGCGGATGAAAAGTTAGCAATATTTTACATTAGCCTGAATCATAACAGTGATTACAAATTAAAATTACAACTATTAGAGTAGGTCTATCATATGGTTTTAGGAGCATGAAAAATACAACTATTAATGCGTGATTGATAAGTGTACTGAGGATTCATTTATATAATTAAATGGTTGTCAAGAGTAAAGATTGGAATTCGAAAATTGATATCTTTCTGGTTTATGTAGTTTTTATAAATTAGGCATAAATTAAGCTAACTTACTTGAAATATCAAAAAAATCAAGAATATTTTCTGGGTATAATGAAGATTGTTCGTATGAAAAACGGTTAATTAGTTTTGTAGATACAATTCATATGGTCATTAGTTTGTTCGCATGATGCAATTTTGAGTACCATCTTCTGTCCCCAAAATATTATGATAAAAATGTGTATGCACTAACCATAAACTTCTAAAACGTAGACTTTATATTACTATGTATCTTATTTCAATTTATTATGCTGTGGTTCCAATACAGTATAATATTTGATAGTCACCGTAAAATATAATGTGAGCTGAGATATAAATAATATAATCTATGTTAATGTCAATGCGACATGAAAGTATCCACTTATGTATAAACACAGTCTTAAAATCCAAATTTATAACTCATGGTAGGAAAAATAATAAATAACTTACTAAACTGGCTTCTAAATTGTTTAATTTATATAATTTACATAAAATCTTCTTTCAGCCACCCATTTATAGGTGATTTTTAATTGTGTTTTCCTCAATTTCGGTTTCATTAAGAATGCTTGCTGTAAGACCCGATCCTGGCCTCTCAGACCAGCGGTCGATGCCTCACGTCGCTCGGTCCATATCCTGACCGAACCTCTAAAAATTTTCGCTCTTTATTTAAAACATCGCCCATAGGTGAGGGCTAACTCAGATCTTAGCTCAAGACGACCTTAGTCATTTCCTAACTTAGATCCTTTCAACTTATGCACAGCGGAATAATATCTACTTAACCAGTGGTCTAAAACCAATCTAACACTTGTCTGGTCACATCACCTCAGCTAATGGTCAGTATACTCAACTACCAGCTAGCTCCAAGGTCGATGCTGAACCCAAACCAAGTCATAGAAAATCCGAGGTTCCATTCACCTAACCATTATATCTAGATCTATGCAACATTGATTGATCATACCTTTGCCACATCCACTTGAGGTTCCATCTACTCTCCTCCAGCAGATAAAGCTGCGAGGTAGCTTTGCCCAGCTCCTTGTCCACTCGTCCAACTCTCCATATACCTGTATAAACCCTTCCCCTTGGTACTTAGTCATTCAGCCAACCATCCCCACAGACTAAGTACCTTTGGGAAGTCTTCAGCTACAAAAACGACCTCAAGCAAACATGCTCCAACAATTAATTAAAATACCTTAAAACTCATGATAAATCCCAACTAAGAGATTCCCATAATCAGAATTCTCAGAACCGGTCTCGATCATATAGATCTCGACCGAAATCAGTCAAACCGGCCATAGGGTGACTGCATCAAATCAATCCCTAAAACTCAATTAAAATTCATGATAATTCATGATAAATCATCACTAAGAAAAATCCATGGTCGGATCTCAATGAATCCCCCTAGATCATATAGATCTCGACCATGACCAGTCCGGCCCGCCAAGGACTTCATACCTGAACCGGCCAAGGCCTGGTTTAGTACCACCATGTCTCAGGCGTGTGCTCCCCTGGAACCAAGTCCTTTCATGGACTAACAAGGCCCATTAGATCCTAAGTCAATCAACCAACCACCTCACATGACTCAGAACTTATGAGTCTTCACACTTCCTAACCGGCCATGGAACCATGTCCCACTGAACCTGATTAGTGTTGCTCTTACCACCGGTGCATCCTTTGATCAACCAGATCAGACACCTTGATCCACCATCCATGGATCAGGTCGTCCATCCTTGCCCATGATCAGATCACACACGGCCTTCCTTGTATAAACACACCAGCATAATACTTGTGGTCCATACCAACAAGTACTAGCCTTACTCCTCTCCTTTGCTTGCTGTTGGATCCAAACAAATTGGACCTTGCACTCCACATGGTTCCTCTGATACTAGTACCACCATGTGTCTTATCAATGGGTCGGATCCATGGTTCACACCATGATCAAACCCAACATCAAACCATGAACCATCATGGATCACTATCCAATGAACAGCATCTAACTATCACCCCACATGGATGAAGTAGATCAACAATGATCCGTCCCTCCTCTCAGAGTCCTGGATCCTTAGTTTACATTACAATATATGGTCTTCAAGGGGCGTGCCTTACCTTGGCTTAACAGCACCACAAGAGACAAAAGTATAAACCAGAAAGTAATCATAAACATGTTACCTCATCAATGATGATTGTAGATCTTGTGTCATCCCTTGTCAAGGACAACCATACTCCTCTTGATCACGCCTCCATCAATCCTTATCATATACTTCCAGTAATGATAAGATCCATTCAATGGTCGTGCCTCTCTTCCATACCATGGAACTCCCATGGAACCAGTTTCTGCACTGCATCCACCTTTGAGGCTGTGTTGGCCTTTGGGAGTGGAGTCTGGCCTTCTCCCTTATCCTCTGACCATTTGCGTGCGTTCCCAGGACACAGAGGAAGCCCAGGGAATGATCATCCATGATCAAAACTCATCCAAAAGTCGTTCATCATTTCCCCCTTTGTTTCCCATGAAACTGCCTTTACACACACATCTGACTTCAAGACTGTCTCTGCCCTTGGAAGTGGAATCCGGCCATCCCTCTTCTTTCCAGGCTATTTGTGTGTCTTCTATGGATGTAGAGGAAGTTCAGAGCGTGGAAAACAATAATCAAAACTCACCAGAGGGTCGTTCTCAACTCCCCTCTTGATTGCCTCCAAATCTGCCATTTTACTGCCTTCACATCTCTCTCTTTTTCTCTCTGGAAGTTGTCTGAGTTTCTTTCTTTTTTTTCTTATAAATTTCGACAGAGAGAGAAGGCAAAATGAAGGGGAAATCGATCATAACCACCCCCCATAACCGTCTGGACGAGCGGTTACCAAAATAACAAAGGAAAGAAAAGTTTCTTCCCATAACCGCCCAGTAACTGCCTTTGGCGGTTTCTCCCTTTCTTCCTTTCCACAAAATCGTCCACTGAGCCTTAGCTCACACTCCTGAAAGCTTGCCAACTCCCTGGTCCGTGTCTAAGACAAACCACCTTGCACCCGGACCATCGGCTCATCCCGTAACCGCCTGACCCGACCACACTGGTCCGGACCAGAACACTTCCTCCAACTGAGTTGAGCTGACTACCAAATGTTCCCAGCTGAGTGAGCTAGTCCTCCAGCTCCTGTGAGCTGATCACACTTAGGTGAGCTAACTTCCAGCTGCACCTAGCTGATCGAGCTTGATCCAGACCTCGTCCAGCTCCTGGATCACTCGTCCAGCTCCTTTACACTTGTTTCTTTCACATCCTGGTTAAGTCTCAGCTTTCTGATGCCCTTAACCTTTCTTATTGGACCATGATACGTTTGTCTCAAGGTCTTACGACCTGACTGGTGCGTCTCCTCGCACCATGGTCAGTCCAGACGATCCTATCTAGGTTCGGGGACATGACAATTGCTTTAAGTTGAATAAAAGCTGTCTGATTTGGGTGTTTCCGATTTTAATGTCAATCACCAAATTTTGACAATTTACAATCACTGGTAATGCGGAGAATGCGTTTGTAAATTTACAACGAGGAATATGCGTTTGTATAGGTTAAACAAGGCAATTACATCAACCAATTTGGGAAGTCAGATTTCAGTTAAGAATTCGAAATATAATTGTAAATATAATTGTGTGGAGATTACTCAAGACCTAGGAGCATTGCATATATAAATATGAAATTTTATAGCTATATGTATTCACAATTGTCTCCTTCTCAAAACTACTATACCACTACATTCAATCAGTCACAAAATCATGGCCATTAACCCCCATGCCGACTTAAATCATATATTTACTGCTGCAAAGTTGTCACTTTTTTAATGATCATAATAGGATTGCAAATGAAGAGTTCTGAAGACACTATTCACAGCAGATATTATTCTCAATTTTTTTGTTTATTATCTTTTGATTCTGAAGGGTTTTCTTATTCTATTGCTTATATTTTGTTTTATCTTTACTTAATAATTTATTTTATATTAGTTTTTGCTTATTCTTATGGCTTTTATTGACTTTCTTCCACTACCTCGAGGATAAATAAACTAAAATATAAACAAATTAAAAAAAATGTGTATTTTTTGAAATATGTACCATTTTGTATATGCAATATACCTTTATAATATCTATAAATTAAATCTAATAATTTATTCTAATCTACTCGTCCCGCGCAGAACGCGGATTATCACCTAGTATATATATATATATATATATATATATATATATATATATATATATATATATATATAAATAAAAATATTTACCTTTCTAAATTTTAACCTTTCCAAATTTTAATCTTTCCAAACCTCACGACACATAGCACTGAATGTTGATCACGAAGCTAGATAACTTCATTAACATCTGAAGCAAACTTACCCCACAACACCAATGGGAGTCAGTCATCTAAGTGTACAAGAATCTATACGTCTAAGACCTTGATTGGTAGAGCATTAGCATTAGCATTATGCTCTATATTATCCAATCAACATTTGTTAAAAAAACATTTAGAAAAGCATTTACTAAATGCTAATGTTCTCCAAATGCTCTCTGGCAAATACTCTCATATGAAGCTTTTGGAAGAGCATTTGCATTTATAATTTATAAATTTAAGAATAATATATATTTAGTTCATTTATTTGATTTTTAATAATATCATAAAATTATTTTTATATCCAGAAAATGAAATTTTGATTTCTAAAATAAATTTACCATATAAATATATTTTTAAATATTATTTCACATTTAAAATATAATTTAATTATATTTAATCAAATTATTACATAAATTCTATTTTAAATTAATTATATAAATTAGATAAATTGATTATAATAAATTATATAAAATAATTATATAAATTATATAATATATAATTATAATTTAAATTAATTATATAAATTATATTATATTTTAAAATATAATATAATTAAATTAATAATATAAATTAAATTATATTTTAAATTCAAATTATTATTTTTAAAATAGATATTTTAATTGTAAATTTATTTTTTAGATAATATTTTCGATATAAAAATTTTTTGAAATTAGTAAATAAAATAAAATAATTATATCTTTTATATTTATATTAATATATAAAATAAAATAAATATATGTATATATATATTAAAAATATATTCATTATAAATAAATATATTATATATTGTATACTAATTTTAATAATAATTTTAAAGAGCATGTCCATATTGCTAGTGTTTTCTAATCTGTTTTGTCATTCAGGACCTAAGTGTATAAGAATCAATAATATAATTAAGTCGTAGGAGTAAAGTAATTGTACTCAGTGCTCCACAGTTTAATCCAAATTCTTTTTCTTTCTTTTCCATTGACTAACACAACTTCAAGATGTGTAACTTCCACGATATGTCCGATCAGATCTGCAAGATTAAAATACAAAACTTTGAGAACCATAGTAGTTATCATAAAAAAAATTAATGATTATTTAAGAATTTAGATATTTACCAATCAAGTAATCCGAATTGAGAGTTCCATCTATAATGGTGTTTTAATTGACTGGTTGAACTGCTCTTGGTAAATCTTCACAGTTTCTCACACGGTTGTTGACATAAAGCTTATCTTGTAAAGGTGTTTCGCTCGAATCAGAGAGAAGTTTGTGACATTTTTTATCTGCCTCCAACCAAGAAAGGATTAAACTGGTCCACTAAATCTTTTTCCAAACTTGCGTGAATCTTGTCACCCTATTTAAGAATGAGTCAACAAATTAATGTTAGATCTTGTAGCATATAGAACCAAAGTTAGAAAAGATTCAAGTTAGACCATGTCAACTATCATTGTATTCATTTGTTTATATGCTTATAGTGACATAGGTCACTAACAAGGTTACTCACATTAGCATTGATGAGCACCATTTCAATAGTGAGACCACCGGCGGCGGCTGAGCACTGCTTCCAAAGTCGGATTACCTTCATCCTGATTTCCATATCGATTTGAAAGGTTTGAGCTCAGAAGCTATGTTAATGACGCCATTGAACAAAAGAGAGAAGAGTTTTGAAGTTTATTCGAGTATGTCAACTAAGAAGTGAGATTAGATAGGCTTGTCTTAGGATTACAGAGCAAGAGGCAAGGAAAGGTATGCTAGTTAGCTAGGCTAGCGCTCATTCCTTCTTTCGAAACCAAGTCGTAGTGACGAAAGGAAGGCAGACGCGCAGGTCAGATCAGCCCGCCGCTTATTTATCTCGTAGTTCCACTTTAAGATCGTGGAGCAACACCAAAAGAAGTGAGCTTTTAGGGTTAGGAAGCGAGAAGAAGAGTGAAGGTCGCCCCTATAAAGTATGTTCAAAGAATGGCTTGAGTGAAAGCTGGAGTGGCGGAAACCCCGCTAGCTTTGTTGATAAAAAGTTAGCTTCCTAGGCAACGGTGCCTCTGATCTTTTCTCTACTGATCATAGAAAAAGACTTTAAATACTAATCTTGTTTCCAGTATTGATAGTTCCATGTAATAACTATTCTATATATTACATTAATATAACTTTCCAATATTGCAAATTAATAGAGAATATATTAATAATAAAAATATTGACAACACATATAAGGTAACAAAAATAATTACTAAGCTTTATACGCAAAGTTTTAAAATTCGTTAGTCTAAAGTAAAAATTCCTAGGCAGGCTTTGTATTACCTTACTCAACCGACTACATTTAATTTTTTTCTATACTCATTTTTGTTTGAATACAATTGGTTTACTTATATAAACTTCCCACTCAAGCTAAAAATCATATAATAAAATAACTAAATATTTGTTTAATATTTATTAACATACATTTCAAAAAGACAATTATAAATATATGTCAAATTAGTTTAGACTAAATCAATTTTGTAACACTACAAGAAAACAATTATTTTACGAGGGCGAATTTCCTCGTTACTTCCTCGTTAAAAAGGACTTACGAGGAATTAACGAGGAAACCCGTTTGGTCGTAATACGTTTGTCGTTAAATATATTTCCTCGCCATTTCCTCGTTAATTAGCTAGTCGATATTTCCTCGTAAAGACGAGTAAAGTATTCCTCAGAATACCACGTGATATTTCCACGTAAAGACGCCGCTGACTTTCCTCAGAATACCACGAAAATGTTTCATCGTAAATACCACGAAAATACCATGGAAAAGATCCTCGTGAAGTTCACGTAAATACTAAGAAAAATATTCAATGTAAGATCCTCGTAAACTTCTCGAGAAGCTTTCCTCGTTAATTCCACGCTGACATTTCCTCGTTAATTCCTCGTTAGTTTTCCACGTAAAGAACTCGTAAATTAGCTTCAATTTACGCCGCTTATTTTATAGATTTTAAAAATATAATTAATTAATAAAAATCAAATTATTTATTAAAAATTATAAATTAAAAAATTCTAAAATAATATATTTTATAAATAAATATGTTATATTTAGCATTCATAAAAAAAAAACAATTAAAAAACTAAGAAGACTCGTGCATCGCCTGGTAGAATTCATCGCTCCTTCTCGACATCTGCCTCGTTATGTGTGCCGGATGGCTCGCCTGGAATAGGGTTTTGGTGTCGCATGTTCCTCAACAATGCCTCCCATTCCGATTTGTATGCTATCACGCCCAAAAGCCCTCCACTCCACCCATAATGAAGTGAAGGAAGTTTTCGCCGAGGCCAACTCAGTTTTGTCGAGGCCAGCTCAGTTTTGTCGAGTCCAACTCGATGCGTAGCTGAGAGACTTCGTCCTCCGTCTCGACCATAAGACGATGTCGCCTCGAACATCGCTGACGAACCAATCCCCATCGACGCCTTTTTCGGGCAACCTTAAAACAAAATATATATATATATATATATATATATATATATATTAAAATTTTAAATTTAAAGTAATAATTTTAAAGTAATAATTTAAAATTTAATTTTTAAAAGTTACCTCCTCAGAATCTGATCCACTTCGTGCACGGATAAAGCGACGGGCAATCCGTCAGCGACTCTCGCCACTGGTCTCACGCCCGCAACCCGAAGTTGCCACCTGGTTGTAGATTTGCTCGACTTTCCATCTAGAAACTGCCCCGCCTTTATTCCTCGTGGGTCCGTCAGAAGTTCGAGAAGAGTGGGGAAGCGCCCCAACTCTTTGGCCTACAAACATTGAAGAAAATTAGTTAAATTTTTATTATATATATATATATATTAAAAATAATAAATTAAAATATTTAATTACGCACCATTTCCAAACGGATAGCAGCGGGGTTTTGGCCCGTAGAGTGTAGCATTGCCTTATGGCCGTTCTCATCAACCGAAGTTACGGAGTTAGAGCAAGCCTGCGGCGACTTTGATGGAGTTCGATCCTTCCAATAGGCGATGAGGCCATCCTGCACTTCCGTGGTGAGCTCAGCGGTTTGCCTTTCACATAACCCTTCACGATCCAGTCACCCTTCCGGTTGGAGACCGTGTCAAGCAACCGTGCTTTCACCTTCTCGTGAAACCCTTCCCGCACCTTCTCCGTGACCCCAAAGACCAATTATATTTTTGCTGCCAAAAAATAAATTAGAAAATAATTTATGATAATTTTAAAATTTTAAAATTCAAAATTAAATTAGTAAATAATTTAATAACTTACAGTAAATTTTGAACCACGCCCTTCCGACGTGGATTGGAGTTAGTTTCCGTTAGGATGTGGATACGCCAAGTAACCTTTCATCGTGTCGGTTACGTCCGTTGCAAGTCGTCGTCAAGCCCAAACCTGAAAAACATTAAAAATATAAAATATTAATTTTAACCTAAAATTATTTTTAAAAGTCAAATAAAATATAAAATATTTTAACTTACCACATAGTTCCGCCTGGTCGGTCGGGTCTATGATCGGTAGGCCTTCTCTGCCTGGCATAGCGAGAATGTCCTCGACCGTACTGAGAATAAGGGGCACTCGGCGGCACCTGCAAATCAGCATGAACTTCATGATTTGCGGGCATCCGAGGCGGCGCACATGAGGAGCAGCTGGCATCGGTGGAGGAGCCATCGGAGGAGGCGACTCTATGTGAATACTGAGTCTCGGGACAGTCTCCTGCTGACTCAAGAAGAACCGACCTGAAACAGATGGCGGGTCTAACCGAGTACCGGCGGACCGAACATCTGTGCGTAATGAGGAGTGCGCTGATGCTTGCGAATACTCGAGAAAAATAAATTCAAAATTAAAATCAACACTTAAACTAAAATTTATAACTAATATATATAAATAAATATTCCATAAACCTATCTAAATTCTCTAAACTAACCACCTAATCTAACTTCTCTAAACTAACCACCTAATCTATCCTATACAAAAGAGAGGAAAGAGAGAGGCTTACCATTATGGAGAGGTAGAGGAGAGGAAATGGAGAGAAATGAGGTGAGGTCAGCTGCAAGATATATATAGATTAGGGTTCTCGCTATTTCCTCGTGGGTTAACGAGGAAAGTGCGAGGCCCGCCTTTGTTCCTCGTAAAGCCCACGCTAACTCACGAGGAAAGCCCGAGGCCCGCCTTTTCTTGGCGAGAAAGCCCGAGGCCCGCTTTTCTTGGCGAGGAAAGCCGAGGCCAATGTCCTAAACCCCAAAATCTCAAACCCCAAACCCTATAATCCCATCTTTCATATCTTCTACCTCATATAATCTCAAACCATCATTCCTATAACTTCAATCTCTATTTCTAATTTTTTTTTCTTTTCAACATTTCATTTTCCAAATCGAAAATACTTTAGAGACTACTTTTAAATCTTTATTTAAAAATTTGTAAATTTAATTTTAATTATATTTTTATAAAAATATAAACATTATTTTCAAATCTAACTTAAGAGATTGTGGTTTAAGGAAGATGTATTTGGAATATATGGTTTAGGTTAGGGTTTAGGTTAGGGTTTCGGACTTTAGGGTTTAGGTTAGAATTTGCAAAATTCCTCATTTCTCTCCATTTCCTCGCCAATTGACGCGGGCTTTAACGAGGAAAATTAAAAAAATTAACGCTACAATTTAAAAATTAATGTAAATATTAACATTTCGAATTTGCACAATTCCTCATTTCTCGCCATTTCCTCGCCAAGTGACGTGGCTTTAACGAGGAAAATTAAAAAAAGTAAAACTTTCCTCGTTAATTCCACGTCACTTGGCGAGGAAATGGCGAGGAAATGTGGTGACGTGGAAATAACGAGGATATGTTTTCCTATATATACATGGATGTTTCCCTTTCTCATATCCCACCCAAATCACCCAAATCAAACACTATATATTCTTAAATTTGTGTTTCAAATTACAAAGATTTGAGAAAAAAAAGAAGAAAAGAAGATACTGGAGTTACATATAGTATAGCCTTACGCTGGTTAGATTTTATGTAGGTCTTGCCATATGTGATTCCAGATCTTTCTTCTTTTTTAGTACACTGAAATAGATAAAAATTAAGAGTTTAGGGGTTGATATTTAGGGATTTAGAATCAACGAGGAAATAAGGACGAATTTCCTCGTTAAAACCACGTAACAAGCTTTCATCGTAAGGGCCTCGTCCATCTACGTGGTTTTAAGGAGGAAATCTTAACTTTCCTCGTAAAATCCACGAAATGAACTAGGATATTACGAGGAAATGTGGAAATCTCTAAAACCGAATCTCCAAACCCCAAACACTTTCTTTCTTATCTTCTTCTTCATATCTCTTCTCTCCAATCCAAACCCTAAATTATAAAACCACAATTTCAATACTTATAATCTCAATCTTTTTTAATAAAATTATCTAAATAGTTTTAGTGATTATATCGAAAAACAAATACATCAATCAGATACATCGTCATTCTCGCCATCACTAGAAACATCATCATTTTCATTAAACTCGCCATCAACAGCTTCATTTGTGGCATCGCCCATAACATCTTCATATTCTTCATTATGCGGATCAATGAGAAGGATGTCATCAATTTGTTGTTGAGCCTGCTCGGCGACATTTATCTGTTTTCTTGCAATGGTGGTTCTTCCCCACCGATAATTGGCCCTCGAGGTGTAACTTTGATCACGGCTAACCAATTTATTCCCGATTCTCTCACTCGGGGTATGGAAGAAAGCTAACTTGGTCTGCTTGTGAAGCTAAGATGAAAGGCTCAATTTGTTGTACCTTCGCCCACCGTTGACATCAACTACACCAAATTTGTTAAACCGACACCTCTGTCCACGATAGGGTCAAACCATTCACATTTGAAAAGAACGCATTTCAGCTTCAAGATTCCGGAATTCCACTTCAATAATATCCGCCAAGATACCGTAGAAATCTGTTTAGCCTTTCACACATATTCCATAGTTACCGCCTCGCTGCCTACCATACTCATATGTGTGAAAAGTATAGCCTCGTGTGAAATACATCTGTGATGTGGTAACCTTTACACGTGGAGCTTGAATTACTTCATGTAACCACTTAGGATAATCTGGATCGTCTTCATAATCAACCTGCAAAATTAAGAGTTTCATATTATACATTGTATGAAAAATTCTGCAAAATTAAAAGTTAGAGTAATACCTGAGTCCGCAACCACTTAATAAAGTGTTGATCTTTTCTTTTGTCTACATGACTTGTAGATATACCTGGGAATGTTTCTTCGACTTGAGAAACAAACATGCTATAAAATCACAAACTTTATGAAAATTAATATACTTATATATATGTATTTAAAATTAAACTTATATATGTATTTAGAATTGTCAATATATGTTACCTTTCAAAATAACGCATCAAAGGATCATCGCAATTGAGTAGAATATAGATGTGTGCACTATGAGCGTCTTCTTCACTCGACCACCAAACCACTTTTAATTTTCCACCGAGTCGACCTATCTGGCTAAAGATGTCTGGAACACCAGCAACTGCATATGTTGGCGCGACACCGCCATCATCGTATCTTCTTGGAGCTCTTTTTCGAGTACGTACTTTTGACGAAGTAATACGATGTGAAGTGAGAAGTTTCTTCCGTCAAACTTCCCGCAATTATAGAACCTTCAACTTTCGCAAGATTTTTTGCTTTTCCCTTCAAATATTTCATTGCTCGTTCATACTGATACATCCATCCGTAATGTACAGGTCCACGAAGTAATGCCTCATATGGGAGGTGGACAGCTAGGTGTTCCATGACGTCAAAAAATCCAGGTGGAAATATCTTCTCCAAATTGCACAATAAGATGGGAATGTTCTCCTGCAGTTGTTCGACGACTTCTTCTTTAAGAGTGCGTGTGCTCAGATCCCTGAAAAATGCTCCAATGCCTTGTATATTCCAAATACAATGAAACACATTATTAGTCATATATAATAGCAAACTAAACCATTTTAAAATAACTGTGTTAATATATATATATATATATATATATATACCTGCAAGTGCTTCATGTACGCTTGTTGGAAGTAGCTCATGAAATGCAAATGGAAGCGATCGTTGCATAAAGACATGACAATCATGACTCTTCATCCCGAGAACTTTTGACCTTTTTCAACACATCTTGAGAGATTTGAAACATACCCATCGGAAACTTCACTTCGATGCAACCCAAATAACAACACCGACTTTTTTCTCAAGACAATCGAAATATGGGAACCGAACTTGTCCATTGCTTTTATATGTAACTCACTTCTTGCGCAAATGTCCGCAAGTCCAACCTCGATTTTATGTTGTCTTTTGTCTTCCCCGACATTCAATATTGTATTCATGATGTTCTCAAAGAAATTCTTCTCTATATGCATCACATCGAGGTTGTGGCTGAAGAAGATCCTTCCAATACGGCAACTCCCAAAATATACTCTTCTTGTGCCGTTGTGATGAACACCATAAGAATCAGGCATATTATCGGGGACATGCCAATTACCACCACGCGGAGCTGTTTCCAATGCTCCATAGTAATCGAAGTTGCGCTTCAATTTGTTCTCCGTTAGATATGGAGGAGGTGTGTCTCGACAACCCTTTTGTGCTTAAACAATTTCTTGTTTCTTCGGTATGGGTGGCCAGCGGAAGAAATCGACGGTGACAATCGAACCAACTTGTCTTCCTACCATTTTTAGTTGAAACGATCTGTCGCTCCATTACAATATGGACAGGCTAATCTACCATGTGTTGTCCATCCAGACAACATCCCATAGGCAGGAAAGTCACTTATGGTCCATAAAAGCATCGCCGTGATCGTAAAATTCGTCTTCGTTGAGCAGTCATACGCCCTCACTCCCGTAAACCACAAATCCTTCAACTCTTTATAAGTGGTTGCAGGAAAACATCCAGACCTTTTGGATGGTTCGACCAGGTATTAATATGGTCAAGAATATCAACTCCGTAAATTGCACATCTCCGGTGGCAGGTTGTATGGCGTAAGAAAGACTGGCCACAATGAATATTGTCTCCGACATTCGAATGGACTAAATCCATCGTGCATAAACCGAGATACACATTCCGCTATTGCTAGCGAATTCGGATATACTTTGTTAAAATGTTTCCAGGCTCTTGCATCGATGGATGAGTCATCTCACCATCCGCCTGAGTATGCTCGCATGCCATCTCATCTTCCCCGCAGCTTCTCGATTGATACAATCTTTTAATCATCGTAATTGGTAGGTACCACATCCTTTGGTACGGTACCCTATTACGCCCCCGCCCTTCGGCTTGAATCGTGGCTTCTTGCAGAATCGACATTCTTCTAACTTCTCATCAACTCCCCAGATCATGCGGTTGTCGATGCAAATGTCTATCATCTCCGAAGGCAACCCAAGACTATAGACCAGCTTCAATCTCATAGTAAGAATCAGCAGACTCATTGCCTTCCGCAAATACTCTTTAAACAAGTCTGCCCATTCATTCATGCAACTTTCAGGTAGATTGTGATCAGTTTTATATTCATCATTCTAGCACCAACGATAATTTAGAGACCTTCTCTACAACCACCGTAAAGTGGCTGATTTACCGCATTCAACATTTCATAAAACTTTTGGCATCTATGTTAGGTTCTTCATCTTCGCCATGAGCTACTTAATGCATCAGCTACCATATCATGAACCCTATCACAATCTACCACTACCATCTGCTCTTCCCGATGGTTATGTTCATTAAGCAAATGATGATCAACCGTTCTTCCTCGAAGTTGCTATTACTACTACTAGCTTCATTCTGATCATAATTATAACCTTCTCCATGATGAAACCAGATATAGTAATTTGGCGTGAAACCTCTATTTATTAAATGCTTCCAAACATTTTCACGATTTGCCAATTTAGAATTGTTGCATTTCCTACAAGGGCGAACATCTTACCACTTTCTTGAAGCGGTGTGGAATCTGCTTGATGCATAAATGTCTCCAGCCCCGCAAGATATTCTTTCGTCACTCTCCCGTTAGCATCTCTATGCATATACATCCACCTTCGGAACTCAAAAATATTCCCGGACGTGGACATAATTTTTTATAACTTTTTTATTTGTTGGTGTGTCTAAAATGAGATTCAAACGCCCATATTTATAGGAAATTTTCGAATCTGGTTGTTGAGATTAGCGAGGAATTAAGTACGAAAATATAATTAGGTGAAACAAAAAAAAACGTGTTTCAATTATTTCGTGGTTAATTCCTCGTCCAACTTTAACCACGTAAATCTGAAGCTATATTTACGCCGACTTTACGAGGAAATGTTTTTCCTCGTAACGCCGACGCCATCCACGAAGCCGACGTCAATTTACGTGTTCCTTACGAGGAAAAGATATCCACGCTATTTAACGAGGAAATAACGGGCTTTTTTCCTCGTGAGTTCATCGTAATATCCACGTTATTTAACGAGGAAATATTTTCCTCGTTAATCTTCCTCGTCAAAACCCAGCTTTCTTGTAGTGTAACTTTTGTTTAGACTAAATCATTTTGACTTCGTTATATGGTTTCGATTATATATTTATATAGTTACTGGGTCAAAATTCACATGTTCGACGACGACATGCACCCATCGGCTTTTTCTATATTTTGTAATATCTAATATGATTTTTCTGAAATTATTAAAAAGAAAACATAGAAAACATCCAAACACCCATCGGCTTGTTATTATGAAGCCATGAAATGTATATGTAAACTTATAAAGAAAAAGTAAAGTACTTCCAAACAACCATGCATGCATATGTCAACATGACTATCATCGTCAAAATGAATCCAACACTTGAAGGTTCGTTTTACTATATGCCCCCAACCATGGATACATACGTTTAATACATTTCTCTTCGCAACCGGTTCTTTAATATCAACTCAGTCGCATCGCAGAACCCGTCGCAGGATCTCCGCCACAGTTTAGATTTTACTATGCCTGCTCGACGATTTCTCCGTCTACATCATCGCTAGCTTCTCGTCTGTCGTCGTACAGTTGAGATTGGTTGCTACTTGAGCATGCAATTGTCACGGAGACGTTGAGAGAGCTTCGGAAGCCACATCCTTAGCGAGTGAATCGTTTTCATTATAACCATGGTGTTTAGAAAGTTAATACAAAATGTCGAGATTTTTTTTTACTGACCCGTGAGATGTCAAAAAAGGAAACACGTTTTGTTAATTTTGTATATTTGAGCTGAGAAGCTTTCTTCAAGTTTAAATCATTGTGAGGCTGACACATCATAGTAATAATGTGAATGCATTTATTGAAAATGCTTCTCTTTTAATATATAGGAATGAGATTACACATTTGCTCCAAAAAAAGAGACTCCACGTATCAGTACGAATTCAAACATTTCAAAACACTTTTTCAGATTAAGAGGGTGATTTGTTGGGCTTTATCTCCCTACTTTAGCTTTATTTATTTTTAAATCACTAAACTTTACCAATCATGTTGTAGCTTTATTTTTGTTAGTCAAAACCTACAACAAATTTCTATTAACTTGTACCAATCATGATTTAACTTTATTTTTAAAGCTACAGCAAAAAAAAATTAAAACAAAGTTTATTTTTATATATTTTAAGCAAAACACCTACATCTTTGTTTTATAGGCTGTAGAAACTGTAAAATAAAAAAAAAACTATCTATAATATCAAATTAATTAGATAATCATAATTAAAATATCTATAAATATTTTAATTTAGTTCTGGGTGTTTTCAAAATTATTCAAATATTTTAAATAACATAAATATCATTTACCTATCACACTTTAAATAACAATAAACTTTGGTAATTTATAAAAATCATTAATATAAATTATTTTAGTTGATAAAAATAATTATTTAATATATACATTACATATTATATTGAAATATCTACGGCATATAACTTACAGTTACAACAAATTTAGCTACAACAAAAATCTCTACAATAAAATCTACAGTAACAACTTTACAACTACAGTCAACTTATCTACAACTAAACTTTTACAGCTAAATTTTTACAGCTACAGTCGAACCAATCATCACCTAAATTTCGGATCTAGCTTTTATAAAATACTAGGGCACACCCGCGCTACGCGCGGAATTCGATGTATCGATTTTTATGAAATATAATTTTATGTAAATTTTCTTATATGTTCACTTGGTTGTAAGTGTGATTATGTTGAGAGAATGAGATTGAGTTTTCAAATACCAGAATTCTTTTTTATGTCAGGGTATCTATTACAGTGGAGAATAAAGTTTTAACTTTGAGGTAATCTTAGTCGAATATATTTTGTAGTTATTTAGGATAATGTCAGTAATTGCTACTATTAATACGTATTGTTTTTTTGATATTTATGTTATTTGAGGATTTATTTTTGTTTTATGTTATGTCAGTAAGTTGCTAGAGATAAAATAAAACAAATGTAAAAACATCAAATAAACGGAGTAGTATGCTTTGATGATTATATATTTATACTTACATAAATTTTTAACCAGGCTATAAAATATTATGCACAAACAGAACTTATACAACCATATATTATTTTGTACAAAAAATATTATAAATCAGCAATACATATTAAACTAAATATTATTTTTAAATTATTTTATTACGCTATAGTACAGGTTAGTTAATAGAATAACTATATTTACTTTTTGATATTTGTATTAAAATTCTTCGTAAATCTAAAATATGAATATATTAACATCTCAAATTGATAGTAAAAATAGACATTTCTTATAAATTATTTCATCAAATCTTTAAATATTAAAATTAAGAATATATTTATAAAATTGTGATAATAATATTTCTGAAGTTCAAAAAATAAATTTTAAAAATTATGTAAATAAATAGTGTACATAATTTTTAAAAAAATTTATAAAACTTAAATTATCTAGGTTGTGGATATAAATATAATTTATATTCAAAGGTTTTTTTGACGATAATGTTGCACTCTAAACTAAATCCGGTTGATATAAATCGCACCCGCATCCAAAATATGCAATTTTCCTATATATTTGTTTTAGTTTCAAAATCATAATAATCTCCGTATAATCCCCATATGCAATTTTCCTATATAAGCACACTTTTTTTTAGTCTAATCCACAATTACAATATTTAATAGAAATCAAGTACTAATTTGTAATTGTAAACATAGTTGTCTAATATATATACCTAAACATCCTATACAATCAATACTAACAAACATATAATATCTGAAGAAGAATACTTTGCAATGATCTAAAAACCAACTTTTGGATGTTTTAAAGATACATAAGCAGTATGAACACGATGTCGAGCCACATACTGCGTCGGTAATGTTAGATGCGTTCGTAACTGAGTAAAGATGACTACGTCTTATGTTACTCCATTATCTGTGTGCAAGTCCAGCCTTTTCTCTGTTTTATCTCGTGATCATATATAACTAAAAGTTGTTTTAAAAAATCTTAAAGTATTACCAGGATATATAGTGGCTGCAATGGATCTCTTTGTATACACAAACGCTTATTGATGTGCATTAAAGTGGCAGTTACAGACTACTTGTATATACGGAGATGCGAAGAGATTTATTCATTTAACAAAGTACTGCATTTTGGATGCAGTGACACATGGCGCGACGACTGCCTTCGAATTTCTGACGTGGCATCCTATGTGGCGCATCCAGGAGTGAGATAGCTCACTTTTATATATATAGATTTTTTCCGGGTTAGACTTGAACACATCTTAAACTACTTTGGGCTTCGCCTAAGGTTTTTTCTTCACATCAAAAAGTATTATAACTGTTTGGTTGGACAGGATTTAGCACCAAATAAAGTTAGACTGACTGAATTTTTTCAATGCTGATTGATTATAATATTATAAACTAAATGAAAAATATTTTATTGTTTAAGTTTGAAGAACTATGAACGACCATGTGAAAAAAAAACGAAGAAGAAGAACTATGAGCGATTGAGTTTGAAGAACCAAGTATCTTTTATTATCGTAGGGATGATAATAAAATCTCTTTTCGTTTTAATTTCTTCCAAGTATTGAACGAACCATACAAGAGTAATTTACCAAAAGACGTTATAATAGTAAGTGACTTGTTATTACTATCCTCGATATCTGCATCATGGTCATAGGGTGCGGACATCGTGTCTGTGTATCATGTCTTTAGTTACACTCAGAACCCCTTCCTCACCTGTATAACAAGTTCAAAAGGTTTTATAAGAAAATTAATTTAACTTACAAATATTAGTTTGGCTTGTTTGATTTTACAATTTTTTCAATTCGATATAATAGTTGGTAACTAATTCTCAAACACATTTATCTATAGATAGAATAGAATTATGGTCTCTCAACTAATATGGTGAATCCTTCAACCACTAAACAACAGCATTATTTATCTTTGTTTACCTTTAATTTTTTCAGCCTCTTTTTCGGTGAGTGCTGCTGCGAATCCAGATATGACGTGTTTGTAGCAATACACTAGAGCATGTTTTGGAGACCTGATGGAAAAGAAAAGAAACAAAACCAAACATTCTGAAGATAAAAAATTCAAACGTTTTTTTATTCTTTATACCAGCTCAACCTTCATTATCATAAAATCATAATATATCATTTTGGTAACTTTTGCGATTTATTTTTGTTTAAGGTTTGCTTAGATATCTTCAAATGGATTTTTTTTTGTATTGCTAATTAATCTACTCTTTAGAAACCAATTATTACCTTCCGCGAATCACCTTTTCGAGAAGTTGTTCGTATTTCTTGCAGTCATTATGATACAAAGCATAATCAACACTGACCAAATAAAACTGTGTATCATATTCGACAAAAAAGAATATGTGCGTTGAGGATTAGTATTCGAGAAGAAAAAAGATATATATATATATATATAATTTTACCCTAATCTGCCGCATTGGTTCGGAGATGAAGGAAGAGAAGCGATTTTGGTCCGGAGATGGCGCCAATGTTCTGCTCGAGCTTACGACACAAATGTAAAATGTGAAGAAAACCAACAATACTCGGGAACCCATTTCAATAAAGATGCTATGAAAACTATTGATAAATTACAGGATATGTGAATATGATAGAATGGATCATATATATATATATATATGTATATCAATACAGTAATATTGGTGAACATTAACAATAGAAAACGTTAGGCCTATAAAGTGAAGTTATAAGTCTATAACTTCTGTTGAGCGTTTATAATCACATTTATTAAGTATTTATTAGATCCCCTAGTTCTCTACCGTTGTTTCGGCCTTTAAAATCCCGCTCAACTGTGAATGCAAAATTAAATAAAAACTCATAATCACCATTAATTAGATGCAAGCTTTATGTAAATTATAAATCCCTTCAAGCTATTTAGAAATCATTTTGAAAATGTCATATCGATCAAGCGCTTACTTATCTTATAGTGAGTGTTGGATAAGCTTCAAAGATAACTTGGTGTTTAAGTTATGCATTAAAGATAAAGAAGAATAACTCTATGTTTAGGATAAAGATAAGAATTCCTAGATAAACTTGTAATAGGAGAAGCTAAGACCTATATATAAAGAGATGATCTAATGTAAGAGGATCACAAGAGAAAAAGAAAGAAAGAATTAATAAAACAAAGAAACGTTTTGTTAAGTTTGTGTTCTTGGCTACTTTATTTGGTATCAGAGCAACCAGGTTGATTGTTCTTTCGATAGTCAAGATATTTCAATGGAAGATTCAAAAGCATTGGTGAAGATGAAGGAAGCTGTTCCGAATGCAGTTAAATGTCCGATGCTCACGTTAACGACTTATACGGTATGGGTGATGCGTATGAAAGTTCTTCTTCGGGTCTACAAAGTATGGGATGCAATAGATCCAGGAACAGAAGAAGCAGAAAAGAATGATATAGCTACGGCTCTGCTATTTCAATCCATACCAGAAAATCTGTTGATGCAAGTTGGTGATCAAGGAACTCCGAAGGATATATGGGAAGCTATCAAATCAAGGAATCTTGGTGCAGAACGTGTGAGAGCAGCTCGACTCCAGACTTTGATGGGTGACTTTGATCGACTAAGGATAAGTGAAACGGAGTCAGTAGATACTTTCTCCGGAAAGCTTTCTGAACTTGCATCACAAGCAATCTCGTTAGGGAAGAGTATTGAAGAACCAATAATTGTTAAGAAGTTACTTAATAGCTTGCCTCGAAGTAAGTTTATCCATATAGCTGCATCTCTGGAGCAATTATTAGATTTGGAGACAACAAAGTATGAAGACATTGTTGGGAGATTAAAAGCCTATGAAGAACGGATAAAAGAAGATGTGGCACAAGATCAACAAGGAACTCTTCTATACTCAAACTCTGATAGTTCATACGGCAATAACAGAGGAAGAGGACGAGGCTCGAATCGCGGTCGAGGTCGTGGCAACAGGGGTAGAGGACAAGGACGAAGCAATTCACAAGAGAGAAGCAAGGAGAAGAAAGACTACTCTCAAATAGAATGTTACAATTGTCACAAGAAGGGTCACTTCGCCTCTGTTTGCCCTGAGAAACAGAATGAAGAGATAAATAAAACATAGACAGAGGTTGCAGAGGCTCTGTACATGCACGAAGTCATTTTCTTAAACGAAGAGAAGGTGATGCCAAAGACGTATGAAGTAAGTAAGAAGGAAGAAGGAATCTGGTACTTAGACAACGGCACAAGTAACCATATGACGGGTGAAAGGTCATACTTCTCTGAGCTAAACGAAAAGATAAAGGGAAAAGTAAAGTTTGGAGATGGCTCTTGTGTCAGCATCAATGGCAAAGGATCGATACTATTTGAGGCTAAGACAGGGGAGCAGAAGCTTCTAAAAGATATTTACTTCATACCTGACTTAAGAAGTAATATACTAAGCCTCGGTCAAGCAACTGAACAAGGTTGTGAAGTAAGAATGAAGGACAACTACTTGACTCTACATGATCCGAATGGAAGATTTCTTGTGAAGGTACCAAGGTCTCCTAACCGACTGTATAAAATCAGCTTGAAAATTGGCAAACCAGTCTGTCTTCTTGCTAAACTTGATGACAAACAATGGAAGTGGCACGCAAGACTTGGGCACATTAGCTTTAAAACCATGAAGACTATGTCGTCAAATGACTTGGTTTTAGGACTTCCAAGCATCGAAGGAGAGAAACAGATGTGTGATTCGTGTCTGGTTGGGAAACAAACTCGACAAGTTTTTCCCAAAGCAACGAGTTACAGGGCTTCTCGTTCGTTAGAGTTGATCCATGCAGATCTTTGTGGACCAATTTCTCCTGCAACACACACAACAGATACATCTTTGTCATCATAGATGATCACACAAGGTACATGTGGTCAATATTATTGAAAGAGAAGAATGAAGCGTTTGAAAAGTTTAAGTCCTTTAAGTCACTTGTTGAGAAGGATATCAACAAAGAAATTGAGACTTTAAGAACAGACAGAGGTGGGGAGTTCACTTCAAAGGAGCTTCAAGATTTCTGCAACGATAAAGGGATCAAACGCCACTTGACTGCACCATATACGCCACAACAAAACGGTGTGGTTGAACGAAGGAACCGTACATTGATGGAGATGACAAGAAGCCTTCTAAAATCAATGAAAGTCCCTAATTATATGTGGGGAGAAGCTGTACGACACGCCACATATCTACTTAACCGTGTTCCTACGAGAGCTTTACAGAACCAGACGCCTTACGAGTGTCTAAAGAACAGAAAGCCAAGCATAGCTAATCTCAGGATTTTTGGATGCATAGCACACGCAAAGATTGACTCAGGGCAACTAAGAAAACTTGATGATTGATCAATGAGGTTAGTGCATCTTGGTATAGAAGCAGGAACGAAGGCTTACCGTCTCTACAATCCAACCACAAGAAGAATAATCGTAAGTCGAGATGTGATTTTTAATGAGAGAGAATGCTGGGATTGGAAGGGAGCCGAAACAGAGGAGGTAGAAGAATCAGGAATGTTAAGAATGACATGGGGAGATATCATGGATAATGGTCTTGGTTCATACTCGATCAGTACGCAACAAGTAGAAGATGCAGCTGAAGGGGTTGAAGCACAGGCGTCTGGAGGGTCTGATGCTGTCAGTACGGATCAAACTGTATCTCATCCTCCTAGAAGATCAACACGGCAAGTAAATCGTCCAAGTCATCTCGATGACTACATTATTTTCAGAGGTAGATTGTTCCCGATGTTGACGCGTTTCTCTGGAAAATATTCTGGAAAATATTCTGGAAAATATTCATCCAAGGGCATTATGCTTGATAACTCTGTCTCGTGTTTTTTTATCGGAAGATCGGGCGTTCGTGTTTGAATTGGATTTTGGGGATGTGCCTCTCTGAATCCGTTCATATAGCATGAGCGAGATAGTTAATGGCTGTCGTGTATGGTCTTTTCACCAGTTGGGGAAATAATTTCAAACATTGGTGATTTATCAAGGGCACGGCTCTGATTTTATGCAGCCAGGGGCGACCTAAGATGGCATTGAAGGGGATGAAATGTTCTGCTACCGCGAATTTGGTTTTGAGCTCGAAGTCACAGGCTCTTACATTTATCAAGATGATCCCTCATTCCCACCGAGGCTGGTGAAGGACGTCGTTTCCCGAGTATCTAAGGGATATGAGTGCTTGATTGATTCGAGCGTCTTTCGTGAGAGGACGTTTTCTGCACTTCCGGTATCGATCAGAATTTTCGAGAAGGTGGTACCTCCTAGATCGAGTGTGACGACTAGGACATCGTGAGGCATGTCTAGCTTCACTGTCTCGTGCTCATAAGAAGTGACGCTCTTGTCTTTTTGGGTTGTTTTATTCGGATCGACGGAGTCGGAACTCGATCTACTCGATATTTGCTGTGAAAAGTCGAGTCGTTTTCTGGAGGAGATTCCCTTTCCATCCTGATCGTTGTTTTTCTCTTAATGGGCAATCTGATATAGAAGAACTCTTCTGGTGACGTTGAATCTCCTGATTTAGATCCGAGGAGATCGATTTTGACTATTTCGTAATCATCGTGTTCTGGCTGGTTTCGGATGTGATCCATGATCGTGCTTAGGAACCTTAGATTGGATTCTTAGAAAGGATGTTTATCGTTCTTCTCCCCCACAGCCGGCATCAAAATGTAGATCTGAAAATCTACACTAAGTATTTGATAGTGTTTGAATGTAAAAACTAGGGAGAAAATGGATGTAGGCAACAATATCCTTAGAACACAGCGCTTTAATCAGATTCCGGTTGACGAATATGGACTTTTATTGATTTGTGAAGGTTGAATACAATAAAGAAATGAGATCGAGAACTACAATTGAGATCGAATAAAGGAAAAGATCTAAGGCGAGCTCAACGAGGTCGATGTGTAGGATAGTTCTCTCTCTAGGGTTTTTCACGTGTGTCTTCTCCCGTGACTTGATCACCTTCTTATAGCAGCTTGTTCCCGCGAACTTGTCAGCTACCTCCTTGTCCTTCAGAACTTCCTCCTTCTTTCTCGAGCTCGACGAGACCGAATCAAGGGCCTTTCTTCTACTGGACTTTGTCTTGACTTACTTCTGCTGTGGCCCATAATTTGATCGAAGGAAATCAGACCGAGCGCCCTTTCGGGCGGAGCTTACCGTGCTGATGAGTTTGGGCTTTCAGCCCGTCTTATTTATGGTCAATTTTGGGTCCAACAAAGCCCAGTTCCAGCTCTCCTGCTTTCTCTGCAACACCATTCCGCAATCAACAATCATGTAAAGCGAGTGCAGCGAGTACAACAAGTCCAGCTCACTGCCCTGCAACGTTCAACAGATTCGATTGTCTTATTCACTCTCCAATCATATGCTGACACACTCTTACTAGGTTAAAATCAGACTAGAGAGTGACGTTGTATCAAATCTTCAAGCTGAATAAAACCAAAGTTTATATCCAACATAAAGCGAGAAAGGAGAGAGGTTGCAGTAAGAAGGCAGAGGACGCACGAGGCTATCCAACTTCGGTGAACACAAGTGATCACTCCAACGGTCGGGACTTCACCAATCTAAGGTGTCAAATCCAAAACTACATCCGTCAACCAGTTACCAAAGATGAACCACCCACAGAGCGCTCCATGGCCATCTTGCTCAGCTGAAGACTTCTCTAACGCACAGGTCCGAGTGTGACGCATATCTCACCTACCGCAAGCAAAGAAAAGGAGGTTCGGAACCAGTGAGAAACAGATCTAGGGGGACCGCTATCCTGGAAAGACAGATCCACTGACACCGTAACCTACTCGACGAACTGAGACAGAGCCTCCTCTCAGATGACTAACACGCGACTACCAGTAGCCTTACCGTCGTCCTTTAACAGCAAGACACTTCAGACTGCCAATGAGCCACCAGAGATGGAAGATCCTCCTAGGGGTCCATCACCAAACAGAAACCCTAACGATTCACATCGAGGTAAAGGAATACCTCCAAATAGAGACTGGAGATTAACCGTACCATTGCGTAGCTCAGATTCCGAGAGTGGGAGACTCAACTTTCATCCAGCAGAGACGCTGGAATTCATTGAATCTCGTCCCAGTTGAAGAACGAGATTAGGTTTTGAGAGAACAAGATAAAGGCGCGTGTAATACACTTGCCACTCAAAGGCGTTTTATTAAAGACTAACTTGTAACCATGGCCAATATTGACACAACTAAATATTTGATTTGATCCATTTTGTGAAATTGATTCTCTAAGCGAAGGTTTCTTTTCTTACTAGGCAGGCACGACACTGAATTGCTTCGGTCCACATTTAGTCTCCAAAAACGAGATAGTTGGCACTATGTTATATTTCTGTATCACTGTTGACACCTGTGTTTCTGTTTGCGAGTCACTATCACTGTTTCTTCGGTTCTCGAAGACGGCAACAGAATGTCTTGGCTTTGGTCCTGGTCGTGGCGCTGCCGCTCTTGGTCCTAGCTATCATCCCAGTGCCAGTGATGGGTCTTTGATTCATCATTGGTAGTGTAGCTTGGCTGATTTTTTGCAGGTCGTTAGAGTTCTCTCAGTTGGTGTGTGGCATGGAGGTCAGGCCATTTTTTGTACAGGTTTGGTGGCGGCTGTAGCGAGCTCTTTGCTTGGTTGGGAGGCGGTTTCAAGCGTTGTGTGACGCTGCGTACAACCCGTGCCTTGGTGTGGTATGTATCCGGAACCCTCCCATATTGGTTGCAGCGGCTCAGAGATAGTGGCAGTTACAAGTTTGCTGGAGTTCATTGTGAGCTAGCTATATCGGAGACGACCTGAGAAATCCCGGCATCCGAGACAATAAGGAGAACCTAACTTTTTCGGGAAACTTGTTGATGGTTGAGTAACCAATTCTAAGAAATTTTGAAAGACGGACTAGCGAAATGTGCCTAGTTTAGTGCGCGGGCGAAGCTAGTTTTATAATAGTTTGACCTTAGAAATTTTGTTCAAAACCTGCTTGTAAACGGATCTAAATTCCCGATTTTTGGGTTAAATTAATATATAATATTTTAAAAAAAAAAAAATCTTTATCAAAATCAAAAGATACTTTCTTCAAAATTTTATGAGGGCGGTTGCATAAAAAGAAAAAAATATATTAAATTTGCTAAAATAAGGAAACAAAATATAATAAAAAAATTTTTGAAAGAGATAGAAATTCAAATACTGATTATATGTCCTAAATTAAAATAAGATTTGAGACCAAAATAAAATTAAAATAAGATTTGAGATTTAAATAATTTAAGAATTTATTTTACAAGTTAGAAGTCGTTTTTTATCTGTCCATCTCTACTAATTTTAATTTTCAAAAATAACAGTAGAACAAAAAAAAATTATGATAAGAATATTTCTCATTTTTCATTTTTTATTTTTCATTTCAAATTTTTTTTTTTACTGGATCTTTATTTAGTTTTCGGATTTAACTAAATACAAAATAGAATTTTGGAACCGAAACCCCGATTAAGATCTGAAACCCGAAATGATATTGGGTTCAACTGGGGTTTGAAAATATTATTAAACCTGAACCGAACCTCACTAAAACCAAACTGAATCTGAACCGAAGTTTTATAATATCCAAATTATAGGTTATATTTCATAAATCCAAAAATTCAAAATCCTGACTGAACGTGAACCGATCCCTCGATTGCCCAGCCTGTAAATATGGTTTTACATGTACCCTCAGATCTTCGACATCTAATCTAATCACCTAATAGAACTATAAGAAAAAGGTTATCGGAATACCTCCATTCATTGTTGTGGAAACCTTCTAGAATGGTTTTGATGTGGAAGATGAGTTCTTGATTTTCACAAGAACTTTGAACTTTCTCTCTCAAGATCTTTGTGCCTTCTCTCCCCTTGCCTAAATCTTCTTTATGTATTGTAGAGAATTTTTCTTGATGTGTTTTTGTGATAGTCCAAAGACCACTATTTATAGGTGGGGAGAGGGACCAAAAGCTTTCTCACCAAATTTTCATAACTTTCTTGGCAAGTTTCTTCTTTAATCTCAACCATCCATCAAGGTTGAATAATGACAAATATTTAGTCTTCTAGAATCATTCATTCATACAATGAATTTTTTCTCCTTTGATGCATTGAACTTACTTCATATGTTTTCGTACAATAGCACATGTTTCATGAGTCATCTAATGAGAAAATTTCTAGAAGAAATCATTTGTCCATTAGTTAATCATCATCATTAGAAGTTTAACTTCTCCTTTAAACCATTTTTATTGGTTACCAAGTTTCTTGAGAGTTTAACAATCTCAATAATAATATGTTAACCATAAGACCACATAATGCTATAGAAATGTTTTCTTCCTTACGAAAATATTTCTAACACAGCCCTACTCATGTGTACAACAGGTTCTCGGGTTTTATCTATGTAGTGGGTAAAATAAGTGGATTTGTTCCGTCACATTTATCAATTTTGTATCGGCCTTTTTGTTTGTTTTCCGCAGACGAGTGTCTTGTACTCTTGTTAGCTAAGATTGGTAAATGACCGTCTTTGACTCTTTGGTCTCATGCTCACGTATATTTTGTGTGATTTAAATCCTCGACTAGTGGACCATGTAATCCATGTTGTATCTTTATTTGTTGTGTATAATGGCTGTCTTTGGTCACAAGCTCACATATATTTTGTGTAATACAAATCCTAGATGAGTGGATCCACCCATTTAATTCATGTTTTTCCAAATCTATTGTGTAATTACGTTTCATTAGTAATATACTTCAGTTTGAACCAAGTGCTTGTGGTAGCATGTATGTAACTTAGTGGGTAGAGCGTAAACTTGCAACTTCCATATTTATAATCCATTAGATACAACTGATAAAATGTTTCAACTGATGAGGAAAAAACTTAAAATTATATGGTATTTGACATTTTCATGATAAAATGGAAAAGGTCATAATACACTTACGCGTTGGATACTAATATTTTGGACCGACCTGGCTGCTAAGGTCCGGTTTGTTGGAGCCGTGGATCGTCGTTAGAGGATGTTGTCGCGATCTCTATACCCTAAAGGATATACTCTTCACTTACGACAACACACGTGACCTTATTCTTACTTTACTTATTTTTCCTGTTTTCACAAAATAATCGGAGACCTTACATTTTTGCGCACTGGACCCAGATGGAGACAATTTCTTGTGGTCTGGAACGTATATTTCATATAGATAAGACAGCTTATATTTTTGATATCTTAAGTCACTATTATGTATGTAACCTAGATTAATATATATATATATATATATATTACATGATTTTTCTTGTTCATTTATGGATAAAATTAATCATATCATAGTATTTGTTTTGTGATCTGCTCTCTTTTCTTTTATATAAAATTTTAAATATATGAAAATAAATATAAATTATGTTATATATTAGTATGTTACTATATAAATTACATATGTGATTTTAGGTATAATAATAATGATAAGTTCAGTTATTCTTCTTTTATGTATGTTGATTGTATTTATTCTTCCAAATAGATGTCTTGTCTGCGCATTAAAATATAATCATGTTAAGAATATTTCATTACTATATTCATTATTAAAAATTATTTTTTTATTTAATTAGTGTTCATTCATCTTTTTTAAAAAAAATTTGATTAAAAATTAGCTTTTCTATTTTTAAAATATTTTTTTGGTCGAAACATATAAAAAAATTTATAAACAATTGTCTGATAAAACTAATTATTTATTATTTATTAAGGATGTAAATGATATTAACCACTCTAATTTTTTAACATGAGAGCTTAGAGACGAAAAATCACTTACAAATAATCGTATAGATTTAAACAATAGTTTCTTTAGTTTTAAATAGGTTAACATCAAGTTAATTTTTAATTACATTTAGTTTGGTTCATCATCTTAAATTGATAATTATAATATAAAATTATGTATAATTTGATATATGTAATCAGTAGTATTTTGAAAACTCAAGCAAAATATAAACAATAACAAAATAATTAATTCACAACAATTAACTTATATTTTGTTACTGCAACTCTGAATCTGTTAACAATGTAATTAGTAATATTGAAACATTTTAATCTATTGGAGTGACGTTAATGGTGTTAATAATATAACACATAATAGTTTACATATATTGTAAATCATATAGTTTATATAGCTTTGGATACGTTATATTTCTGTAGAAGTGTAAAAGGTGGTTAAATATTGTTCGTGTAGATGACAATCATTTTTTCTATTATTAAATTAATATTTTTTTTTTTTTGAAAAGAAAATATAAAATTAAATTAATATTTTGAGAAACATATTTTGAGATCCGCTATTATTAAAATATTTGTTGCTATGGATTTATATAAAATTTGATTAAAATTAGCTTTTCTATTTTTAAAATATTTTTTGGTCAAACATATAAAAAATTTATAAACAATTGTCTGATAAAACTAATTATTTATTATTTATTAAGGATGTAAATGATATTAACCACTCTAATTTTTAACATGAGAGCTTAGAGACTAAAAATCACTTACAAATAATCGATAGATTTAAACAATAGTTTCTTTAGTTTTAAATAGGTTAACATCAAGTTAATTTTTAATTACATTTAGTTTGGTTCATCATCTTAAATTGATAATTATAATATAAAATTATGTATAATTTGATATATGTAATCAGTAGTATTTTGAAAACTCAAGCAAAATATAAACAATAACAAAATAATTAATTCACAACAATTAACTTATATTTTGTTACTGCAACTCTGAATCTGTTAACAATGTAATTAGTAATATTGAAACATTTTAATCTATTGGAGTGACGTTAATGGTGTTAATAATATAACACATAATAGTTTACATATATTGTAAATCATATAGTTTATATAGCTTTGGATACGTTATATTTCTGTAGAAGTGTAAAAGGTGGTTAAATATTGTTCGTGTAGATGACAATCATTTTTTCTATTATTAAATTAATATTTTTTTTTTTTTGAAAAGAAAATATAAAATTAAATTAATATTTTGAGAAACATATTTTTGAGATCCGCTATTATTAAAATATTTGTTGCTATGGATTTATATAAAATTTAAGAACGATTAGGTAGTTAAAATAGAATTAATTATCCTATGATTTTATATAATTTTAAAAGCAATAACGAAATTCTTGAAGTTATAGTATATTAAATAGAATCCCTTTAAATTATTTAAAAACCTTTTTGAAATTAAAGCATTTCACTATTTATAGGATTTGATAACGAGTATGCATCCCTCTTGGTCTAGAACAATTGCTTACGGTGGATCACATGATTCAATCCTTCCACGGCTCCTCTATTTTCCTGACTAATATTCTATTGTATTATTATTATTTTTTTGTTCATTTTACTTTCTTTTTGAGTATTTCCTCACGACTAGAGATGGAGAAATTAATAAGAATATGAGATCAAATATGTATCTGATTTGCCGCTCTAAAAGGTTGGATACTAGACCATCATAGGGCTGGGCAAATAAGCCGAATCCGAAAACCCAAACCGAACCCGATCCGATAAAAACGAATCCGATCCGATCCGAATCCACTACAAGAAAACACAAGTTTGACGACGGCAGGTTTCCTCCTTAATTCGTTGTAAAGAAGGCTTTACGAGGAAATAGCGAGGAAACGTGTTTCGTCGTTATTCGTTCGTCGTAACGCATATTTACTCGCTAAATCCTCGTAAAGTAGCGAGTAATATATTTCCTCGTAAAATCCACGTAAGTATTCGTCGTAAAGTACACGTAAGATTTCCACGTAAATTCCACGGTACATTTTCTCGTAAGTTCCTCGAAAAGGTATCCTCGTAAATACTACGTTAAATACTAGTTAAATATTTCTCGTAAATCTCACGTAATGTGTTCCTCGTTATATACTCTTAATTTTTCCACGTAATGCCGTCGTAATTTAGCTACGAAATTACGTCGATCCTTATTTTCCAGATTTTAAAATATAATAAATACATTATTTAATTTTTTTATAATTTAAATATAAATTAAAAATTAAAATCAATACGAAAATATTTTATAGATAAATAAAATAACTTATAAGTTATAAATTTATAATACAACAAACAAAAAAAACTATGGGTCATTCATCGCTTGGTAGAATTCCTGACTCCTCCTCTCGACATCCGCCTCGGCATGTGTGGTGTCGGACGTCTCGCTGCCGGGAATGGGGTTTTGTCATCGGATGTTCTGCAACAAGGACGACCACTCCGGATTTGTGGCCGAAATGACGTTCAAAAAGCCATCGTTCCCACCCATACGAGCTTGGAATGCGGATGTCGTCGTATCCAACTGGTGGCGCAGCTGAGAGACTTCATCTTACTGTCTCTGGCCATAAGACGATGTCGCTCTAGGAACATCGTTGACCGAACCAATCCCCAATACATGTTCCTTTTTCTTAGGGACGACCTTAAAAAATGATTATTATTAGTTTAATTAACAAAGTTAAAGTAAATTAAGGTATATTAAAATAAATTAAATTTTTTTAAAAAGTGTACCTCCTCGTAGATCCTATCCACCTCAAGTGTGGATAAGGTGACGGGTATTCCGTCGGGGGACTCCTGGATCAGCTGCATCTGGCGCTCTTCAACCCGTTCAACCAACTGGTTGTAGATTTGCTCGGACTTGCCATCCACCCATCGGCCCGCCTTGTTCTTGTGGGTCCTCTCGTAGAGTTGCTGAAGAGACGGCAGAACTCCCGTCTCTTTCGCCTGAAAAACATTTAAGACAATTAGAATATATAATAATAAAATAAATGCAAAAAAAATAAATTTAATTAAGAATTTAAGAAAATTAGAATTTAATTACCATCTCAAGATGGACCCCGGCGTGGGGTTTTTGGCCCGTGGTGTGTTGCATCGGCCCGTTGCCATGCTCATCTTTCGTCTGACGGGACTGCGAGCAAGCCTCGGCGACTCTTATGGCATCCGGAGTCCGCCAGTAACGAATGAGACCATCCCACACCTCCTTGGTGAGCTCAGGAGGTTTGCCGTGCTCATACCCCTTTATGATCCAGTCTCCCTTCCAGTTGGAGACCGTGTCCAACAACCGAGCCTGCACCTTCGCGTTGAACGCTCTCTTCACCTTCTCATTGACCCCGAGAGACCAATGATATTTTTGCTGTAACAGAATAAAATAAATTAAGTGTTAGTTTTAATGGATTAAAAATTGAAATCATAGAAAAATTAAAGTATACAATAGTTGTAATTAACTTACAGCGTAAATCTTGAACCACATCTTTCGGACGTGGATCGGCGTGCTCTTCCAGCTTGGATGTGGCTCGGAGAAGTAACCTTTGATCGTTTCGGTTACGTCTCGAGCAAGACATCCATCAACCCCAAACCTGAAAAAAATTAAAGTATTAAAAAAAAATTAATTGTTATAAAAAAATTAAAATCAAAAAATTTCATAAAAAAATGCAACGTACCACAAAGTTCCGTCCGGTCTGTCGGGGTCAATAACTGGTAATCCTTCTCTGCCTGGCTGAGCGAGAAGGTCCTCGACGGTGTACTGCGAGTAAGGAGCACTCGCCGGCACCAGTAGATCAGGATGAATCCCGGTGCCGGCCGGCATCGGAGGTGGAGGCCCCGGAGGAGCCATCGGAGGAGGAGGAGGAAGATGCACAGGAGGAGGCGACCGGGAGACTCTCTGAGAAAACTGAGTCTCAGGAACAGCCTGCGTATCCGAAGAAGAACCCGGAGCTGAAGCAGAACCGGGAGCTGAAGAAGACGACGGGCCTAATTGGCTACCCGGCTCACCGAACATCTCTCTATAATGAGAAGTGAGTCTGTTCTTTCGAACCGTCTGCAAAAAAAAAATTAAAATTTTTAAATTTATGAGCAACACTAATTAATTAACAAATTCATATTAATTCCATAAACCTATCTAAATTCCCAAAACTAACCACATAATCTAAATTCCCTAAACTAAATTCCCTAAACTACTCAAATTAGAGAGGAATTAGAGAGGGACATACCATTGCCACGAAGAGAAGAGAAACTAGAGACGAAGTGGAAGTGTTGTGCTCGCGGGTATATATAAGATTAGTTGTCCTCGTTATTTCCTCGTAAAATTACGAGGAAATAGAAAGGTCCGTCTTTTTTTTACGAGGAAATAACGAGGAAACTTGTTATATATTCTCGTAATGGGCTCGTTATTTAACGAGGAAATAAAGAGGCCCGTCTTTTTAACTTTACGAGGAAATAACAAGGAAACTTGTTATATATTCTCGTAATGGGCTCGTAATTTAACGAGGAAATAGAAAGGCCCGTCTTTTTAACTTTACGAGGAAATAGAAAGGCGTGTGTTTTCCACCTACGAGGATCTTACGACGATTTTAGCTTACGTGGAATAAACGAGGAAATAGAAAGACCCGTGTTACATTTCGTCGTAAACTACTCGTTATATTACGAGGAATTAACGAGGACTATGTTTAAATCCCTAAAATCTGAAACCCCAAACCTCATCTTCCATAACTTATACTCCATATATTCCAAACCCCAAACTTATTTTCCCTTTAAACTCAATCTCTTCTTTCATTCCAATTTCTTAACTTATAATCTCAACCTTTTTTCTAATTAAATCCCTCATTACTTTAAACAAAATCAAATTATATAAATAGATTTTCATTATTAAACCAAATATGCATAATTAAAATCTGAAAACTCAATCAAATTAAAAAAAAAAATTAATACATCAATCTGATACATCGACATTCTCATCATCAGTAGAAACATCATCATTTTCAATAAACTCATCTTCGACAACTTCGTCGGTTGCATCGTCGGTAAGATCTTCGTACTCATGATTATGCGGATCAATGAGAAGGATGTCATCAATTTGTTGTTCAGGTTCCTGCTCTTCATTTATTTGTTCTTCTTGCAATGGTGGCTCTTCTCCACTGATGATTCGTCCACGAGATGTAACTTTGATAACGGCTAACCAATTTATTCCAGATTCTCTAATCCGAGGGTATGGAAGGAAGCTAACTTGGTCTGCTTGTGAAGCTAAGATGAAAGGCTCGAATTTGTTGTACCTTCAAAAACAAAGATAACGTCCAAATTAATCATACAGATCATGTATACCAAAAAAGAATGTAATTTGTTATACCTTCGTCCACTGTTGACATCAACAACACCGAATTTGTTAAACCGAACACCTCTGTTGACGACGGGGTCGAACCATTCACATTTGAATAGAACACATTTCAGCTTCAATAACCCTGGGAATTCCACTTCAATAATCTCCTACAAGATCCCGTAGAAATCTGTTTCGCCTTTCACACATATTCCGTAGTTACTGGTCGCCCGATGTCTACCATACTCATATGTGTGAAAAGTATAGCCTCGTGTGAAATACATATGTGATGTAGTAACCTTTGCAACTGGAGGTTGAATTACTTCGTGAAACCACGAAGGATACTCTGCATCGTCGTCATAATCAACCTGAAAATATAATAAAGATCACTTAGAAAATACATATCATGTATGAAAAAAGAGTATGAGTTCATACCTGATTCTTCAACCACTTAATAAAGTGTTGATCTTTCCTTTTGTCCACATCAGTTGTGGATATGCCTGGGAATGTTTGTTCGACTTGAGAAACAAATTGGCTGTAAAATCACATTGTATATTAATTAATCTCTCCAAATCATATAGTTTATACTTATAATATGTTAGTTAGAAGTTATACCTTCCAAAATAACGCATCAATGGATCCTCGCAATTGAGTAGAATGAAGGTGTGTGCACTATGAGCGTCTTCTTCACTCGACTACCAAACATCTTTCGATTTTCCACCGATTCGTCCAATCTGGCTAAAGATGTCTGGAACACCAGCAACGGCATATGTTGGCGCGACACCACCATCATCATATCTTCTTGGAGCTCTTTTTCTGGTACGTACTTTTGACGCGAAGTAGTACGATGTGAAGTGAGAAGTTTCTTCCGTCAAACTTCCAGAAATGATAGAACCTTCAACTTTTGCAAGGTTTTTTGCCTTTCCCTTCAAATACTTCATGGCTCTCTCATACTGATACATCCATCCGTAATGTACAGGTCCACGAAGCAAGGCCTCATATGGGAGGTGAACAGCTAGATGCTCCATGACGTTGAAAAATCCCGGAGGAAATAACTTCTCCAGGTTGCACAATAAGATAGGAATGTTCTCATGAAGTTGTTCAACGACTTCTTCTTTAAGAGTGTGTGTGCTCAAATCCCTGAAAAAAGCTCCAATGCCTTGTATATTCCAAAAATAATTTAACACATTAGTAGTCATATATATAACTGATTATAAAATGATGTGTAATTAATAATATACTACCTGCAAGTGCTTCATGTACGTTTGTAGGAAGTAGCTCCGCAAATGCAAAGGGAAGTAGTCGTTGCATAAAAACATGACAATCACGACTCTTTATCCCGAAGAACTTTTGACCCTTTTCAACACATCTAGAGAGATTTGAAACATACCCATCGGGGAACTTCACTTTTGATGCCACCCAGTTGAACAACACCGACTTTTTTTCTGAGGACAATCTGAATATCGGAACCGGAACTTGTCCATTGCTTTGTATATGTAACTCACTTCTTGACCAAATATCCGGCAAGTCCAACCTGGATTTTATGTTGTCTTTTGTTTTCCCTAGAACATTCAATATTGTATTCATGATGTTCTCAAAGAAATTCTTCTCTATATGCATCACATCGAGGTTGTGGCGCAGAAGAAGATCCTTCCAATATGGCAACTCCCAAAATATACTCTTCTTGTGCCAGTTGTGCCGAACACCATAAAAATCAGCCATATTATCGGGGACATGCCAATTACCACCACGATGAATTGTTTCCAAAGCTCCATAATAATCGATTTGCGCTTCAATTTCTTCTCCAGTTAGATATGGAGGAGGAGTGTCTCTCACGACCCTTTTGTGCCTAAACAATTTCTTGTTTCTTCGGTACGGATGGCCATTGGGAAGAAATCGACGGTGACAATCAAACCAACTTGTCTTCCTCCCATTCTTCAGTTGAAACGCATCTGTTGTTCCATTACAATATGGACAAGCTAATCTCCCATGTGTAGTCCATCCAGACAACATCCCATAGGCAGGAAAGTCACTTATGGTCCACAAAAGCATCGCTCGCATCGTAAAATTGGTCTTGGTTGAGCAGTCATACGTCCTCACTCCTTGATACCACAAATCCTTCAACTCTTTTATCAGTGGTTGTAGGAAAACATCCAGAGACCTTTTGGGATGGTTCGAACCAGGTATTAATATGGTCAAGAATAGCAGCTCCCGTTGCATGCACATCTCCGGTGGTAGGTTGTATGGCGTAAGAAAGACTGGCCACAATGAATATTGTCTCCCTGACATTCCGAATGGACTTAATCCATATGTGCATAATCCGAGATACACATTCCGGCTATTGCTAGCAAATTCCGGATGGACTTTGTTAAAATGTTTCCAGGCTCTTGCATCTGATGGGTGAGTCATCTCACCATCCGTCTGAGTATGCTCGGCATGCCATCTCATCCCTCCAGTAGTCTGCTCAGATTGGTACAATCTTTTCAATCTGTCTGTAATTGTAGGTACCACATCTTGTGGTACGGTACCCTATTACGTCCTCGTCCTTGCGGTTTGAATCGTGGCTTCCTGCAGAATCGACATTCTTCTAACGCTACGTCATCACCCCAGTAGATCATGCAATTGTCGATGCAAACGTCGATCATCTCCGAAGGCAACCCAAGACTATAAACCAGTTTCTGAATCTCATAATAAGAATCAGCAGACACATTGTCTTCTGGCAAATACTCTTTAAATAAGTCTGCCCATTCATTCATGCAACTTTCAGGTAGATTGTGATCAGTTTTAATAATCATCATTCTAGCAGCCAACGACAATTTAGAGAGACCTTCTCTACAACCACTGTAAAGTGGCTGATTCGCAGCATCTAAGATTTCATAAAACTTTTTTGCATCTATGTTAGGTTCTTCATCTTCATCATGAGCTACGAATGCATCAGCTACCATATCATGAACGCTATCATAATCTACCATCTGCTCCTCATGATGGTAACTATGTTCATTATGCAAATGATGATCAACCGGTTCTTGCTGAAAGTTGCTATTACTACTATTAGCTTCATTGTTCTCATAATTATAACCTTCTCCATGTTGAAACCAGATATAGTAATTTGGTGTGAAACCTCTATTTATTTAATGCTTTCAATCATTTTCACGATTTCCCATTTTCGAATTGTTGCATTTCCGACAGGGACAGAACATCTTACCGCTTTCTTGGGTGAGCGGTGTGGAATCTGCTTGATGCATAAATGTCTCCAGCCCTTCGAGGTATTCTTTCGTCACTCTTCCGTTAGCATCTCTATGCATATACATCCACCTCCGCAACTCGAAAATATTTCCAGAACCAGACATTTTTTTTCTTTCACGTTTTCTTTTTTTTTCTCTTGTTGTTGGTGTGTTTGAAATGGTATTCAAACGTCCATATTTATAGAAAATTTTCATATTTGGTAGCTGAAATTTTACTACGAATTTACGACGAAACGTTGTTAGGTGGCCGAAACAAAAAACGTGGTACAACTTTAAAGTTGGCAGACTCACAATGCCGTCGTAAGTTCGACGTAAAATATTTCCTCGTAAAGTCGAAGCTAACTTTACGTGGAATCAACGAGGAAATCATATTTCCTCGTAAAGTACTCGTGACTTTACGACGATTTTTCGAGGAAATATTTTCATCGTTATATTACGACGAATTAACGATAATTTTTGGTTTCCTCCTAAACAACTCGTAAAGTCGACGTTATATTACGAGGAAACATTTTCCTCGTTAATTTTCCTTGCTTTATTCGTGTTTTCTTGTAGTGATCTGACATAAATACTGAATGGATCTTGTTTTACGGTAGTTTGGGTTATGGTATTATCCGAACCGAACCCGAACCTAAATGGATATCTGATATAACCGAAACATTTAAACCCCAAAAAGATTTGGTACCAAACACGATCTCATTTCCTAATATGTATTCAAAATATAGTTAGATGTATTGAACATCTAAGATAATTATCTATTACATGAAGTTTGGTAGTTCTATTACATGAAGGTTGATTGTTGAATGTGGCGGTTGATGCTTGAAGTTTTTAGATTTTAGTTTTGTTTTCATATAATAATGTTTTTCATTTCATGAAAACTTGATTTTCGTTTTATGCTTTCATTTAATTGGTTTTCTTTCTATCAATAAATATGTTTATCTTTCGTTTTAATTTTGAATGATCACGGTTGATGATCCTTTCTTATTTTTGAATTAATTTTACTTATGTTTTATTACAATATAAATCATGTATTTTAAAACTGAAGAACCAATTTTATTTATGTTTGGTTACAAAGTTGGTACAAATCAGGTACTTTTAAACCGAAGAACAGATTGGGACCCGAACCCGAAAATACATCAGGTTGTACCGGTTCTTTGAAAATTTACTAACCCCGGCCCGAACCTGATAGAACCCAAACCGAACTTTCATATTATCCGAATGAAGCTGATTTTGATAACCCGATTAGGACCCCGAATGCCCATACCTATAATATTGGTTACACAATTAACATCTTCTTTTTATCTTCTTAATATTCTGCATCATCTTCGTTCTTTCATCTAATTAATCAACACCTATTTTACAATACTTTTGTTTAGTAAAATACAACATCATACCTCAGCATTTACAATTCATATTTTTATAATTAAATATTACTAATAAATTTTAATTACAATTAAGTTAATAGCTAAAATGATATCATTTTTTATAATCTTTCAGTTTAACGTTGCATTTATATTCTTAACTAATTTTTTAAAAAATAATACTAAATTAATATTATTAACTAAAAGAAGTTTAAAATAATAAAATAGTTGATTAGAACCTAATAAAGGAAATTTAAAGAAAATGACATTTTTCTTTATATGCAAACCAAACGAGACTAATCTCTATTTTTAGATCACAAAAAAAATTTATGAATTTTTATATTTATATTGTAAATATATTTTAATATTCAATATTTAAACTCAAATAATTGAGTGGAGAAGTCATAAAAATCTAGACAACTAATAAAAATTGAACACGTGATATTGTAAGTCCCATTTCTTTTTCTTTCAACAAACTGAATAGAGATTCAACTTGTGTGAATAATTTTCGTTTCAAATTCAACAACCTCACTACATCACTTTTAACATTTGAATCAATAATTGAACTACTCTATTGTTGATGGTCTAGAAGAATTCATATTTGAATATTAAAACACCAACTATTTTCGGCATAATCTTTAATCATATAAAATATTTCTAAATTGAGATCCTTACATTAAATTTGCACTTTAATATATGTATTACAATTTAATTATTCAACTAATTTAACTAAATATTTAAATATTTCAAAATAAATAAATAAATAAATGTGAAGATATTCATACAGATTTTTCAAAAAAATGCAATCTAATAAAATCTAACTACCAATTTTTAATATAAATAATATTTCAAAAATAAAAAAATATAACTATCTTAATAATTAAATATTTTTTAATTATTATTAAATAAATATTATCATTTAATATTAACTGAATTTTGAATTATATACACAATATAAAATTTATAGTAGTGTACATATACATTTATAGATTTATTATATATTAAATTATATAATAACTATAGTTCAACACCTTAATCTATTAACTAATTGAAAATTAAAAATTAATTAAAAGTATATATATACATAAAATAACAAAAATTCATAGAATTTACAATACTTTATGAGAAATTCCTTAAACTACCACATTTCTTAATACCACTTTTCATGTTTACTTTAACCACATTTACCATTAGTTTAAAAAGGTAAATAGACAGTTAAAACCCTAGGGTTAACTATTCTAGATTTATGACTTAAATTTGAAGGGTTGGGTCTTGGAATGTGGGGTTTAGAATTTTAATAAATATATAATAAATACTTAAAATTTAGGGACAATTTGCTGAATATTCATAAGAGCCAAAAGAATGAAGAATATGTTCATACTACAGTAACTGAGGACAGATGGGAAAATTTGCTCACAAATGTGACCGAAATCTCCCTTCAGGCGCGTGCGCGAAATGTTGATACTCCAAAGCTAAAGCTGTCATACCTACATACCATATAGTATAGTCACACAAATGACCTAATCAGTTACAAAGTTAAGTTTCATCCATGACGTGACTATACTATACATGATTACGACATAGTATCGAATACGCGACATAAACACATAGGCTTTTTATTTTTGTGCATGCCCACAATATTTTACCAATTCGGGAGAGGGGTTAACGTTAGTGTAAGTTTAAGAATGTTAACGTACAAAGCAACCGTATTAGTAACCAAGTTTAAAAAAAGTCTGGCATGTTCACCGAGGATGGAAACATATATGTACACTTTTCCATGTATGGAAAAAGGTTGGCATTCGACTATACTATATTCAATATAGTATGGTAACACCAGATTTGGGTGTTTTTGTCCAAACAAGCTAAACCGATATTATACTACATTAGTAATGTAATAGCCTCTGCATTTAAGTTAAGTCATACAGACATATAAAACCATCAATCTTTGGTAATGGCGAAGGATAAATAAGTATGTTGCGTTAAATTGAAAATAAGATACAATATGAAATAATACATGAGATGCACATGACATAGAAGTTCAAACTAGGCGCTTAGGGAAAAGTTAAGGAAATGTGAAAAGTTCCAAATCTCAACTGAACAAAATTAAACAGAGGGGAAATCAGCAACTAGGTTACTACGAGAGTTGGTCTGGGTTATATGTGGAGAAAGCTTCAACTGCATATGTCCTAGCTGCAGTTTCAAGTGCCTCTTCAATCAGGGTCGCAGTCTAATTCATGCACTGTGTTTCATTGAGTTCCATGAGAACAAGCATTGCAACCCACGATCAACCTGCAAAAATGAATCTTTGTACGTTAAACATGCAAACCAACTTAATGACTATTTCAACTATTCTATATGGCATATAATATGGTCATATATCTCATGGCATGTTCAATTCAGTATATATTTCTATACTATGCACATATATCATATAGTATATTAAAATATGCTAAGACACACACTTAGTCTGTAGATTATAACCCAACCATTTTCAGACTTTATATTGCAGCCACCCACTCAAACCAGCGCATGAATGCAGGTCTACATGTATAAAGTGCGAATACAAAAGAAACATGGTGACTATACTATGTACTTTTCTCATCTCATGACATCTCTTTAAGGAAGTCACACACACAAAGAAGCACATGCACGGAAGTCTAAATGGTTATATAGTTCGCGCGCAAATGAAACATGTGAACTAGTTCAAGCACACCCATGTGACTATACTGTTTACTGTTCTCACATAGTATAGGAGACAGAGATTTTACTCCAATATTTCTCGTTGTTTCGCCGTAAACCCCTTCTAACCAGATCTGAAAAACAAACAGTAGTTTTGATTTCAGATAACACACAAAAATATCAGGTTGCTTTGACACTGATGATATCATATTCACTACAACTATTAATTTAAAAGACACAGTGGGGAAAGGTAAAGAGATCACATAGTAGTGGCAGTGGTGGAAGAGAAAAAGGTTGAGACGGTGGAAGCAATGATAGTGGTGAAGAATCATACAATCCACAACGGCGGTGGTGGAATCAAAAACACTAGAGATGATGTCAAAAATGGTGGAAGTGCTGAGGGTTTAGAAGACTAAAACATTTGGGAACGACGATTGTGGTGATGTTACAAAAAAAAGTGATTGAAGCGGAAGAAAGTTAAATGATCGGAGATGGAGCAGACAAAATTATAAAGAGAGAGAAGAATAAATTGTGATGTGTGTGTGGTATCAAGGATAAAAAGGCAATTACTACAGAAATACATAAAATATCATAGCCAAGTTGTTGCTATGGTCATAAACTTACTTTCATTGATTGTTATGTATATGTAATTCAATTTCCCTAAATTTTAATTTTTAATTTAAAAAAAAAATAGTTTCAAAAAGAATTTTCGAATTTTAAAGAAAATTTGAAGAACAAAAAATTCAAAAAAATAAAATTTATAAATGATTATTTATATTTATAAAACAAGAATATAAGAGTCTTTTGTCTATTTGTTGAAGAAGGTATTTGTCAAAATATGGTAAACATGAATAATAGTACCAAAAGGAGGTAAAAGTGAAATTTTCCCATATATAAGTAATATTATAAAATAATTAATTATAATTATAATATTAACCTTTATAATATTTATGATTTCTAAAAATTAGATAAATATATACTTACTTTATAAAAATAAAATATTAAAATAACTAATATTTATATACTTTTTTAATTTAGTAGAACGAGTTACGGTTGATATTTGAGAAATTGTTAGAAATACCACAAGTTAAGTACCACTTCCAAAAAATACCACCAATCACAGAATATACTAACATTTGGATTTAGACTTAGTGATTATTTTTTAGGTTTAATATTAAGGGGTTGGGGTTGAGTTTATAAATGTTCTATAAATATTTTAAGAAATTAGCTTAGTGTTATTTATCACAAATTTAGGGTATTTGTGAAAATAGTCATTCATTAGTGGTAAATTTGAAAACTGGTATAAGACTTGTGGTGAAATTGAAATTTTCCCAAAGTAAATAGATACTTATAACCTTATGGTTAACTAATCTAGACTTAAGGTTTAAATTTGAGGGATAGAGTTTTGGAAGGTGATGTTAGAATTTTAATTAAAAATATTGAAAATTTTAAAAATAGTTTCAAAAGAATTTTGAAAAATTAAATAAATTCGGAAAAGAGATTCAAAAGGAAATTTATACATTGTCAAATATGAAATCATATAATTCAAAAACTATAAAGAAATTTTTTTACAAAAAAATTTGAATGTTTTTTAAAGTAATTATTTATATTTATATATTTATAAAACAATGGTAGAAGGGTCTTCGGAAATTACCAAAAAACTACATTTCTAATACCACTACTCATGTTTACTTTATCTATTTTTACCTTCATTTTAAAAGAGAGAACAGACACTTATAAACCTAGGGTTAACTAATCTAGACTTAGGGTTTAGAGTTGACAAGTAGGATAGGGTTTTTAGAATTTGGAGTTTAGGATTCTAATAAATATATATATAAACAAATAATTAAAATTTTGTCTTAAAAATGTTAAAAATAATTTTGAAATGAATTTTTGAATTTTGAGTTTCAAAAAAGAAAATTTGAAGAAAAAAATTCGAAAAAGAAATTTCAATTTTTTTTTTATAAAAAGATCAAATTTGAAAATGTATAATTTGAAAACATAAAAAAGAAATTTATTTTTATTTATTTATTTAGATAGCTATTATTATATATAGAGTAAGGGTATAAGAATATTTTGCATCTTAATGAATAAGTATTTTTGAAAATGTCTTTAATGAAGGTAAACATGAATAATGGTACCAACAATGTGGTAAACAAGAAAATTCTCCAAGGGTCTTTTGCCTCTTTGATGAAGAGAATATTTATGAAAATGTCTCTTTAATGAAAGTAAACATGAGTAATAGTACTAAATTTGAGGTAAAAGTGAAATTTCTCCATTAGTTAACCCTAGTAATATAAGTGTTAATTTACCTATATAAAACTAAAGATAATTTTTTTAACATCAACTTAAACAGACTCTAGGAAGACTCTGCAAACTACACCGGTAACTCTGCATCCATATGAACTACAAAAGACGTTTGCTTCCTAGCGCTTCTCGCCAGACTGTCTGTTTTTGTATTCAGTGTTCTTGGAATATGAATGATCTCTAAGTGATGAAAACTTTCTTGAAAAATCTTGATGTCATCCAAATAGTTTGCAAATGCTAGCTATTTCTCAGGTGTAGAAACCATCTTCACCAATTGAATGCAATCCGTCATAAAAGTAACATGAAATTGACGTAAGTTCCTCATACTTTTCATAGTTCATATAAGGACTTCCATTTGTGAATGCAAAGGTGAAAGACTCGCTCTCGTGTTCCTTGCTTTCATTAGATCGTCGAAAGATAACCTCGTGCATTGACCTCAATTACCTATCTATTTCAGTTGTTATATAGTGGAAAATAACCTCATGCATTGACCTCAATTACCCCAATGCAAACCAATCTGTAACAAGCTTGAGGTTATTGACCCGTTTGGAACAATATCTGACCAGTCCGAATCTTCCTATAAATATACATTTTACTTTTATAAAATTCTAAGTATCTGTTTCTGGCTGTGTTTTGAGATCAAAATAGAATTTTCATATTTTAGATCAAGATCTTTATATTCTTATGCCAATTAGGGAAAAAAAAATTCACCTTTATATCTTTAATTATTTATGTTTGCCTTTTTTGTTTTTAAATGAAATGTTAAATTTATAAATCATCAAAGAATGAATGTTTATGTACAAAAAAATCAGAACCAGGTACAGATACACTATGAATATATAACTAAGTGTGTGCTCTAAACCAAAGTTGGAAATCAGAAGGCCTTAATTGTTGTTTACATTTCATTATGTTAAGTAGTTAAAATTTAGTTAGATCATGATATTGCTCGGTTATGATGATAGAAATGATAAAATGATGATGAATTATGATGTACCTTGTTAGTTATAATTTCAACATGTTATTCTTAATGTTAGTTTTGATTTTGATCACTCAAAAGTTCATATGCAATTCATATCGGAAAGGTGATCTAAAAAAACATTATATGAACTTTTATTCAGTAATCCATAAAAGTTGAGGTTAAGATGATTAGGGAATGAAAGTTTAGCAAATTTAATAATTAATAAAGTAATTAATATCGTATAAGTAGACTCGTGTGTTTTTTTGTCGGCCAGTAGACTCGTGTATTAAACAAGAAGATGAACACAGAAAAAGGAACACATTTTCATTTTACATTGTATAATACATTTATACTGTATTTATTACTCTCTCTGCTTCAGAAAGTTAAATGTTCTTTTAAACTTTGTTTTAAAATATATATGTTTCATGTTTTCTATACATTTTATTAGTTAGTTTTAATAAATTACAAATTTCATAAAAAGATAATTGTAGTTATTAAAATACTGATGGTATAAAATTATAGAAAGTGGATAATTACAAAAAAAAATATTTACTATCAAAATTTAATATGCGTAAAATAATTCACATTTTAAAAAAGAAAGTATATATTCTCACTTTTGTAAAAAGCGTCTTCGATATAAAATACTAAACTCCTTTATTAACCGACAAAAAAAAGACTAACCTTCCTACTGTGTTTGGAAAGGGATACATGCAGACAAATAGGGTATGGACCAAAGATACATTTAAGGGATACCAACTAGATACTGACCCGCCCTTTTCAAAGGCGGAAATTATTTAAACAAATTTTTGAAATTGTTACCGAAATTAGAATATACAAATTATAACAAAAATAACAATAGTTTTATATATATATATACAATCCATAGTATTAAAAATCATAATCCAAAGTCTGATATACATTACTTGAAAAATGTTTTTATTGTTAAAACATATTGGATCACATGCGGCTTGTATGTTACAGAGATTTGATAAAACTTGCAAATCATATCAAATACACGTAGCTCAGTTCAGATTATAAAGCAAATCTATACTTATTAATATAAAACAAATGAAATAAAGTCACCTCTGTTTCCTGCAGGAATCGATCATAGAGCAGATTTTATATAAGATTACACAGGTTATTTTTCAGTCTTTGGATTCAACAAGCAACGACGCCTGTTGCAGTTTTAGGTATATAAGATTGGAGGATGGAAGTTAGGTTTAGAACACGTAAGTTTTTTTAGAGATGATTATCATCGATTGATTGAAGATTTGTTAGGTTTAGAGCACGTTATATTTTTTCCCGGAAAAAAAAACTGTTAGGTTATTTATTTGGACTTACAATATATTGGGTTAAAGGTAATTATAAATGTATAGTTACTTTGGGCTAAGTATTTTATTTTGATTTCAAAATTGTCCCATTAAATTGTAAAATCTACTAATATGAAATAATATATACTATATTTTAAATATCTACGATTTATTTATTTTTGTTAATACATTATATTTGTAATCTTTAGATTAAATATAGACTTTTAATATATGTTTAATCGTATACATCGTATGTAATTTATTTTAATATATGTCAATGTATTTTCATTGATATTCGATAGTTCACTTTAAAAAAAAATATTAATTGTTTAATCAATTACTATTTAATTATATTCAAAGAAGATATAATTTTAATTTTTTTTAACTTTATAATTTTGAAGTCAGTTACCATGTTTTTCGTAATGAAAATTATTTCCTATTTTACCAAACTACATATTTTTAAAATTTATAAAAATAAAACACTTTTTCAACAAACAACAATATAGAAACAAGATACAAAAACATGTTACATTTTTATATAATTGCTTTGATGGAAAAAAGAACGTTGAAAACTATAATTTATACCATTCTTGAAGTAAAAACTGTATATTTATGTAAATAAAAAATGAAATTAACACCCGCACGGTGGCGCGGATCCAAATCTAGTAACAAGTTAGGCGGAAATTATTTAAACAAATTTTTGAAATTGTTACCGAAATTAGAATATACAAATTATAACAAAAATAACAATAGTTTTTTATATAAATGATTTTTGAATAATATTGTTTTTGTTATAAAATATACACATTTTTTTAATTATAACTTCTACAGTGAAACTTCTATAAAATAATAATATTGGGACTACACTAAAACTATAATTTTTTAATTTATAGATGTTATTAATTTATCTATATAATAATTGAACCAAAAAATTTAATTTGGGACTATACAAATATATTATTTTATAGAAAATTTAGTATATATAAATTTATAGAGTATTAATTTAAAAAGGTTATACTGTATATAAAAGTTAATATGTGTGAGATCCAAAATTTATAAGGAAAATATTTACACAATGCTTTTTAATTGTTACTGAGAAAACGAAAAAAAACAAATAAACTTTAATTCCGCAAAAAAAAAATTAATATATATTTTTTATTATAATATTGTTTGTGGAAATATTATATAGTCTTTTTTTATATATTTCAAATACAATGTTAGTTGGTTAAAACGCAATATTTATAAGGCTTAATGTAAATTGGTTTACATAATCGTATGGCCCTTTATTTGTAAATAAACACAATTTTAATAATTTTCCAAAACCCATTAGTTAAATTAATTATAATATGTATTTATATGTTGGTTTAAATCAAGTTGTTAGTTATGTCTATATATTCAAGGAACCAAATAGATTTAAGTATCCAAACACTTACTATCCTAGAGAAGGTCCAAATTTAAATGACACTTCTAAATGGTAGATAAATTTTAGGACCCTAAATTAATAGAGTAGATAATGCGCTACAAAACTATATGTGAGTTGTTGTAAGGGAAAGGTAGGAGCAGTTCGTCATCAGCGGAGAATATTATAGGTCTAAACCTTATTCTCTTAGAACCCCCATCCCACCACCAATGAAAAACCTTTTTTACTCATCAAAATACGAGTCGCTGACCCATAGATTCTCTGAAATCGGCGTTTTGAGATGATATATACATACATTTTGATTAAAAAAGAGATGATTTATAGATTATAAACAAGGCACAGAACTATGTGATAATAGTTATAAGAACATTAACCTATATATCATTGGTTCGTATTTTGAACCATGTAGGCATGTAATCATTATTTGTGTTGATATATAAAGTATAGAAGCTTTAGTTTCTGAGCAAGAATTATGATACATTTTTATCATGTCAAAATGAACCAGCCTGTCACGGTTCTATTTTGGCCAACTGGAAACTGGAATATTAGACCGAGGCCAAAAGTTTAACATTTTATTTAGCTTTTTTTAAAAAAATTTAAAAAAGATTTCCATTTACGGTTGGGGTTTTTTTATATTGCAAGATATTTGTAATCTTTTTAACGATTATTAGCCAGGAATTATTATAGTAATCATTCTTTATCATATTTTTATTAATTTTATCATATAAAATCAATTCAAGCTTACTGCACTTTTATTTTTAACTTCCACTTTTAAATAACCATTAAAGTAAATTAAATCGTTTTAATATTCGCTCTGCATGTTGAATTTTTTTTATATGATGAATGATATTCTTCATTTGTAATCATTCATTTCTAGCATTGTTTCATTTATCTCTCTCACTACGCTTGTTCACACTTAACATTTTATTGAAATAAAAAATTCTAAAGCCATGCAATATTGATCAATAAAATATCTGTTTCAACCCAAACATGATCTCAATCAAGGAAAAACATTCTTTAGATTCATGTATATATGTTGAAACATACATTTCAACAATCAATTATTTTTAGATAATAATAAGGGAATCCTAATATTATTAATAATAATAAAATAATAATAATAATAACAACAACAATAATAATAATAATAATAATAATAATAATAATAATAATAATAATAATAATAGTAATAATAATAATAATAATAATAATAATAATAATAATAATAATAATAATAATAATAATAATAATAATAATAATAATAATAATAATAATAATAATAATAATAATAATAATAATAATAATAATAATAATAATAATAATAATAGAAGCAGATGATCATGTCAATTTTTTGAGACAAAATGATCTAATGACTGTTCAACAATTAACTATAAATTAGAGACTTAAATGAAATGAATGGATTTTGTGAGGGATCGAGAGCAAATTGAATAGTATTTTATTTCTTGGACAAACCTAAAATGAGTAATATTTTATATTGAAAATGCTTTACAAAGTAAGAATATATAATTGTAAATATAAAAGTATTGTATAGTGTAAATGTTTTGAGAATGTGTTCCTTTCTCGTGTCCATCTTCTTGTTTTATATATGAGTCTATTTAACATCTTCATTCAGGTTGTTATTGATCGTATTTATTCTTATTGAGTCAGTTGTTTTCATTCATCGAATTAAACTGCTAATTTGAATGACTTTTATGTTTATCTTAAAGTTGTTTGAATTTGATTCTTAGTGCTTAATTTTCTTGCCCATTTTGTCAAAAAAAAAAAAAAATTCCTTACCCACTCGAAGTTGGTTTGAGATTCTTGCTGTACATTTTTCGCATCACTTACCTAATACAGTATCTTTTACTTTTTAATGAATTTATTTTCTTGGACCGAGAATTTATATATATCTTATATGTATTAAACTATTAAAAATATTACATATATGTTTTTTAAAAATACTTGAATATGACTTGCAAATAGTTAAACGACTATTCAATATAATTCATATATTTAGATATTTTTTGAACAAATAGCAAAAGAAATGGCCTATACCAATATAAATAAACCTAAATATCAGACTTCTCTAGTTTCTTTCTATTTATTATCTCCGTAGAGAGCGTCGAATAAACACTTGCACTATGTCATATGTGTTGTTTAAGTAGACCTCTTTACATCACCATTATCTTCATCTAACTAAAACTTACTTTATTAGAAGTCCCCTTTTATGTAGAAATCAGAAAGCCCTCGCCTATGTAAAGTTTTTTGAATAATAAGAGGAATAGTTGAATTAGTTTTCAGAAGGAAAAGTCTTCCGTTTTTGTATGAATTCTTCATTTTGTTTTTGTATAAAGTCTTCATTTTGTTTCTTTTTATGAAGTCTTCATTTTATTGCTAGAAATAAAATCCTTCAATTGAGAAATAAAGCCTCCAAGTTAGACTCGTGTTGCCTATAAAAGCATTCGTCAAGATAATAGACTTTCCTCATCTTCTCTTGTAAATTCAATCAGATAAATTTATTTTTTGTAGAAGATGCATTCTGTTTATACTTCGTCCACTTGGACAATCTTAATCACATTGGCATGTCTTGTGCTTAGTACTCCTCTCTCCGATGCTCAACTTACCCCTACCTTCTATGACACTTCGTGTCCTAGCGTCACTAACATCGTACGAGACACCATCGTCAACGAGCTAAGATCGGACCCTCGTATCGCGGCGAGCATCCTTCGTCTTCACTTCCACGATTGCTTTGTCAATGTAAGATATTATTCTTCATCTATCTATTGCGTCTTGTTAATAATTTGCTAACAAATCAGTGAAAAAAAAATCAGCGTAAAACCTTATATAAAAGTGATCACATAGATACACTCTATATTTCAAAGTAAATATCATTTTTGTATGTTTTATGTTAAAAATAAGTATTGTTTTGGATTTTCAATGTAAATTTTGTTTACGTACAAATTAATCAGTATTTCATCTGTTTCATATATATTCATTTTGACCTTTTACTGTTAAATAAAAAGTGTTATTTTGAAATTTCAATGAAACTTAATTATACTTATTTTAAACTTAATATTAATTACAAAATGTATTGATACACAAAGAAGTTTATTTATTTCGAATACTATTGATTAAATTTGTATAATTAGTAAAAACATAAATATGTTTCAGTTACTTTATTAAATTGTGTGAAAAATGTCAAAGTAACAGGAGAGAATATTCATTTTCATAGAATTGCTTTTGTATCAGCTAGGGTGAAACGGTATTTTTTTTTCTTTTTGGGAAAAGGCATTCAGGGTGAAACGGTATTGCAAATTAGAGCCACTCGGCTTCCATGTTGGTTCTAGATAAGATAATCAATAGTAGTATAAATTATTCACATGATTGGATATCATACGTTTGTTTTTTCCCTCACCATAGTTTATTTAAATTATTAAGTTGACAAAAGAAAATGAATGTATGTAACTTTTTCGACAATGATGGTTGGTTACTGGTTAGTTATTAGTTTGACTGATAATGCCAAAACAAATAAAAAGATCTTGGATTCACCGAAAATGAATTATTCGTGTTACATTTTTATTAGAAAGAGCATGGTTCCCTAGCAAACACGGTATGAATTAAAGATGCATCTATCAATTTTATTAAGGGGGTGCAGAAAAATATATTTTTGAAATCAATCAAAAACCCTACCACGTATCCTGTAGCCAGAAAACATTAAATAAATAATAGTAACATTTTGATACTATCTAATCGAAATTCTTAACTCTTATTTCTCTTAAAATAAATTAATATATTGATGAAAAACATAATACATGTCAATAAGTAAAACATGGTTTAGAAAAGGTTATCTCTCTTCACTTGTGCTTTCATTATATCTATGTAACACATTGACTAATGATTTGTCAAATAATATTGGAAATACGAAAGGGTTGTGATGCATCGATCTTGTTAGACAATACGACATCGTTCCAAACAGAGAAAGATGCACTCGGAAACGTAAACTCAACTAGAGGATTTCCTGTGATTGATACAATGAAAGCCGCAGTGGAGAGGGCTTGCCCGAGAACCGTTTCATGCGCAGATATGCTCACCATCGCTGCTCAACAATCTGTCACATTGGTATGTTCCTTTGATCCCTTTTCTTTGATTCATTATCAATACTGTTTCAATCTTAATACATATACAAGTCATTACAAACTGTATATATAATTAGTAATTTTGTATGGACTTTTCAACTATATGACATGTATTCAAAACTAATCGACCAATATTCAAAACGCGTGGTCCCGTGAAGAAAACTTGACATGTTTAATATATATATTGACAAATTTAAATCTCATCACGATAATATACTTTGGTTGGGTAAGACTACTCTTTTAGATAGCCAAGTAGGCAAGTAGAGTAATAATCATATTTTTCAAAAACTGAAGTTTAGAAAACTCTACTTTGGCTATATAATCAAGGATTTAGTTACATGTTTATTCTTTTTATATTTACACATCAAAACGTTGGAATAATAAGAATAATCTCTATGACATTTGCCAAAAAAACCTCTAAAAACAATAGTTATTCTGAATGTATAGGCAGGAGGTCCTTCTTGGAGAGTTCCTTTGGGGAGAAGAGACAGCTTACAAGCATTTTTGAATCTATCTAATGCTAATCTTCCTTCTCCATTCTTCACACTTCCAGAACTTAAAGAGAGCTTTAGTAAAGTTGGCCTCAACCGTCCTTCTGATCTCGTTGCTCTCTCTGGTAAATGACAAAAATTTATTAAATATCATTTGTTATTTCTGTAACTATCCAGTTTATTAATGATCATACGTTCATTTTTCGTTAGGCGGTCACACATTTGGTAAAAATCAATGCCAGTTCATTACACGCAGACTATACAATTTCAACAACACCGGTTTACCTGATCCTACCCTCAACACTACTTACCTCCAGACTCTTCGTGGACTATGTCCCCTTAATGGTAACCAAAGTGCCTTGGTGGATTTTGATCTGCGTACCCCTACTGTTTTCGACAACAAATACTATGTGAATCTCAAAGAACAGAAAGGTCTTATCCAGACTGACCAAGAGTTGTTCTCTAGTCCGAATGCAACTGACACAATCCCCTTGGTGAGAGAATATGCTGATGGCACACAAAAGTTCTTTAATGCATTTGTGGAGGCGATGAATAGGATGGGCAACATTACACCTCTTACGGGAACTCAAGGAGAGATCAGACTGAATTGTAGGGTGGTGAACTCCAACTCTCTACTCCAAGATGTGGTTGAAATCATTGATTTCGTTAGCTCTATATGAGAATAGTATCTCAGCATGCGGCTACCAAAATATATGTTACGATAAATAAAGCGCTCTCAGTATGTACTTGAGAATATTTTATTTTAAATCACTAGCTGTTGTCTGGCTTTGTACTCGAAGACTATATAATAAACTAGGGTTAGCCCGCGGGTTTATTATTTGTTATTAAAATGTATTTTAATTTAATAAAACATTTAAAATTTTATTTTTTATGGAATAGAATAAATATAATCTGTTTTTATTCTAAGACCATATTGCTAATTTTATTAAATTTTGTTGGTATGAGTTGAAAAGACCACCACTAACATTTTTTTTGTTAGAGAACAAAAAAGTATTAGATTAGTAAATTTAGGAAAATGTATGATTTCAATTTTTTTTTTGTATTTAATCTCTATTTCAGTTTGATATATTTGAAGAAATCTAGAATAAGAATAACTAATATTTTTTTTCTAAGAGTATCAGATTTTAATATTATTACAATAACTAGTTTTATCAGATAATAAATTAATACACCAATCTCCAAGCTAAATCAATTGAAAATAAAATGTAATGTAATGTGATAAAATTATAAAAAGTTATGTTTTAAAGTAATATAGAAATAGTTTCAATAATGTCATAAAATACTATTAGTATATATTATGTAACAAAAAATGATGTTTTGTAACATATGTTTTTCAGTTTATATATTAGATTTTCAATTTATAATGAAATTTTCTTTTATTTTAGTGTTTTACTAATTATGTTTTGTAAAGTATTTTAGAATTTTCTGAATTTTCTTATAGAAAATATTTTTTTTATAGATTAATCTAATATTATAAAGTTGAGTTTTACTCTCTCCTGAGCTAGGACACGTCGGATTACACGTCAATAATACGCATTCCGAGCGTCTAACGCGTGTCCCTCTAAATGAAACGCTGTGCTTCGTATTACGTCTCTTCCTATTGGGCTTCGCCTTGCTCTCCCGTGTTGAGGCCCAACGACCATACGAGTCGACGAAAACCCTAATCGGTGGAGAAGATCACTTATGTGATTACGTTTCTCTTCGATCGGGGGAAGGACGATCCAGTTTTCCGTAACGGTATGCGTGTGATTAATCTTCTTTAATCCTCTTAATTCGCAAGCCCACTTCAAAGCTTTTGATTCTGTTGTTCGTCGCCAAAATCGGGTATAAATATGTCACGTTTATATGTCACGATCTCTTCTCTGCAAATCGCGCTCTCTGCATCTCTTTTCTACTTATCTCACTCATATTCATCTCGATCCACACACATCGCGTTGGCTGATATCTTCGTTCTTCCACTGTCGAGGTGCAGCTGATCAGCTTTTCAGATGTAAAAGCATCGTCTTCTTCTTATGAGTTTCAGTGATTTGGAGCAGAATATGGGTACTCTTCAGGTTCTCTCCATCTCCTTAGTTTCCCTTTTGTACATTTTCCAGTGAAGATGTGATTTTTTAAGTGTCGTCTTTAAATTTGATCTTTTATCAGTTTACTAATGATCGGGTTTGAGAAAAGGAATGAACTTTGCAAGAATCTTCACGTGATCGAAGTAAAAAATTC